>CM066051.1:67448900-68048900 GCA_033557465.1 Ichthyophis bannanicus | reverse complement strand
TGTTATATGTAAAACAGCCTGCTCTGTTGATTGTTGTTATATGTAAACCGCATCTGATCAATGGAAGAAGCGGTATAAAAAAACCTGTTAATTAAATTAATTAAATTAAATTAATTAAATTAAATTAAATTAATTAAATTAAATTAGGGCATCATAGACCCTTGAGTCGCCCTGCTGCACATACAAATTGTGTAGATAAGAGACCTCTTGGCCGACCCAGCCTGCCCATCGCATCTGTCCACGCTGCTGGTCTTTAACCCCTTCTCCTACTGTCAGACTAGAAATCCATTCCAGAGCTGTGGTCTGTCAGTCGATGACTGCTGCTGATTGAGAAGGGAAGGGAAGAGGCACGGGCATCTTCTGGGGTAAGGGTCCCGCTAACCACCTCGCTTAATAGATACTGACTTCTATCATTAGACACCAAGAGCATTTACAAAGAATAAAACATTTGAATGGCAAAAACTCAAGGCAGTAAAAAAGTAAGAGGGAAAAACAGAAGGATGAGATAACAATTGTTGTAGTTAGATAAAATATAAGCAAGTCTGCAGTTGATATACAATGATTGATAGTCACAGATCTGATAGATGAGGAGTGAGGGTGGAGCCTGCATCTAAAACATGTTATGATCCAAGGGGTTAAGGTCCGGAAGGGAACGCCATGGGGAATGTGGCCGAGTTCCCCAATATCTGATGGAAGCAGACTCTAGAGCAGAGGTTCCCAACCCCAGTCCTGGAGGGCCAAACACCATTCAGGTTATCCCTAATAAATATGCATGAGATGAATTTACATGTACTGTCCCCATTGTAATCAAATATATCTCATGCATATTCATTAGGGACAGCCTGAAAGACTGAATGGTGTTTGGCCCTCCAGGACTGCAGTTGGGAACCCCTGTTCTAGAGCAAGGGGTCAAGATAGCAGCAGATTGTACACCAATGGGTAACGTCAACCTAATGCTGGAAAGACTTGATTGGATGTCAAGAAGTGAGTGGGGTCAGAAGAGATGTTTTTGTTATGATATGTTGATGGAATTGTAGGTTTAGGAGATTGTTATTTCTGCTATATTTTTCGGTCAAGAATGTGCTATTATTTAACTGATTTTTTTTTATTTGGATTTCTCACATTTTTCAGTAGCAGTTCAAGGTCAGTTACCTACAGGTGTGGTAGGTATTTCCCTGTCCCCGGAAGGTCCACAATCTGTGTTTTGGGGCACTTTCTCTAACTGGGTTAGTTCTGTGCATACTGTGACAGCCATGAAGCTCACTTCTAAGCCAAAGTATAGGGCGTATAATCTCATCTCTCAGATTTACCATTATAGTACTTGTATTGTGCCAAAGAGCGCCTCCTTCTGGAGTTCATAGGATGTAAGGTATAGGCAGCCTATCAAGGTGTGTTTGGAAATTGCTTTTAAATCAGGCCTGTGGGAAATATTTCTGTTTCTTTCTGCCATATTTTCATGGTCTCCGCCCGCATTGCTTTGGTACTTCAGAATTTTCTGACACCTAATAAGAATCACTCTCGACAGCCACCTTACTCTGAAGACTCAAACAACAAACACAGCAAGATCAATCTATTACAAAACCTGCACCTTACAACATCTCCGCCCCTCCTTGTCCCATCAGTTTTCCGCTCAGCTCTAAGACTCTCACAATACCTCTTGCTGACTACTGCAACTCAATATACCATGGACTCCCAAAGTCAACACTCCAACCTCTACAAGCAGCACTCCACAGAGCACCCCAGACCATCACAGGCATGATCACCCCCATTTTCATACACCTCCACTGCTTCCCAGTGCAAAGCAGAATACTCTACAAAATCCTTCTAAAGATTCACAAAGCTCTGAACCAGCAATCATCCAACCACCTTCATTCCCTCATCACACCACAGCAATTGAACAGACCACGGAGATCCTCAAGTCATGAACAGTCTGACCACCTCCCAAGCTATAACAAAAAACACCCAACAAAGGCTTGTGCCAGATCCTTTGAACTATATCCCCTCGACCACATAAGAAACACCACCAACCTCCGAACCTTCCACAAACTCCTCAAGACTCACCTTTTCACCCTCCATTTCAGTTCCACCTCCTCCTAAACCCCAACAACACAAACAGCAGTTCTGTATAGCATCAAGGGACAAATACTATAAAAACATGTATATTTGTCAACCATGTACATAGTTAATCTTAACCAAACATTCCCTGCTCCGTTATTTATTGTACAAAGTTGCCTGTTCCAATGTAAACATTTGAATTAATTGAAGTGTCATGTAAACTGCTTTGACCTCTGTGAAAAGTGGTATATAAATATAGCCAAAGAAATAAATACATTCTATAAGAGACAGCTAGATTTCTGGTGTGTTTATGCACACAAATCACCGCTTGCATGCGTAATATAGCTGATCGCCATTCTGAACGTACCCACATTGGGCCAATGGCCTGTACTTTACTGTGGGTTTGCACAGAGGCAGAGGTTGGCTAGGGCATGAGCAGAGCTCAAATTTGTGCACATAAATTAGAATACTGTAATTTATGTGCATTTTTGACAAATCTGGGCACCAGCATTTGCACCTGCTCTAGGGCTGACATAAATGCGTGTGCCTTAAATTTGCACCTGTTTTTACCTTACACAGAATAAGGACATTGTATGTTGTTGTATGTGAACGGCGCTGATACTGAATAGCGCGGTATATAAAAGATTGTAATAAATAAATAGTCAAAATCCACATGCACTTAACTTAATGAAATAGCTGACAGGATTACCCTTTGTCTGATTTCCTTGCATCCTGCTTTTTAATAGTTGGAATTGGAAAGTCCCAGGTGATTGTAACGTTTGTTCTCTTAAAGCCCTTTAACCTCTCCCGGCATTCGTGGCTTCATTGAAACAGCCGCCAGCGGTAAGGTAAAGGCTCTTCACGCTGGCAGGCTGTGCAGAGGGAGCCGGGGCTTCGGCGGGCTTCCCCGGCTCCCTCTGCAGCCGTCCATTGAGCGAGAATGTGGTTCGCGCGGGGCCCTGTGCGAACAACATTCTCGCTCAATGGATGGGCCGGCCCTGTAAACAGGGACATTGATAACTTGGATTTTTCTGAGGCAATGGAGGGTTAAGTGACTTGCCCAAGGTCAAGGCCACTACTAGAGATCCCTAATTTAGCTCCTTGTAGAAATGTGTTGGAGGAAGCAGAAGGCAAGACTGCAGGAGCTCTGAAACTCAGTTTCCCAGTCTGTTCTAGCTGCTTTTTTTCCAGCTAATCTAGGAGGAAAATGCTTCAGGAGATGTCTTTCCAGTGCTTGGAAACAGGGCCGGCCCGTCCACTGAGCACGAATGTTTGCACAGGGCCCCACGTTTCAGGGGGCCCCACACAAACATTCTTCATTAAAAGCCCAGGTAAATTAAAAAAAAAAAACCAAACCACCAAAAAAACAGTTGCTGCTGCTGCCGCCGTAGCAGCAGCAGAATCAAGTGTCCCCCCCCCCCCGCCTGCCCGGCAGAGCCCTCCCTGAATCACTCCCCTCGGCGCCATCTTTCTCTCACGGCTCTGTTAAGCCCGCCGGGGCTGATGGGAAACAGGAAATGCCTGTTTCCCATCAGCACCGGCAGGTTTAACAGAGCCGCGAGAGAGAAAAATAAAAAAACTCCCTTCGTGGCTCTGAAAGCCTGCACCAAGTGGAGTGATTCAGGGGGCTCTGCCGGGCAGGCGGGGGGGCGTGGGACACTTGATTCCGCCGCTGCCACGGCGGCGGCAGCAGCAGCAGCAACCAGGTTTTTTTTTTAAATTTCCCTGGGCTGATGGGGGGGGGGACTAAGACTCAAAATGGGGTGATGGGGGGTTAGGACTGTAAGTGAGCTGATGGGGGGTTAGGACTGGTGGTGGGCTATTGGAGGGTTAGGACTGGAAATGGGCTGTTGGGGGGTGCTAAGATTGGAAATGGGCTGGTTGGGGCTTGGATTGAAATGGACTCATGGAGGGGCTAGAACTGGAAGTAGGCTCATGGGGGACTTGGATTGGAAATGGGCTGAGTGGAGGGGAGCTAGGATTTGACATGGGCTGATGGTGGGGCTAGGAAATGACTAGAAATGGGCTGGGATGGGAAATGAGCTGACGGAGGGTCTCGGATAGGACTGGAAATGGATGGGGAGCTAGGACTGGAAATGGGCTGATGGTGGGGCTAGGATAGGATTGGAAATGGGCGAGCTAGGACTGGAAATGGGCTGATGGTGGGGCTAGGATAGGAATGGAAATGGGCTGATGGGGGGCTAGGACTGGAAATGGGCTGATGCGGGGACTAGAAGGGAGCTGATGTTGGGGGAGGATTAGAATGGGATGGGGCTGGGAGAGTGAAATGGAGAGGGGAAAAATATTTTATGTGGGAGGGAAGAAAAATCTACAATTGGCCGGGTATTGGGAGAGTAAGTGGGGATTGAGGATGGAGGGGTAAAATTTGAGTGGATTAAATAGGAATGAGGAAAGAGCAAAAGGAGAAAGATTAGTATGTTAAAGCAGATGTAGAGAAAGAATGGAAAAAAAACTAGGAGAAGAAAAGGACAAATGGACAGCAGACGATGGAGAGTTAGCAGAAGACACAAAGAAACCAGAAGAAAGTAGCTGGAGCAATTGCAACTGGAAAAAAATGTACAAAAAAGGTAGAAAATTCTCTTTATTTTGAATTTATTAACTGGAATATGTCAGCTCTGGGAAATGTGCATCATTAACATCTGTGCTTTGTTTAGTACAAGAGGAAATTTATAGTTTTATTTCTACAGTGTTGTACATTCCAAGTTTGGCTTTTGGGGTTCCCAGTTTTATTGTCTTCCTGTTTCTAAATTGTGATTACTTGTTTGGTGATGGTCTATGTTCTGCATGTGTAACTGAGCTGAGGTATTCTGTTTTTGTAATTCCTATTTGACATTGCCACTTGTTCTTTCCCCAGTAGGTCATGTATTGTTATTCTCCAAAATGTATTGGTTTAATATTTGCAGTGTTGCCTTTTGACAGATAGGGTCTGGTGCTTTGCGAGTCCTGGTAGTGCTGTTACGATACGGCGGGTTTGCTATGGGTTCTAAATGGGCAGTGTTTGTAGTAGTTCCTAATGTGCCTGGCGGTTGGCACTGGATTATAGTAATGTAGAAATCTTTTAGTCTTTCTTTATCCATACACTCATTAAGAGGCATGTTTACTAAAAGTTAGTGTATGGTAACATAATGCAAATTTATGCAAATGAGGTCCTTATGCAAATGAAACCCCACACCGAGTCTCCGCACATGGCCCCGCACCCCCCTTGGGTCACCCCTGTTTGGAAATGACTGCTGGTGAGTGAGATGGCTCCTAAGAGCTATATTGTGATTACCCTGTATAGAGTTCAGAGTTTGGTACAATATCATCTCAGGGAGACAGGGATATCCGTTCCAATGCTGCGCCATCCTAGGCAGCCCCCAGGAGCCTGGAGAGAAAAGCTCTAGCTTTATTCAAAAATAAAGGCAGCCAGACCTGTGACTGGATATTACAATGCTCTCTTACATGAGACAGTGCGCATTTCATTCACGGTGAGCTGCCTATGGATTGGATTCTGCCACCAAGTTTGTTCCTGCAAATAAGTAGACTTTATGGAACCACCGTTAGTCTCTATCTGGCCCTATTGCTTGAGTCATTTCCCCCAGAGAGATAAAAGACAGATAGCCATTCATAAGAGGAATCCCCCTGAGATGCAGCCTTACAGTGGCACCCTATCAACCTCAGGAAGTCTTTTATCATTTCTAACCAGTGAGTGCTTCACCTTGCAGTGGTCCACAGCTTCACCTATTTGACCCACTCAAGGGTCACAGCAGATTTTCCTGAGGTATAGTGCTACACATCTAATTGTCTACACATTTCAGCTGCCTGGGTGAATTCAGAAGTCCCAGATAAACAGGAAGACCTGCAGTCACTGAGGATCTTTAACATTTTTGTAAGTGATAATCCAAAAGGGCTGTCTAGTAAGGTTTACCTTGTTGCTGCTGATACCAAAATCTGCAATAGGATAGACACCCAGGAAGATATAGATGAGGAGGGATCTAGCAAAGCTTGAAGAATGGTCAAAAATTTGGCAGCTGAGAGTTAATGCTAAAAAATGCAAGGTCATTCATCCAGGCTGTAAAAATCCAAGGGAGAGGTACAGTATAGGGAGTGAAGTACTTCTGTCCATGAAAGAAGAAGGGGACCTGGGGGTGATTGTTTCTGATGATCTTAAAATGGCTAGGAAAGGTGATGGCAAAAGCTATGAAGATTCTTGGGTGCATAGGGAGAGGAATGACCAGCAGGAAGGTGGTGGTGATAGTGCCTCTGTATGTCTTTGGAGAGACCTCCTTTGGAATGCTGGGTGCAATCCTGGAGACCGCACCTTCAAAAGGATATAAAGAAGATGGACTTGGTGCAGAAAGTGGCTATCAAAATGGTCAGTGGGCTTTGTCGTAAGACATTTGGGAACAGACTTAAAGATCTTAATATGTATACTATGGAGGAAAGGCAGAAGAGAGGAGATATGATAGAGGTATTTAATACCAGAAGGAGAGCCTCTTTCAATTGAAATAAAGCTCTGTAATGAGGGGGAACAGGATGAAGGTGAAAGAAAATTTCCTCAGATTACTCCCAGGATCTCTAAGGGAAGCTTCGTAGTTGGTATGGAAGGACAAACTGGATAGGCCGTATGGTCTTTGTCTGTTGTCTTCTTTCTGTATTTTTGTATTCATGTAGGTGTTCAGATCAAGGAGTTCTGAAGCTTTGTTTTGGCTACGCCTATACTCGATACCCTGGATGGGTTTGGCTTAGCTTGGCTGCCTCTAACACTTATAATTTACCCTACTAACTCATCATGAGACACCTGGAGCAAAGCTGAGACTTACATAAATGGTGAGAGAAAAAAAACAGGCTGGCTTCCTATTGAAAAATCTGCATCATCTGTTGTTAAGGGTCAAGGCCTTTCACAAACCTGTCTATGATGTTGGTTGCTAGAATATGTCAATCTTGTGTCAAGGAGAAGACACATGACCTGACCTCTTCTGATACCGTGCCGAGGAAGGTTTTTATACATCACTGGGGGACTGGGGTATAGTAACCAGCTGGTTCCACTTCTGCTGAGAATGATCTAGTCCTGGTTTTATCCTTCTGCCATTGCATGATGAGATTTGTAACACATCAGGGAAGAGCTGTCTGAAATCCAGGACTATCCTAAAATCTCCCTCTTGGAACTGGGCGACTTGGCAGCTCTGCTAAAATACTTTAGCCTTTCTTCATAGGGTTATCATTCAATCCCATTTTTCATTTTGTACCTTTTCCAATGCTTCTATTCTTTTTTTGGTTGCGGGGACCAGAACGGCACGTGATACTCAAGGTGCAGTTACACCATGGAGTGATATGGAGCCATTGTGATGTTCCTTGCTTGCTTCTCCATTACTTTCCTAATAATTCCTCATTAAATGAAAAATCATTGATGCAAAATTATTACCCTTTGTTTGAAATAGCCAAAAGTGGCCACCATGATACAGAGGCGTTGACCTGGAATCATCTCCAAGTCAACCTGTCACCAATGTCTCTCATTGTCAATCCTCCTCCAAGTGCCAAAATAACCACATTAAAAACAAAAATGCTGCCTGTCCTTCAATGCATTAGCAAATACGTTTTAAACAAAAAGTGGCCGTGTTCCAAAACAGATGACTGGAAACAGATCCTTTTTCCAATTTGATCTTTTGAGAGCAAGGCGGAGAAGTGATGACTTTAAGCAATACGTTTTTCTGAAAAATTTCTTTGAAAATCAACCTACCATAGAAGTTTAAGGGTTTTTTTTTTTACTAGTTTAAGTTACTCTCCATGACTGGTCTTAGTGACATCATTCATTTTCCAGAATAGTTTGGTTGTTGCTGTAAACACAGTTTTCTGTCCTCTCTGTTCCACCAGCCTCCCTAAGGATTTTCCCATAAAACAAGGTGGAGTTGATTTTGGGAGGTTCCCTAGTAATCCAGGAGGGAACCATCAAGCTTTCTGGGACATGAGGCAATAGTCAGGTATATATAAATACCAGTGTGTGTGGGGGGGAGAGGTTCTTTTGCCAGAGCGTCCCTTGGATTCAGAGGTAGTGTGCAGGACTGGTCAACTCATCTAGGGAAGTTTAATCTAGTCTATCTGGGGAGAGATCAGCTGTAAGAAAAGGATGTACAAGTTCGCTCTGTTGATTCTACCCACTCTCCTGTGCATCCATTTTGGTAAGAAAAACTAATAAAAATGTTTCTAGCTTTTGTATCCTGCAAAACATCAGCAGCTTTAGGTTAAAAGGAAAGAGTTTTTAGGTTTTTTTTTAATGAGATTGGAAAAAACTTCTGGATCTAGTTTAAAAGAAGGTTGTGAAAATATTTTTATGGGAGATTGGTCTGTCCCCTTCTGAGGCTGTAAGATCTTGTTTTTCCCTCTGCAAAGATCATTTATTTTCTTTAAAACTTATGTATTTAAAAAGTTTATATCCTGTGACCAGGGTTCGATTCCCAGTAGCACTCCTTGTGGCCTTGGGCAAGTCACTTAACCCTCCATTGCCTCGGAAGAAAGGCCTGGCAATCTACTTCTGGTGACACTGCCAAGAAAACCCAGGAGCTTCTGGGTCGCCAGGAGTCAGCATTGACTCAAAGGCATACATTGTACTGTATATCCTGGGAAGTTGTGGCTGGAGCTGGTGGATCCTGAAGGAATGAGTGACAAATGCAGACAATTGAGGGACAGGAGGTGTTCCTCACACACCAACAGATGAGCTTTGGATTTAAAACAGCAGGAAAACCAGTTTTTCCCGTAATGCTTGATTTTCCTATTGCTCCATAATTTCATTTAGTCATTAACTTTTATATCACATCTTTCCAAAGCAGCACCCAAAGGCAGCTGCTTGCATTAAATATATTTATTTATTCCATTTATCAAATGTATATCAAATGTTTCTTAAGTGGTAATACAATGAACACTTTCCTAAAAGGTTTTTCAACATTAAACACACTGATATTAAAAGCATCACAATTATTACTGGCCGTAACTTTTCAGAAGGGTATCAAGACTTAACACATCATCCCTCATTTAGCAGAATTTTAAAGTATTCAGAATTTCCAGCTTGCCCTGTTCCTGATTGTATTCTAGACACTACTGGTCTTCTATAGTTTCCTTAATTTAACATTTTTCTCTCCATGACTTTACATTAAAAGATGCACCCTTGATATTTGTGGCCACACCTGCTATGTTTACAAATGAACCTTAAGGGGTAGGATTCTGTACTTGACCCCTTTTAGCACTACAGCTAATGCACAGTAAGTGAAAAACCTCCGCAGTAACCACTGGGCTGCTTCTACTACTCCACACACTACAAGGCAAACGCAGCACTGAACAGACATCTAAAAGACAGTCCCTGCTCAGAGCTTACAATCTTGTCAAGACAGACGGCACAGGTACCATCTAACTTCCGAACCATCTAACTTCCGAACCATATAACGTCTCAACAAATAGGGGTGTCCTATATGGAGTGGTGGGTTTACCCCTGAACAAGGATATGGAGAGGGGTGGCCTGCGCGGAGCGACAGGTGCACCTACTCTTGCCATCTCGCTGGGCAGACTGGATGGACCATGCTGGTCTTTATCTGCCGTCAACTACTATGTTACTATGTTACTATGTAGGAGCTGTAGACATGGGATACATCTATGGGGAATGGTAAGGAAATACAGAGGAGATCAGGCGAGTCAAGATCCGAAAGTAGCAGCACAGAGGTGAGTTTTCAGCCTGGATT
Organism: Ichthyophis bannanicus; assembly: GCA_033557465.1. Classification (NCBI taxonomy): domain Eukaryota; kingdom Metazoa; phylum Chordata; class Amphibia; order Gymnophiona; family Ichthyophiidae; genus Ichthyophis; species Ichthyophis bannanicus. Next base: position 68,039,115 of record CM066051.1, on the reverse strand, counting down.
TGAAAAGGGCCAGAGAAGGCGCCTGACTTACAGACTCGGGTAGTTTATTCCAGGCATAAGGAGCAGTAAGATGAAAGGAGTGAAGTCTGGAGTTAGCAAAAGAAGAGAAGGGCACAGATAGAAGCGATTTACCAGAAGAGCGGAGTTCCCAAGGAGGAGTGTAGGGAGAGATAAGAGAGGAAAGGTGTGAGGAGCCGCAGAGTGAATGCACTTATAGGTCAGCAGGAGAAGTTTGAACTGGATGCGGAAACGGATAGGGAGCCAATGATGTGACTTGAGAAGAGGGGTAATATGAGCATGACGAGGCTGGCGGAAGATTAGCAGTGCAGCAGAGTGCTGAACAAATTGAAGGGGAGAGAGATGATTCAGAAGGAGACCAGCAAGGAGGAGATTGCAATAATCAATGGGGGGGGGGGGTGGATAAGTGTCTTAGTAGTGTGTTCAGACATGGACATGTACTTTAGCATACAGGGCTGGCCCCAGAGTTGCTTCAAGGTGTTGCGCCCTTGGCACACCTTCAACTTTAAACCACCCTGGCTGTTAAAATCTATTCTTTAGCTTTGAATGCCTGGCTCTTTGCCACCCCCCCCCCCCCGACCTTGCCACTCTAGGTGACTGCCTGGTTTGCCAAGTGGTTGGTTCAGCCCTTCTAGCAGGCAGCAGCAGGTAGTCACAATTACTCCAGGTGCACTTAACTCCACCCGCTGAGGTGACTTGAACTGCACCCACACTAATTCCAACACTGACAACGAGCTCTATACCCCTGCACTAACTGCAATGTGCCCTCCACGCCCATTCCCTGCCTCGTTGTGCAAATTCCAGTTACCGCAGGAATGAGCACATGGTAACTCTTGTAAGTGACCCTTCGCTCCATACACTCTCAAGCCAATGTGCTAATAGTTAAAGTGGAGGTGGCATTAATCGCTTAATGCACTTTAATATAAAGGAGCCCCTAAGTTCCCTTTCCAGCCCGATACCTGCATGGAGCTGGTGCAAACCTGCTCTTCAGCTATCCGTGCTGTATTCCGAGTTCCCTTTCCAGCACGATACCTGCATGGAGTTCTGGTGGGAACCTGCTCTTCAGCTATCCGTGCTGTATTCCGAGTTCCCTTTCCAGCACAATACCTGCATGGAGTTCTGGTGGGAACCTGCTCTTCAGCTATCCGTGCTGTATTCCGAGTTCCCTTTCCAGCACGATACCTGCATGGAGTTCTGGTGGGAACCTGCTCTTCAGCTATCCGTGCTGTATTCCGAGTTCCCTTTCCAGCACAATACCTGCATGGAGTTCTGGTGGGAACCTGCTCTTCAGCTATTTGTGCTGTATTCCATGAGTTCCCTTTCCATCTATATCATCCTGATCCCTGCATGGAGCTCTACATGGTGAGAATCTGCTCGCCAGCTGTTTGTGCTGTCTTCATGCGTTACATGTATTGGTGCAATACTTTGATATGGATCTGATGAAGATCTTCATATCCTAATCAACTCAGCTTCATAAGGAAAAGCACAGCTAAAGGGAAAGAGCTATCAAAACACTACCTGAACTCTAAAATATCTCCTTGGGGGAAGACAGAAATCAGGATGGAAAAAGCAGGGATTTCATGGTTTTGCTGATGTTAAGACTGCTTCGGAACTATGTGGGTTTATTTGGCAAGCAGTAGATGATTTGTCTCATGTGTCAGGAATACTGGTGTTTTGGGAAAGGCTCAAATCCTTTGCATAGGTTTATAGGGGCTCAGCGCAGCAGAGACCTGGAAGATGTCGTCATGACAGATTCCAAAAACTAGAAATAAGAGTGGGAAGGTTCCCTACTGTAGAGGAGATTGATGTCCGGGGAGCCAGGCGTCAGATAATGCCTCCAAGTGGTTTGGGAAAGAGCTAGTGACTCGGGCACTGATCTAGGATTCAAGAGAGATGCCAAGTCCCTCTTCCATGGGCTATTTTTATTTTTAATACTTGATACCAAACAGCCTGAGGAGACCTGCAAATTTAAAAAAAAAAGAAAAGGAAATATAAAATGCAAGAACTTTAAATGTTTGAAGCTAAATCTTTCTATAACACCACAAGATAAAAATACCATCAGCACTACTCTATTAAAGCGTTTCCAAACAGCCAAGTCTTTAAAAATGTTCAATATATTTTGTAAGTTCCAGCTTGTTTGTGATTATAAAGAGGGGTCTACATAGCAGAGTCCGGTCAGACCATACATACCTGCACTTTACTTCAATGGCCTCACATGTTCTGGTCCTGCTATTACACTACATTGTTCTTAAATACAAAATCCCTCCATACCTATTAAACCAAAAACATCCAAAACATCCTGCCTCGGTCGTCAACTAATGTACCCTCTTTCAACCCCAGTTTCTGCAGCCCGGTGTTGTAGCACTATTATGCCACTAGACTATTCATATATAATGTAACGGTGGCCCCCTCAATGTCCGAAAAACTCTTTTGGTCCCTAGATAGAAGGCGGCATTTTCTAAAACTGCGGCATGGCAGAAGCCACTTGACCCCCCTTTTCCGAGGTAATCTGTATTTTTTGCGTTAACACCGAGAATGGTAATAGCTTACTGGATTGCAGGATGTGCCCCTTTTGCCGGATTTCCAAGGAATACCAAGCAGGCTGGTAAATAACCTGTGAGCGAATAAATCTAATCAACTAACATCAAATCAGTTTAGAAGGCAGCATTAAACCAAATGGGAATTCTATCGCTCTCAAGTGAAGGGTTTGCAAAAGGCTCATCCAGGGCTACCAAATCCTGGCAAGTAGTAGCCATAGTGGAGCATTTCATCCCCATTTTTCTCTAACAGGACTGGCTCCATCAAATCTCTTTGCAAAACTAGATAACTGGGGCTCATCTTTAACACCTCAGGAGGAAGGAGTCGCTGAATTCTGCATCTCAGCAAATAATCTAACCTCCGTTGTCTAGTTTGTCATATTAAAGCCCTGTTACTCCTTGAGGTCCAGAGCTTCCCCACTGCAATTCTTGGGGTCTTCGTCCTCTACAATACTGCCCTAATATTCTATCTACCCTCTTCTAAAACCCTCTTGGGCAGCGCTCAGGAAGCATCGCTAAAGTATAATTCATTTGTGGGCCCTTAGCCATGTTAACAGAGTCTAACCGCCCCCACCAGAATAACCCTAATGGGCTCCATTTCTGACACGTGCCCTTGATTAAGTCATAAGCCCTTTCCTTATTGGTCTCCATCCCAATTCCTGCATCTCTATATCAGATACTCAACCCAGTCCTCGTGACACTGCTAGCCAGTCAGGGTTTCAGGATAACTACAATGAATATGCATGAGAGATTTTTGCATGCTTCCACTATATGCCGATCTCATACATATTCATTGTGGTTATTCTGAAAACCTGGCTGGCTAGGAGTGCCCAGAGGACTGGATTGAGAACCCCTGCTCTATGTACTTAAAAATCATTTGTGGCATTTTAAACCCATACATTTCTGTATACTCTGGGCTACAATGCTCATTTTAGCAGTATAACTTCAGTCTTATCAGCATTCATCTTGTACTCCCAAGAATGAATACAATTCCCTTACAATCTTCAAGAAAAGGGGCTGAGTCGTAAACACTAATGTGCCAAAACCGTGCACTTATATTCCTTATCCCAAACCCAGAAACTCTCTAATCACTAAAAGACATGGCCCATAAGTCGAATTAAACAATAAGGGGGACAAGAGGCATCTCTGCCCAATTCCTCTAGATAGGACAAGAGCTCTACAATGCACTGTTCACGGTGAGAAGTGTACAAAATTCTTAAGGAATAAACCTATCGCCATACCCAAACCAGTCTGATCGTCTCTCTCACCCCTGGATGGCCCTTGGTCGGAGCAACCTTGATTAAATCATGCAATAGTTGGCCGTTGTCACCGATATGCCAGCCCTTCCTAAAATCTGGTCCGGATAGATTTGTTTTTGCTGACACCACCCCAAGTCGCATTGCTAAAATTTTAGCAAGTATGTTACAGTCTATATTCAAAACGGATATAGGTCTATAAAAAACAACAACTTTCCACGATCCATCCCTGCCCGTTGAGTGATTCTCAAACACTATGACCACTACTTTCCCCAGAATCCCACTGTCCTCATTATGCTTCTGGTAAAACTGATAAACCTTAAGCAACTGGGATCGTTATAGAGCTAGAAACACTTATAAAATTCAACAGGCAATCCATCCACAGCATTGATGACTTTTTCTATGTCAATTATTGTAGTCGGGGCAGCCTCCTTCCTCTAGACTTGGGTGTTGCAGCCGAGGAAAGAATGCGTATTCATATGATAAAGCTGCCTTTTCCCACTCCACGTTATACAGCTCTCTATCAAACTTCCCGAACTGCTGGATAATCTCTCTGTTCTGCAACATTAGCTGCTGCCGACATCTCTCCTTGTCCTATTCCTCTTGCCCTTAAGCCTTTGAGTCAGCAGTCTCCCAGCTCTGTTGCTAGATGCAATAAGGCATCTTACATGGAGACTGGCATTAAGATGTCGAGGTAGGGATATATTCACCTCTGACCATCTTTGAGAAGCAGCTCTGCTAAGCATGGAACCGGGTCTAAAATATATAGAGGGAAATGCAAGACTGCACATGGACTGATTTTCATGTGCAGCGGGAGACGGCATGGGACAAAATTATATATTATATATAAATTTTATATTATATATATTATATATAAATTTTACCCTACATAAAGTTCAAAAGAATAGCCTTACCACAAACTTAAACACAATCTCCTCCTGACCCTTGCACTACTGCTATTTTATGTAAATAGTTTTTTCATGCTATAGAACTAATTGAATATTTATTCTATGTATATAGTTCTCCCATGTTATCCAAGTTTATACTCCTGTTATATGTAATACCGAACAGCCTGTTGTTCTGGTCTTTGTGTTCATCTGTAAACCGCGCTGATTATAAATAGTGCAGTATATAAAAAACTGAAATAAATAAATAAATATGGAAAACATTGACGGAGGAAACCCGCCAACTTAAAGATGTAAGCGTTGGTATTTTATAACTCGCACGTGTAAATGTCTGCCTTACACATGTATGGGAGCCATCTCACAAAATTAATTGTTCAGGCCCTGCTGCGTAACTACAGAGGATGCTATATTTCATTCATTTGAATTTGGAGGGAGAAAGAAAGTAGGGGAGATTAAGGACGGTAACCCCCTTAATCCCTCCCGTAAAGGGCTGGCCAAAACACATTTTTAAAATCCACATGCGGCAGGAAGCAGGTATAAATTCTCTCATGGAGATTTTTGGGTTTATGCCTGCATTCCCTATATGAAATATGGAATACATGGGTAGATTTTTGGCAAGACCACACCCCTGACATGCCACGTGTAAATTGGGCCCTTTCTGCAATGACCATTTCCACATGTATCAGCTTAGACATGGGTAAATCACAAATAAGGCTTTTAAAATATCCTCCATATTCTGCTTTTTAAAGATACCCACTACTTGCCCTTTGACTAAAGATCTTACTATAGTTTATTTTTGATTTCTGCATCCGAATCTCAGATGAGGAACTGTTCAAATACTCAGTCTGGCTCTGCAATTTGTTTCAGACTGCCATTAGTTCTCCTGGCTTGGTCCCTCAGTATGTCCCCTCTCAAATATGCCTTATTGGGGCCCCTCAAACCCACAGTGGAAACTTCCCTATTATACCTGAAAAACTCCTTAATACTACCCTGAATTTCCTCCTTAAAAGTTTTTTCCTCCAGCAGCGTGGAATCAAAGTGCCGAAGAAAAAGGCGAGTATTCGCACCTAACTCCTGGACAGGGCCAGAGTGGGTTCAAGATGTTAGCGTCCTAGGCAAACCTTAAACCTTATGCCCCCTCTTGGCTGTCAGAATCATTTAGCTTTGAATACCTTGTTCTTTGTCACCCTATTCCAGAATCTTCTGTCCGAGGCAACTGCCTAGTTTACCTAATGGTGGGGGCCAGCCCTGCTCCCAGAGAATCAATGAGACTGTGGCATGATTGGAAGTGAAGATGGGGAAATGTCTTCCCTGCAAACCTCTTCCATAACAGTTTTGGAAATCAAGCAATTGGGAGTGTTAAAAAATGTATAATCCTTACCAGAGTGCATTAGCTGCCCCAGCTCAACCAATCAACCTTTTAATAGTGGTTAACATTTTGGTGACCATAGGGCTATACTGAGATTCTGTCCAGAAACAAATCCAATTGCTGATTAAAGTCCCCCCAGGTATGATTGGGAACTCACTATAATCTAAAAAGTACCTTTAAGAGCTCATAAAAAATACTCAGGGGAATTTGCAGTCAGGGCATACATATTGCCCACAAAAAAAAAAAAAGGATTCCCATGAATTTTAAGACGATCATTGCCCAGTGCCCCTCTTTATCCGTGAGCTGCAACACAATTTCATATCAAAAAGAATTCCTAACTAAACTCCTCTTTGCTTCCCTATGGCAGGGCAAAACATACAGCCTATCACCCCAATTATTTTTAATGGCAAGCTCTTCTTATGAGATAGGTGTTTCCCCACAACATTCCTTTGCTATCCACCCAAAAAACTAACAGGGACCCAAAATACTAAAACTAAAACCAGACATAGTACAGAGGATAAAAGCCCCTGCGCCTCCATGAAACAAGTCTCAGGGGGCCTGAAGTTACTGCCAGACAGTGACAGAGACTTAGCCCGATGGGGTTCAATTTACTGATCTCCTCCTTAGGAAATCTCCCAAACTGAGACCCATCTTACCCCCTCCCTTCACCCCCAACAATATTACACCAGCCCGTGTTAGAACTTACACCACCCTCACACTCACTTGTGAGCTTCACTCACTTAATTCACCCAACTCCACTTACTCTGCCCCCTTTAGCCAATTTTCACACTCACTCTCCTCCGATAAGCAACATTCATCCACTCCCAAAACGTTCCAGCAAGTGCAATTTAACAGTCCAATGGTTCTCTCTTCTGGAACAGTCCATCAAGCATTCCCAAACTTGACACCTCCCACACCATGTTACTTATTCCATTCTGCCTGCCGTGATCCCCTCTCAATGAAGCTTGCTGAATCCTCTGAATTTGTAAAAACTCTTTACATGTGATAGGTTACCCATAAAGATGTAGGATAAAACAATCACCCTATCATCCTGTACCAGGACATTGTGTTACTTTTTTGCCAGAGAATTCAATTCAGACTGCCATCTTAGTCACACTTCAGGATGCCCCGTCTCTTGACTTTTCAATATCTTAAGGCTCAATCCCATCTGACCCCGAGGCGAGTCCGTGGCCAGATTTACAACCCATGCTCTCCTAGTGGGTGGGAAATGGAGGCGGTGTCCTGGGCAACTGAATTGTATGTGGAAGGCAGGTGTTTTCTCCCAAAATTCAGGCTGTGCACAGAAGGGTGCAGATTATCTTTAGCACAGAAGCAACTCCCACAGAGCAAATACCCCTAAGCACATATGTACTCTGTCTAATGGTAAATAGGACTTTGGGTGAGACGCTTTAGCTGCTGGCATCTCAGCTCCACCACTGATGCGCTGTATCACATAGCGCTTTCTACTCACCACTAATCATTTGTATAGCGCTGCACATATAGATATAAGACACAGTCCCTCCTCAGAGCTTACAGTCTAATCAAGACTAAAACACAGAGCCCGATCCCAGATGGAGCACATCCAGGCCAACTGGACGGCCCTGAACAGGATGGGCCACCAGTGACAGATTCTGCACTGCAGGAGCAAGACGTTCTCACGGGTGCTGGATCAGGCACTGAGAGACGGCCTGGCATCCACCCCTGGCACATCCAGCCCTTTGCTGTGTGGACCCCAGTTTCCCCACCACCTGACCCTGGCGGGGGCAGCCAGGACCCAGATCATGTAGCAGGGACTCAACCTGGCTTGCTGCCATTGAAGCTGGGGGGTGGGGAGGGCTGGCCAGCCCATCCAGAGATGCATCTCCGAGGTGGAATAAGCTGGCCATTCCCACGGTGCTCCCCAGACGTACAGGGCTGTGACCTGAATCAGCCCTATACGTCCGGGGGCTGGTCCCACCCGTACTCCGCCCACCTTCCACCCCATGCACAGTGCCGGCATACAGTGCAGGCAGCTAGCGGGACTGGACATCCCACCGTGAAACTGGGGATTAGAGTATGGTAAGATACACATAAGTAGTGGACAAGGGAGCGAGGAGAATCAGGATCAAAAGCAGCTTCAAAGAGGTGAGTTTTAGCCTGGATTTCAATCGGGCTAGTGAAGGGGCTCGATGCAAAGACTCAGGGAGTTTGTTCCAGGCATATGGAGCAGCAAGGTGGAATTTTATTTATTTGTATGCCACCTTATCCTTCAATCAAGGTGGTCACGTCACAACACAAGTGGAGGGTTACATTTAACATTAGGGTACGTGTAAACATTTAGACAGTACAGTTACGTAACAGTATTTTAGACATTTAGACAATGTTTAGACAGTACAGTTTAGGTAACATTTAACATAAAGGTATTTACTAATGAGGTATGTTGAATTTGTGTGTGTGGATGGGATGGGTGTGTGTTTAGTTGGCAGAGGTAGTAGTGTTGCTGTTTGGGTAAGAGATGTTGCTTGAATGCTCATAGGTTTCTATAAATAACCATGTTTTGAGGTCTTTGCGGAATTCTGTGTCTTCTAAAGCTCGCAGGCTCAATGGTAGGGAGTTCCATACTGAGGATGCCAGTAGTGATGGTGCTCTTTGAAGTTGTTTGGTATTGTGGTAGCCTGCAGATGTGCCGATCATGTTGTTATTGGTTCTTCTTGGTCTATTGCTGATGTCTCTTGTTATAACGTTTTGGAGTGCGTCTGCTGAGAGATGGTGAATGACTTTGAAGATTATCATGACTGTTTTGTATTTAGCTCTTGCCACCATTGGGAGCCAGTGTAGTTGTAGGACGGGAGTGATGTGCTCGGTCCTTGGGAATGAACGAAGTCTGGAGTTGGCAGTGGCAGAGAAGGGCACAGATAAAAGGGATCTGCCAGGGGAGCGGAGTTCCCAAGGAGGGGTGTAGAGTGAGATAAGAGAGGAAAAGTACCGGGAACTGCAGAATGAATGCACTTGTAGTTCACTAGAAGTTTGACCTGGGTGCAGAAACGGAGAGGGAGCCAGTGAAATGACTTAAGATATTCAGTTGGAAACAAGACAACAAGCCATTTGAGCTGTTTTGGTTTGGCTTTTCCGGAGTGACAAATACAGTTGTAAAGAGTTAAAATGCTGGTTCCATAGTTGGTCAGGTTGGATCTGCATCTGAACTAGACCCCCAGACTCAGTCCGCTGCAGCCCAGCCTCCCACTCACTTCCTGTACGCTTGTTTACCAAGATCTCTCCAAAAACAGGACTTCACAGACCTGCAAGTTAGAATAACCCTTCTTCTGTCTTTTGAAGAGCTATTTCTGTGTGGCTACATTATGTATGCTGGCTCAAAGACCTCTGTGTTTGGGGAGAAGGGGGCAGATGAGAGGAGAGGTTTCACATAGCAGCAGGTGTGAAAGCTATCACCAGATTTTACGGTCGATGACTTGCGCTGCAAAGAATTTCAACTGCGCTGTTCCTATCTAGGGGCTTCTGAAACCCTTCTTGGAGATAATGTTCTAGGCCAGGGTCTCAAATGCAATCCTGGAAGGTTGCAGAGCTGTCAGGCTCTCTCTAATGAATATTTATAAGATAGATATGCACACTTAGTTGCATTCAATGGAGACAATCTCTAATGCACATTTGTTAGGAATATCCTGAAAACCAGGCAGATTTACGACCCTCCAGGACTGCAGTTTAATCAGCCTGATTCTGGGTGGTTAAGGTGGCGGAGTAGGTCCATGTCAGCAGCAAGATGGGCCAGTCCTGGCTTTATCCCTCTTGCATATTTGAAAATTTAGTTAAACACATTTATATACAGCAAATGTGATACATTCTAAGTGAGTTACAACAAAAAGTATAAAATGAATAGTTGTTGCTAGTTTTAGAGAAATTGAGGGGAGGCATCTTCAAAAGGGTTTAGCTGCTTAGCATTTTATTTTTTTATTTTTATTTATTTAAAGTCTCTTATATACCGCGCTATTTATCATCAGCGCGGTTTACATAGAACAGAACAATCTCAGTACATTTGAAATACGTATGAGTTACAGATAACAGGGCAGAAAACTTGGTAAACAAGGGTAACTATCTACAATACAATAATGATTGACTGTTTGTATAAAACAACTAACAGAGCAGAGAATATAGTGTACAGCTGTAATTAAATCCAAAATTTCTTAATTCTAGGGTGTAGTGTTTATGCTTCTGGCTATTAGACTGTCTTTTGATATATTAGATAGCATTACGGTGGCTGGAAGTATTCAGTGAAGAGGTAGTGCTTGATAGCATGACCTGCTGACCAGCTAAACCAGTGACACTATTCTGATAACGCCACCAACTACCCCTACAGACCAAGGAAGAGATGCCCAGTTCAACCAGGGCAGGGCAGTCTGTGGGCAGAGTGGGGTAGTCCCGGCAGCTATTTGATGAACGGAGACATTCAGCTGTTAACCGGTTAGCTAAACCACATACAGTAAAGTCCATGCTAACCGGATACCGAGTGCCGGACTCTGGTTACATTCCGGTGCTGAATGTCCGGTTTAAATTAGAGCTGCAGCAGCCAGGCACTTAAAGAGCACCGACCACTTCTGCTGAACGTTGGCTCTTTAAATTATAAGTCCACCGACTGAGCGGGGAAAAATCAGGACTGGATTAGTGTTTCCCTAATGCAGGGGGTGCACAAGTTCAGTCCGAGGGCTGCAAACAGGCCAGTTTTTCAGGAGTCCCTAATGCACATGCATAAGAGAAATTTGCATACTGTGGATGTTTCATGTATGCAAATCTATCTTATGTATATTCATTAGGGATATCCTGAATACCTGGCCTGTCTACGAGTCTTAAGGATTGAACTTGTGCACCATGCCTTAATGACAGAGTTACTTTGGCCTATTAAGAGGATTTTTCATTAAGGATATCCTAAAAATGCCTTTAATGAAACCCACCACAAAGATATAATTGTGACAAGACAACCACAGAGAGAACTTCTGCCTGAGGTTTCCACAAACAAATATCTTTTTGTAAGTGGTTCAGTAGAACCCAGTGAATTAGAAGCAGATAGCACAGATACCATGTGTAACGTGCTGCTATGGGATTGTGAGGACTCAACTGAATTAATTTCACTAACTCCTTAAGTCTTCACTCACAGTCCTTGAGGGCCGCCAATAGGTCAGGTTTTCAGGCAGGGCCGGCCCTACAGTTGCCAACTGACTCCAGATGCGCCCGACAGGCTTGATCCAGTCCTGGGGTAACCCCACTGCATGCAGGGACATGTAGTCTTGCTTTTCTTATGAAGTGTAATGGAGAAATCGGAACTACAAGTCCCTGCATGCAATGGGGTAAACCCAGGACTGGATCAAGCCTGTCGGGCACATCTGGAGCCAGATGGCAACCGTAGCCAGCCCAGCCCAACCACTAGGCAACAAAAGCAGGCCATTCAAAGCTAAATAAATATGGACAGTCAGAGGGGGTGTAAAGCTTGAGGTTTGCCTAGGGCAGCGATGGCGAACCTATGGCACGCGTGCCAGCTGTGGCACGCGAAGGCCTTGCAGCTGGCACGCGGGAAGGTCCGCAAAAAAAGAAAAAGCTGGCTCTGACTGCTGCCGCGGACGCGGCAAGGGCAGAATGCAGCGTCCCGCGGGGCCCCCTCCGCCCGCTAAGCCCCTCTGCAAGAGCTTTCAGATTCGCGAGGGAGAGCGTCTCCCTCGCGTCTCTGTTAAGCCCGCAGGGGCTAATGGGAAATTTCCCATCAGCCCCTTTAGACGCGAGGGACTGATGGGAAATTTCCCATTAGCCCCTGCGGGCTTAACAGAGACGCGAGGGAGATGCTCTCCCTCGCGAATCTGAAAGCCCTTGCAGAGGGGCTTAGTGGGCGGAGGGGGCCCCGCGGGACATTGCAATCTGCCGCGGCAGCAGCCAGAGCCTGCTTTTTTTTAAAAAAAATTTGCCGGGGGGGGGGGGGGGGGTTAGGACTGCTAATGGGCAGGGAGGGAGGGAGGGAGGGGGGGGGTTAGGACTGCTAATGGGCAGGGAGGGAGGGAGGGAGGGGGGGTTAGGACTGCTAATGGGCAGGGAGGGAGGGAGGGGGGTGAGGACTGCTAATGGGCAGGGAGGGAGGGCGGGGGGGGTCGGACTGCTAATGGGCAGGGAGGGAGGGAGGGGGGGTTAGGACTGCTAATGGGCAGGGAGGGAGGGGGGGGTTAGGACTGCTAATGGGCAGGGAGGGAGGGAGGGAGGGGGGTTAGGACTACTAATGGGCAGGGAGGGGGGGGTTAGGACTGCTAATGGGCAGGGAGGGAGGGGGGGGTAGGACTGCTAATGGGCAGGGAGGGGGGTTAGGACTGCTAATGGTCAGGGAAGGGGGGGTAGGACTGCTAATGGGCAGGGAGGGAGGCAGGGAGGGGGGGTTAGGACTGCTAATGGGCAGGGAGGGAGGCAGGGAGGGGGGGTTAGGACTGCTAATGGGCAGGGGGGGGGTAGGACTGCTAATGGGCTGGGGGGGTAGGACTGCAAATGGGCTGTGGGCTGATGGGGGCTGTCTGGAAATGGGGTGATGGGGGTTAGGACTGGTAATGGGTTATAGGGGGGGCTTAAACTGAAAATGGGGTGATGGGGGTTTAGGACTGGAAGTGGGTTGATGGGGGGGGGCTAGGACTGGAAATGGGCTGATGGGGGGCTAGGACTGGAAATGGGCTGATGCAGGGACTAGAAGGGAATGGATGCTGGGTGAGGCTGGAACTAGAAGGGAGCTGATGTTGGGGGAGGATTAGAATGGGATGGGGCTGGGAGAGTAAAATGGAGAGGGGAAAAATATTTTGTGTGGGAGGGATAAAAAATCTACAATTGGCCGGGTATTGGGAGAGTAAGTGGGGATTGAGGATGGAGGGGTAAAATTTGAGTGGATGAAATAGGAATGAGGAAAGAGCAAAAGGAGAAAGATTAGTATGTTAAAGCGGATGTAGAGAGAGAGAATGGAAAAAAAAACTAGAAGAGAGAAGGACAAATGGACAGCAGATGATGGAGAGTTAGCAGAAAACATGAAGAAACCAGAAGAAAGTGGCTGGAGCAATTGCAACTGTGTAACTGAGCTGAGGTATTCTGTTTATGTAATTCCTTTTTGACATTGCCACTTGTTCTCTTTCCCCAGTAGGTCATGTATTGTTATTGTCTGAAATGTATTGGTTTAATATTTGCAGTGTTGCCTTTTGATAGGTATGGTGTGGTGCTTTGTGAGTCCTGGTAGTGCTGTTAGGATACGGCGGGTTTGCTATTGGTTCTAAATGGGCAGTGTTTGTAGTAGTTCCTAATGTGCCTGGCGGTTGGCACTGGATTATAGTAATGTAGAAATCTTTTAGTCTGTCTTTATCCATACACTCATTAAGAGACATGTTTACTAAAAGTTAGTGTATGTTAGCATTATGCAAATATTTATGCAAATTGACGTGCTGGCACTTTGAGGAAATTCTTTGGTTTTGTGCGGCAGTTTGGGCACTCGGGCTCAAAAAGGTTAGCCATCACTGGCCTAGGGCTCCAACACTTTGGATAAATTCCAGGGCTGGCTCTGTTTTCAGGATATCCTTAATGAATATGCATGAGAGAGATTTGCATGCCCATTTTTGCAAATTTCTCATGAATATTCATTAGGGATATCCTGAAAACCTGAGCTATTGCTGGCTCTCAAGGACTGTGAGTGAAGACTAAGGAGCTTGTAAAAGTGGAATGGAGTGGCCACTGAATGGTTAGTGCACTGACAAGGGCACCCAGAGACCAGGGTTCAAGTCCCACTAGCACTCCTTGTGACCTTGGGCAAGTCGCTTAACTTGGATTCTTCAGAGACAATGGAGGGTTATCAATGTCCTTGTTTAATGTACATTAGCAAGCTTAAGTTACATCGTAAACCACTTTGACTCAATGATAGTTTATTTAACAGGGTTTTTATACTACTTTATCTGCTTAGGCTAGGCCTGCTATTTGGCTGGCCTAAAGTAAACATGTAAATTACCTGAACAGTGGCTGAATATTGTTACCATCTGGATAATTTCCTGGCCTACCCCTGCTCTTCGCCTAACTTGGCCCACAAATATACTGATAATATCAGACTAAATGGCCACATTGTCGGTATATTTTTTGAAGATACATAGGCTAATTGTGCATTTATCAGCAAACACATAATTGCCTTTGAATGGGGCATATTTATTCATTTCTCTGATAGGGTATGCTTATTCATTCATATGGAGCACTCCCACATTCACCACTAAAACTCCCCCAACAATGGATGCAGAGCAAAATTAGAGAGTTTTTTTACTTTACAACTCAACATACAAAAAAAAAAATTCCATTCAAATTCTGGTCTCAAATCAGCGACAATACCCCCCAACTCCCTCTACAGTCAAACATTGTGTGTCATAACACAAAACCCTGCAAAGGGATAACCAACACCAGATCTAAGAACTCAATCCTACCTATGAAAAATCAGCGCAGCAAATATTCTCAACCACCAGTAACCTCTAGTTGGAAAAGGGGAATAAGCCAAACTACTACAGAACCAACATATTAACAGAAACCCTCACGTCGGCTGCACATGATAAAAAACCAGACCATTACCTAGTAAATAAGAAGCTACAAATTAGAAAAAAAAATACATAGACAAAAATTTGAATGGAAAACATCCAAAACAGACACTGAAGAAAGAAACAGACATGCCTCTCCTCCTCTACTGAACTCTAAGAGATGGACATTTTCAACACAGATATTTCATTCTCTAAGAAAATGCCACACTCTTGTACTTTTGTTGTCTGATCATTTTATTGTTCTATTTGGTTGGTCCTGATATCGCTTTTCCACTTCCTCTTGTTGGTTTTCTTCTAAGTCCTTTTCCAGGATCTAATTTCCATTTTCTGTTTCTTCACACTGCCCGTCTTCGTCCTTTCCTTCCCCACATCTCTCTGACACTGATCCTTCTGTTTCATCTCTTTCTCCACATGTCTCTGACTATAGATTTATTCCATTCCTCCCTCTCCCTCCTTCAGTCTTTCACCTTCTTACCAGCTTTACATTTCCTAACCTTACTTCCCTGGTTCTTCCCTTCCCCACCTGTCTCATTCCTTCGCCAGCCTCCTATGTCCCCATCTTTCACCCACTTTCTAGTCCCCCATTTCCACCCTCCGTATGCATCCCCTCCCCAGCCTCATCTACCACCGTCTGCCTCTCATCCCCTAACACACCCTCTCTCCACCTCCAGGCCCTTTATGTCTTAGCCCATATCCGGGTTTCAATTTCCACCTTTACCTCCCCCCTTTCTACTCTCTCACCACCTTCAAGTTAGATCTGTCCCTTCCTGTGACTCCCACTCACTCTATAGCCATCTGTCCTATACAGCCACCCCCAATCCTTCCCCATACCCTCCAAAGCCCTTCAAGCCTTTGCTTCTCCCCATATGACTGCACTTTGTCTCACAGCCGTAGCTACTCCTTGTGGCCTTGGGCAAGTCACTTAACCCTCCATTGCCTCAGAAAATTCCAAGTTATCAATGTCCCTGTTTAATGTACATTACCAAGTTTAAGTTACAATGTAAACTGCTTTGACTGAAATAATAAAGCGGTATAAAAGACCTGCTAAATAAATCTTATACCCCTCACCCAGACATCTTGTCCCCACTGTCCTCCTAATATCTGGTCAATTTCTTAGTCTCAACTCAAGTCGCTATTTTTTCACTCTACCCAATGCCTGATTCCTCACTCACAATCCCATCCGAGCCCTGAGCCCCCTTACATGCCTGATACCCAGCCTGTTAAATTCCGTTTTCTCACCCAGTCTTAGATTCTGTACCTAAACTCAAGTCCGTGTTCTCCCACATCCCTAGTGCCCATCCATCTACCCCCTTCTCCAATACTTATTAGCCCTTCATTTCCTCATCCAAGTATCTGATCTTATACTCTGCCCTCTCAGCCTTCCCCTGGTTTATTTATGTAACTAGGCTTACATACTGCTTTTTCTACAAGTCAAAGCAGTGTACAGTCAGGTACGTGTATATATATTTCCCTTGTCCCTGAAGGGCTCATAATCTGTTTTGTACCTGAGCAATGGAGGGTGAAGTGGCTTGCTCAAGGCCACAAGGAGCACCTGTGGGCCTAGAAACCCCAGTCCTTCTGGCTCAAGGTTGCTGTCCTCTAGCAGGATTTGAACCCTTGGCCCAATTGTCTGAGGTAACTTGCCCCTAGGCCACTCATTTGATTTTTCCCCAGTCTCCCCAATATCTGTCATCCTCTCCCTTCTCACACTCCCAGCATCTCATTTTTCACTTCCTGAACCCAGCATTTATCAATGCTAGCCCCCTTTCAGTACCAGGCCCCCCAGCCCTAAAATTAGCCCCTTTCCAGTGTCAATCCCCTTCAGCATAAGCCCATTTCCTTGCCCAGCACCATATCAGTCCATTTCCAGTCTCAGTCCCCCCAGCATCAGTCCATTTTGAGTCCCATCCCCCCCCTCCAGGCCCAGTATCAGCCCATTTCCAGTCACGGCCTTCCTTCCCACATTGGCCCTCTTCCAGTCCCAGCCTCTCCATCACATCTCTTGCAACCAGCTACCTCCTTCCTACATCTCCCAGCCTGTTCTTTAAGCTAACACAGCCACGGGAGCATTTTCATGTGCTCCCACAGCTCTGCTGTACTGAAGCAGTCCAGCCGCAACACTCTTAGTACATCAGGAAGTGACAATTTTGCTTTACTGCAAATGCTGCTACCAAGCTGCTTCAGTACGGCACAGCCGTGGGAACAAATGAAAGCGCGGCTGCGGCTGCCTTAAGTGTTCATACAGCCGCAGCGGCACAGCGCAGGCGGGAAGATGGAATGTAAACGTCCACCTCCTCAAGAAGTACTGGAACGCCGTTCCACCCCGTTCTGGCACAAGTTAAGCCCTGGGCTTGAGGCCTGATTTTCAGGAGATCCCTAATGAATATGCATGAGAATGATTTGCATGCACACCAATCGTATGCATAGTCTTTAATATGTTGAAAACCTGGCCTGTTTATGGCCCCTGCGGGTTAAACTTGGAGGAGCCTAGTTTAAAGGCAGTAGGTAATAACCCGGTCCGCAGAACATGCACAGCCCATCAGGTTTTCAGGCTGTCCACAACGAATATGCATGAGGGAGGTTTGCATGCTCCTATGCAAATCTCCCTCCTGCCTTATTCATTGTGGATAACTTGAAAACCTGACTAGCCTGATGTGTGCCAAGGAATGGGCCGAGATTGGTTCGAAGATGTTCTTGGCATGTTTCCTGGGATAAGAGCAGGGAGTAGCTGGAAAAGGATTAAAAAAAATCAATCAATATCCTACATTCTGCAAAAATGAAATCTCATTTTTAGTGTCTAGGGCCCTTAGGGCCACATGTTGGCTTGCTGCCTTTAGCCGCAGGAAGGGCTCAATGACCTGGTCTGAATGACGGGCTGTCTGGCTCTTGGTTTCTGACAGCAGAACATCTGCCATGTTTAATATTTCCTAGGGTTTATTCCTCGCTCACTTTTCTGTATTTCTGCCTCTTGTAGGAGAAGGAGAACAGCTGCAGTGCGTGGAATGTAAATTCACCCTGGGGGGGATCCCTTGCATCCAGACCCCCAAAATCTGTCAACCTGGCGAAGTCTGTGCAACCATCAAAGGCCAAAGCAGTAAGTAGCATAACCTCTGATGTGACTCGTTCACACACGCCGTCGTTCCTTCCTCCACTTCGCCTTTTATCTGGGAATCACTGTGCAGAGTCTATTAGTTTTCTGGTTTCTTTGCATTGACTGTTGAGCTCTGTAGAGCCTTCTCATAGCTGAGGAAACAGGATGCAGCTCCAAAGACCTTTGGACACCACATCCTGAACTTCCTAAGCCAATGTCACTTTACAGTAACGCTTCAAAAAGCTTTGTGACATGAGCAGGAGAAGACTAACTTTTTTTTATTCTTCTTCTATCAGACAACCAAAATCTCATCACTCGGAGGGACTGTGTGGAACGCAGCAAGTGCAATGTCAATGACACAACCACTCTTGAATCACTCTCCTACACCACCTCCACCGTCTGCTGTGAGAAAGACTTCTGCAACACAGGTCTGAATCAGTAAGGGGGCCACTAGGTTCTTGTCATTTGGAGGCCTCACCGTACTCCTGTGCATCTGTATATCACAAACTTGTAGTGTCTTTACTCATTTCCCCCCCAACACAGACAGACACACATGCGCGCCTTTACTTCAAAAGAAAACATTCCTTGCTGTTGGTGTTGGTGGCCATTTTCTTTAGGGGCACAAGATGTCCGACCCCCCCATCAGCATCAGGAAGGCTGACACTTCAAGATTAACAGGCCTCTCTCGGGAAAGCCTTGAACCCAACATGTGGGGTGGCAGGGGAGTCCACCAGCTAGGTCTTCACCATCCCACCCCACCTGTTCTTTATCTAAACTATGTGCTATTCATTTATAAACAATGGAGTCAATATTCAGCTGGGTGGGTCAACATTTTCTGAAAATGCCAACAGCCACAGCTACATTAAATCCGGATATCGAACCTGCACTCTGGCTAGCAAACCATATAAAGCTAGGCAACATATTTATTGGCCTAACTTTATGCGGTTACTCTATTTATCTGGTTAGCGGACAGAATATCACCCCTAACCAGAGAACTTCAAACTCCACCCCAGCAGATCGCCCCGGCACCATCTGAATACTGCTGAGGCAGGCAGAGGGAATATTCAGTGGGGCTCGCCGCATCGTGCTGCTGAATATCATGTCAGTAAGCACTTATTCATTTAGCAAGTGCTGTTAACCACAGAAGTGCTTCTGAATATTGTCCCCACTGTTTGTGCCTGTGGGGTATTAGCTGTCGATATGTGCGCAAAGTGTTGTGTGAACTCATTCTGGAAGCATCCTTTTTTTGGAACTTGGAGAAAAATCGTAGCCCAACACATTGTTCACTCTTATCTAGACACAATATGAGTGCCAGAGTGTGGGAATTAAAAGGCAGCATGTAATGCATGGATAGCCAGACCCTACAGTGTGCAGCATGCATTACAGACAGCACCTCCTCATCCTCCTCCACTCCCAAGCCTCCTCCTTTACGTTCTTCCAGCATCTGGTGGAGCTTTCAGCGCTTCCCTACTTCCTCACTGCCTGCTTCATGGGAGATGGGTGTGCTTGACAACATTTTTGAAAATGTTGGTGCACTTTAGGCATGAAGAGGTTGGGAAACAGTGGACTAGGGTCTCATTTTGGTCCAGGTCTCTGCCCCATGGACCATTTAAAAAAAATCCAGGGGAAAGGATTTTCCACTTAAAGGCCCAAGACCTACTATCTTCAATTCAAGGAGATGCTTCAGACAAGGTTCTGTTGCAAATTATAAATCTTTATTGAGTAATGTTTCTTCAGTATAGACAGTCAAACACAGGTTCACATGCAGCTTTGCGCCACACAAGTGCCTCAAAGCAGAAAAGGGGCTAGATCCTTTCTTCCAGCTAGACACTCTTTCCCGTCCTTTGGGCTTTATTTCATTTATTAAAACTTGATATACCACCCTTAGTGGGACATCAGAGCGGCTTACAATTAAAATTCAATAAACACAAAAAGGAGAAAGAAAGGAACGACGACGCTGAATAGGAAAGTTAGACAGAGCATCAACGAAGGAGCATTATAGGAAGAATATAAAAACAGAGGGAGGCAGGGGCTATGGGCGACGGGGTGGAAGGTCAAAGGCTAGGGAAAACAGGTGGTTCTTGAGCAATGAGTTGAATTTTGGGAAAGGAGGGTTCAAACCAGAGGGAAGGAGGGAGGTTGCTTCAAAGAAAAAAGGACAGAGGAAATAAAATGCAGAATGGTGTGTGGATTTCAAATGTGCGTGAGAAGGAGAAGGGAGAAATGTCAGTTCATATGGATAGGATGTAGAGAATGATGGGGAGTGTGTAATATGACAAGCGAGGAGAGATGGTGTGGGATACCAATATGGAGTGTCTTATGAACCTGAATGAGTATGTTAAATCGGATGCAAAGGTGAACTGGAAGCTAGTGTAAGTGGATGAGCCGAGGGGGGGGGGGGTGTCATATGGTCAGAGCAGGAAGTGTGAAAAATCAATCTGGCAGCAGTGCGTTAAATGAGCTGGAGCCATTCAAGTTCCTACTGGGGGGAGGTCAGCAAGGACAGAGTTACAGTAGTCGAGACAAGAAACAACAAGAGAAAAAATGAAGATATTCAAAGCAGAAGACAAAAGAGCGAACAGTTCTGATGCGGCAGAGGGAAAAGAAGGAGCGTTGAACGACAAGACTGACGTGATCATGAAAGGAAAAAGATGAGTTCAGGATGACACCAAGATAACAGAAAAAAAGGTGTAAGTGTGATATGTAGGTCATTGAGAACAGGTGAAATGGAAGGAGTGGTTAATGGACCAGAGAGCGAGGTTGCTGTTGTCTTGTAGGGCTAAGTTTAAGATGATCAGTAGTTAACCAGGTGGCAACACAGGTGAGGCAAGTATTCATGGAAGAAAGATCTGGAGCGAACGGGTCAGGGTGGAGAAGTAACAAAATGTCGTCAGCATAGAAACAGAATGAAATACCAAGTTGCTGAATCAGTGCAAGTGATACAAGAACAGTTTTGGAAAGGAGAGAGGCAAGGACTGAGCCTTGAGGAACATCATATGGAAGAGGAGAGGTGGGGGAAGAGAGTATCTATAGCGACTTTAAAAGAATGTTGTGGAAGAGAATAACCAAGCCAGCTGAGGACAGCACCACAAAGACCAAGTCTGCGTAAGAGTGCAAGATGATTGTAGTCAACAAGGTCAAAGGCCAATGAGAACTCCAAAGAGAGAGCAAAAGTAATGTTCCCATGATACCAAGAAGGGTGAACGTCACTGAGGAATGATAAGACAGGAGTGTCAGTAGAGCGTCTAGGATGAAAACTGGATTGACGGGAATGGAGGAAATTAGCAGATTCAAGATGTTAAAAAGCTAGTTTCTCAAACAGTTTGGAGAGAAAAGATAAGTTGGAAAGGGGTTTGCAGCTAGAAGGAGCTGATTTATCCATAGAAAGGTTCTTTAACAGTGGGCAGACTATGGCTTGTTTCCAGGCAGGTGGGAATGATTCTTAATAAGGAGGGCATCAGGTGAGTGCAAGGGAGTCAATAGAAATCCAGGAAGCAGGTAGTTTTCCAGGAAGTAGAGGGAAAATTGGAGAAAGCAGCTGTGGATACAGTCTTGAAGGTGTCCCAGGTATGCATCAGTGATGATGGGGGGGGGGGGGGGGGGAGGGGGAGAAAGGGGGAGAAAGGGGGAGGTGGATATCAGATGGCTCTAGGTCACCAGGGACAGGTTCAGCCAGTCCTGATTTTACTTCTATTGCGTTCAAGCATTTTAGTACAGTCCATGGAAGTAAAATCAGGGCTGTCTCAATGACCTGGAGCCATCTGGTACTATGGACTATGGCAGTGGTCCCCCCCTCCACCCCACCCCCGTCCTCAGGTATCCCCAGGGCAGTCAGGTTTTCAGGATATCCACAATGAATATGCTGAAGATATATCTGTATACAGTGGAAGCAGTGCACACTGATCTGTCTTATGCATATTCATTGTACAGAGGTACTCAAATCCAGTCCTGGAGGGTCGCAAACCAGTCAGGTTTTTGGGGTATCCCTAATGAATATGCATGAGATATATTTGCATGCACTGTCTCATGCACCCTGATGCTATCTGCATATCATTGGGGGCATGTTAGGGGCTACCTGGATAGCAGCGATCTTCATTGCTACCTGTGTAGCCCTCCTGCACCTTAAAAAGGGGAGGGGTCGGCAGTCAGGCTATGCGCCACCATGGCATAGAGCCTGCCCAACTCAATATCGGGCCCATTATATATAAATTGCAAATTAATTTCTATTAGTAACATTACTATGACAAAAATTTAACAAACTATGATCAAGACTTCATGCTTCTGGAAAAATTTATATTTTCCCTGCTCTTTATATACAAGTTATGTCTTAAATTTGGTACATGTACAATGGAACCCAAAAACGTCCCATTTTTGGGAAAGAGCCCACAATTTTCCCCTTTTTCAAACAAGAACACCAAAAGGAATGTTTTTGGGCAAAAAACATTCACTCAAACGTTGGGAAAAAAAACCATATAATTGTTTCATTTCTCCATTTTATATACAATAAGCAAATGAAATTAGCTTCATTTGTATTATAATGTTCATCTTAATCATCTCTCAAAACTTTACAGAATTTCAGAGCAAGTCAGGACAAAAATGCCAGATTTCAGGACAAAAAAAAAAAAAAAGGTCATTTTTCAAATCAGGATAAGCTTCCAAAAATCAGTACAATTCTGACAAAATCAGAATATCTGGCAACTCTCTCTCGGTAATGTGTGTGATTTCAGGAGAAATAATCCCCTTTTGATTTTTTATATTTGGAAATATACCCCGACACAACCAATTTTCAGCAAATCATTGGCGCAAACCGTGTGATTACCACCACTGGGAAGATTCTTTTTGACAAATTGAGATGTCTGAGTTTCATTTAAATACACTTTGATTTGCAAGTGTGACATACTGCACAAAATGGAGACATTTTAAATGAGCCATGTTGTATTCTTGTTTATAACCAGTGTTTTTTCCTGGACTCTTTTGCCTTCTCCATCCATACAGTTTTTTTTCATTTTAAAGTACCATGGGAGGTTCCATCTACTTTTTTGGTTCTCAGGTTAAGAGCTGGGAGAAGGTGGAAAAGGATAAGGTACCCTACATTTTGCAAAAGATAAAAATCTTGGTTTAAAAAAAAAAAGTGTTTAGGGGCCCCTGATGGCTCCTGTAGGCTTGGCTACCTATAGCTGCAAGAAGTGGCCCCTGACCCAATGACAGGGTGATTCTTAGATTCTGACAGTGTCACGGGGAGCAAAATATTTGGAATGTTTTAATATTTCTGGGGGGGGGGGGATATTCCCAGTGCATTGTCCTGATTTCACCACTACGTTTCTACTTCTTGCAGGAGAAAAAGAGTTGCAATGCCAAAGATGCTTATTCAGCCTGGGGAAGATCCCATGCGTCGAGAGTACTGTGACCTGCAACCCTGGCGAAGTCTGTGCCACCATTAAAGGCACAAGTGGTAAAATAGCATAATCCCTCTTTCCTCACTGCATGGTCTTTCCCATTCGGCTCTCATTAATAGCCATCACATACACATAGCAATGACAGTAGGGTGCTAATAGACATTTCCTTCTGCAAACATGTGATTTATGTTTTTATATTTTTTAAATTTTGTATTGGCTTTTGTAGTTTTATTTTTTATTTAAATGTGTTACTTGTCCCTCAAGTGTTATATTGTTTATGTATATGAAATTGTGTGCATTTTACAGTGATCTGCCAAGATGTTGAGAGTGTGAGGAATAAAAAAATGTCACTCTTCCTCCATCCTGGCTTTTATCAGGGAACTACTATATAAAAGTTTATATTATGCTTCTGGTTTCTTCCCACCCCCCATTGAGTTTTCCCATATTTAAGAGAACAGGATAGAGCACTTCAGCCACCTGGAGAAAATATTTTCAGTCATCATGCAATCAAACTCTGTTAGTGTAACTGGGTTTAAGAGAGGTTTGAAAAGTTCCTGGAGGACAAATCCATAAACTATTATTAAGGGGGACTGGGGAAATCCACTGCTTATCCCGGGGATAAGGAACATGGAATCTGTCTAGCTTTTGGGAACCCGACAAGGTACTTGTGACTGGAATGGGCCACTGTTGGAAAAAGGCTAGTGGGCTTGATGAACCTTTAGTCTGAACCAGTCTGGTATCTCTTATAGTCAAAAGACCATTGACCAGCACACCCTGCAGTTCCACTTCAAAAACGTCTGCGGCATTAGCAGGAAGACGACTAACCGTTTTGACATTTTTCTTCAACCAGGTAAACATGACGTCATCACCAGGAAGGACTGTGTGGCTCGCGGCAAGTGCAGCGTGAATGACACTGAAACGTTTATGTCGATCGCCTACAGCACCTCCACCTTGTGCTGCGAGGGAAACTTCTGCAACTTAGATAAAAAATCTGGAGTGGGGACCAGTAGATTTTCCCCGTTTGCAGGCCTTGCCGCACTCCTGTGCATCTGTTTGGCCCAGATCCTGTAATGTCATCTCCTCCTACTCCAAAACACACAAGCCATTCCTTGCTGTTGAGATTGGGAATGGACATCTTCTGCCTCTCTACAAAATGGCTGCCATCAGCATGAGAGGCTGATGCGTCAAGATTAACAGACCCAGATTTAATTCTTCATGTCACATGACTGTGCAAATTACTGGATTTTATTTTAATTTTAGCATTTTAAGTTGATGTTTTTGAGATGTTGCCCCTTCAGCTATAAGGAAGTGCTAGGATTTTGTTATCTGAATCCTTGCTGGCTCTATTTTGACAGGTTGAGCCTGCTTGAACAACTCCAATGAGGTTGGGTTGATATACTAGGCTGGGACTTGTAAAACATCAATCAATGGCTTAAAACTCTACCGCGGCCTTATGTATAGAATAGTTTCAAAGGCACATTCTCAGCTTGGTTGAGCCTGGAATTACAGATCAATTTACAGAATAAAAAAAACCCCACAAACACTTTTCAAACTTCTGCGCCATTCACCAGGCTTCTGAATGTACATGTGTGAAAGGAAGGGGAGAGGGGAATTTTTCTCCATACAGAGGGTCGGCTCTGACTTAGTGAAAGAACCCCAGCAAGGGAGCTTCTGGAAAGTCTCATGTGCTGGCCTCTACCCTTGCTGGGGGACCATTACAGGAGGTGCCAAATTAGTTTGGACAGTCCTGTTATAAAATTGTATCCCATAATGCAGGGGTGGGCAATTCCGGTCCTGGAGGGCTGCAGACCAGACCAGTCAGGTTTTCATGAGATCTATTTGCATCCACTGCCTTCCGTTGTATGGAAATAAGTCCATGAATATTCATTAGGGACATCATGAAAGCCTGACTGGTCTGCGGCCCTCCAGGACCGGAATTGCCCACCCCTGCCATAATGCATCAGGTTGTGGTTGTCAAACCCAGGACCAGCCTAAAATCCCACTTGTGGAACTGAGTAATTGGGATTCTCTTAATCTACATATAATCTCCTGTTGTCTAGTCCTAGTTTTTCCACACTATGAGACGTATTAGTCACTGTTCCCTCTAAGCTGTGCGCTTGTGCGCGCGCACACACCTCGCCGAGCGAGCGCACATACTTTACAACAGAGCGCACAAAAATTACAGTTCTGATTCTGATAGAAAACACAGACGTCTTAAAATTTAAAAGTTATGTATTTACGGTTTTCACAAGTTCTACAATGTTTTCTAGTGCAATCAATGTGGTGTACATACTGTATTCTGATGTGTAGTCAAATTTTAAAGTATATAACTCCGAGTGTCATTATGTGGCGCACAAAAATTTAACCTTCCTTCAAAAGCTGCACAGCTGATATTTTATGCGCACACAGCCTACAGAAAATTAGAGGGAACATTGGTATTAGTGGTCCCAGTTTTGTGGATATTTCTTAACTTTTAGTGGCTCATTTTGAAATTTTTTAAAAAATTCTTTGATCACTGAAATAAAAAATGATCCCTTAACCTTTATTTGGATCTGTGTCTTGTCTCTGGGACAGTGTAAGATAAGCTTGGGTTGAGGCAGTTGGCGATAACAAGTAGGATAGTGAAGCGATCACTCTACTCACCCCCCATTCACAATGCTAACTGGTTTTAGATTCACCTGATAAAGATGACCTAGTCTTGGGTTTGCCCCATTGCATGGACAGGCCTATAGTTTTGCTTTTCTTAGGCAATACAGACGGTAAATCTGAACAAGTTCCTGCATGCAATGAGAAATAGGATTAGATCAACCCTGTTGGGAAAATCTGGAACAGGATGGCAACCTTAGACCCCATTTGTCCATTTCCTCTAAGCATCTGATGCTTGGTCTGTAGAGGCTGGTGATAGTTGGGCTGCTAGCCCAATTAGACACCACTAGGGGGCAGCAGCTTCTGAAGGACAAAGCTGTAATGGCCAAAGCCAAACAATAGATCCTGACAAAACACAAACTCCAAGAGCCATTAGCACAACTCTTCTGGCAGACCCTTTCTATCTGTGCCCTTCTCTTCTACTGCCAATGCCAGACTGCAGTCCTGTCACCTTGCTGCTCCTTATGCCTGGAGCAAACTACCGGAGTCTGTGCGTCAAGCTTCACCTCTGGCCCTTTTCAAATTCAGGTTCAAAACTCACCTCTTCAAGGCCGCCTTTGGGTCTTGATCCGAATAGTCTCCTGCAGGTTTCCTCACCATGCCCCTAGGTACATCCTTGTCCTCAGCTGCTGTGTTGCCTGTCTTGACTAGATTGTAAGCTCTGATGAGCAGGAACCATCTCTTACAGGTGTCTGTGCAGTGCTGTGCACACCTTGTAGCACTATACAGACGACCACACATGCAAGTGAGGTTTAGGGGCATGTTTACTAAATGTTAATGCATGTTAATGCGCATTAAGTTCCGATGCGCCTATGGAAATAAAGGGGCTGGGGAGCACCTAACATGCATTAATGTCATTAACGTGCATTACAACCTTTAATAAACATGTCCCCTTAATATTTAAAGGTATGAGGTTTGGTTATGCAGGACTGTAGCAAGGGATGGTGTTACTATGACCTTGGGGGGTGGGGGGCATCCAATCCCCTTGTGCTGGCCAGGTAAAACAGTTCCTCCAGTGCTATCTCATGTTGGCGTCGGCCTCGGCCTCCTCCCCATCTGGGCTGTACTGACGGACGTCTTTATTGGGCTTCTTGGGGGATGAGAAGAGAACGGAGGTGTATCAATAAATACTCAGCAGCTTGTGAAAGGGGCAGAAACTCCATTAAACCTGCCAACTGTCCCGGAGGATCCTTTTCTAACACCTCTTGTGAAAGATCTCAGATGTGACCTAGGCACAGGGCCTGCACTACCGTTAGGTGAACTAGGCAATCGCCTAGAATGCCAGAGGGGGGCACAAGGGATGAGGTTTGCCTAGGTATATCTGCTCAAAGATAAACATTACTTTACTAGAGGGCTTTATGCCTAGTTTCTACTGCTGAGCATTTGTATAGCGCTACAAGATGTACGCAGCACTGCACAGACACGTAAGAGACAGTCCCTGCTCAGACCTTACAGTCTAGTCAAGACAGACAACACAAGGCAATCAGGTGAGTCAAGATCTGAAAGCAGCAGAGAAGAGGTGAGTTTTCAGCCTGGGATTTGAAAAGAGTCAGAGAAAGCACCTGACGTACAGACTCAGGTACTTTGTTCCAGGCGTAAGGTGCAACAAGGTGAAAGGAGCAAAGTCTGGAGTTAGCAATAGAAGAGAAGGGCACAGATAGAAGCGATTTGCCAGAGGAGTGGCATTCCTGAGGGGGGTGTAGGGAGTGTCCCAACCACTAGGGTGTGGCCTAGTGGTTGGGACACAGTACCTCAGGCCTGAGGGTTAAATTCCCACCTGGGAACAGCAATCTCAGGTTGGAAGGACTGGGGTTTCTAGTCCTATAGGCACTCTGTGTGGCCTTGGGCAAGCCACTTAACCCTCCATTGCCTCAGGTACACAGATTGTGAACCCTTTGAGGACAAGGGAATGTATCCAGTACCTGTTTGTAGTGAATTTATTTATTTATTTATTTAGTATACATTTGTATACCGCTACTTCCAGCGATCAGCAGCGGTTTGATTACAGATTGGAAATTGTCAAATCATGACAGGAAATTTTTGAGGTATAAACACATTGATTAGACAGGAAAGCACAGCACACAGAGAACTATTATTTACAGGGAACATGGGCTATGGAGGGTTAAGTGGCTTGCCCAAGACCACAAGGAGCACCTGTGGGACTAGAAACCCCAGTCCTTCCGGCCCAAGGTTGCTGTCCTCTAGTGGGATTTGAACCCCTGACATTCTGGCCTGAAGTACCTTGCCCCAACCACTAGGCCACTCCTCCACTCAGGGAATAAATAATGTAAACTGCTTTGATTGAAAGATAAGGCTGTATAGAAATCTGGTTAAATATAAGAGAGGAAAGGTAGCGAGGAGATGCAGAGCGAATGCACTTCTAGGTCAGCAGAAGTTTGAACTGGATGCAGAAACAGATAGAGAGACAAGGAAGTGAATTAAGAGGAGTAGCCATGCAATAGAGTGTTGAAGAGATGATTCAAAGGGAGACCAGTAAGGAGAAGGTTACAATAGTCAAGACTGGAGGTTGATAAAGAGTCTTAGTAGTGTGTTCAGAAAGGAGTGGGCAGATTTTGTTGATGTTATAGAGAAAGAAACAGCAGGTCTTAGCTATCAGATGGATGTGTGTGGAGAAGGAGAGAGAGTGGAGTCAAAGATGACCCCAAGGTTGCAAGCGGAGGAAACAGGGAAGAGTAGAGAGTTATCCACAGAGACTGAGAAAGGAGGAAGAGGAGAGGAGGTTTTAGGGCGAAAAAGCAGCTTGGTTTTGGCCATGTTCAATTTCAAGCGGCAGCGAGACATCCAAGTAGCACTGTCAGAAAGTCAGGCAGAGATCCGGGTCTGGATTGCCAGAGAGATTTCAGGTATAGAGAGAGTTAGATCTGGGAGTCATCAGCATAAAGATGAACACATCAAGGGACTGGGTATAGAGAGAAAAAAGGAGCGGACCCAAGGCAGATACTTGGGGTACACTAACTAAGAGTAGCAGCAGAGGAGGAGCCACCAGAACACACACTGAAAGAGCGATGGGAGAGATAGAAGGAGAACCAGGATAGTACAGAGCCCTTAAAACCAAGCAAGGACAGGGTATCGAGGAGAAGGCTGTGGTCAACAGTGTCAAATGCAGCAGAGAGGTCAAGAAGGATGACTGAGCAGAGGTCTTTGGATTTAGCCAGGAATGAGTCACTGGAGGCTTCGGCAAGAGCCATTTCAGTAGAATGTAAAGGACAAAAGCCAGATTGTAAAGATCCAGGAGGCATGAGTTTAGAAACTAAGGTGAGGAGGGAGATGGGTTGATAATTAAGACAGGTAGATCAAGTGAGGGTTTGAGGAGAGGTGTAACTACAGCATGCTTGAAGGCTGCAAGGACAGTTGCAGTGGAGAGCAATAGGTTGAGAATATAAGCGATGGAAGGGACAACAGTGGAGAAGATGGGGCTTAGGAGACGGGTGGGAATCAATGTTCCCTCTAATTTTCTGTAGGCTGTGTGCGCATAAAATATCAGCTGTGCAGCTTTTGAAGGAAGGTTACATTTTTGTGCGTCACATAACGACACTCAGAGTTAAATACTTTAAAATTTGACTACACGTCAGAATACAGTATGTACATCACATTGATTGCACTAGAAAATATTGTAGAACTTGTGAAAACTGTAAATACACAGCAACTTTTAAATTTTAAGACGTCTGTGTTGTTTTCTATCAGAATTAGAACTGTAATTTTTGTGCGCTCTGTTGTAAAGTATGTGCGCTCACTCGGCGAGGTGTGCGCGCGCGCACACGCGCACAGCTTAGAGGGAACAGTGGTGGGAATAGGATCGGAGGAGCAGGTAGTGAGTTTGGAGGAGGAAGGATAGTGTGTGGTTTCCTCCTCAGATCACAGAAAAGGAAGAGAGGGTAGCAAAGGGGGGGGGGGGTGGAGTTGGGAGTGAGGACGGGGAGGAGGTGGAGGAGGGGTAGTAGCTGACTTTGTTGGGAATTGGAGGGTGATCTTGTGGATTTTGCCATGGAAATAGTCAGCCAGGGTTTGGGTAGAAAGGGAGGGAGGCGTCGGAGGCGGAGGCACCTTGAGGAGAGAGCTGAGAGTTGTAAAGAGACGGTGAGGGTCACAGGCAAGAGTTAGTCAGATGGACATAGTCTTGTTTGGCGAGTGCTATGGCTGACTGGAAAGAGACAAGCATGAATATGAAGTGTAGAAAGTCTGCAAGGGAGCGGGATTTGAGCCAAGGACGCTCACCAGAACAAGCACAGGAAGAGATAGTGGGTAGTGGATGAAAGCCAGGGCTGGGGTGAAGTACACCTCACAGGACGTGGCATGGGCCGAGCGAGAGCATCCCGAGCAGAGGAGAGCGCAGCGTTATATAGACAGCTACTGCCTCAGATTCAGATGACATAGTGGAGGAAAGAACCAAAGGATCAATAGCATGAAGATTTCTAAATATGTTGGAGGAGACAGGACGAGGTTGAGGCAGTGGGTGATGAAGAGTGAAGCTTAGCAGGTGATGGTCAGATAAGGGAAGAACTGAGCTGCAGAAGTTTGAGAAAAATATAAGGTCAAGGCAGTGGCCATGCTGCTGAGTGGGGGCAGTGGAACAAAGCCGGAGGTCAAACGAGGAGGTAAGGGAGAGGAGCTTTAAAGCATAAAGGATCAGAGGGGTTATCAGCATGACTGTTAAAATCCAAGAAAAGGAGTGGGGGAAGAGGAATCCAGAAAGAAGGAAAGTCACGAGTCAAAGTCAGTGAGAAAGATAGAAATAGTCTTGTCAGGAGGTTGAGAAATAATACTCGTAGCTACCCGGAGAGGTATTGGAGTGAAAAGGCGGATGGAGTAGACTTCAAAAGGAGGGAAAGGAGTGAGATTGAGGCAGCAGGAGGGGTTGGAATTGACAGGAAGAAGAAAGTAGAAGTCCAACACCACCAGTAGAACTTAAGTGATTGTGGGTCAGGATTTCAGGATGTGGGTGTGTGGTGGGAGGTACCGTCTCACGCATTTCATAAAAGCTTCTTTCACCAACGCATAAATGTCTTTTTCTAACTGAACTCTAGCACAGAACTGAGAGACACAAAGACCTTCCTCTTAGCTCCCAACAGGATGTGTTGTATGAACATGTGACCCTTCAGTGCAGTCCCTGCCGTCTCATGGCAGGATGTGGTAGAGCGCTACTCAGCCCTTCAGTGCAGTCTCCACTACCACATGTCACAATGTCTTACAGGAACACTCGACCCTTCTGCTCAGTCTCTGCTGTCTCATGGAGGAATGCCACAGCAGTACTAAGTCTTGTGTGGTCCCTAGCTTTTCACTGAAGGAAGTATGTGCGACGGTGCAAACACAGTCCTTAGTGTTTTTAGGAATGATCTCAATGTAAACACTAATAGTGACCCTGATTGATAGACGGGGATAATTCTGACTGACTTACCATCAAAACCTTGCTGCAGTGGGGGGGGGGGGGGGGGGAGGCAATCAGCAATCATGGAAAGAAAGGCTGTCATGTGTCATCTTACAGCAAGCTCAGCTTTCCAAACCCCACCCTGGTGACCACCACAGGCCAGTAGGATTTTCAGGGGACCCACAATGAACAAAAGCTTGTGTATATGAGAGAGGGTCTGCAGTGGTCACAAGTTTGTCTCATGCATATTTTTCAAAATGCAATTTTCTTTTTAATTTTCATAAGTACAAAGCACAGCCAGTCTGAACCAAGGACATCTCCCCTTTAACAGGTTAATAGACTTAGAAACACGATTTAACCCTTGTCACCCCCGTTATGGCTTCATGTCAAAAGATTTAGAGTCCTTCCATCCTCACCCAATATTCTTCAGTATTGTCCCAAACACGCCAATAAATCATTCCAGTCTGCGTCAAATCTTTCTAGTGTGCTATGTTGCACTGCAGTCAGTTTGCCCATCACCCCCGCGCCTCACCCTGTGTAACCATTAAAACCTCAGTATAGAAACAACCAGCATAAAGCCATGACTAGGAAGATGCAGAAGTAGTTGCATGCAATGTTCCCTCTAATTTTCTGTAGGCTGTGTGCGCATATAATATCAGCTGTGCAACTTTTGAAGAAAGGTTAAATTTTTGTGCGCCACATAACGACACTCGGAGTTATATACTTTAAAATTTGACTACACGTCAGAATACAGTATGTACACCACATTGATTGCACTAGAAAATATTGTAGAACTTGTGAAAACCGTAAATACACAACAACCTTTCAATTTTAAGAATGTCTGTGTTGTTTTCTATCAGAATCAGAACCGTAATTTTTGTGCGCTTTCTTGTAAAGTATGTGCGCTCACTCGGCAAGGTGTGTGCGCGCGCACACGCGCACAGCTTAGAGGGAACAGTGGTTGCATGTCTGGAAGACAATCCAGCAATCAACTGCAAAGGCTCAAAAAAGAATGTCTTAGCCAAGAGTTCTCAACCCAGTCCTCTGACACTCTCTGCCAGTCAGGTTTTCAAGATAACCATGATGAATATGCATGAGAGAGATTTGCACGCACTCACTGCCTCCGGCATATGCAAATCTCGCATACTTATTCGTTACGGTTATCCTGACAAACCTGACTGGCTGGCTCTGTCCCAAAGACTCAGTTCGGAACCCCCGATCCATGTCCTAAGCTTCCCCTTAGCCTCTCCCACACAGTTTCATAAAGAGATTCACCAATTCATTGATGTGACTGGTTTCTTAATGGGATTGTAAGCTCTGATGAGCAGGGACTGTCTTACGTCTATATGTACAGTGTTGCGTACATCTTGTAGAGCTATACAAATGCTTATAGTAGAAGTACAGGAAAGGGAGAAAGGAGGAGAAGGCAAAGGGCGAACTGGAAGGGGGGTAAAAATTAAACTGAAACCCCAAGAAGTCACGTTCTGCATACAATGCAACACCAGAGAAATAGAAAGAGTTGCATTTCCCTGTACTGTATAAAATAAAAAATAAAGTTCTCTTCTTCCTCTGTTGTCTGACCATTTTATTCTCTGATCATGCTGGTCCGAATTTGAGGTTTCAGTTTTCTTCTGCCTTCTCTTAGCTCTTTCAATGGTCTCTAGTCCATCTGCCATTGCTTGTCACCTCTTGTTTGCTTCACTTCATTCCATCTTCGATATTGATCTTTTTTCTTCAGCTTTCTTCCATTTGTTTTTCTCTCCACTCAGACTTCACTACTCTTACTAGCCAGTCCTTAATCCCCCTCTTTGTTTTACTCCAGCTACATACCACTTTTCAACCATCACCTCAGGCCTCCCATTCCCCATCTTTTTTTTCCTGGTCCATTGTTCTCCGTTCCCCCCATCCCACCCCACTCCACATCTCTCATCTCTTTTCTTCTTCTTTCTCTCCTCCCCTCTTGGAAAAAATATCATGCAACACCATCCCTAGCATCTTCTCCCCCCCCCCCCCCGAATCAGCAGCAGAAAGATCTTATAGCACCATCCCCAGCTTTATCTTTATTTCTCCGAGTCAGCACACAGCAGCCAGTGCTGCCTGTAGCATCCACTTCCGGTAAATGGTCCGGCACACTGGAAGTGAATGCTAGGGACAGCACTCGCCCGGCACACTGGAAGTGAATGCTAGGGGCAGCACTCGCCCCGCACACTGGAAGTGAATGCTAGGGGCAGCACTCGCCCCGGCACACTGGAAGTGAATGCTAGGGGCAGCACTGGCCCGGCACACTGGAAGTGAATGCTAGGGGCAGCACTGGCCCGGCACACTGGAAGTGAATGCTAGGGGCAGCACTGGCCCGGCACACTGGAAGTGAATGCTAGGGGCAGCACTGGCCCGGCACACTGGAAGTGAATGCTAGGGGCAGCACTGGCCCGGCACACTAGAAGTGAATGCTAGGGGCAGCACTCGCCCGGCACACTGGAAGTGAATGCTAGGGGCAGCACTGGCCCGGCACACTGGAAGTGAATGCTAGGGGCAGCACTCGCCCGGCACACTGGAAGTGAATGCTAGGGGCAGCACTCGCCCGGCACACTGGAAGTGAATGCTAGGGGCAGCACTCGCCCGGCACACTGGAAGTGAATGCTAGGGGCAGCACTGGCTGCAGTTGCTGACTCAGAGAAAGAGAGATGAAGCTGGGGATGGTGCTGCACGATGCTGGAGCTGCATGCACAGTGAGTTGTACCGGCTCCTGGGCCCACCACCTGAGTCCCCACTTACTCTCCCCATATCAAGCCAATCTTAGATTGTATTTTCTCCCACCCATTTTTAGAGTCTCCACCTAAGTCCTGGTCTCTGTTCTCCACCATGTCCCATTCCTCAGTACCACCTCCAATATACCTTCCACACCTCCACCCAGCTACTTCCTTCTCCGATATTCATTAACTCTGCCTTTCTGCCTTGTTGCCCCAGCATTCATTCTTTCTTTATTTCTTTATTTAACTGTATTTATATCCCGCTTTTCACCGGGTCAAAGCGGTGTTACATATAGGGTGGGGAGAATTAAGTGTCAGGGTGGGACCATCACCAGGTCGGCAACATTGATGATTTCAACATAAGACAGACTATAGACATGGACAGTGCAGAGCAGTTGTTGCTCAGGGGTACAAGATGAGGTAGCTCAGGAGTTGGTGCATTTTTTGGTGGGGGTTGTCTTGAAGTATTCTTGGAATAGGATGGTTTTTAGCTGTTTTCTGAATGACGGTAGATCGTTATTGTTTCTGAGGTGGCTCGGTAGTGAGTTCCATAAGGAAGGTGCATAGAGTTCGAATGCTCGGTTGCATGTCCGTTGAGAGCATTTGGTTCTTTTGTGGGGGACTGTGAGGTAGTTGCTGGAGGCTTGTCTCGTTTCTTTGCCATGGGCTGGACGGGTTAGAAGGGTGCGAAGTTGGGTATTCTGTGCTTGATGGATGGCTTTGTGGGTGAGTAGGATGGATACGTACTTAGCTCTTGCTTCGATGGGAAGTATGTGTAGGTCTCTTAGAATTGGAGTGATGTGGTCGCTTTTCTTTGCTTTCTGGATGATTCTTGCTGTGGTGTTCAGTGCAGTTCGGAGGGGGTTAGTCTGTGTGGCTGGTAGTCAATGGTAGATTAAGTAACCGCTGAGCTAACAGATTATGTTGCAGTAATCCAGATGTGGGAGTGTCATAGCTTGCATCACCGTCCTGAAGTCTTGAGGTTCGAGGAGGGGTTTGAGTCGTTGTATTGTTTTCGCTTTATGGAATATAATTCCTGAGGTTTTGGTAATTTGTTGCTTGAGGGTAAGAGCTTGGTCAATGATAATGCCTAGATATCTTATTTGTGGTTGTATTTGAATGCGTGTGGGTCCTATGTTGAAGTGTGTGGGTGGTGTGAAGTCTGGGTCTTTTGTTACTATGAGGGCTTCAGTTTTCTTTATGTTTATGGATAGGTTGTTTTCTTGTGCCCTCCCTCTCATCTGTTCCCACTGTATGACCTTTTTCCTTCCCCCACACAAAATATTTATCTTCCTCTCCATCCTCCCTCCACAACTTCTCTTTTCTCCCCCAACCCCAGCCCCTTCCAGTCCTCCCCAAGCATCAGCTCTCTCCTACTTCCAGCCCCTCCGAGCATCAGCTCCCTTCCAGTCCCAGTCCCTTCATCAGCCCATTTCCAGTCCCAGTCCTTTCATCAGCTCCCTTCCAGTCCCTTCATCAGCCCGCTTCCAGTCCCAGCCCCTTCATTAGCCCGCTTCTAGTCCCAGTCCCTTCATCAGCCCGCTTCCAGTCCTAGCCCTGTGATAGATGATGTCAGCATAAGGCACCACAAAGGACGCCACAACCAAAGAGTTTCGAGAAAATATGTTTTATCTGCACAACCCGCATTCAGGCAACTGCCTTAGGCTTCTTCCCAGCTGTAACCAGTCCTTACTCGCTCTCAGCAGGGCTACTCTGCTGAACAGCTAATTAGTGGCACAAAGCAAACAAACTGCTTCCCAAAGTTTCCTCATTTCAGGCAGTACAGCCCAGCTAAACGTCTCTCCAATAGAGCAGAACTCCAGCAGACAGTAATAAAGTTCAAATGTTTCCTACCTCCACAGCAGCCTCTTTTACAGGTAAGTGGCCTTCAGGTATGCTCCAGACCCCCAGGCCTCCTGCTTCTTGATTTAAACCCTGGGACCTGGCCACACCCTTCCTGGGCATTTTCCAGCCCGTTCTCTTAAAGGGGCAGAGTTTATGTTCTTATAGGTGAAATACCTCCGTGGTTCTAAGCTTGGCTGGTGAGAATCCCTGCAGGGGATGGGGTGTTTCCCATACACTCCATCACCCCCCCCCCCCACCAGTATCAGTCCCCTTCCAGTCCTAGCATAATCTCCCTTCCAGTCCCCCATCCCCCAGCATCAGCCCATTCCAGTTCTAGCCCCCTCCCTAGTATCTCCCTCCAGTCTCTGTCCCTCCCAGCATCATCTCCCTACCAATTCCAGGCTCTCCTCCCCATCCCATTTCCAGTACTAGCTCCCCAGTATCAGTCTTCCTCCACTTCCAGTCCCTCTCAGCATCAGCTCCCTTCCAGCCCCTCCATCCTCCAACATCAGCTCTTTTCCAGTTCTGGCCCCCAGTATCATCCCCCCTCCAGTCCCAGCATTATCTCCTTTTCAATAGCAATCTCCTCATCGTCCAACATTAGCCCATTTCCTGTTCTAGCCTTCAGTCCTCTTACAGTGCCAACGGCTCCCCCACACAACAAGGGACTTTGTGCGAGCCTAACTGGCTTCCGAGGGAGCCGGTGAGGCCTGAAACCCAGCACCCGACTCACCTCTTCTGCACATGCTTCAGAGCTACTGCTGGTTTCTAGTTGCTGGGAGGTACTAAGAGCAGAATGCGTGTACTCCTCTGGACCTGAGCATCAGGCAGTGGTGGCTTTTTTCTGCTGCACACTAGCCTGGTCTGAATGCACACCAGTACGCCATGCCACACTAGGTGGGAAACACTGCTGTAGTCTATAATGAGCACCCAAACAAGTAAGCAAAGCATACAGAGCATGACTCATGGCATCCTTTCCAGTCTATGTGTGCGTGTGTGTGTATATAGACCCATTTGTCTGCATCTGCATTACCTCTGTGCATATATATGTATCTTTGTGGATTGGTATATCTGTGCATGTTTGTATGAGTGTGTAGTTTTGTGTGTCTGTGCATTATTGCATGTGTGTGAATACTTCTATCTATGTATCTAGGCATGTGTGTATGTTTGTTCCCCCCAGCTCACTTCCTACCTTCCTGTGACAAGAGCAGCCTTCCTGGGCTCCGCCCCTACAACCCTCCCATTGGCTGGATCACACCCACAGTCTGTGACTAGAGCAGCATTCCAGTATTCTGCCCCCACAGTCTTCCCATTGGCTGGATCACACCCACAGTCTGTGACTAGAGCAACATTCCAGTGCTCCAGCCCCCACAGTCTTCCCATTGGCTGGATCACACCCACAGTCTGTGACTAGAGCAGCATTCCAGTGCTTCAGTCCCCACAGTCTTCCCATTGGCTGGATCCTACCAAGAGTCTCTGCTGCTAGTTATATTCAAATGTTGCCATTTCTGCAGTTTTCCTGCCCAATTTAGTGACTTTTTTGCCCAAGTTGTAAGAAAAATTCACAAGGATAATGGTTGTGGGATTCTGGACCTATTGACCATCACTGCTTTAGGTGAGAAAACCATGGAAAATGGTGCAAAAAGAAAAAAGTAAAGTCCCAGCTCCTGGAGAGTCAGAGCCCTTGGCTGCATCTCATCGGTCAGATCCCACAGAAGCACATCTGGAGCTGATCAATGAGATGTGGCATTTTATAGTAGCGATTGGATGCCAAGCTCTAGCCAATCAGGGAAGGGGAGGACATGGCCAAGGGAGGGTCACTGTTTTTGGCTAGTTTGCACCAGCCAATGTTGCCATTTATGTGATTTTCCTGCCCAATTGGGTGACTTTTTTACCTAGTCCACAAGAAAAATTCGGAGGTTGTGGGTTGCAGTTTTTGGGCAATGTGCTCTGCTGCTTTGGACAAGAAAACTGCAGAAAATAAAGTGGGAAAAAAAGCACAATTCTTAGCTGCCTCTCATTGGTCAGGACACAGAGCAGCAAACTGGGAGCTGGCCAATGAGATGTGGCAGGATCATGGCGGCCCATCCACTAGGCGAACTAGGCGGCCGACCCTGATGGTCTGCGGCAGTGACAGACATAGGTGGTAGCAGCACACATGGATGGCTGTGCCGCCGCCCCCCCCCCCCCCCCAGCTGCCGCTGATTCTGTTTGGGGGGAGGCAGGCAGCGGTAGCATCAGCAAAAAGTCACTGTTTTTGGAAATACTACTGCTGCCTGCCTGCCTCCCTCTCCCGAGACGGAATCGGCAGCGGCTGCTGGGGGCGGGGGGGAGGGGGGGGGGACAGCGAGGCCAAGGTTTCTGCCTAGGGTGGCAGAAACCCTTGGGCCAACCCTGGGCAGGATTTGGATGATTGGCTGAAATTTGGCAGTCAGTCTATCAGGGAAGGGGAGGGTGTGGCCACCTTTGATGGACCCCCAGAACAACCAATCAGAGGAGGGGAGGTGGGGCCAAGGGTGAGTTGCAGCTTTTTGGACTATTTGTTAAACCCATTTTGGAATGGAAGTTCTTAGATGATCTGGCAACAGTGATTGACCCCAGCATTGGACTAAAAATTTTCAGATCATCTGGCAACACTCGTTACATCAGAAGCAGGACGGGCAGGCTTACTCACACAGGGAAAGGATTAGTTAACTGCCGATAGAGATTTTAAACTCTGAAAAATATGTAGACATGTTAGCTATACTTTTAGTTTCCGCCCATTAATCAACAACAGATAGCAGCTGACAGTAGAGCTGACAAGTTCCCCAGCTCCAGGAGAAAGATGTTAAGCAAGACCTGGATTTTGACAATCGCATCCTGATGCATTATGGGATTTGCAGCGTTGATTTCAGTGGGTTAAATCAGCAACTACAAGTACCATGGAGAAGTAGCCTAGTGGTTAGAGCACTGGCTTGGTAACCATGAGACCAGCATTCAGTTCCCACTGGTACTTCTTGTGACCTTGGGTAAGACACTTAACTCTCCATTGGCTCAGAAGAAAGGCCTGGAACTCTAGTTCTGCTTACACTACCAAGAAAACCCAGGAGCTGTTGGGTCCTCAGGAGGCAGCATTGCATACAAATACCCTATTGCGATACAAATTTAAAATCAGTACTGGCCAAAAATGTTCACTCAGGTAACTTGGCACTCTGATATAGATAGCAAACAAAAAGAAAATCAGTGCAATTCAATCATAGCACTGTCTACGCCTTGTAGCACTATAGAAATGATAAGCGGTAATAGTAATAACAGCAAAAAGGAAATATATATGTGAATAATTTAAAATGCAGTATATCAAAACTAGGGAATTATTTGTAATCTCTGTTGTGTGTTCTGTGCTTATGTTGTGTTTGTGGTGGGGCAGCTGAGTATTTATTGGTAACCGTCAGCTCCCTTCTCTCCCAAAGAACCCAATTAAAAAAAAAACCAACAAAGCAGTTTGCAGAGATAACGGAGTTACTTACCTGTAACTGGAGTTCTCCCGGGACAGCAGGATAAGTCAGCCACACTTGGTGATGTCATCCGACGGCGCCGAGACGGAAGTACTCTCCTATAGCTCAGAAGGGCTTTTGCCCTTCTGAGCATGGGCCAACTGGCCCCACCTCCCTGCCCGCCCCTAGCTAGCCAGTATGTCACTAGCTGAGCCTTTTTGCTGCTAGGAGGTGGGCATTCGGATGGAGGCCGACCCCTTCCCAGGGGAGGTGGGCGGGTATGTGTGGCTGACTTATCCTGCTGTCCCCGGAGAACTCCAGTTACAGGTAAGTAACTCTGTTTTCTCCTAGGACAAGCAGGATGAGTCAGCCACACTTGGTGCCTCCCAAGCTGCCATGCGCTGAGGTGGATGGGGGAAGGCCGAGACAATTCGTTAGGGCTAGCATGCGCCCTTGTGGTACTGCATGTTGAAACCAGATCCTGTAGGTATGAACCTGTAGGCCTGTAGTGATGTTGTGAAGGGTGCAGTTACCAGGCACCATACGCAGGTCTGCGGTTGCGATGCACACATGTGCGGAGGGTGTAGTTGTAAGGCCTGTGCGGGAACAAACGTTCCTTTTTTTTTTTTGTTTTGTTTGTTTTTGTAATCAACTCTGAGGTTTGATACCGGGAAATGTTATGAGGCCATTAGCGTAGCAGGGACCGCAAAATCGCTGCTTGGCCCAGTACAAGCCTTGGGGAACCACAGCATTGATGAACCTGTGGCTTAGGAGAGACATGGCCAAGGTTGGTCATTGTTGGACGCAGAAATACAGGGCTGGATGGGCCTCGCTCTGATCCAGTAAGGCATGTCTTATCGTCCATGGTAACAGTGGGGTGACTAAGAGTGGCATGAAGTTGATCCCTAAGCCCGCAGAGTCAATAGTCTGGGCGGCTGGTCCAGATTGTTGGGGCTGCATGGATGACAAAGGCATAAAGAGAAGGACATGGAGCCATGGCTTCTGTTTATGAGTCCGCAAT
The DNA here is from genome assembly GCA_033557465.1 of Ichthyophis bannanicus. Taxonomy (NCBI): domain Eukaryota; kingdom Metazoa; phylum Chordata; class Amphibia; order Gymnophiona; family Ichthyophiidae; genus Ichthyophis; species Ichthyophis bannanicus. Next base: position 67,998,855 of record CM066051.1, on the reverse strand, counting down.
ATTGTTTGGAGTTCATGTCCCTGACCACAACGACTAGCGGTGCAGAAAAAAGATTTCCAGTTTGGGAACTCAGGGACCTGGTCTGTTCGGGCCAGCATGAAAGGCTGGCAGACAACACGGCATCTCCTTATGCCTGGACGCCAAATATGGTCACTGCGTGAGGTGCACGAATTACCGGTGGTATTCCTGTACGGCGTGTACCAGTGCCCTGGCCGGGTGATGTGATAGTCTCTGTTGCAAGGCCCTAGTGGCCTTGCAGGCGTGGAGATGCAGGCGGAGTCCCCAAGGGCATATGCTGCTGGGACTGGCAGCCAGGCGCGTACACTGTTCAGGCTAGGTCCTGGGCAAACGATGGCGAAGGCCATGTGGAAGCTTCCCTGGAGATGTAACTCAGATCATTGTGTCACAACCGGCAGCGAGCTGCCGAGAGTGATGGCCTCGAGGCGGCTCCCACTCAGCGTTCCACCACAGCCGTTCAGTTGTGGTGCATAGGCGGGTAGAAGACCGCAGGGTGCTGATACGGGTACCAGGCAGTGTGCGTGATGAAAGACATTGTCCATTTTAGTGATCGCACTTCCTATTCCCCACGTGGTGACAAGATATATATATATGCGGTCAGCCCCTCAGGTGGATGGTGCCCTAAGGGTTGAGTGAGCTCCCACAGGATTCCGAGGGGAAGAGAGGGTCTGAGCATCCGTAAATACCCGATATGACTCTAAGCCCAATTAAAACCTGTGACCCGCAGGTCGAATGCACCTGCCATCTACCATGTGCCACCTGGTCCTCTGCTCACACCTTTGCTGCACATTACTGCCTGGAGAAGGAGTCCCACTGGGACAGCTGTTCAGGGTTTGCACAACTCCTGCCCTCTGACCCTTCTTGGTCAGGCTACTGGAGGCTGCCCTTTTTTTTTTTTTTTGAGTCATAGTGCTGCTCTTGAGCTGAACAGAGGTCCCAGCCAAGTTTCGAACCTGTGAGCTGCACCTGCCTTTGCATTTTGAGTCATAGTGCTGCCCTCGAGCTGAGGACATACCTGACTGGATATCCCAGGTTGGCCATGGGCCTGTCCCTCTGCCTCCATGCACCCTATGATGTTAGGCTTAGTGCTGCAGGGATTACTGGGGCCGTGTACTCTCCGCAGGGCGGAGAAGAAGAACCACGTCATGACGACAGTTACGGGGCTGGGTCTTTGGATGGTTCACCAGAAGGCTCAAGGGTTAACGGGCAGCATGGTTCACTGGATCACAGCCTAGGGCTCCAGAAATGGCCCGGCAGAGGTGGGCAGTGGGTGTGAGAGGACCGATACCTTTTCACTGAGGTGGGCTGCCACCATTTGCAGGTACCGTGTGGGCCCCTCTGCCCAGATGGAGGTGGGGGGGGGGGGTCCTGTGGTTTTCCGGAAATGCACAGGTCAGAAGTATGAATGGTCATGCCTGCAGGCAATGCGTGGTTACTAATCTCCCAGGTCGAAGTAGGGGCATGTGCTGCAAGGCCCACAGCTGGGATTTGAATCTGTGACCTTCTGCTCGAGGACAAAGTGACTATTCATACTGCACCACTCTGTTTGCTACCGCAACTGGTGGTGGATTCGACACAATGACTATTTATGTACTGTACCCACTGTTGCCGCTGTAGCCGGTGGTGGGCCTCCACTGTAACCAGTAGGTTGGGCACATTGGCTATTTATACTGCACTATACTGTTGTGATTGCAAACTGGTGTATTGTCAGTGCTTACGTGGATTGTCAGGGCTTAGTTAGGCCGTGAGGGGCGTCTCATCCACATCTGGTGGACAGTGCGTCTCATCCATGTCTGGTGGACTGCCAAGTCTTCCATTGAAGGACGTTCTTTGGAGGCTACAGGGGGCCGCTCCCCCACACCTCTTGCTAGGGAATTGATCCCACCCAAGTGCTACATAGTTACAGACATGGAGCCTCCCGCCTTTCTGGATTGTAATCTTCCACACAGGCTCTGAACTGATATGTGCACCATATTATCCCTACGGGGTCTGACCTGGGGCACTGCCCCTTCGTTTGTTGAGGCTGTGTTAGTGTGAGGTGCTGGCGTGCTACTGGTGTGATGTAGCTTCGGCTGTGCGGCCTTAGATTCGGCTGTGCAGCCATGGTGATGTAGGATCCTCACGCAGTTGTTTGTGTCAGGGCTGGCTGTGCCCCTGTGGTCTTTGTTTCTGTCCTGGACCAGTCTGAAATGGAGCTGTATGCGGGAGCAGGAAGTGGCGCGAAGTGCAGAGGTGCCAGTGTCCGGCGGTTGCAGGCTGAGAGGTGGCAAGTGCCGGCGGTTGTAGGCTGTACTGTGTGATACAGTGGCCAGCACAGAACCCATGGATACAGGAGAAAAGGAAGAGCTTACCTTACAGTCACCTGGGCAGAAAGCATATTCGGGTTATAAGGAGCCAGAGAATAGTGAAACAAACGTTCCCTACACTGGGTGTGACGCAGTAGAAAGCCAGAAAGCTAATCACGTCCACCTGGACAAGGAAGCACGTACAACGTGCAGGAGCCAGGAGGATAAAAGTGGCTGGGAAATCCCAGTAGGGGGGAGCAGCCAAGAGAGGTGCAGCCAAGGGAGGAGCAGCCAAGAGAGGTGCAGCCAAGGGAAGAGCAGCTGACACAGAGAGAGCTGGAAGTGCTCGTGCACAAGTCTCCCAAGCCAGAGGGGGCATCATCCCATGGAGAGTGAGTAAGCAGCTGGAAGGCAGAGGTCACAAGCAGGAGAGCTTGCTGGGTCCAGGAAGCACAAGCTGGGTCCAGGAAGCACAAGCTGTGTCCCGACAGCAAGTAGCAGTAGAAGGGAAACCTTTCCTGGAAGTAACTACAGCCCAGACCAGATAACTGCTGAGTGGAACTCTCGGGGAAAAGCAGGCTGCAGCCCAAGTAAAGGAGCCTGGTTTACAGAGGAAGGAGTGGAAGCCAGCCACCCCAGAAGCAGAGCTAAGTACACCCATTTCTCTAGAGGGCAAGAGGTGGGCTCGGCTAGGAAAGTAAAAGCTAATACTTGGGAGGATAATCCTTGGTGGAGAGAAAGGGGAAGCCTCAGAGAAACAGGCTTCAGTACAGGTCTACAGGACTCTCCTTATGCAGAACAGTTTCCTGCCTTAAGAACTGCTGCCTCTCAAGAGAGTTGTGTAAATAATAGCTGTGATGAATGTTACCCATTTACAATTTCTGACGGTGAGCAAATGCAATGGGAAAACACTGACCAGGACATTGATTCCAGTGCTATGGATTGCACGCTATGTATCTCAGATGAGATTACATCTCTTTGTTAAATTAAGGAAGCAAGAGCCTTGTTATACCTGTTTGGAAAAAGTGCATTTTATTTTGCTGTGAAGAAACAGTTTTGTTTAAGTTCTTTGTTGCTGTATGAGAAAAACAGAAATCCACAAGGGAAGGGGAATAAAACCTCATCATTATATTTTGCCTTTAACACACGGCTACAGATTATTCTTTATAAAGGCAACCCGCACCTCATGCCCCTAGGCAACCGCCTAATAGGGACGGTGGTAGCAGTACCTTGACAACTGTAAGAAGGAAACCCTCACAGTCTTCATTCCTCATGGTCGACAATGTGACCGGAGATAGCTGACACATTTTCCTTGAAGGCTATTAGTAGTGCTGGGGAGGGGTCAACCGGTAAACTGAAGAGCCCAAACCCAGCGCATCAATACCACTACCAAACCACAGAGTGGCCCTGCCCACTGGTTTAGGGAACATGTGCTAGGATGATGGGGTAGTGCCTGAGCCAGAGACTGGATAGGCACGGAAGCGCCACATGTGTCAGCTTCAGGGGAGTCTGAACCCTGCTTTCCCTGCTACTAGCTCGTTGCTCTAACCACTAGGTTAGTGTTTATGGAGTCCTTAGGAGGAGCCCCAGAGCAGCTACCCATGCGGTGTATCCTATCCATGTAGTTGGATGCAGATGTCACTTCCTACCTGCCCATTATCATCCTGGTCACCTTTGTAACCAAGGCATTTGCCTTAGGAGTCCAAGAAACTCCTTCTCCCCTTTGGGAATCGGGCGCAGGTCCTGGCTGCGGAGGGCTGATGGGAATGCATTCCGAAGGTCTGCATGTGAATGCATGCTGAAATTAGATTCTCTGGTCGTTCGTTAAGGCACTTATCAGGTTCTCGTGCCTTTCCGTGTGAAAAGGCATGCTTTTGACCCCGGAAGTAGAATTCCAGACCACTCTGTTGGGGCTCCGGAGGGCTAAGGACTTTGTCCACGACCCAGTGGAGATATATGGACATGGTCTGCAGGAGCCACAGCTGGGACTTAAACCTGTGACCTTCTGCCCTTGAACACACTGCTGTGTTTACTTTACCAAACTGTTGTCACAGTAGATTTCCAGACCATTATGCTGAGGCACTGGAGGGTTAAGTGACTTGTCCAGGGTCGGTTCTCAGTTGTGTCCCTGGTAACCGGAGATCAGAGCCGGTACCATCTCTGTCAGCCAGTGCTGGAGGCTTTGAACGGCATCAGCTCTGGAGGCGTTGTGGGATACACTGGACAGGCTTGCTGATGGCTGATGTGTCCCGTCAGTGGGAAGTTGCACGCGCTGCAAGCCGTGACTCCCTGTAAGCAGTGAGGCAGCATGGAGGAGTTAAGCCCACTGCTTCCTTAATCGGCGCGGAGAGACCATTTGGCTTCGGTGCAGAGAGCAAGTCTAAGTCCGCCCTCGTTTTAAGCAAGCTAAATGCGATGGAAGTTTAAGCAGAGACATAGATAACTTAAATTCCTTTTGAGGCAATGGAGGGTCAAGGCAATGGAGGGTGAAGTGACCTGGCCAAGGCCAGGAATCAAACCCTGGTCGCTTGGGTCCCAAGTCTGTGTTCTAACCACAAGGCTACTCCCCCAGGGTGCAATGCTGACGTTTGTCTGGAGCACCGGATGAGCCGATCCTGGCGGCGTGGAGAGCAAGCCTGTGTCTTGTTTGCCGGTCCGGGTTGTTAGAATGCACTCGAGATTAGCCCAACCCCGCCGGAAGAAAGGAGATCGCCAGTCCCGAAGGCAGTGGCTGTGCGTGCTCTCAGCTCTGCGAATGGCGCCGCAGGGGGAGGAGCCTGGGCCATGATGTCACCAGGCAAGATGGCCGCCGCCATGTGGGCCTCATGGCCGGCCGGATCGGGGCTGCTGGAAGGAGCAAGAAAGGGTACTTTGCCCGTTCTGACCTGGGGGGCTCCTTTCCTTCCTTGATGTGTAGCTAGGTAGCACGGAGGAGCAAGGAGGCTGGCCCCATGTCCTCCCCACGTGTATGGAAGGTATTCAGAGCGGTTAGCTAGCGGAGGCTAGAGACGGAGGCCTTGTTAGGCACCTCTTGAGCTGCCGCGGGGGCTTCCATATTCGGGTCCTGTGTCACATCTTGGGAGGGCATCGCTCATATAAGTCAGCTGCATCGCATTGACGGAGGAACAGAGGAAGGCTGGCCGGGGACGGAGGCCTTCTTAGGCACGTCCCGGGCTGCCACGAAGGCTACTGCCTGACTGGAATCCTCTTTTTGAAGCCCATTCCTCTGGAATCCTTCGCTTCAGCCGCTGGAGAGAGAGGTAGGAGTTTGATCAGAAAGGCTGGCCGGGGACGGAGGCCCTACTAGGCACGTCCTGGGCTGCTGAGCTTCTTCTTCAGGTATTTCTGGAATTCTTCTATATTCAGGAATATATATATATACTTTTGTAGCAATCTAGAAAGAAATCGTTAGAGACAGTGTTAGAATTTTAGAAAGAATCAAGCAAAGAGGAGGACTCCTCTTTTTCTTCAGAATTGTGTAATTTCAGTTTGAGAGTAGAGAGGTCCGTCTTGCTGGCAAGGCGGAAGAACTGAAACTGGCTAGCTAGGGGCGGGCAGGGGGGTGGGGCCAGTTGGCCCATGCTCAGAAGGGCAAAAGCCCTTCTGAGCTATAGGAGAGTACTTCCGTCTCGGCGCCGTCGGATGATGTCACCAAGTGTGGCTGACTCATCCTGCTTGTCCTAGGAGAATTCTAAGTGCAGCCCTTGAGGGGAAGAAACCAGGGCCAATAGGAGTTAGCATAAGGATTACCAAACTGGGCCCAGGGAAAGCGCCCTCTTGTCGGCCCCCCCCCCCCCCCTGTTTCTGAACAACAGACAAGCAGATGCTTAGAGCCCTGCTTCTTAACCTTCTCTCGGAGGTACACTTAAGCCAATCCTGCTTTTCAGGATCTTCACAATGAATATACATAAGATAAATCTGCACACATTGGAGACCCACTGCATGCAAATCTGTTTTATGCATGTTCATCACCGTAAGCCTGAAAATCCAACTGGTTAGATGTGCCTCAGGGAGAGGGTTGAGAAGCAGTGGCTTTGAACAGTGGTTATCAACCCATCCGGTCAGGTTTTCAGGATAGCCACAACGAATATTTATTTATTTACATTCTTTTATATAATGCGCTATTCCACATCAGTGCGGTTTACATGGAACACAAATTTACACATTTCAATTGGTTGATCTGTGTTTACAATGAACGGGTACATGAACTTGGATCCAAACTTGGGTAACTATTTACATCTCGACAGTCTGGTATATTCATCTGTATGGCAAATCTCTCTCATGCATATTCATTGTGGTTACCCTGAAAACCTGACTGGTCAGATGTGTCCCAATGACCCCTGGCTTAGAGAAAATATATAAAGAGGGGTGTAGGTTTGCCAGCTGGACCCAGATTCACCTGACAGGATTAATCCACTCCTGGGTGTCTCTTCGTTGTCAGCCTTGCAGAACTGCCAAGTTACCCAGCTGCCAGGAGGGAGATTTTAGTCTATCCTGGATTTCTGACATCTGCATCCTGGGGCGTTATAGAGCCGGAAGTGCTGACATGAATGATGAATGACACCAGGGACTACCAGCACCACACTGCTTTAGGCTGTAAGTTAAAACCAGGACTGGCCAGAAAGTCGCCCTCTGGAACATGGAGGTGGCATCTCTGACCATGTCAGTCATTGCCAAGCTTTGAGTTTACACTGCTCTGGAGAAGAGAGACAAAGGCTACATAATCCTTTTTATTTCAGTGATTAAAGATATGTTATAAAGAAACATTTCAAAATAATACACACAAGGATTTTGGGGAAAATATACATACAGCTGGGATCACTGATATTCTCATAGCATGGAAAAACTGAGACAAGACCGCAGGAGATTAAATGCAAATAAGAGGTTCTACCTGCCAAATTACTCAGTCCCAAGAGGGAGATTTGAGGCCGTTCCTGCGTTTCTGACAACCTTTGTCCTGGTGCGCTAGGGAACATGCAGCTCTGAGTTCAATGGTAGAATCAGGAGCTACAAATAACACACTGCTTTGGAAGGTAAGTTCAAAACCAGGAATGGCCAATGTCTCCCTCCTGGAACTAGGTAACTTGGAAGCACTTTAAACAGTCTCCCCAGAAAGGGTAGGAGCTGCCCCCATATGACTCTCCAGGAACTCCCATACTAGGGCTCTTTCACTGAGCCACAGCTTATCCCCTCCCTTTCTTGAGCACATGCATAGGGCGTAGGGTTGCCAACTGGCTCCAGATGCACCTGACAGGCTTGATCCAGTCCTGGGTTTACCCTCCTGCAAACAGTGACTTGTAGTTTTCCTTTTCTTATGGAGTAATCAGAACTACATATCCCTGCATGCAATGGGGTAAACCCAGGCCTGGATCAACCCTGTCAGGCGCGTCTGGAGCCAGTTGGCAACCCTAATAGCGCGGATATTTCAAAAGCGGTTTTAGTCTGTAAATTGCTCTGCAATTCCAGGCCAAACAAGGTTGGGAATGTAGCTGTGAAACCGTTCCCTGCCTGATAAAATTCTAGTCCTCATCCTGTGTGGTCTTAAGGTTTTAAGTCAGACCTTACTTGAATTGCACAAACAGTCCATAACAGAGATAACAGTCTTGGTGCTTTCTTTTAGCAGAAGGATATTGTCACATAAACAGCAAACTAAAAATGCTCAAATTAAAATAAAATACAGTAATATGTCTAGTAATGTGACTTGAAGAAAGTTAAATCCAGGTTTGTTCATTTGAAGCGTCAGCCTTCCCAATGCTGATGGCAGCCATTTTGTATAGAGGCACAAGATGTCTGTTCCCAACCCCAACAGCTAGGAATGACTTCTTCGAAAGTAAAAGCATTCAGAATGACATATAAGGTAAGTGAAATGTGTGTATGTGTGCGGCAGAGCTGCTGTGCTACCCAGTTCTAGGAGGGAGACTTTTTGGCACGTCCTGGCATTAAATGTGCATCCCAAAGCAGTGTTGGACCTGTAGCCCTTCATTCTACCCATTGGAACTGTGTTGCAGACCCCATAGTGAAGCAGGATGGGGCTGTCAGACATCCAGGACTGGTCTGAAGTCTCACTTCTGGAACTAGGTAACTTGGCAGCCCAGGTGTGGGTGTGTGTCTTAGGGAGAGGGGATGGAGAGCACTACACGATCCACGCCAGACCGATGCACAGGAGTGCCGCAAAGCCTGCAAGCAGGGAGAACCGAAGGGCTCCTACTCCCGAGTTGCAGAGCTCTTCCTCACAGCACGTGGTGGAGGTGGTGTAGGTGAGCGCCCCGAAAGTGGTTGTGTCATTCACGTTGCACCTGTTGCGGTCCACACAGTCCCTCCGAGTGATGAAATTCACTTTGCCTGGTGGAAGAGGAATTAAACAACAGTTAGTCTCTTCTGGTGATGGCCATTGACCTTTTGACATGTTACTGCAGGGTGGCAATGGCTTGGGGTGTTCAGACTGCGGTATCCAATGGTCTTTTGAACAACTGACCAAAGAGCTGCATCCTGTTCCTTCAGCCATGGAAGGCCTTGCAGAACTCCATCAGTGAATGGGAAGAACCAGAAAACCAGTAGAAGCTACGCACAATAATTCCCAGTAAAAATGCCAGGATGGAGGAAGACATGGAGCCATGTACTAAAGTTCTTAACGAGTATGAAATGGAGGTAGGGAAAGACATGCAGTGACGAATGAGAGATTATTATGTTATTTTACCACTTTGGCCTTTAATGGTGCCACAGACTTGACCAGGGTCACAGGTTTTGGTTGACTGGAAGCATGGGATCGCCCCCATGGTGAATTTACATTCCATACACCGCAGCCCTTGTCCTTCTCCTGCAAGAGGCAAAAACTCAATGTTAAGATCAGGACACCATGCATGGGGAATAAACCTCAACAAATCCTTGAACATTGCAGGTGTTCTGTAGCTCTGTGGCGCTGTCAGAATCCAAGAGTCACCTACAGACGTTCTAAGTTACCCAGTTCCAGGAGGGAGATTTTAGGCCAGTCCTGGATTTTTTGCAACCCCTTTCTGATGCATTATGGGACCTGCAGCACTGATTTCAATGGATAGGCTCAGAGACCACAAATACCACGCTGCTTTGGGATGCAAGTTCAAAACTAGGACTGGCTAAAAGTCTCCTTACTGGAATGGAGTAACTTGGCAGCTCTTCAATCACTCCAACTGAGTCTATGGTTTCCAGATGGTTCCAGATGCACCAACAGGCTAATCCAGTCCTGGGTTTACTCCATTGCATGCAGAGACTTGTAACCTTGCTTTTCTTATGAATGCAATAAAGAAATCAGAACTATATGTCCCTGCATGCAATGGGGTAAATCCAGGACTGGAGCAAGACTGGCAGATGCATCTGGAGCCAGTTGGCAACCTTAACTTGGTCAGGTGCTCTTTCCTGCAACTATAGGCAGCAAGCCAACAGGATAAGTAGTTCTCAACCCAGTCCTAGGACACACCTAGCCAGTTAGGTTTTCAGGATTACCACAATGAATATGCATGAGAGAAACTTGCATATTCATTAGGGATATCCTGAAAACCTGACTGGCTGGGTGTGCTTCAAGGACTGGATTGAGAACCATTGTCCTAAACCAGTGGTTCCCAACCTGTAGGTCAGGATACCAGGTGGGGTCACAGAAAGAGGACTGCTCCCCCTTTCTCTGGATGTGCACTGTGACCTATTCCCCAGTACTGGCAGTCAGCAAAGGGCCTGGGTGTCGTTGAATGTTTACAGGTCTTGTTCCTCTTCCTGTTAGACTGGAAACCTATGCTCACTGCTCAATAGGACCCTGTGCTGACTGCTGTTACTACTGTAACCTTCCTGCAGATGGGGGAGGGGGTGAAGGCCTCCTGTTTGGTTTTCATCATCATCATCTGGGGTCAAGTGAATTTTCAAGTGCTAAAAAGAGGTCACATTGGATAAATGTTGGAAAGCACTGCCCTAGACAGAGGTTCCCGATCCCTCATTTTCCTTGTGCCTCTTTACCCTTCCCTATTTTCACTTACTCTTTTTTTTTTGTCATGTCTGTCTTTACTAGATTGTAAGCTCTCATGAGCAGGAACTGTCTTTATATGTGTCTGTGCAGCGCTGCGTAAGCCTTGTAGTGCTATATAAATGATTATTAGTAGTAGTAGACACTGTTTTAAAAGTGAGATTTTATCTTTTGCAGATTGTAGGATATCGACACTACATTTTATCCTTTGTCTTCTCCTCCCTTGATCTTCTCCTGTTTCCTGGATCTTCTTTCAACCAGCTATTTTTTTATTTGTCTGCAATTTTATTTAAGATTTAAAAAAATGGTGTGAAGATCCTACAGGAGAACATACCATATTTTCAAGACAAACAGAATACAATCATACACAATTCCCATTGCATGATCGCCATTATATTTAGATCTCTTTCGTGCATAATCCTGAAAACTCTTCTAGCAGATGGTTCTCAGCACGGTCCTCAAGATACACTGCCTCTAATCCTATGGAAACTGACTGCTTGAGTAGCAAAGTGCGCTGCCGTTAGCATGGGCAAAAACCTCAGCATTTGCACGCAGCTTTTGTGCTAGGGTGCGCATAGAACGCAGGAAGGAATCTAACGAGAGCATGATCAATTTGCAAATGCACTAATGACAGAATACTATGCAATTAAATCCATTTAAATGGATGGTAATGAAGCACTTGGCTATGCAGAGAAGTGTGCAGAAGACCGGAAAATTGTAACACAAGGTCTGAAGAGGAGTCTGCAGTCGGCACTGCTGAGGAATTTATGCCTGTTTTTATCAATGTACAGCTCCTGTAGCTTTTTCAACGTTTTGGTGGCTTCACTGAAGAGAGTGCCGAAAAAAGCCTGAAGGGGACGAGTGCTGAAACAATGTTCTACGTGTAAATGACATTACTTAAACCATGCAACAGACACCTCAATACCACCCCCCCCCCACGTCACTATAATAGTAATTAAGCAAGGACCTGATATCCATAGCATTGTAAATAGCACACGCTGTAAATAGCACACCAAGAATCAACGACCAAGCACACTCACACGCATACACTACTCACTGCATCTTATTGATTGTTTGCTGTCCAGACCGCCTTGATTGCAGGATAAGGCGGTATAGAAATCCGTTAAAATAAATAAAATAAATGGCAATATTATTCTGCACAGAAGTTCTGCTCAGAATAATGTCCGGGTTTATATGCCATATAGCAATCTATCACATTCATACAAGTGCCAAACTGTTTTCACTTTGTGTGCACAGAATATAGGTGCTGCTAATACAGATCCTCGTACACATATGCCTAGCTGAAAGGTTACTAGAAGTTTCAGGCGAACAAAAAAGAAAAGCAATTGGCTTTTTTTCTCACAATCGGAGGCTGGTCCTGAACTAATGGCCTTTAGATTACAAGACAGAAAAAATTGCAGAACAGTCCTTATGGCATGGGGGTTGGGGGGAGATGCTCTAGCCAGGCTGATAAATGTCTCTGATAGTATTTAGACATAGCTTCATAGAATTTCTGGTACAAGAACATGGCAAAATTAAAATCTTTGGAGTAAATCTCTACAGCAGGCTTCGATAGAATCACATAGCAATACAGTCAGATGGTAGTCTGGAACCAATGATGTTTGGGTCAGAAAGCAGGAAACCTGTAGTAGAGTCATCACATCTGCATGGAACTTAGTTCTGGCCAGACTGGTATATTGCTTGTGATCTTCCTTCCTGTTTCCTGATTGGCCCAAAGTTTGTCTGCTCTAGATAGGTATGGAAAATGCTAATTGGATGTTTTGCCTTGAGAATCTATTGACTCCTGCTATACAGATTTACCCCAAAGATGTTTCTTTTGACATGTTCTTGTGTCAGAAATTCTGTGAAACCACGTAGAGACATTTACTAAGCCTAATCTGCATCCTGTTGATCTTCACTAACTGGACAACCAGACAGTAATGTAAACATCAGTAGAAACCTAAAAAAAAATCCAGACAATTGTCACTGTAACGTCCTAAGTAAAGAGAACATTTGACAGGGCCCCTCTAAACTGTGAAACTTATATTAACAAACTGGCAAGCTCAGGAGATAGCTATTTGCCATAACAGAAAGCAACTAATAACAAAGCAGTAAAAAGAAGTCAGTAGCTTTTACAGTAGAAACAGCCAACTATATACTGTATGTGAATAATTTAAAATGCAGTACATTCCAGCTAGGTAATTATTAGTAATTCCTGATGTAACTTCGTTGTGTGCAAGGTATGTATTGTGTCTGTGGATGGCTGGTGGGTAATTTCCAAGTTACATAGTTTTGCAGGTAGGGTTAGATGCAGAGAGGTAGTGTTGGGGGGGAGGTCGTTTGAAGGGGGGGGCAGATATGGTCGGTCCGGCCCAGGGTAGATGCAGGGAGGTAGTTAAGGAGGTGGGGTTAGTTTTCAGGACAGTGGGGCAATTGTATAGTAGTTTTTGGGGCAGTGAGGCAGTTGCAAGGGGTTATTTTTCAGGGTGAGGATAGTTTGCAGGGCAGTGGAGCAATTGCAGAGGGTAGTTTTTGGGGTGGGGTAGTTTGGGGCAGTGGGGCTGTGGAGTGGGATAGTCTTTGCGGGTTGGGGTAGATTTTATTTATTTATTTAGCTATACTTACTGTATATACCACTTTTCACCAGGTGAAAGCCGTTTCCATTAAACAATTGTTACAGTCGATACATCAGACAGATTATAATATATGTACAGTCTGATCGAGAGGGTCAGGGGAGTGGGGAGGTTATAAAAATCGACATAATCCACATAGTCCATAGCAGAAGAAAATACAGAATAATAATGCCCACTTTTAAAACTATAAAAAACATTTAGCCCTCATAACCCTAACACAGTTAGTCAGGACTACACCTAATGATTGCCAGTGTAGAGGAAAAATGACATATATACTCATAATTCCATGACTATCGTAAAACTAAAAAAAACAAACTAGCAATAGAGCCTTCAAATATTTAGCACCATCTCTATGGAACACCTTACCAGATAGAATAAGAGATATATCTGACCTGGCCACCTTCCGAAACCAGCTCAAAAACATTCCTCTTCATTGAGCATTTTTGGAGACAATGAGCAATATAATAACACAGACCTAACATGAATACCAGAAACAATCTCATCTCCCACAAACTCCATTCTGTCCCCCCCCCCTTCTCCCTTTCCAAAATACATTTGAAATAGCATCCGAGATCCAATATTACATACAAAAATTGTAATACTGTTGTCTGTAATGTAAACCTCCCTGATGACCCAATAGGGCCGTATAAAATACTCACAAATAAATAAATAATCACAAGTTATTTACAGAAGGTTATAGAATCAACATAATCATAAGTTGATTTCAGTCCAGTCGGCTGCCATAGGGCATAGATTACTTATTTACGTTGTGTACTTCTTATGGGGTGTCGTATGAGCTGGCGCCGAAGTGGTCTCGAATAATTGTGTCTAATTGTTTCCGGAAGGAAGAAAGGTCTTTGTTCGTCGGGATTTTAGTTGGGAGAGAGTTCCATTATGACGGGCCGTAGAGGTCGAACGTTTGGGCACATGCTTGGCTGTTGTGTTTTGTCCTTGCATGTGGAATGGTCAGCAGATTGTTCGCAGTTTGCCTTGTGGATCTTTCACAGCATGGTTGTGGAAGTTTTGCTGTTGGTGTTTTTGGAAATGGGCTAGTTTGCGGGGCAGGGGTAGTTTGGACAAGGTATCTTTTTAAGGCGGAAGTAGTTTGCAGAGCAGTGAGACAGTTTGGGTGGAGTATTTTTTGGCGTGGGGTAGTCTGAGAGGCAGTGGGGCAGTGTAGTGTTTGGAGATGGAGCATTTTGTAGGGCAATGGGACAGTAGCGGGGGAGGGATCGTTTTTGAAGGTGGGATAATTGACAGCATGGTGGGACAGTTCCAGGAGGGGTTAGTTTTTCCCAGTTTGCAGGTAGTGGAGCAGTTGGGCTGGGCTAGTTTTAGGGGTGGTGCATTTTGTAGAGTGGAGGGGTAGTGTTTAAGGGTGGCACAGTTTGGTTGGTTGTGGCACCATTTAGGGGGTTGCAAGGGAGTATTTTTGGGGGGTACGGGCAGCATACAGGATGGTGGTGCAGTTGTAGGGCTGGGCAGTTTAGGGGTTGGGGAGTCTGAAAGGAAGAAGTCCCTAACTGTTGTATGTAAGTTTCTCTGCTACAGAATCTGGAACTCCTTCTCCCATAGCAATACATTGGGCTAGGTTTTTGTTGGGGTTTTTTGGGGGGAGGGGGGAGGCTTATTTCTCTGGAACCTCCAGTCTGCTGTGGCCTGTTTTTGAACCTAATATGTGCCTTTACCCATTTTTCCCACACATCAAATTTCATCTCATTTTATTAACTTTTCTGAGAATTATTGTGCTCCCAGACAGAGAGACAGACAGACAGACATTCTCCATCCGTTTTATATAATTCTTCCTATCCACTGTTGGATCAGAATGAATAACAAAAACAGAATTTAATCAAAATCATTACCAATTAAAATAAGCAATTAAGGACATATGCCTTTTGCAATATATTTATAAACTATGCAACTTCTCTAAATAGCAGACAAGTTCAGTCCTTGTGTGCCCAACACACCCTCTCTCCCTCCCCCCCCCCAAATCAAGTATTCATGCTTGAAATAAAAGCTTATACATGGGGCTAGACAGACACAAGATAAGCGCAATGCACAGCTAATTACTCTTGCCAAAAATTAGCCCTGAGATCAGACTTGAATTAGTTCACTTCATTGAACAACAGTTGAGTCAACTGAAGTTTGACCCCGGGGTTAATAGCAGTATAGCTGTGCTGAATTTGGGAATATTCCTAGTGTTACTCTATCAGAACAAAGTGGGGTTTTAGCATGAGCTATGAAACTTTGCATTGATTTTTTGTACATATTCTTTTTTTTTTTTAAAATTTAATATTTATTGAAATTTTAACAAAACAGTCAAGAAAAAATTTCGTACTGAAAAGAGATTCTCCAAAAATAACAAATATCTTACAGATTATAAAGAAACACATTTTACAGAGAACTCTCTTATAGCCCACATGTTTAGGGAGCCGTGATTATAATACAACTACTGGAAGGTACGAGAAATAACCCAAATGATAATGAAATACTCACAGTAATAAAAGCAATATGAAAGTGAGTGGTCTAAGGCAGTGCTCCCCAACCTTTTTATCGCCGCGGACCGGTAAACGTTTGATAATTTTTCCGTGGCCCGCTTGTTTTAATTTAATAATTTTAATTTAATTGTATTTAAACATGCCTTCAAAATAAAATACAGCTACACCAAAAAATGAATATAAAGTGATTTATTTTATTTAACTCACTAGAATTCCAAATCAATGAGAACCCTGAGCTTGTTTCTTTGCAACGAGACGGTTCCATCTGGGGGTAATAGGAGACAATGACACCCGAAGTGTGTTGCTTATGTCCAGTTTATTCCGTTGTTTTGTTTTGGTTGCTGTCACTGCAGAAAACCCCGCTTCACACAGATAGGTTGTCGGAAATGGTTATAGGGATTTAAGTGCTGTGGTGGCAATCTCAGGATATTCCGCCATGATTTTAATCCAGAACACCGGTAGAGTTGTTGTCTCGAATGTAGTTTTAAGGCCACCGTCATTTGCAATCTCCAGCAGTTGTTCTTCTTCTTGCATAGACATGCTAGATTCGCCTGATTTGTTGGCAAATGGGTCGCGGATCCATTCCTTACCAGTTCGTGGGTCTTTTGTGGTTGGGAAGTAGCACTCAAACTCTTTTAAAAGCAAAGACAGGTGATCGTGCACCAACTGGCAGAATGAATGTTCAAGCTCAGTCTCGCCTAAAATCCCCGCTAATGTCTGAAACATGTCCAAAATGCCTCTGTTCACGCACCGTCCCCACAACTCCAGTTTGGCTTTAAATGCAGCTACTTTGTCTGACAACTTGAAAACAGTTGTCATTTTCCCCTGAAGGCCCAGATTGAGTTCATTGAGCAGGCTGAATATGTCACACAGGTAAGCCAGTTTTGCAAACCATACCTTGTCACTGAAATGTGCTGCCAGCGGTGACTTCTTTTCTGAGAGAAATCTTTGCAATGGCTCTCGTAATTCAAATACTCTGGTTAGCGATTTTCCTCTGGATAACCATCTTATTTCTGTGTATAAGAGAAGGCATCTGTACTCTGCGTCCATCTCCTCACAAAGCTGCTCAAACAGGCGCGAGTTAAGTGCGTGTGCTTTAATGTGGTTAATAACTTTAACGACATCACTCAATACGCTGTTAAATTCCGGTGACATTTTTCCGCTTGCCAGCATTTCCCTGTGAATGATACAATGCGTAGATTCACTCTCAGGTGCAACCTCCTTAATCCGAGCAGTTAAACCAGACAGTCGTCCGGTCATGGCAGCAGCTCCGTCTGTGCATATGCTGACACAAAAGGACCATTTCAGTTTTCCTGATATATAACCATCCAGTGACTTGAACAGTTCTGCTCCTGTGGTGTTGGTTGGCAAAGATAGTGCACATAACAAATCCTCATGCACATCCTCCTGATATAGATATCGCACATAAACAAGTAGTAGTGCCTTGTTGTCGATATCTGTAGATTCATCAACCTGGAGTGCATACCACGGTGATGTATTAATCCTCTCCAACAATTGTGCCTCAATGTCTCCGGCTATTTCCTCAATGCGCCTAGCCACAGTGCTAGCTGACAAAGGCACATGTGCTACCTTTTCCACAGCAGCCTCTCCTAGAAGTTCACGGCAAATGTCTTTAGTGGAGGGCAAGATCAATTCTTCACCGATAGTAAATGGCTTTTTAGCCTTAGCAATGCGGTTAGCCACCAAATATGATGCTCTCAGTGCATTCTCCTTTATTGATGTGGTGGCCCTCATAAATTTCTTCTGTGCTTCGTGCTCCCGTTTTTTTCTTTCAAAATACTCCAGGGGCTTGTCTTTTATGCCAGGGTGCTTGGCGGTCAAGTGGCGAAGCAGTTTTGAAGGTTTCATTGCCTCATTAGAGAGCTTCTTGCCGCAAACTATGCAGATCGGTTTTGGTGCGTGGGAATCACCTGTCCCGATAAATCCATATTTCAAATAGGACTCATGGTATTGTCTGTTAAAGGTTGCATATTTCTTTGATGTTGAAGGCTCTTCTTCTGTCTGTTCACTGGGCCTTTTTTTCTTCCCAAGAAAACTTTCTAACAATGTCTGTTTCATACTCATTTTTACTAATTTGTCCTCAGTCCTCCCGCGGCGCCTCCTCCTCGACCAATGGCATGGGGTTTGCCTTTCGGCCAATCAGGAGGCGGGAGGACCCACAGTGAAATTATTTAAAGTTCCTCGGGCGGCCCGGTACCGTTTGATCCACGGACCGGTACCGGTCCGCGGCCCGGGGGTTGGGGAACACTGGTCTAAGGAATTTACTGCACCTGATGCGATTATATCACATCCTGTGATGCAACACCATGAACAACCTGTGTTACCACCAGTAACCTGGTGTTAATGAAGGCAATCAAGTCATTCAGATGAGAAAAGACATATCGAACAGATTGATACATCGACAAATATTTACAAAGAAATCCCAGGTGAAGAGAACCCCCCAACTGCAACATCCCAGTTTTTGTACATATTCTTAATGCATACCTTATGATATCAGCCCCTTAAATCACGTGGGCTTATTTATTTATTTATGTTAGCAAAACTACATGTATTAGTTAGTTTAGTGTAGATAAAAAAAAATTGCACTCGACTTTTGTATTGGCCTCACTTTTACCAAGATCAACTGTGCAAATCTGATTCCTCTCCAGAGAAACTCTTAGCACAGTGGAATTAACTCCTTTCTGTGCCCGGCACCTGCGAACCTTGCTGAGTAATATATAATTTGGTTCCCTTCCTATTCTACAGAGATTTTTCCTCCACAGATCTCGGGACCGTTTCTCTTTGTCCGCTTAAGTTGAAATTCTAGCCATAGGCAGCCCAGGGCATCCTGAATTTTCCTATAATGCTGCCGCTCTGTGGGCCTGCTAAAGTTTCTGGCACTGGTACTCAAGGTAAGAACACCGTCAAGTCATTTTCTCTTACATGCCGCTCGCTCAATGCAGAAACCCTGCAGCCCAGCACTAAAACTCTAGAGCAGGTTTCCTAGCACAAGTTTCATGCAGACGATTTGCTCAGTTATGCTGAAAGCTAGTTGCATGCCAATAAGCTGTTTGTAAATGTCTGCACTAATCAAGAAGAGCAAGCCAGGCGCACGCCTACAGAGATCTGTGCACAAAATCAGTTTGGCACCTGTGTGTATAAACACCAAAATTATGTTGAGCAGAACTTTTGCACAGAATAATACTGGACCCGATATTCGAAGGGCATTTACATGGTTTATACGGTTAGTGCCGTTGAATATCCTCTTCAAAGCCTGCTACATGCCCCGATGCTCTGCGGTTAGCCTCAGGGCGTGTTGGGGGCGTTCCGGGGCAGACTGGAGGTAGAAACTGCCACTAACCGGGTAGCCTCGGCGGCTCCTGGGCATGTGCGGCAAAGTCAGATAGTCAATGCCGTCGCTGCGGCATTAAATATTCGGTGTTAAGAGTTGCTGGGCAGGGCTAGGCGCCGTAGCGGTGTATAGCCTACTCAGCTGAATATTGGGCCCATTATGCTTATGCGCCATACAGCATTCCAGCGCACGCCCCCTGCCATTTTTTTTCAACACTCCTTAGAAAAGCCAAAAATGTTGCTGTATGCTCAAGAAATAGGCAGAAATTCCTTTATTAGGTAACTCTTAATGCTTCCTCAGACTTTAGGTGTAAATCTCACGTCGAGCTGCGCATGCCTCGGCATCCGCGCTGCTTCATTACCATCCATTTAAATGCTCAGCGCACCGCCGCTAGTTCAGGCATTTGCAAATTGTTTATGCTCGCGTTAGATTCCTTCCAGAAAATTCTGCTTCAACACAGTGGAGATGCCTCCGCCAATGACAGTAGAGCCGGCCCCAGAGTTGGTTCAAGGTGTTGGCATCCTAGGCAAACCTTAAGCCTTATACCCACCCCTGGCTGTCAGAATCTATTGTTGAGCTTTGAATGCCCTGCTCTTTGCCACCCTTCAGATGTTGCCGCCCTAGGCCATCACTTGGCTTGCCTAATGGTTGGGCTGGCCTTGAATGCCATTGTACTGGTTTGCATCAAGCTGTGAGTCAGGAAAGCCAATTACTCCGAGGTTGTTACGGCGCCTCTTTTCTCCTGGTCTCGAGTCTCATTTTCCGCCCCACGCTCTTTGATGTTCAGCTTCCTCTGTGTGCTCTGGCTGTATTGTGGTTCTTTGTTGCTGTTGCTATTTTTCCAAACATGTACTTCAAAGTCTTCCCTTATTGCTACCTATCGTTTACAGGATTAACTTCTACTGCTGGTACAATGCTGCACACAGACGTCGGAATTCTGGGTTAAAAGATCGGAATTATGCAACAGTCCGTGTACGTGGAGCCTTGTGACCAAAGAGACCAGAGTTGGAATTCTACTGATACTCTTTGAGGCCTTGGGCAAGTCACTGAAGTCTCCGATGCAAACCTAGGGGCCGATGCAGAAAGCTGGCACTGACGTTAAGTGGTATCAACTCTGTAAGCCCCTATGCAGCACACCATAGCGCACAAGTTCAGCACTGGCATGCAGAAAGGGCGCATATGCAAATTACCCACATGTTAAAACCCTGGCACACATGGCAGCGTTAAACTGGGACAGCAAGCCAAAATACCTGCACACCGAAGTCGGTGCAAGTTTGGCATGCTCTCCCAGAGAAACAGGGGCACTGCATGGCTAATTTGCAGATTTATTTATTTAGCAGCTTTTCTATACCGCACTCTTCAATATCAGTGCGGTTTACAAATAACAAAATCTTGCCAAGACAAAGGGAACAGCCTTGTGCATACATTGAAACAGGATCAATAACTTGGAACTGCAACTGGGAGAACTATTTACAAATCCTGCCACTCAGACTGTGGCAGGTAACTATTTACAGGTTTACATATGCGCCCCAACAGTATTTTTATGGCATCTGGGGCTTTCCCCATTGCCTGGCTCATATGAGCTGAAGTGTCAAACTTCCCCACAGATGATCCAAGCATTGGGGAAAGTCCCCAATACCATCAAAATACTATCAGGGGGCTAGTGCCCCCAACAGAAAGCAAATCCCTTGTGGCCCAGCGGCCCCAATCCCCCCACTGACCCAGCCACCCACCCAACTAACATTAGCTCTGGTGGCCCAGCGGCCCCGAATCCCCCAGCTCCCTCCCGGTACCTTTACAAAGGAGCAGGAGCATTGCCCATGAGCTCCCGCTCATGTACTGCCATCTTGAAAAATGGCGGTGCCTGGGCCCACCTGGTGCATCCCAGGATGCATTGCATGGGGGCCAGATGTCTCCATGTCTCAAGATGGCGGTCCAGGAGCGGGAGCGTGTAGGTAATGCCCCCACTTTGTAAACGTACCGGGAGGGGGGTGGGGGTTCGGGGCTGCTGAGCTATCAGGGATTTGCTTTCTGTCAGGGGCACCGGTCCCTCAACAGTATTTTGATGGCATTAGGAGCTTTCCCCGATGCTTGAATCATCTGAGGGGAAGTTTGACACTTCACCTCATATGATCCAGTCTTTGGGGAAAGCCCCAGATGCCATAAAAATACTGTTGGGGGCAGGCGCAAGACATTTAAGGAACCTCAGACCCAGGCAAAGAGAATTGGCGCTTCGGCTGGTTATGAAATCCTTTACACATGTCTCTGCATCAGGTGCAGACAAGATTAGCATGCCATTTTAATACACGCAGCTCATTTGTCTATAATTTAAATACGCTGGGCGTTACTCTGTGCGCTTGCTTTTCCTTTGCTGTTTACGTACGCGTCAATCTCTTCTGCATTTCGCATGTTGGAACGTGTGCTTATAAGTTGCGTTATCTTTGCGCAAAGAGTGCATTGGTATTTCTGCATTGGTTCCTTAATTGTAAGGCCTCTGAGGACAGGGAAACACCTACTGTAGCTTTGAACTAAAATGTGTTTTTTGCACGATACTTAATTTAAAATACCCTGCAGAAAAAAAACAAAATTCACAAAAAAGTACAAGATTACTGTGTGCAGAATTCCAGCAGGACTAAAATTCAAGACTCTGGCCTTTTGGGCCTATTACACTGGTATTCCACAATATTAAATTCCCTGGTTGTCTCTACTGCCCCAAACGAGTTCTTAGATCAGCCCCAGCTCAGTTATTTGGCAAGCCCTTCTCCTGCGCAATTTAGTTTGGAGTTTTGCCTCGTTTTCCCTTTAGATTCCTGGCCCCCAGTGTGCAAAGTGCTTTCCCTGTAGACAATCGAGTGGAAAATGTATTCCTAAAATTTCCAAATGGAGTTAAAGTCTGACTTCTGCCCAGCCCCTTCCCCAGTCCTTCCTGCCTCTGTTTCCTTCTTAATCGGGATAATAATAGCGCCTATTCTGTTCAGCCACCCTCCCCCCGCCCCTTTTGTCTGTCTGGCCTGTATGTTTTATGCTTACCACCTTACTGGTTGGTTGTAAGGGGCCTTGGTGTCAGTCCAATGGTGTATACCAAATTTCAGTACATAACAATAAATAAGCTCCTTCCTGTGTGTGTAGCTTTAACTTAGAAGAGAGAGGGGAGGGACTGGGCTTTGTTTATGATGGTGTGGGGAAGGCATGTGAGAGGTAGATAAAGTAGAGTAGATGGGGGTGGGTCATAGCAGAGTATCAGGGCAGGAGGTAAGTGTAATTGTACAGAAGGGGTAATTGGAATAGATTTTGTGGGTGGGGATAGGTTCAAGTAGTTGAGAGAATAGGTGTGGGGCAGTTTGAGGGTGGAGATGGGTTCGCACTTGGGGTACTTGGGCATATAGTTCTGGGTGTGGCAGGTGTCGTGGGACAAGCATCTAGTGGGGTCCCAGTCCAGTCCAGATAATACCTGGCAAGGAGAGAACAAAACAAGGAAAAAGAGAGAGAGAAAATTTCCAAGTAGATACGTTTTTATATACTGCTATAGCAGGCAGGGCCGGATTTACGTATACGCCATGTACGCCATGGCGTAGGGCCCACAACCGGCAGGGGCCCACCAAAAATAGAACCAGTTTTTTTTTTTAACTCGATTAAAAAAAAAACCTGGTGGCTACCGCCGCGGGGCCCCCTCTGCTGCCGCGGGGGCCCCGTCTACAAGATGGTCGGGTCTGGTCTGGTCCGGTCGGGTCGGGTCGGGTCGGGTCTCGTCTCCCGTCTCCCTCCCTCCCTCCCTCCCGGCTGCGAGAGACGCGAAGATAGAGCGTCTCCTCGCGTCTGTGTTAAGCCCGCAGGGGCTGATGGGATTTCCCATCAGCCCCTGCGGGCTTAACACAGACGCGAGGAGACGCTCTCCCTTCGCGTCTCTCGCAGCCTGCAGCGAGGGAGGGAGAGAGACCCGACCGGACCGGACTGGACCCGACCCGACCCGACCCGACGCTCTCCCTTCGCGTCTCTCGCAGCCTGCAGCGAGGGAGGGAGAGAGACCCGACCGGACCCGACCAGCTTGTAGACGGGGCCCCCGCGGCAGCAGAGGGGGCCCCGCGGCGGCAGCCACCAGGTTTTTTTTTTAAATTAAATTTTACTTTAGGCCGGGGGGGGGGTAGGACTGGTAATGGGCTATGGGGGGGGGGGGGTAGGACTGGTAATGGGCTATGGGGGGGGGTAGGACTGGTAATGGGCTATGGGGGGGGCTGGGGCTGGAAATGGACTGGGGGGGGGTAGGGCTGGTAATGGGCTATTGGGGGGCTGGGGCTGGAAATGGACTGGGGGGGGGTAGGGCTGGTAATGGGCTATTGGGGGGCTGGGGCTGGAAATGGGCTGGGCTGGGGGGGTTAAGGCTAGAGGTGGGCTGATGGGGTTAGGACTGGTAATGGACTGTGGGCTGTTGTGGGGGGCTTAGAACTGGCAATGGGCTTTGGGGGGGGTTAAGACTGGTAATGGGCTGTGGGCTGATGGGGGCTGTCTGGTAATGGGCTATGGGGGGGCTAGGACTGGAAATGGGCTGGGGGGTTAAGACTGGAGGTGGGCTGATGGGGTTAGGACTGGTAATGGGCTGTTGGGGGGGGGTTAGGTCTGGTAATGGGCTTTGGGGGGGTTAAGACTGGTAATGGGCTGTGGGCTGATGGGGGTTGTCTGGTAATGGGCTATGGGGGGCTAGGACTGGAAATGGGCTGGGGGGTTAAAACTGGAGGTGGGATGATGGGGTTAGGACTGGTAATGGGCTGTGGGCTGATGGGGGGGGGGTAGGACTGGCAATGGGCTATGGGGGGCTGACTGGAAATGGGTTGATGGGGTTAGGACTGGAAGTGGGCTGATGGGGGGTTAGGACTGGTAATGGGTTATAGGGGGGGCTTAAACTGAAAATGGGGTGATGGGGGGTTAAGGACTGAAAATGGGGTGATGGGGGGTTAAGGACTGTAAGTGGGGTGATGGGGGGGCTAGGACTGGAAATGGGCTGATGGATGGCTAGGACTGGAAATGGGCTGATGCAGGGACTAGAAGGGAATGGATGCTGGGTGAGGCTGGAACTAGAAGGGAGCTGATGTTGGGGGAGGATTAGAATGGGATGGGGCTGGAAGAGTAAAATGGAGAAGGGAAAAATATTTTGTGTGGGAGGGATAAAAAATCTACAATTGGCCGGGTATTGGGAGAGTAAGTGGGGATTGAGGATGGAGGGGTAATATTTGAGTGGATGAAATAGGAATGAGGAAAGAGCAAAAGGAGAAAGATTAGTATGTTAAAGCAGATGTAGAGAGAGAATGGAAAAAAATCTAGAAGAGAGAAGAAAGGACAAATGGACAGCAGACGATGGACAGTTAGCAGAAGACACGAAGAAACCAGAAGAAAGTGGCTGGAGCAATTGCAGCTGAAAAAAATGCACAAAAGGTAGAAAAATATCTCTTTATTTTGAATTTATTAATTGGAATATGTCAGCTCTGGTAAATGTGCATCATTAACATCTGTGCTTTGTTTAGTACAAGAGCAAATTAATGTATAGTTTTATTTCTACAGTGTTGTACATTCCAAGTTTGGCTTTTGGGATTCCCAGTTTAATTATTGTCTTCCTATTTCTAAATTGTGATTACTTGTTTGGTGATGGTCTATGTTCTGCATGTGTAACTGAGCTGAGGTGTTCTGTTTATATAATTCCTGTTTGACATTGCCACTTGTTCTCTTTCCCCAGTAGGTCATGTATTGTTGTTCTCTGAAATGTATTGGTTTAATATTTGCAGTGTTGCCTTTTGATTGGTAGAGTATGGTGCTTTGTGAGTCCTGGTAGTGCTGTTAGGATACGGCGGGTTTACTATGGGCAGTGTTTGTAGTAGTTCCTAATGTGTCTGGCAGTTGGCACTGGATTATAGTAATGTAGAAATCTTTTAGTCTTTCTTTATCCATACACTCATTAAGAGGCACGTTTACTAAAAGTTAGTATATGGTAACATTATGCAAATATTTATGCAAATGAGGCCCCTTATGCAAATGAGGTCCGCACCCCCCTTGGGCCGCCCCTGCTGGGGGCCCACAATTTTTGTTGGCGTAGGGCCTCACTCAAGGTAAATCCGGCCCTGATAGCAGGGCTGGCTCATAGTAAGCTATCAAGGAGTCCAGCACTCACACAGGATACAAGCTGGATTTTTATAGTCTTAGCATAGCAGTTTGTTACGTGGGTTAGAGCAGGATAGCAATTTGGAAGAATTCTCTGGGCCCCTTGCTTATCTAGGTGGCATATCTGGAGCATACCTAACGGCTAGGATTCCCTGATTGGTCAGTTGAGGGGTGGCTACCTTCTCTCTCCCTGCAGTCTAAGGTATTTGTAGCTAACGCCCTACTCCTTTGTGTGTGTGTGCCTGAGAAGATAACTCTAGCAAAGGCATCTCTGTACCCCCCCTTCCCATTCTTTTGTCAGCTTGGTTGTAAAGGTAGTTTATCGGGTTTAGCCTGTGGGTGTTCTTGTTCTGCTGCTTCTGTCTTTGTTGCCAGATATTTCAGCCAGCAAGCCATTTTCTTCTAGCATGCTATCCCCTTTCCCATCTCAGCGGGGTTTGGAGGTGAGAGGATATTTGTGGGGGGTAGTTTTGAGGGATGGATGAAACGAGTTTACAAGTCAGATTTATAAGATAAATGTATCTTTCTTGGGATTATGCACGGTCTTAGTGACACGGTGTTCACGTCTCCTTTCGGCTTGCGTCCTCTCAGATGCACTACATGGCCAGGTGGAGGTCTTAATAAAACCACACAAGTATTTTGGGAGCTCCTTCCCCTTGCTGCTTCCAGTCCGGCAATGAGAAAATGGTGGTGAAGAAACACTATGGTACTTTGCTGATCATCTGAGCCCCATGCAAGCCTCACACTGACACAGGTAAAGTATGAATACAGCACAGACAACTGAAAAGCAGATCTTCAAAGCCACTGGCAGGCACTACACTGACACAGGTAAAGTATGAATACAGCACAGACAACTGAAAAGCAGATCTTCAAAGCTACTGGCAGGCACCACACTGACACAGGTGAAGGATGAATACAGCACGAACAACTGAAAAACATCTGCAAAGCCACTGGCAGGCACCACACTGACGCAGGTAAAGTATGAATACAGCACAAACAACTGAAAAGCAGATCTTCAAAGCCACTGGCAGGCACCACACTGACACAGGTGAAGTATGAATACAGCAAGAACAACTGAAAAGCAGATCTTCAAAGCCACTGGCAGGCACCACACTGACACAGGTAAAGTATGAATACAGCACAAACAACTGAAAAGCAGATCTTCAAAGCTACTGGCAGGCATCCCAAAGATGGCAAAGTTAAAAAGAGAGACCGATCCAAATGCTCTAGTAAGAAGTCAGGAAAAAAAAAGCAGAGGTTACTGGAAACTAGAAAGACACAGTTTGAATGAACGGCCATGCTTCATGGGGGCCTGTGAAATCAGTGCTTCAGTCAATGGCGCAAGAGTTGACAGCATGGCCTGATTCAGGGGCCATTAAACGGTTATCGCTGGACTAATGCGCGCAGCCCGCCTTCATGTAGGAGACCATATAGGACATATACACACAAATTGCTGATGTCCGTAGTCACAAATAATGACTGGTGTCAGTATCATTTTTCTGAATCCCAGGGCAGGGCTGCTTAAAATGCTGTTCTACTAGCCATGCTGATCATCCAAGGAACTTAGCTCCGAGGATACGAACGGGAACCATGAGATGCCCGACTTTGCCTTTCCCTGCTGCAAATGTCCAGCTAAGTACTAGGCTTGCCTATTTTCAGTGCCATTTCAGCGAGAAAGTGGGTTCATGCTGTCTCCTGTCCCTGTGCTGAACCATGCCATCTCAGGGTGACCCCAAATCAAAAGTGTGGAGAGGACAAGTCTATGAGCCAGGAATCCCCAGAAAGGGCATTTGAAAAGGCAGCAACCTACATTTTAAAAAATCAGAAGTGAATTTTATTTCAACCCTTTCAGAGCCGCCTGGGGGAAACCAACACTCTCTGCACAGGACCCTCTCAGCCTCTGCCTAGGATTGCCAACTGGCTCCAGATGCACCCGACAGGCTTGATCCAGTCCTGGGTTTATCCCATTGCATGCAGGGACATGTAGTCCCTTCTGTAAGTATGCAAGTTCAACAAGTTTTATGTAAAAATTTGAGTTATAATGTAAACCGCTTTGATTTTAAGAGAAGGCAGAATAGAAAAATAAAATAAGTTAAATAAAATAAGTAAATGTAGTCTTGCTTTTCTTATGGAGTGCAATGGAAAAATCAGAACTACATGCCCTTGCATGCAGTGGGGTAAACCTAGGACTGGATCAAGCATGTCGGGTGCATCTGGAGCTGCTTGGCAACCCTACCTCTTCCACCATCCCCCATTTGGCAGGTGGAGTTTGTTATGAACCCAGACCTGTCTTGTGACTGCTCTCGCACATCCAGTTACTAATGACCAGAGGCTTTCTGTGGCTTCTGGATGGAAAATTACACGCCAGGCATGTCTCCTTGCTAAAGTCAGCTTAAAAATAGACACACCCAGATTCAGGGCCTATCCCAGCTGTTGAGTCACTGCTCATGGTGCCTGTTAGCTTATAAGGTGTCTGCAAGCCAAACCAAGCAAAAACGGTAACATGTGACAGGAGGAGAAGTATACCCTTGAAGAAGGGAGGCTATATGCTACATTTTGTGGTAGTCCAGTGAAAGGCCTACAAAGATTCTGCTAGTTTATAGGAGTATTTTGAGCCAATCAAGCTGCCTTGAGCTATTCATTGCTACAGTCAGCTAGTCCAGCACTCATTCTGGAGTCCTCAGTTCACTGTATGAAGACAAGAGTTCCTACATTAACTGGGTGCTTCCCAGCCCTCTCCTGGGGGCACACGGGGTTTAGGATTACCGCAGTGAATATGCATGTGAGATAATTGCATACACTGATTTTCCAATGCAGGAGTTTTCAACCCAGTCCTTGGGACACTCCTAGCCAGTCAGGAGAGCAGAGTTTCCGAGTTACCCAGTTCCATGAATGAGATTTTAAGCCAGTCCTGGATTTCTGACAAACTCATTCTAATGCATTATGGGACCTGCAACACTGATTCCAATAGGTAAAATCAGGGACTACAAATATCATGCTGCATTGCAATGCAAATCTAAAACCAGAACTGCAGAGTTGCCAAATGAGATTTTTTTTCCAGTTCTGGTTTTAATTTGCATTGCAATGCAGCATGATATTTGTAGTCCCTGATTTTACCTATTGGAATCAGTGCTCCGGGTCCCATAATGCATCAGGATGAGCTTGTCAGAAAAGTCCCTGGTGTACAACATACAGGTGCTCAGAAATAGCACTTCTTTAAACCCTGGAGAATACAAGTTATTGTATTTTAAGTTGCGGGCCTGTGAGATCTTGTAAACAAGGGTGGAGTGAGTGGGTGGGTGGAAGGGCGGAGTGAGTGGAAGGCTGGACTGCAACAGGCAAAGTCTACAACCTAACCAGCTATGGAACCACAATGTTTCGTACTTGTTAAAAATGTTATTAACCAGGAAAAGCCAAACTAAAAGAGCCCAAATGCCTTGTTTTCAGCTGTGTGTCTGGTTGATAAGAGAAGAGAATGCCTTACCCCATAGAGAATTTGATGGCTAAGATTTAAGGCTAAAAAATGCATGGTGATACATTTGGGCTGCAATAATGAAAGCTGCGGATTAGACATAAGTCAAGAAGATGAAGTTACTCATCCAGAGGTAGAGTCACCATTACGCAAGCATCTAAGGGTGCTTGCTTCATAGGAGTTGCCACCATGCTGAGGATTATCCTATACCCTTCTGGATACACTCACAATTTAGGAAGAAATCCCTTTGTCTCATGTATAATTCAGTTTCCTAAGGGGGCACCTCCATTTCTTCTCAACTAGGGGTGCGTGGGCTGTAAATTCGGCCATGGACTTGCCGTGAGGTCACACAGGATTAAGATCTCAACATTTTTAAAGGCTTGTTTTGCAAAGCTTTTAGAGGAGAGAATATTGCTCTCAGTATTTCTATTTTGCGTTCTCCTCAAAACATTTAGATACAGGCATTTGTTTTGTATTAATTTGTGTTTTTATTGTATTTTGTATTTTTTATATCATTTATTTTTTATTTAAACTTTTGCAAGCTGCCTCAGACTGTGGAGTGAGGTGGGTTATCTAGTATAATAACTAAAGAGCGGCAGAGGGAGAGTCTTGCTCTCTGCTGCTTTGTAAATCTACGCAAAGGATTTGAGCCTTTCCGAAACACCAGTATTCCTGACACATAATGAGACAAGTCTTCATCTACTGCTTGCCAAATAAACCCACGTAGTTTGGTTGCAGTCTTAACATTGGCAAAACCATGAAATCTCTGCTTTTCCCATTCTGATTTCTCTGTTTTCCCCCAAGGAGATATTTTAGAGTTCAGGTAGTGTTCTGGTAGCTCTTTCCCTTTAGCTGTGCTTTTCCTTATGAAGATGAGTTGATAGGAAGTGAAGATCTTCATCAGATCCATATCAACGTAGTGCACCAATACATATAATGCATGAAGACAGCACGGACAGCTGAAGAGCGGATTCTCATCATGCCAGGCTGATACAGATGGAAAGGAAACTCAGGGAATACAGCACGGACAGCTGAAGAGCGGATTCTCATCATGCCAGGCTGATATAGATGGAAAGGAAACTCAGGGAATACAGCACGGACAGCTGAAGCACAGGTTCTCACTAGAGCTCTATGCAGGTATCAGACTGATATAGCTTAAAAGGGAACTCAGGGTTGATTCGTAAATATGCCAGGTGTGGCCATAAATAGGAAGGAAACATCATTTAATCCAAAGTCATGGAGTTAAACGTTAAAAAAAGTAAGGACACTACAGAAGAAGACCAGTAGTTCCTAGAATGGAATCAGGAACGGAGCAAGCTGTGAACTACCCTTACTGCAAGCAGCTATCTTAAAGGGAAAGACGGGATAAAAAAGAGTTAATGCATAAATGAAGTTCTGGAGCAATAAGAAAATCAAGAATTAAGGGGAAAAACTGGGGTTTCCCCACTGTTTAAACGGAGAGCTCATCAGTCCGTGTGTGAGGAACACCTCCTGTCCCTCAATTGTCTGCATTTGTCACTTATTCCTTCAGGATCCACCAGCTCCAGCCACAACTTCACAGAATAGAAACACTTTAAATAAATAAACAGATTTTAAAGAAAATAAGTGATCTCTCTAGTAGGAAAAGCAAGAGTCTTACAGCCTCAGAAAGGAATAAAACCCATCTCCCATAAAAATACTCTTCCACAACCTTCCTTTAAACTCGATTTAGAGTTTTTGGGAGGTGGAAGGCTTGCTATTTTTGATTTATCAACCTCATAATTACTAATTACTAAAAGTAGTACTACTTATTATTCTATAGCGCTTCAAGGCTGACACAGCACTGTACTTCTACATTTATTTATATTTATTTATTTATTATTTATTACAAGCTCTTATATACCGCACTATTTAGCATCAGCGCGGTTTACATAAAAGAAAACAAAACAAAAAAAAAGTTTCCCTTTTCACCTAAACTGACTGATGCTTGATTTGGGGGAAACAGGAGCAAAAAAAGATTTTAGAAACATTTTTGTTAGTCTTCTTACCCAAATGAACGAAGAGGAGAGTGATCAAAGCTGACAGAAGAAGCTTGTTCATGGTTTTCCTTTTAGCTGATCTCTTCTTATGCAGACCAAATGAAAGTCCCTTAGATCTGCAGCTTTAATGTCCCAGCTCTGCTTTCCCACTGCCTCTGAATCCAAGAAATTCTCTGAGGTCTTTTGCGAAAGAGCTCCTCCACCGCCCTCCAGGTTATTTATATATATACCAACTATAACCCTCAAATCCCAGTAGGCTTGGCAGTTCTCTACTGGATGGCTAAGCAACTTCCCAAAGTCAGCCCCACCTTGTTTTTGGACAAGCATGAAATGCTGGGAGAGAGAAAGAGAGAGAGGACAGAAAATCCTGAGTTAAGTGTTTCTACCAGCAGCCAAACTGCTCTGGAAAATGCACATCACCCTGGAAAGTCACTTGAGCAAAAAAAAAAAATACTAAAACTCCTATGGTTTGGTCTATTGAAAAAATGTTAGGAAGAAGCTATTGCTTAAATCCTCTGCTTGCTACCAAAATATTTAATCATAAAATGCATCAGTTTGCAGTTCCCTACTTAGGCCTAATCCTATACCTGATCATACACTTCCCCTTGAGCCTCTAATGATCTTAGGCTCCTTAATTCGTTTGTGAGCAGTCTGAATACAGATCCCAGGTTTTTTTTAAACTTCCTCTCCTGGTGACCCAGCAGCCTCTGGGTCTTCTTGGCAAGGCGAGACCAGAAGTAGATTGCCAGACCTTTCTTCTGAGGAAAAGGAGGGCAAGGTGACTTGCTGTAGGAGCACCAGCGGGACTTGAACACTGGAATTTGGATTACCAGACACCTGCATTAACTTCTAGGCCACTGCTCATGTTGTGTTACATGCAAGTGAAAATAAGGATGAATTGAGAACTACAGGTCTGTTAGTTTGACCTCTGTGGTGAGTAAATTAATGGAAACACTGCTAAAACAGAGGATAGTGAGGTTTCTGGAGTCCAGTGGCTTGCAAGATTGGAGGCAGCATGGATTCACCAGAGGCAGGACTTGTCAGAGAAATCGGATTAATTTCTTTGAATGGACGACCAGAGAAGTGGACCGAGGGAAAGCCCTAAATGTGGTGTACTTAGATTTTGGTAATAAATAAATTGAGCACCCTAGGGATGGACCCTAAAGAGATTGGGTTAGAAATTGGTTGATTGGGAGGCGACAAAGGGTACAGGTAAATGGAGCACACTCTGAGGAGAGGGAGGTTACCAGTGGAGTGCCCCAGGGATCTGTCCTTGGTCCGATTCTTTTAACATTTTTGTTAGTGATATCACGGAAGGGCTGTCGGGAAGGTTTGCCTCTTTGTGGATGACACCAAAATCTGCAATAGAATAAACACGCAGGAAGGAGTAGATAACATGAGGAGGGATCTAGCTAAGCTTGAAGAATGGTTGAGAATTTAGCAGCTGAAATTTAATGCTAAAAAATGCAGGGTCATTCATTTGGGCTGCAAAAATCGAAGGGGGCAATATAGTATAGGGGGTGAAGTACTTCTGACCATGAAAGAAGAGCGAGACCTGGGTGTGATTGTTTCTGATGATCTTAAGGTGGCTAAACAGATAGAAAAGGCAATTGCAAAAACCAGAAGGATGCTTGGGTACATAGGGAGCGGAATGGCTAGCAGAAAAAAGGAGGTGATAGTGCCTCTGTATAAGTCTCTGTTGTGACCTCATTTGGAGTATTGTGTGCAATTCTAGAGACCGCACCTTCAAAAAGATATAAACAGGATGGAGTCGGTGCAGAGGGTGGCTACCAAAATGGTCAGTGGGCTATGGCATATGGGATAGACTTAAGATCTCAATATGTATACTTTGGAAATAGGATACTGGGTTGATGGACCTTTGGTCTAACCTAATAGGACAATTCTTAAGTTCTTATATTCAATTCAAGTTCTGTTTTGAATTTTAAGCTACAGAAATATTGGCCAGTGAAGGGAGCAGAGACTACGAATTGAGAAAGTCACTGGCCGCTGCCTGCCACATCTAGGAATAAGGTCCCTAGGAAACCAGTGCATCAGAGTTAAAGGACATTTTTAGCTAATGGAGATAGAAATCCCTAAGTCTTGCATCCCAACAATCTTGGGAATAACAAGCAGGAATGACTTTCAAAATAACCACAGCAAATTTTCAGGAGGTAGATCTCCAGATCTTTGGACTATGAATCAGGTTGAGCTGTAGGTAATCTATATCCTGAAAATCAGGCCTGATTTAAGAGTTCTGAGGGTCAGCTTTGGAAAACCCTGCTACAGAGCTGTGGCTCTTAACACAGTCCTTGGGGGAACTACCAAACCCCTAAATCCACTTACCCCTTTCCTACTTTCTCTATTTCTGTGGATAACGCCCACTCCTTCCTGTTTCCTCAGCTCACAACTTTGGGTTCATCTTTGACTCTCTCTCCTTCTCCACACACATCCAACAGATAACTAAAACCTGTAATTTCTTTCTCTATAGCATCAGCCAAATTTGCCCCTTCCTTACGAAATATATCACTAAAACCCTTATTCACTCCCTAGTCATCTCCTATCTAGGGTATTACAACCTGCTCCTCGCTGGTCTCCCCCCGAATTTCTCTCCTCTTCAATCTGTTCAAAACTCAGCTGCACGGCCAGTCCTCCACCCGTGTTGTTATAGCAAACGCTGTGAAAAGCTCTTATTCAATCACTCACCCACAGAAGGAAAACTCACAGACAGGCTGGAATGCAAACAGGATCTTTAATGTGCACACAGGATCAGACAGAGAGCCGGTTCCCTCCAACAAAACGTCTGAGCCCCGAGGGACGTCCTTCAATGCCTTAAATACAGTATAATTTCAAACATTCTATAATCCCATTTGACACAGGTATTTCCTGTCCACCAATCAGCAGCCCCTGGGGAAGGTACCTGGGTGACCTGTCCAAACCGGTGTGCTCTGGTCTGTTGGTTTCTGGGCTAGGGGATACTGTGCTCAGACCTGGAGTGGGGGAAGGGTGTCTACTGAAATCTCAATGCCTTCTCTTAGCAGGCTGATTACCTCATGGCTTGGGGGAAGGGTCAGGCTGATAAGAGCCTCATGGCTGCCTCATTCCCCCCTTTTTAAGTGAGACCTCAACCGCTAGAGGCGGTTGAGGGCTGTATTACTGGAGGCAAGCCGCAGAGGGGTGTATTGGATCAGGCCCATGACAGTGGTAATCGCCTTGCGTTCTACCAGGGTATCAAGGGTGGTGGTAATGAAGCGGCAAAGAATGGGGATACAACGTGGCAGAATGGCACATAGCAGTAAATAAAAGAACCCCTACCACTGGGATTTTTAGTCCCCCTGGCCAACTGAACCACTTTATAAACCACCCAGGACCCATGGACGGGTCAGTAATATGATTAACTAGATCACTTAGATCTTGGATAGAGTGTTCAATGGAAACACTTGCATCAGTGAGTTTAAAACAACACATACCCTATACCCTCTATAGCAACTCCTGCACAAACGTTTTTGTTCCGTGTGCAAAAGTTGCTGTTCTGACTGTAAAAGGTTGCAGGGCCTGCAGAGGCCTCTTTCCTTTGGGACAAAGGAGGGCCGTGTGCAAAAAGTCTGCAGAGGCCTCTTTCCTTTGGGGCAAAGGCTCTTTCCCTGGGATCCACCCTTATCAGCATATTAATGGCTTTTATTCTTGCTAGTGTTGAGTCATTCTGGCTGCACCCTGCCATTCCCTTTGCTTCATTAATCACTGGCACTGTAGTCTTCAGGGCATATGAGTACTTTGTATCACCAGCTTTGTTTGGCCTGTTTAACTTGTCCAGGCTTGCCCAGCTTGCTCAGGCCTGTTTAACCTGTTCAGGCCTGGCATGTTTTTTCTTGTGCTGGGTCCATTTTCTGTGCACTTTCAGGCCTGACCTGTTTCTTAGCTAGGTCCATTCTCTGTGCACTTCTGTTCAGAGTATGGTTCCCCCTGGCTTTACTCTTGTTGTGCTGGGCTCTGGGTACTCATTTTCTTAGCCCACATGCTTTTTCCGTGCCATCATAATGTATTACAGCCTCAGGCAAGGATGCAGCCATACTAGACATACCTATCAGCCAATTTCCCTTCATTCCCAATTTTTCTTTTTCTTTTCTTGTTTATGGGGCAAAAGGTAATCCCACTAAGGGCAATGGACAAGCAACCATTTGAGACAGATATTGAGACAGATAGGGGTCATCAGAAAAGCAGCTTCTGGTACTGTTCCCTAGAGACAACATACATTGTAACATCATTTTC
Source organism: Ichthyophis bannanicus (assembly GCA_033557465.1). NCBI lineage: Eukaryota > Metazoa > Chordata > Amphibia > Gymnophiona > Ichthyophiidae > Ichthyophis > Ichthyophis bannanicus. Next base: position 67,964,179 of record CM066051.1, on the reverse strand, counting down.
TTGCAGCTGGTCAATAATATTGAAAACACATAACATGAAAGTATGTCAAAAGCAGCAGTGCTTAATAATGTGATAAATAAAGTTCTGAGAATAGTACAGCAAAAACTTGAGCTGGTGTGGGTATTGCAGTTGCTGAAGCTGAAATGGCTTGTAGATTTCAGTTACTTTCTAAGAAAACAATATTAAAAGGATAACAATACAATCATTCACAGAAGCCCCCAAAACCCCCCCAGTCAGTCCAACAGTTCTTTTTCCTGCCTCTCAGCAGTTCCCCAGGACCTCGCAGTGTGCTTCACCTTTCTCTGAAGTTCAAGTTCTGTCTCTCTCAAAATTTGAACCTCTCATTCTCATAGGCAGACACCCTGGCCCGTTTTCAATGTGACACACTGATCCAGATAGGGACTCCTTCACACATCTCAGCGGTGGGCAGCTCTGAGTTCTCGGGATGGTCTGCTCCATCTGGACCCCGTCCACTTCCTCTGCTGGACTCTCTGGATTGCAATTGGTGGCATGGCTCCAGGCCTTATTCAGAAAAGTAGCACCAATATTGAATGAAAAAAACTAAATATGTTGGATTAGATTTCACAATGAAATAAACTTAACTTCCTCCACATTTACCAAGATCACATCCTACAAATATTGCTGTTTAAACTTTCAGTGGTCTATCAGTAACTATCTCATACAACCAGGTTGTATGACTCCATTTACTGATTTTACCCTGTTATCCAAGTTTTATTCCCCTGTTTACTGTAACTCAGACGCTTGCTTATGGTGCTGAATTTTTGTTCGATGTAAACCGCGCTGATGACAAAGAGTGCGGTATATAAGAGATGTAAAATAAATAAATAAATAAATAAAATCTCGTATGGTGTCAATTTTTATCTGGCAGTTTGATTAACTTCTTGTTTATCTGTCACTGGAGATTCACTTGCTGGTAGTGAACATTCCATTATGCCCTTGACTGACCTTTACATGCTCACAGATCAGACAAGTTCCACACACGTGTTCTGCAATTTTGGTGAGGTTTTTTTTTTTAGAATTATACCAATTTGTTTGTGAGAATTTGTAGAATTATACCAATTTTGTGAGAATTTGTCATCAATTTATCCCCCTTTGTCCATGCATGCCTGGCCAGGACATACAGAGGCAAAAAGGAGGCAAAAAGCATCTGGAAGTACCACATGGCCAGTGTGGGTGTTCCAAAGCTTATCAGGGTGCAAGGTGCACCCAGCCTGTCTCCAGGTGTCTGTTTCTAATTGTTGAGTATGTCGGGACTTAGATGAATTTCTAAATTGAAAATTCTGGAGACGGCATAGTTGATATTCATTAAGCAGATACATCACTTTAAATTACCTTCATCAATTTAATTTCCATCAGAATCCTTCCTCTTAATATCCCACTTCATCCCTCACCATACTTTTTATCACTTGCATCATTCCACCAACTATATACCTAAGTCCTTTTTTGAATTATACCAATTTTTTTATAAATTGTTCACTTCCAGTATGCTAATGACATGAAGCTTTTAAATAAAGTTAATCAACAAATCAATCTTTGGCTTTAAAAATATAAAAGCTTCAAAAATCATGGATGTTCTCTAATCATAAGTACCTAGTGTTTTTGGGAATTGATACATAAATATTTGCTGATTCCCATGATAGTTCAGGCAGGCTTTATGAAGCTGTCCCAGTGACCCCAAGCCAGTCAAGTTTTCAAGTCATCCAGAATGAAAATGCATGATATGTCAGCATACATTGCTGACCCATTATATACAAATTCATATTAGTTGTGGATATCCTGTGGGTTCACCAGGGCAGCCTCAGGAAGTATTGGACTAAACCTTAAATATATGACTGACAATGCGGCTGAAATACTGAATTTCTCATGCTCTGGAAGAATGTGACATCAGACATATTGGGATCCCCTACATCATTGCATTGTGAGCTGAAAAGCAGTTTGTTTGTTTTTATCCCTAGGTTGAACTCAGTTAGTAAATCAACAACTGTTTAATGTTACCAAAATTGTGCACACTCCAGGGGTGACTCAGCATGCAATGTTCCTAAATGGGTTAGTTGTGTACATACTATGACAAAAATTAACTTCATACCTAAGCCAAGGGATGATGGAGATTATTATACACACCAGCATTATTTGTGCAGTGTGCACTGTATGGATCCGTGTGAATCAGTTACTAAAGGGCAGTGCACACGAGGAGTGGGGCAGCATTATCAGTGCATTATTAACTTCAAGTGTGAATTAGTGTGAACGGTGTACTGCACAGTATATGCCTTTCAGAAGTGCTAATTCTGCATTTTATCTTTCTATTTTGAAATTGCCAATGATCAGTGTATTCACCCTGAACCAAAACATACCTGAACATCAGAACAAGCTACAGTGCATACTAGAACTAGTCCAGATGTTCTCATCAGAAATCATGAGTTAATGTACTGCTACCAGTATATTTGGTAAATGTATAAACTAAAGTAATACAGCAATATGGAATACTAAAATCATTTTAAGATATCATTGTAGTATCAGAAAGTGAATACAGTTGATCAAGGCAGTTTAATGTACCTAGCAGGAAAGAATGCAATAATCAAAACAGCATTTACTGTCTGCAGAATAAAATGTCAATGCTGGCATATCATGCAGAAGTATTATTTGTTTAATTTTGTATGTGCAGTCAAAACCGAATATATGTACCAGAGATAAAATTCAGGCTTTAAAAAGACAAGTAAAAAAAAATCTTCATTTCTTCATAATCTTATAAGGATTTTCTTCAGCCTTTGTTTGCTTCCAGCAGACATTTGAGGATGCTCAAAGGAGGCACCTCATGGTTCTAGAAGCTCAAAACTCTACAATTAAAATTGATGACAAGAGGATTGTTTGCAGGCTAGGTGTGGCTAGGTGAATTGGGGTTCTTTGTCCTCTAGGAGAAAGACTCCTAGGTGATTTTTTCCTTTTGTCCTCTCTAATGGGCCTCCATTCATCTGCTAGAAGAAGGAACTCCTCCCAGTATCTTTCTATAGCTATGCAAACTATTTCAGCAGTTCCAACTATCCCCCACTCACCGCTGAGAGGCATGACCAAAACACCTGGTTCCCTGACCACTGATCATGCATGAAACATAGCAATGAAACTGGATATGCATTAAATAAAGCAATTGTCTTCCTTCACTGCTATACCAGTACTACAGTCTACATACAGCAAACCCCACCCCCTTTCTAAACTGTCCCTTTCCCTGCAATCAGTAGACCTGGTGTTTTTCACTGTTTGGGGACACAGGGGCGATTTGTTAATAACTTCACCTTTTACTGATAAGAGTATCAAAATCAATCCTGAAATATAAAGACCTAATGTCTGGACAAAACCTTTCTTTCCCTAATCTTTCCCTAATGTCACAACTAAACACAGAGACACTAAAGGTTTTTACATAACAGCACATTTACTATATGGGCCAGCCATGAATCTATATAGGGAAGCTGGTCCGGATACTCCCCCACCACAATTTAGCCTCCAGACCCCATGCTCTAATCACAATTTGCAAAATCACAATTTACAGTGCAAATCTTGTAATCCCAATTCTAGGAATGCAATGCTCAGTGTAAATTTTCTAATCTCACTTCTGGGAATACAATATACAATATAATCCAGGTAACAGGCAGAGTTTGGTTGCACAAAACACACAGGACCACAAAGGGAAAAAGAAAGAGGGAAAACAGAAAACAGAGACGTCTCAGCAGCGAATACTCATACACTCTCTTTCCTCAGTAGCAGCTGTTACAAATACACATTACATACACACACATACTCTCTAGCTGTACCATAGGATTTAACTTTTACCATGTGGATAATAGTAATATGAGAAATATAGCTAGCTATTTTTCTAATGTCCACTAGATGGAGCTATAGGAGCACATGGCAACACAAAAGAAACCCCCCAGCAACACAAAAAAAACCCCAACACTATAGGAGCACATGGCAACACAAAAGAGACCCCCAGCAACACAAAAAGCCCCCAACACTATAGGAGCACATGGAAACACAAAAGAAACCCCCAGCAACACAAAAAGAGACCCCCAGCAACACAAAAAGCCCTCAACACTATAGGAGCACATGGCAACACAAAAGAAACCCCCAGCAACACAAAAAGAGACCCCCAGCAACACAAAAAGCCCCCAACACTATAGGAGCACATGGCAACACAAAAGAAACCCCCAGCAACACAAAAAGAGACCCCCAGCAACACAAAAAGCTCCCAACACTATAGGAGCACATGGAGCAAAGGCTCTAAATAAATCACCCTGATCATCGGAGAATTGCGATCAGCGCAATTATTCTTGAAAGGCACACTTAAGGGGGTTAAGTACTAATATTTTAGGCAATTTTTTAAATAGCTTTGGCAGCGCTGCACTTTAAATACCTTTAAGGGGCCCGAGGTGGCAAAGTTAAATTTATACTGCAGTCATTTACTGGTGCTCGCAAGCAAGCGCCCCCCCTTTTTTCTTATTCAGATTCAGATACAGCAGATTCAGATACAGATACAGACAGGACGAGCAATGGTTTCAGGGCCACTAAGGCCCCTATTAGGACTACTCGTTGCGGTTGATTGGGACGCTACAGGTTCCCAGAAATTACCAGGACTCACAGATAGAGTACAGAAAGTAGCAGTACTCACCAGAACTCTGATCAGACAGGTAGTTTGGATGCCAGTCTATCCAGCCGGTTTTCAATCGGGGATTCAGCCGCAGGGACCGACTGACCACACAAGTCAAAGAGTCCTTCGGAGCACAAAGGGGCCCCATGGCGCCAAGGATCGTTAATCACCTGGAGGGGTCGGTCCCTGACCGGTGGAGGCCCTGATCCTGCAAAAAGCATTAGTCTTCCCACTGTGGGTGTGATGAGAGAGAGGCTTTTCTTTTAAATTTTTTTCCTGGCCAATGCACCAAAATGTTATAGCAAACGCTGTGAAAAGCTCTTATTCAATCACTCACCCACAGAAGGAAAACTCACAGACAGGCTGGAATGCAAACAGGATCTTTAATGTGCACACAGGATCAGACAGAGAGCCGGTTCCCTCCAACAAAAAGTCTGAGCCCCGAGGGACGTCCTTCAATGCCTTAAATACAGTATAATTTCAAACTCATTCTATAATCCCATTTGACACAGGTATTTCCTGTCCACCAATCAGCAGCCCCTGGGGAAGATACCTGGGTGACCTGTCCAAACCGGTGTGCTCTGGTCTGTTGGTTTCTGGGCTAGGGGATACTGTGCTCAGACCTGGAGTGGGGGAAGGGTGTCTACTGAAATCTCAATGCCTTCTCTTAGCAGGCTGATTACCTCATGGCTTGGGGGAAGGGTCAGGCTGATAAGAGCCTCATGGCTGCCTCAGTGTCACTAGACTCACGTAACCCTTCTTCTCAAGTCACTTCACTGGCTCCCAGTCCCTTCCACATCCAATTCAAACTTCTCCTACTTATTTACCAGCGCATTCACTCTGCGGCTCCTCACTTCCTTTCGTCTCTCATCTCGTTCTACACTCCTCCTCGGGAACTCTGCTCCTCTGGCAGATCCCTGTTATCTGTGCCCTTCTCTGCCACTGCCAGCAGGCCCGTACCTAGCCCCGTGCGAGCGGTGCGGCTGCACAGGGCGCAACGGCTTAAGGGGTGCATTTTAGCTGTCTTCCGTTGCCTGCTGCCGCCACTTTTTCTTCTCTCAGTGGCAGCAGGCAACGGCAGGACAGCTAAAATGCGCCCCTTAAGCCTTCTCGCCAGTATGCTAAGCAGATCTTTCTCTCCCTGCTTAGCATGCCGGCGACTTGCACATCGGGCGTGCCTCTTCTCTCCCGCCGTGGGGGGGCGCACGCCCGATGTGCAAGTCGCACAGGGCACGATCTTCCCTCGGTACGGCCCTGACTGCCAGGTCCAGACTTTGATCCCACCTCGCTGCTCCTTATGCCTGGAACAAGCTAACTGACACAGTATGCCAGGCTCCATCTCTGGCCCTCTTCCAATCCAGGCTAAAATCCCACCTCTTCAAGCCTGCTCTTGGATCCTAATCACCTTATTGCCCTGCTTACCACCTATGTGTATCTTTACCACTCCCCTAGACCTGGTTTGTTGTGTTGTCTGTGTGAAATAGATTGTAAGCTCTATTAAGCGGAGACGCTCTCTTACGTCTATCTGTACAGCAGTGTTTGCACCTTGTAGCGCTATGCAAATCATGAGTAATAGTAGTAATAGTAGTAGCAGGGTTTTCAGGAGATCCACAGCGAATATGCAGGAATCGATCTGTGTCCAATGCAGGTGGGGCGCACAAATATATCTCAAGGATATTCATTTTGAATATCCTGGAACTCTGATGGGCTTGTTGATCCCCGATGAATGTGCTGAGAATAACGATCAGCTGGCTCTATTTCTGCCATTTGGGCTGACCCAGTGCTGATTTTACTCACCATCATTGCACATTAGTACTTGTGTTACTTATTGCCCTGTTTTTTTTTAGATTTTCAGCTGTAGAACTTACAAGTCCCAGCGTGCAACGGGGCAAGTCTAAAACCAGGAGTGGATCGGTCTCAGCAGAGGTTCATCATTGTATCCCTGTGGTCAGCCTCTGTATACACTCAGGATGGTGCCATTCGACCGGCCCGACATCAGAAGAGATCAGTTTGTGTGTCTTCGCTGCGAAATAAGATCAACGTCGTAGATGTTGTTAAAGACCTCAAGACCACATTAGATGCAGATATTTGATTAGGAATCTCTCCTGGTCATTTACTTCCATCATTCTTTAAATAAGTCTGTCAGCTTTGCTTCCAGTCTCTCATGATAAGATAGCAGAGTGTATTTTCATTTATAATTACCATGCAAGGTGTTAGAAGCAGCCGAGATGAGCCAGTCCCAGCTAGAACGATCCAGTATAGGTGTAGCCAGAAACAAGTTGATGTGCTGTAAACGCCCTACTTCAAAACTTCCTGCACTGTGCACATTCCCCCATATTACCTGCACGAAAGATATCCAATGGCTGCAGGACTCTTCTGTGCTAATCTGGAACCTCGGCCAGGTTTGGCCAGTAGCTCTTTAATGTTCTTAGCCACAGTGCATGGACAATCAGCTGTGCGGCACTATCCCTCTGGAAAGTTTTGTGTAAATCTCCCTGGGGGATTGGTTTCCATGTTATGTGAGTCAAGCAGAAAGTGTAGAGGACCAGCACAAGCTGTAGCACGCACTGGTTTAAGGATGATTAGAGCCCTCTGGGGATTGGCAAGACTTTGCCAGAAGACTGAAACTCAGAGATTCCCCATACAGATGGCTCTTAGGGGCCGATGCAGAAAGCCGATATTAGAGTTGTGTGCTAAAAGCCATGTGCACGGTTTTCTCCATGGACAAGCAGGATGAGTCAGCCACATATGGGGGGGGGGGGGGGTGACGTCATCTGACGGCGCCATGGAAGGAATTGCTCTTCAATAACTCAGAAGAGACTGAGCATGTGCCAGCCACCCCCACCACAGGGCCTGCCCCTTCCTCTTCAGTCTATCTCCATGCGGACGGATTCTTTGCTCTCTCTACTATCTACTTGGTTGCTAACATGCAGATCTTAAATCTTCTAATGCTTCTCTCCTTGTACCTTATTTCAACAGGTTTGCCATCAAAAGGCTCATCCTTCCTGGTTGCAAACTGTGAGTTTCTAGGCCCATCCTGAGTGTATGCGGCGGGTCCTCCTCCACGTGGTTCAGCTGTCCCATATGAAAGCGGTGGGCTCTCCCCCACATTGTTCTGCTACTGCAGAACCTCTCCACAATATCGGCTAAGTCTCGGGCAGGGGACTCCTCGATTGAAACTGCATGTCGGCAGACCACGATCACCGGAAAGACCTCCTCGCCCAGATAGAGTGCACATCCCGGGGCTGAGTCCTAGTGAAATCATTGGAGAAGTGGAACACAAGGCTCAGTGCAAACTGGACACAGGATGTGTCGTAATAGGCCTCCATCCCTGGCCTGTGCACTAGCAGGATCCCCAGAGGTGTACGCATGATCTGCCCTGCAACGCCACAGACTGCCTCATTCCCCGCCAAAACATTGGCTCAGACAACAGATGGCCCATCGAGGGACAGAGTTTGGAGTGAAAGAGATCTGGGTGTGCAGTCTGCCGTTCACCGGAAATGCTCCTATCTACAGATGGCTCCTCCCCTCCTCTGCCCCACCTTGCTACAATTGGATGGCTCCATGGCAGCAGGGAGCGCTCACCTACGCGTCATCATGTTGATCTGGCCAAAGGGCAATGTCCGTGATTGCACCGGAGACAGCGCCTTCAAAGCTGACTCTGTCACAACAGCGCATCAGACTCCATCCTCGCCACTGAGGACAGCACGGCCGAGTACCGTGCCGACTGGCACAGAGCCACCTGCCTCACAAGACAAGGACTGGCCTGCTCACTGAGTGGTGATCGCGCTGAGTACCACACTGACTGTCATAGAGCTGCCTGTCCCACATAAAGCAGTGTCTCCTCGCCCCGCCCAGACAAGCATTGGCCTACTCACTGAATGGTGATAGCGCAGTCAGGCTGCACCTCCTGTGTCCACCAAGGAATTCTATGGCTCCTCCGCACTGACACAAGTCTGCGCCAATGAGCCACGGGCAATGCCTTAGGGAGGTGAGTCCACCAGCACCAACAATTGGGAGCAGGTTCTGCATACGCTAGAGCGCAGGCCACCAGAAGGAAACACATCTGGCAACAACAGCATGCTGCTAGGAGCTGGGCCCTCCCACTGTCTACACTGATCAAAGTACGGCCTGCCCTGCACCGAAAGCGCCGGCTCCATGCTGAGCCGCTGGGGCTTCCAGTGCAAGGTTTAACTCGGCAACCACACTTCCTTCTCCCATCTCCGGCCCGCTGAAACTGCTGCAACTTGGAGATTGCACCCAGCAAACCGCAGTGCAATCTCAGAGGCACCTGAATCATCACTTTTCCCTAGTGCCGAGGTCCAACGACTACAGCTCTAAGTCATCCCTAGGGGCTACAGGCATTACCATGGTATGGGCTCCTTCCCGGAAGACGGGTCCTGTTCATGGCTGGTAGCCACAATTTGGCCAATGCAATATGGGAATATACCATGCATCTAGACCTCTTCTGCTACAGAGGACAGAAGTCCCTTGCTGGGATGCCAACAGCACCTTCTTCCCAGTGCCGATAGTCTTGCAGACCGCACTGGCACTAAAGGGATATCAGTGATCTGCCATGGGGCAGAGACCAATGCACATGTCTGCTGTTGCACAAAGGAGGCTGCCGCAAGTGCAGCTGGTCTTACTGCAGCCGCCCATATGAAGCCCTACAAAGCTGATGGCACCTGCTTCACTTCTACTATGAAGGTACTGTGCAAGGGGCACTGAGAAGTGCAGATCTCACTCCTGCTCCCTGTGATCACCATCAAAGTGGAGGAGTAGCCCAGCAGCTAGAGCACCAGCCTAGCACTCTGGAGCCCAGGGTTCAATCCCCTTCACGCGACTTGGGGCAGGATTTATTGACCCCCATTGCCTCAGAAGAATAAACCTGATACTTCCGATCATTCCTTGCTTTTCAATTTTATCAAAGCGGTTTACATTGCAACATAACGAAGATTTACATAGAGCGGTACAGAAGCAACCTTATACATAAGAACATAAGATATGTCATACTGGGTCAGATCAAGGTCCATCAAGCCCAGTATCCTGTTTCCAACAGTGGCCATTCTAGGTCATAAGTACCATCCCCTTTACCATTTTGGTGGTTCTTCTCTGAACCTTTTCTAATAACGCTATATCCTTTTTAAGATACGGCGACCAGAATTGCACACAATATTCAAGGTGTGGTCGCACCATGGAACGATATAGAGGCATTATAATATATTTTGTTTTATTTTCCATTCCTTTCCTTATGATACCTAGCATTCTATTTGCTCTCTGGGCCGCCGCTGCACACTGGGCCGAGGGTTTTAACATGTTATCCACGATGACGCCTAAATCTTCTTCCTGGGTGGTGGTTCCTAATGTGGAACCTTGCATCGTGTAATCATAGTTTGGGTTGTTCTTCCCTAGGTGCACAACTTTGCACTTGTCCACATTAAATTTCATCTGTCATTTTGATGCCCAATCTTGCAATTTACATTGAACTGATAAAAGTTCGAACTATTTACATTAAACAATTGACGGTTTCCCGTGTGCTGACACAGTAGTCTTACAACAGCTTAAATGCTAGTGTTAGGTAGGGGCTTTCTGATGAGGAAACTTGTTGTGGATGGGGCTGCGGATTGGACACATTGTTTCTACGGTCACGTGCTTTCTGTGGTGTCGAAGTGCTCCATAAAAAGGTGGGGTTTTAGATATTTCCTGAGTTTGGCAATATCCGAAGTTGCTCTCAGATGATGCGGGAGTGAGTTCCATAGTGGTGGGGTATAATATTTGAATATTCTGTGTAGAGCTGCTTGGGAGGTGTGGGAGGATATGGTAGCCATTTTGAGGGTGTTCTGGTGTTGCTTCCTCCTTAATCAAGTGTCGGGAAGTCTTTTGAGTAACTCCTTTAAACATTCGGGGGACTGTCTGTGTAGAATCTTGAATGGCATCATTATAGCTTTGTATTTTATTCTTGATCGGATGGGGAGCGAGTGGAGGGATTCTAAGCTGGAGGTGATGTGATCTTGTCTGTTGGTTCCGGTGATTAATTGTGCTGTTGTGTTTTGTGTTAGCTGTAATGCATGGGTTGCACATTTGGGTAAGCCCTGAAGAATTAGGTTGCAATAATCTAACTGATGGGTGATTATTGCCTGGCAGACGGAGCGGAAGTAGTTCAAGTCGAGAATGGATCGTAGATTTTTTTAGTATTTTCATTTTATAGTAGGCTTTGGTAGATAATTTATTGATGTGGGATTGGAAATTGAACCTTTGATCCTGGAAAATTCCAAGGTATTTTACTTCACTCTTCACTGGAATAGCTTGGTTTGCTATTTGTAGATTTTGAGGTGTGATGAATGCGGTGTCCTTTGAGATTATGAGAGCTTCGGATTTGTTGGTAATTGATTGCTAAATTGCGTTCTGCTAGCCATTCTGAGATTTCTGACATGAAGGAAGAGATGGTGGAGTAATCAGGATTCATGGTGTCGAGGGTGGAGTAACTCATCAGATCGTCCGCATATAGGTGATATTGTATGTTGTGCTTTTGTATAATTTTGCAGACTGGTTGAATGTAAATGCTGAAGAGGAGGGCAGAAAGGGCTGAGCCTTGTGGAAGTCCTTGACATAATGCGAAAGGATTTGATGTGTTGTTTTTGATCTTGACCTGTGTCATTCTATTGGAGAGGTAGGTGCGAAACCAGGATACTGGGGTGTCGCTTATTCCTATTTCATTAGCCTGTCCAGGGGTATGGCGTGTATTATTGAATCAAACGCGGATGTTATGTCGATGAATATTAGTATGAAGTTTTGTTTGGCATTTTCAATCCCTTTGAGAATTGTGTTCAGGAGAGATGTTAATAAGGTTTCTACCCCGTGGAACTTACAGAAGCCGTGCTGCTGAGGGTCGAGTGGAAGGGTCCTAGGGCAGTAACCTCTGTAGCGCAGCAAAGCAGGCCATTCAATCCTAAATAATAGATTTTGACTGCCTGGCCCTACTTCCAAGCATACCAGGACTGGCTTGAACCTCAATAGAGGCGAAGCTTCTCCTGAGGGACGCCTGCCCTCCAAGCCAGAGTGGTGGTCAGTTCTCAGATAGTCCATCAATGACCATCCTACAGGCATCATGCTTAAGAAAACCCCTCTTGAAATTCATAAGATCCAACATGCATGAATTCTCCATCAAGAAACACTGGGGACTCAGTCTAATCAAGCCTGTGGCATCCAACGGGATGAGGAAAACCTCGATATCTCCCTGCCTCAATGCACTGATTGCTCGGAGGGCTCTCCGCAAGGGTGTGGCAGGCCTACATGACTCGAGTCCGCCACCTCTGAACCTCCATGTCATAACATTAGGCACAGAGTACTAAGGTATCCAGGGTACGAGGCCTCCATAGTGTCACAGCACTGCCCTCCAGGAGTCACAGGAATAGCAGTAAGCTTAATGGCTCGGTGATTGGATCACTGTTCTTATGACCCATGCTGTTGCCCAGGATCTATGCCAGTATGGGAGTAACCACTGGCCCTGCCCTGTAAAATCCATACCTGAGCAGTTCATGATAGCCAATTAGGGCAAAGAACGGCTCTACAGTAATGAATATGATAGGCCATGCTGCGTCAGACCAAGGATCCATCAAGTCCGATATCCTGTCTAAAGCAGCGCCCAATCAAGATCACAAGTGCCTGTCATGTTACCAAATGGTTAGAGCAATGGGTTAGGAGCCATCAAAGCCAAATCCAAATCTCACTGCCGCTCCGCTAACCACCAGTCACCAGTGGGACTTGATACAGGAATCCTTTGGAACTGACACCTATCTCAGTCCTTGCAGTGGGAAACCCGGCAACCTGTTCTGCAGCCAAAAATGCTCCTCCTACCCCCTTCCCTCCATCTCGATTTGAATTGCATCTCAGCGTCAGGAACATAGAAGACATTCCTCGTATCCAAACCCGAAGGTTTAATGATGCAGCATGACACCTCGCCCTTCTGGCAGCACGGTACCAGCAGTCCTCCTGGACATGACCCAGGATCCCCACAGGGCTGGCCACAGAGTTGGATCAATGAGTTGGCACTCCAGAAAAACCCTGAGCCCTCAATTGTTTAGCTTGAAGGCTTGGCTCTTTTGCCACACTCCAGAGGCCGCCACCCCAGGTGACTGTCTAGCATTCAGGGCTCTGAACAAACCCATCGCAGGGCTAAGCCATTTGGGCTGTCTACAGGGCCCTTAGGACATTCCTTCCTTTACCATCCTACCTTGGTAACACTCTTGAACTCGGTAATCAGTAATTCAAACTACTACTGGTTTTCCCACTGCACCTCAAGGATTGCTTATTCCTGATATAAGCTCACCTCCATCATTCCCAGCCTGCAGGGAATAGTCCAGTAAGGATATAACATCTTGGTAGCATGCTACCAACAACTAAAGGATAAGCCTCACCGAATCTGTCCTATGGGTCATGCCAGGCATTGGTATGTGGGAGAGGGGTTTCCTACACTCCTCCTGACAGCACCCTCTCAAACAGGACTTACTCTAAGGAGATTAGTCTACTATCATGCCACCTCTCTCCCAATGTAGAGATAGGCTGTATAGATATGGGCTGTCTCCCTATCCGCCAATGACAGAAAGTCATATCTCTCCCAAAAGGCTAGGCCAGGTCCTCACACTCACACTCACACATAACACAGCCTACGCCAATAATCCAATGCTTCAGAGCTTTGCTTAGATGACCTTACTGCACCCAAAGCATGAGATCCCCCCGTGTCCTCACAGGTTTCTACCAACGCCTCACTCTGGTTTTCAAGCAAGGCGCATCGCTCACAGTCAACGGTGTGCATTCAACCATTCATTGGTAACATGCATAGTGTCAGCTGGAAACAGGTCTATGGAAGAATGTTCCTATCCAATCCCTTCAAATTAGGCAAACAGACTTTTGCTGCCCCTTGGAGTGATGGGGTGCAACCCCATCCAAGCTGGGCAAGGGGTCAAGGACCACATCAGGCCAGCTAATCAAGGGAGCCGTTACTCCTGATGCCTGTCTAACCAAAGGAGAAGTCTGTCCTCTTGGGGAACGGTGGAGTTCAAATGACTGGAATAAAGTAATGTCCAAGTAATGTCTACTATCCCATAAAAGAGACATTGCTCTTTTCAGGGGAAACCCAAGATTGCATCGGTCCTGGGATCCCTCACCACACCATACCGTCCTCTGCAAATCCTTATGACCCCTCAAAACATGCACACTTAGCCCAGGTCAGGACACATACACTGGGCCTCAGGGGGACCACGAAATCTCCCAGTGCCTGACGATTCCTTATTACTGCTGGTGCTGGCTGAAGCCATGTGCCATGAACCAATAGAAGTCTACCACCCAGACCACTGGAAGCAGACCTAGCACAGGTCACTGGAAGCAGACCCAGCACAGACCACTGGAAGCAGACCCAGCACAGGCCACTGGAAGCAGACCCATCACAGACCACTGGAAGCAGACCCAGCACAGGCCACTGGAAGCAGACCCAGCACAGGCCACTGGAAAGAGACCCAGCACAGGCCACTGGAAGCAGACCCAGCACAGGCCACTGGAAGGAGACCCAGCACAGGCCACTGGAAGCAGACCCAGCACAGGCCACTGGAAGCAAACCCAGCACAGACCACTGGAAGCAGACCCAGCACAGGCCACTGGAAGCAAACCCAGCACAGGCCACTGGAAGGAGACCCAGCACAGACCACTGGAAGCAGACCCAGCACAGGCCACTGGAAGCAGACCCAGCACAGGCCACTGGAAGCACCACCTCCCCGAATATCGGAACACGGTCATATGGTTATTCGAACTATGCCACCTTGGTGTCCAACCCCTGCCTGGGGCTCAGTTATCCACTATTAAGGCTCCACGCTCACAGCCATCCTTCCCATAGGCTATAGCAGTGTACTCACACAAGCACACGGCCATCCTTCCTCTAGGCTATAGCAGTGTACTAAAACAAGCACACAGCGATCCTTCCTCTAGGCTATAGCAGTGTACTAACACAAGCACACAGCCTTGCTTCCCATAGGCTATAGCAGTGTACTAACACAAGCACACAGCCATCCTTCCCATAGGCTATAGCAGTGTATTAACACAAGCACACAGCCATCCTTCCCATAGGCTATAGCAGTGTACTAACACAAGCACACAGCCATCCTTCCTCTAGGCTATGGCAGTTATACTCCTCCCCATAGGGTTATGGCATGTCTCGGGTAAGTGCCATCATCGCTCCTGGGGCACTCCGGGTCCAGCCCCTAGGACATAACCATTCCAACCAGAGGTGTGTCTCTCTCCTGCTTCCGCTCAACATGGGGAAGACGGGCACAACAGGAGCAGGCATCTCCGACCTAGGGAAACGCTTCAAGTTCATGCGCCTCCATGACAATCTGGATGCACTAGTTGGCAGTTCCGTGGCGACCACAACAAGATGGCACGCCATCGTGCATGACAAACACATGCCGGCATCACCGTGCCACAAGGGGATCTCCCTCTCTGTCATCGAACATAGCCTGACAGTTTCATTCTACCACAGTATACCTCGTGGGCTGTGAAGAGGGATCACTAACTCCTACGGGAAGCATATCTTCACAGCCCACAGCTGGGGAGTCACCCATGTGTGGCTGACTCATCCTGCTTGTCCATGGAGAAAGCGAGGTTACTTACCTGTAACAGGAGTTCTCCGTGGAACAGCAGGATAAGTCAGCCATACAAACCCACCCGCCTCCCCTCTAGGATGAACCTGCCTTCAGAGATGAACCTTCTCTGAGTTGGAACATGTCCATAGCTGGAGAACGGACTGAAGAGGAAGGGGCAAGCCCTGTGGTGTGGGTGACTGGCATAAGCTCAGAAGAGTCTTAGCCTCTTCTGAGCTATTGAAGAGCAATTCCGTCCATGGCGCCGTCGGATGACGTCACTCCCCATGTGCGGCTGACTTATCCTGCTGTCCATGGAGAATCCCTGTTACAGGTAAGTAACCTCACTTTCTAGCGCAAAAGTAACTACCTGAGTCTGTATCGGGTTCCATCTCTCCCCCTTTTCAAATCCGTGCCAAAGGCTCGCCTCTTTGAAGCTGCTTTTGGATCCCGATCCCTTGCTTTCCTTCCTTTCCTTATTTGTACCCTTGTTCTCAGCCATTGTCTGTCTTGATTAGACTGTAAGCTCTGACGAGCAAGGATTGTCTGTTATATGTGTGTTTTACAGTGCTGCGTAAGCCTTATAGTGCAATATAAATGATGAATAATAATAGTAGTAGTAGTAGAAGATGTGTGCCCGTATGCAGCAAGCAAGTGGCATGCGAACGAGGGAGACGCAGAAGGCCTGCGCTAAACTGGCAAGTGCACGTATACAAGCACCTGCGTTAGCAGCGCCTAGATCCTGCGTACAAAAAGGCCCTCGGGCGCATGTGCTGGAATTCTGTGTGGCGCATATCTCTGCTCAGAAGGTTTACTCCGAATGGTATCGGTGTCTTTGAACAGCGATATTATTCTGAGCAGAAGGGCTGCTGTCGTGTGCCACAGACGAGTCCATCATATGCGCATACCTTCATTCCAACACTATTTTCCTGCCTTTTTTTTAAAGAACTCATTTCAGCAAAGCTGAGAAAATCCCATGGGGGGGGGGGCGGGTTGTCCCCTCATGAAACAGAGATACATTTCTCCTCAGCACTGAGCGCAGACCCCTTATGTCTCCTTCAAGTAGGCGTTAAAGTTCCAGTATTGATGATTTGTATAGTTTTATATGTTTGTGTGTTTTATTGTTTGCTGGTTTGTGTTGTTTGAAGTTGTTTGTGTTGTAATGCATTTTGTTCTTGTGTAACTTGAACATCTGGAACTTAAATGCATAAAGGTAAAGGGAAGGTTCATTGACTTTTATTTTGAAACTCACTGGGGGAAATGGTTTGTGTCTCCACACCTTAATGAACGTTTTTCTATGTTTTCTGTTTTTGATTCCTAACTACTGATGCATTCTTGTTTTTCAAGATAAAATACATTTTCTAGAGAACATTGCCCAGTGCTTTATTTCTAGAAAGATGCAGATCTATCCTTGGGAGGAAAGGAATTGGGGCAACCCCAAAGCCCCCTCCCCTCCCCCCCAAGACAGCACCACCACCTGCAACCAGCAGCAGAGAAATGTCATAGCACTATCCTCCTTCATTCCCTTCCTCCCTCATGCCAGTAGGAGGTGCAAGAGAGCTCTTCCTGCCTTGGTCTCCTATAGCACAGTAATGACATGGGCAAAGCACCAGGGAGGGATGAGGAAGGACTATTGAGATCCGTGACTGGTGCTTGTCCCCTTCACTCCCTCCTTTCCCTACTGCTGTTTTTTTCAGATCCAGAAAAAACTTTATTGGCGTAACCTTTGTACACCTGTTTTCAAAGTGTACATGCAGGGGTAATTTAAAAACATTGCCTTTGTGAAATGTCCATAATAGTGCCTGTTTCACAAAGGCGTTAAATCATCAACACTATACCAGAGCACACTCATTTGTTAACCTATACATTTTTAAAAACTCTAAATTGTTTAAATTATTGTTCGTTTCTTTTTTAATGTGGGCCATCAAAAAACAGGACTGAATTCAGATATCCTCCAGAGCTGAATATCAGGCTTCAGGGCCTGGGCAGGCAGTATTGTGCAGATAGCTGTGATATTCAGCTACTATCTGGATAGCAAATCACATAAAGTTAGAACGGCTTTGCTTTGTGGCCTGACTTATGTGGTTTGTGATCTATTTGTTGTTGTTAAGTGCCGTTGAGTTGGTGTCAACTCATGGCGACCCTCTGGATAGTTGTCCTAAACTGTGTTTGGTCTTCAGTCAGGCAGCTCATTGCTGATAGAGTGTCACCCATAGCTGCTGTTATTGTATCGATCCATCTCATTGCCGGCCTTCCTCTTTTGTGTTGACCTTCTACCTTGCCAAGTATGATGTCTTTCTCTAATGATCTCTCTCTTCGCATGATGTGTCCAAAGTATGAAAGTTGACGTCTTATCATCTGAGCTTCTAAGGAAAGCTTAGGTTTGATCTCTTCTAGTACTGACTGGTGATCTATTTAGCAGTCTGAAGATTGCTGCTAACCAGATAATCCCGGAGACCGCCCCTGGACCACACTGGCACTATACAGGGTCTGAGGAGAGATTCTGGGGTATTAACTGGACATTGCCACTGACTATTCGTCTCATCAGCCCTTATCCAGTTAGCAGATGCTTCTAACTGGGTAAGTGCCTTTTAATATTGGATCCGAAACATTTTCTGATTGATAGAGAATGGGAGAAAGCCTTCGGTACAGAAGGTCTTAGGTGTTTTACATTAGTGATACAATAAAATAGGTGAGAACGATTAAACAGGAGGAACTTTGAAAAATGTTCAACATAAACTTTTTCTTTGAGGAAGGGGAAAGTTTGAAACCAGAATTAAAACTGAGGAAGGTTTTGTTTGTATTTTGACCTGATTGAATTACCAGAACATAAACATTAAGGGGCTCTTTTACTAAAGGGCACTAATGTAGTGTTGCATCTACTGTGCCCATAATTCTCAAAATCGTAGTGCATGTTTACTGTTGAGGGTGCGGAAAGTGGTCTAAAATTTACATGGGTGCACTTACTGGACAGAAAGTGCGCCCATGCCTTGCATTTAGCTCAAGATATACTGCCTGCAAGGTGCTGACCCCATTTCCCGTCCCATCCTGTCCACTTGCAATCTCAACGCATGTTGCAGATATCAGGTTGTCCTAATTGTGCGGGCCCTGTGCCAACAGCGCGGGTTACAGCGTGGGATTAGCGTGTGCTGTTACCTGTGGTAAGTGCTTAGCACCCATTAGTAAAAGGGCCCCTAAGCTGCCTTACACCCACAAATCCTTTATGGCCAGAATTTGGCCATTGAAGTTGGGTGAATTTTCATCAGAGCGCACTCGTGTGGTGGTTGCCTGAGATTGCTCCTTTGCAAGTTTTCCACCTTGTAGAGATTTTCGGTAACCTCTGAAGGCAAATGTGAAAATCTAGGGGTGTGCATTGGTGGTTTGTTGGGCGCCTAAAAGTTTTAAGTGCACACAAATCGCTTGTGCTACAAATTAATGCATGTGCTTTCAATCTGCAATGCAAATAGTCTAAGTGCATACAAGGTACAAATTTAAAATTAATGCGTGAAAAAAATAAAAATTCAGGAAATCAGCAAATGAATCAAACTTGTTTTTGGCCATGCACATCTCAAAGAAAATCCATAACGCAGATCTAATGCAGAACCTTTTGACATGCACATTCCCCCCATCCCCCATAGGCCCACGAATCCTTTTGTAGAAATCTTATACTGGACGTCATCTTTTTAATCTTTTCCCCACACTGCCGCTCTTCCTGATGTCCACATCTTTTTATAGTGAGAGCAAGAGTCCCAGCGCCCCCAGTCCAGACAGGAGAGAGAGCTGCAGGCCTGGCCCGGAGTTACACAGGTTTTGAGTACAGCAGGTCGTGTTGTAGCTTAGAAACTTCATCGGAGTCTGCTCAAGAAACTGACGGTTGCAGTCATTATTCAGGATGCAACCTCTCATGATAAAAGCCGTATCGGTGCCTGAGAGAAAGACCAAGAAAAAAACAGATGAAGATCAGTCTGTGTTTTTGTGTTTTCTGCGACATGGTTGAGATAAGTCACTATGGGTTCGATATTCAGCGGTGGCTAGCGCGATTATAGTGGCTAGCCACCGCGACTGAACACCAAACCATCTGCAAACTGTGTAAATGCCTTTGAATATTGGGCTCTATAATAATTGTGTCCTTTCCCCAAAGAGCTTAGGAGCCAAATTCATCACAAATTTATAGCAGTCCATGTTCAAAAGCGTGCTTATGGAGTAAACACTGGGTGCCGGTCTCATAAGTTTTTAAAAAGAAATTCCCCAGTGGCCAACATATGTTTTGGGCAGACATATCTGTCTGGGTGGAGGCATGATTAGGGGCGTTCTGGAGAAGGGGGCCTTAGCTTATCCATCTAATAGCTATATTTAGCTAATTTATCCATGCAGTCATCCTAACTTTTCATGGACAAGTTCTCAGTTTGAGTTTAGGCTGCCAAAGCCCACCTTCAAGCTAGTCCTCCTTCAGATTGAGGCAGGTTGGGAAATGCCCTATTTGCCATTCCCTGATGTCAGTACTGATTTTACATTGCTGATATCAGGATCCGACCTTTTCTGCTAACTTCTATCTCATATTTGGGAGAGGTAGCAACAGAAGTGCATCAGACTAGCGCTCTCTAAAGTTCTGGAAGAGACTCGGAGACAGACACAGCTGAGTATTGTTTTGAAACCTTGGTTCAGGAGAACAGAGGGGCGTAATAGATCACGCTGATTTTCTGTGTGTGTACAATCCCCCTTCTATCTTGCTGCAATTCCCAGTCCTTGTAGCCTGGTAGGACTGTGGTGGAAGGTGCAGCGTCCACTATTTGAACTGTGTGCACCAGCAAGAGCAATTGAATGACTGAACCAAGGCTATTCAGTATGTCCCAGGTTCTTTCTTCATAAATGAGACCAGTTGATCCAGTTCCCAAAACATATGCATCGCCTCCTGAGTACACAGCCCACATCTATGATAAAATAGGTTAAACGCAGCATCAGTGGACAAGACAGGCTTCCTCAGCATGTGAGTAGTGGGTCTGATTGACTGGCTATAGTTATTTAATGTCAGACCGGTATTTAAACACAGCGCTTGTCTTTTTTTTTAAACACCGGCCATGGCATTTAAATAATTCACGCATATTCCATGCTGAGCTCCAGATCGCCTCAGCATTGAATAGCCGTGCCACGCTTCCAGAGAGCAATGATATTCACCCCGCTATCCAGATAGTTTAGGACAGCTTTTTGGCTGCCCCTCAGGTTATATGTCTTCGTTCTCCTGCTAACTCATTGCTATGCCCACGTCTTGTTCTGACATTAGACGGACAGTGACACTAGACAGAAATCAGTACCAAAGGCGTTCATCTGGAGAAATTTCTTTGATAACAGGCCCTATATCTCCAACCCCTTACTAATGTTTTGTCTTCTTTAGGGGAGGGTAATAGAGTCACCTTTTTCTGACTTGCCAGTCTAGTGATTCAGAAAGGCAAAGGATTCAGTGGTTTAGGTCTGTTTGCAGCCAGATTGGATTTTGGGAAGGGATTGTGGGTTTTAGCTAACAGGTTTTTTTCAGTAGCAGCTCAAGGTGAGTTACATTCAGGTACTGTAGGTTTAACGTCCCTGATCCCAGAAGGCTTATACTTGAAATTTGTTCCTGAGGCAATAGAGGGGTAAGTATCTTGTCCAAAATCATAGGGGTGGCAGTGGGACTTCAATGCTGCTCTAACCATTAGGTTATTCCTGCAGGCTAGCATGCGACCCCTGAATGTCAAGAAAGCTGAAGCTGCTGTTTTCACATCGGTCAGCCTGCAGATGTGACGTCTGTTTGCTAAGATGGACTTACGATCCCTATTCAGAAGGAAGTTTGTGCTTTGGAGATCTTATTTGATTCTCATTTGACAACGAAGGCTCAAGTGAGGAAGACAGCGAAAGCTGCCTTTTGAAAGTTACATCTCGTAAGAAGACGTAAATATTTGTTGCTGTTTGATACCTTTAGATCTGTGCTGCAGTCGTTTGTTTTGGATGTCTAGCGATGGCTGCAATGCAGTTTAAGTAGCTCTCCCAATATTTTGATGCATGACCTCCAGTTAAAGGGCTAGCCCAACCCTTAGGCATAAAGGCAGTTATCTAGGGCGGCAACTTCAGGGGAAGAGGGGGGGGGGAGAACAAGGCATTCAAAGCTAAATAATAGATTTTGACAGTGGGAGGGGGGAATAAAGCTTAAGATTTGCCTAGACTACCAACACATTGAAGCAACTCTGGGGCCCGCCGTGCCAACTAGTTGAAAATTGCCTGGCTATTGACTAACAGTTCTATAGGGAAGTGTTTCACTAGCTGTCTTTTGTATGGTGTCTTAAAAGTAAGTTAATAACGCTGGTACATAAGGCTTTGGAAGGCAGTGGTTTGAGTTATTTGTACGATTTATTGGCATCCTACATGCCAGCTGTGTTCTGTGTGTCAAGCGGTTCCCTCTATTAAACCGATTTGACCGCAGACAACACGTCAGAGGGTCTTCTGAATTGTGGGTGGGGCTGGTACAAGGATATGAGGCGCCTAAGTGAACCTCTTTTTGCTGCCTCCAGCCCCCCGCCTCTACCCCTCTCCGGGACTTGCAGTGCCCGTGAAACGGCACCACAGAGTTGACCAAAAGCCTCTAGTGCATCGAAGGGGGCGGAAGTGAAGCTCCAACAGGATCGCAGCACCGAAGGCTTTTGGCCCGCGCTACGGTGCCGCAGTCCAGAGAAGGGCAGTGGTGGCCCGCTCTGCAAACTTTGCTGCTCTAGGTGACTGCCTAGTTCATCTAACGGCTAGCGCTGGCCCTGGTTGTGGGTCCTTATTTGTGAGGCTTCTGTTGCCATCTAGGAGAAGACTGACTTTTGGGATTTTCAGCAGGACTAAAGCTTTTTATTTGAACAGGCTTTTGCCTAATGTTTTGCATTTGTGGAGCGGAGAAGCAGCCTAATAGAGCAGTGGGCTGAGAACTAGGGATGCCAGAGTTCAGAGTCCACTGCTGCTCCTGTGATCTTCGGCAAGTCACTTAACCCTCCACTGCCTCAGGTACAAACTAAGATTGCAAACTACCTACAGTACCTAAATATAACCTGTCTTGAATGTCTAAAAAAGGCATGAGCTAAATCCATTTTCCTTTTGGTATTTGTTTAGCTTTGGGTATTGCACAGGTTTTTTTTTGTGTGTATTGTTTGTGTATTTACTGTGATCTGCCAAGCATAAGTTTGTTTAAGACTGGCAGAATAGAAATTTTGGAATAACTAGCTAACTAACTAAAATGTACCTTTGCATTGACTATTTTGGAGGACCTGTAACCAAGAAACAGGTGCATAAACAGTTTTGAATACATAAATATATTATACTGCAGAGTGGCAATGGAATGAAAAGCTACAGAGGTGTTAACTACTGAAGCTAATTTTTTCAGATAACAGGATAGTAGGACAGTAAAACAGCTTCTGATTAGAATACCCTTATGTCATTCTCTGCAGTAACTGTTAAAAATATTTATTCATGCCTTTTTTTGATTTACTTCAAACTCAGAGCCATAAACTCATGGAAGATTGGAGGGCTCAGTTTATTTCTGGTCTTCGTTTGACCTAGATGACGGGTAAGAAGGATGCTCTATGCAGCTACCTCCATGATGCAGCTTTGCCATGTGTAGCTCTCATCTGCACGTACCTATAGAGACTTTGGTGGTGCCGCAGGAATTCTCATTCTTGTTGCAAGAGACCGTGTTGCTCAGTGTATACTGGCAATAGGAGTTCACTTGGTATTTGCACTGGTAGCAGTCAATGTTCTGATTTTGTCCTTCACCTGCAAAGAAAAATAAAACATGTCAAGGGGTACTATTAGTGAAAAGGACAGAAAGAAGAAGTTGTGAAGTTTCAGCCTCCCTCCCTCCAGCTCTGATGAGCTTGACAATGCCAGAACACAGATTGAACTTTACCATCTGTTGCCATTCAACAGCACCCAAGAACACAAGTCCATCAAGAAAATCAAAAAGATACAACACGTTTGCTTCAATGCCAGAAAAGAGGGCAGTAGGAGGGAGGGGGATGAAGCAATAGGCTTTTAAATTATTTTAGTCACTGGGCTCCTTAATACTTAAAAGGTCTGCTCCTTTGAGCTGAAATCAGTTGCCTGTGGAATTATAGATAAAATCCAATTATATAACATTTTGAAGAAATTAGAGACATGGCTATTTTATAAAAATGGACTTTGATTTTCAGGGAGATGTTTCCCTTGAGATTAGAGTGTTTTTAGGATATATAATTTCTTTCCTTTTTTAGATGTGTTTCTGTCAAGCAATAGCACCTGTTGGGGAGGGTCCTTCCCTTAATCTGTATTTAATTATTATTAATTCAAGGCAAACTACATTATGGTCCAGCAGGTATATTTCCCTCTCTCCGGAGGGCTTGCAAATCTAAATTTGTACCTGAGGCAATGGGGGCTTAAGTGGCTTTGCTCAAGGTCAAAGGAATTGTCTAGATTTAAACCCTAATCTCTCGGGTTCCCAGGCTGCTGTCCCCACTCCATGGAAAGCTTGGCCGCCGCTGCATTTCAACCCATGGCCAAGATTAGAGCCTAAATTGACCCTCTTAGGCCACTCATCTTGCTCTGAATTTTTTAATTGCTATGACTATTATGTATCCGATAATAAAGCAGTTTCTGAACTCTGGGGTTCTGGCTTGATTTTCTGACTCAGTGTGCCTCTTTTTTTCATTCCTGGCATTTAATAATCTGCTTATTGCCCCCCCAGAAAACCCAAAGCGAATAACAAACCTAAAAATATCACTTGCCTGGGCTTAGATTCAGGCATAGGCAATAGCCTAGGACACCAGATTCTGAAGGCTACAAATAGCCTTGCCAAACAGAGACTTTAGGGCTAGGTACATGCGCTGCTTCAAAGGGACACCACTGTGCCTCTCTGGCCTTCCGCTGCCCCTCCCGCCAGACTCTTGTTCTCTGGAATCTGTTGTGTGGTTTTACCTATGGGTGCCAAAATCTTAAATCTGGTCCTGCACCCACCCACCAACCGCAGCTTTCTACCCTGACCTCACGTAACCCTTCCTCAAGCCTTGTGACCCTACATTCTCTGACCTTGTCTTTCTTCCTCTCTCTCTCTCTCTCTCTCTCTCTAGTGTCCGCTGTTTCCTTTTCTATTTAGTTCTTTTTCTCATTGTCTCTTTCCTTCAGAATGGGTATCTTAGTCCTTTTCCTTTTTTTATTCTCCCTTTCTATTCTCTTCCTTTGTTTCTCTCCATTCTTCCCTTTCTCTTTGTCTCCTTTTCTGAACAGAAGAACGTAACATAACCAAGGTCCATCACGCCCAGTACCCGGTTTCCAACAGTGGCCAATCTAGGTCACAGGTACCTGGCAGGTACCCAAAAGACACACAGGTTCCACAATGCTTGTTCTGGGGTAAGCAGTGGATTTCCTGGGTCCTCTTTAATAATGGTTTATGGACCTTTCCTCCAGGAACTTATCCAAACCTTTTTTAAACCCAGCTCCACTAACAGCTTTTACTACATCCTCCAGTAACGAATTCCAGAATTTGATTATGTGTTGAGTAAAAAAAAAAATTTCTCTTAGTCTTAAACGGGTTACATTGTAGCTTCATTGCACGCCCCCTGGTCTTTCTATATTTTGATGGCATAAACAATCGAGCTACGTTTACTCCATTCATTAATTTATTGACCTCTATCATATCCCCCCTCAGGGGTATCCTTCCGCTCCCTTTTTTCTGGTTCTTCCTCTTCCTGCCAGCTCTCCTTTCCTCATTCCTCCTCCTTTCTGCTCTCCACTGATTATCCCCTCCCACCACCATTATCTTCCTGGATCTCCCACCCCAAACTTCAGGTCCTCTTTCTTTCTTTTACCCCATCCCCCTTCCTTCCCCCCTTCCCCCCCCCAATCATGGGTTCTTTGCCCCTCCATTCTTATTCCTTTCTCTTTCTCTTTCCCCATCCCCCTTCTCCCTTCCTTCAGCCCTTCCATCCTTGATCCTCTCCTTCTCTCTACTCCCTGGACCTCTTCTTCTCCATCACGGATCCTCTCACCCTCGCCTTCATCTTCTGTTCCATCTTTCTCTCTCTCTTGATTCTCCTCAAGCTCCAGAAAACTCTCTTTGCATCCCCATCTCTAGAGAGCTTTCTGTACATCGCCTTCCCTCTCCCCCAGAAAGCTCTCCCTCTACCCCTGGAAGACTCTCCCTAGTTGCATCCCCAACCCCAGGCAAAGGGAGAGAGCAGGAGAGAAGCCAGTTCTACACTGTTCCTGCACTTCTGTTCAGCGGGCGATGAGGAGTGACACAAGAGGAAATGAAAGAAGTCTAAAAAATAAGATGGGAGAGTTAGAATATATAGCACTAAACGAGAGGTTAGATATGACTGGAATATCAGAGACATGGTGGAAGGAGGACAACCAGTGGGACACTGTGATACCTGGGTACAAACTATATCGTAATGATAGAGCTGATCAAATTGGTGGAGGGGTTGCTCTCTATGTTAGAGAGGACATTGAGTCAGAAAGGATTAAAGTTTTGCAGGAAACAAAATCTTCTGTAGAATCTCTATGGATTGAAATTCCATGTAAAAGGGGGAAGGCGATGGCAGTGGGGGTAAACTATCGACCGCCTGGCCAGAATGAACAAATGGATGATGAAATGCTCAAAGAAATCAAGGAAGCTAACAAAAGTTACAGCGCAGTAATAATAATGGGTGATTTCAATTACCCCGGTATCGACTGGGTCAGTGTCACAGCAGGACTTGCTAGGGAGATAAAGTTCCTAGATGAAATAAATGACTGATTCTTGGAGCAGCTGGTTCATGAACCGACCAGAGGGGAAGCCATATTAGACCTAGTCCTTAGTGGAACACCAGATCTGGTGCAAGAGATAAGGGTGTTGGGGCCACTTGGCAATAGTGATCATAGCATGATCGCCTTTGATTTAATTAGTGGAGGAGGGATAGTAAGGAAATCCACAGTACTACCTTTTAACTTTCGAAAGGGAGACTATGAAAAAAAATGAGGAAAACAGTTAAGAAAAAACTAAAAGGAGCAGTTGCAAAGGTTAAAGACGTACATCAAGCTTGGGTGTTGTTGAAAAATACTATCTTGGAAGCCCAGACCAGCTGTATTCCACGCTTTAAGAAAAGTGGAAGGAAGTCCAAAAAACTGCCAGCATGGTTTAAAGGTGAGGTCAGAGAGGCTGTTGTTGCCAAAAAAGCATCTTTCAGGAAATGGAAAAAAAAAACAAATGACGAAACCTGGAAACAGCACAAGCACTGGCAAGTCAAATGCAAGGCATTGATAAGGCAGGCAAAGGGAGAATTTGAGAAGAAGCTTGCTGTGGAAGCAAAAACGCGAAATAAAGACCTTTTCAAGTACATTCGTAACAAAAAACCTGTGAGAGAGTCAGTTGGTCCATTAGATGATAAAGGGGTTAAAGGAGCACTAAGAGGCGACAAGGCGATAGCGGAGAGACTGAATGAATGCTTCGGTCTTTACTGAGGAAGATGTAGGGATGTTACCCATGACTGAAGTGGTATTTAAAGGTGCGGAAGAATTGAAGGAAATATCGATACATTGGGAAGATGTATTACAACTATTAGATAAACTGAAGAGTAGCAAATCACCTGGGCCGGATGGTATACATCCAAGGGTGTTGAAAGAACTGAAATATGAGATTGCAGACCTGCTATTAGTAATCTGTGAACTATCATTAAAATCATCTCTAATACCTGAAGATTGGAGGATCGCCAATGTAACACCAATTTTTAAAAAGGGTTCCGGGGTGATCCGGGAAACTACAGACCGGTGAGCCTGACGTCAGTACCGGGAAAAATGGTAGAAACCATCATAAAGAATAAAATTACTCAGCATGTAGATAGTCATGACCTAATGGGACTCACAACATAAAGTATGGTCCTTTTCGTCCAGGGCTCAACCAATCAATTCTTAGTTGACTGATTATTTCTTTACATAGTACTCACAACTGATTATAAAAGTGGCAAGAGAGGTCTCAGAAAAATTGGGCATTTAGTGACCATGCAAATTGTGGTCATAATCAAACACCGCCCTTTCAACATCAATGACCCTCAATAAAGCCACTAACCAGTCTTCATTTCAACTTTTTTTAAAACTTTTTTTTATATAGCAATTTGTGTCAATTGTTATGATGTATATGAAAATCAGGCTTAACTTAAAAGATTCCAGCTTCTGGTCTGTTCTTCCCGACGCTAGGCTGCGCGCTAGAAAAATGCGTTTCACCTTGTGCGGTTTCCTCAGGGGAATGCAGAAGCACCATGACAGAAACACAACTGCAGAGGAAACCGCACAAGGTGAAACGCATTTTTCTAGTGCGCAGCCTAGCGTTGGGAACAACAGACCAGAAGCTGGAATCTTTTAAGTTAAGCCTGATTTTCATATACATCATAACAATTGACACAAATTGATATATAAAAAAACGTTTTAAAAAAAGTTGAAATGAAGACTGGTTAGTGGCTTTATTGAGGGTCATTGATGTTGAAAGGGCGGTGTTTGATTATGACCACAATTTTCATGGTCACTAAATGCCCGATTTTTCTGAGACCTCTCTTGCCACTTTTATAATCAGTTGTGAGTACTACGTAAAGAAATAATCAGTCAACTAAGAATGCTGGTTACTTTCAAGTTTTGATACAGAGTTGGGAAAAAGTTCTATGACCTAATGGGAGACAGCCAACATGGCTTTAGACAAGGAAGATCTTGTCTTACTAATCTGTTATGTTTTTTTGAAGGAGTGAATAAACAGGTGGACAAAGGTGAGTCAGTTGATATTGTGTATCTGGACTTTCAGAAAGCCTTTGACAAGGTCCCTCATCAGAGACTTTTGGCAAAACTAAAGAGTCATGGGATAGGAGGCAGTGTACTATTGTGGATCAGGAACTGGTTAAAAGATAGAAAGCAGAGGGTAGGGCTAAATGGCCAATTTTCCCAATGGAGAAAGGTGAATAGTGGTGTACCCCAGGGATCTGTGCTGGGTCCGCTGCTTTTTGACATATTCATAAATGACCTGGAAAGTGGAATAATGAGTGAGGTTATCAAATTTGAAGATGACACAAAACTATTTAAAGTTGTTAAAACCCAGGAGGATTGTGGAAAATTGCAAGAGGATCTTGATAAATTGGAAGACTGGGCATCAAAATGGCAGATGAAATTTAATGTGGACAAGTGCAAGGTTATGCACCTAGGGAAGAACAACCCAAACTATGGTTACACGATGCAAGGTTCCACATTAGGAACCACCACCCAGGAAAACGATTTAGGCGTCATTGTGGATACCATGTTAAAACCCTCGGCCCAGTGTGCAGCGGCGGCCAAGAGAGCAAATAGAATGCTAGGTATGATAAGGAAAGGAATGGAAAATAAAACAAAAGATATTATAATGCCTTTATATCGTTCCATGATGAGACCGCACCTTGAATATTGTGTGCAATTCTGGTCGCCGTATCTTAAAAAGGATATAGTGATTTTAGAAGAGGTTCAGAGAAGAGCCACCAAAATGGTAAAGGGGATGGAAGGATACTCCTATGAAGAAAGGCTAAAAAGGTTAGGGCTCTTTAACCTGGAAAAGAGACGGCTGAGGGGAGATATGATAGAAGTCTATAAATTAATTAATGAACGGAGTGGAACGGGTAAACGTAGATCGATTGTTTACCTTATCAGAATATAGAAAGAGTAGGGGACATGCAATGAAGCTACAGGTAAACTATTTAAGACCAATAAAAGAAAATATTTTTTCACTCAACGTGTAATCAAACTCTGGAATTTGTTACCGGAGGATGTAGTAAAGGCTGTTAGTGTAGCTGGGTTTAAAAAAGGTTTGGACAAGTTCCTGGAGGAAAGGTCCATAAACCATTATTAAGAAGGGACCCAGGATATCAATGCTTGAACCAATACAAGCATTGTGGAACTTGTGTCTTTTGGGGAAACTGCTAGGTACATATGACCTAGATTGGCCACTGTTGGAAACAGAATACTGGGCTTGATGGACCTTGGTCTGACCCAGTACGGCATATCTTATGTTCTTAAGATCCATTTCCACTGCTATTCACCGTGCAATGCAGCTGCCGCCCTTGGACCCACTGTGCTCGGTTTGCACAGTGTGTCAGACCGGCCCTGGAGAGCTTTGGGGTGTGGAACAGCCCTGAGGAAAGGAAAGGGGGAACTGGATTTAGCTCTTATCTTTTCTCGGAAGTTCCAGGCGAGCTGCGCTCAGGCAGAGTAGGTATTTTCCTGTCTCCAGAGCCCTTACAGTCTAAGTTTGTACCCGAGGCAATGGAGGGTTTAGTGACTCGCCCCAAATCTTAAGAAGCAAGAGTGGTATTCAAACTTAGGCTTCCTTGGTTTTAGCCCACTGCTCTAACCATGAGGATACTCCTGCTGGGAAAAGTCAGGACATATCGGAGACAGGAGGATGGGAACAGCAGGGAGGGGCCCTGTCCTAGGTTTCGTCCTTGCGTGCTCCTTTCTGTTGTCTGTCTCTCACTCCCATTCCTAGCCGACTGGGGGCTTGCTGTGCCCCTACCCTAGTATGGCTGGAAGATGGGGCTCTGAGGGCCTTGGAGATGTGTATGGACAATGGGGGGCTGGAGATGTATATAGAAGAGGAGGCACTCTGCAGACTGAGGAAGATTATGGGGCAGGTCAGGCTTAACCAATAGTTAGGCTAGGCAGCTGCCCAGGGCGGCACCTTCTGAGGAGCGGCAAAGAGCAGCAGCAGTCAAAACAAAACACTAGATCCTGAGAGTCCTACAAACTCAAAGAACCATAGGCGCCTACTTTCATCTGCAGAGAGGGCGGGCAATTGTCAAATAAGTCATGTTCCCCATCTGATATAAGGTCTTCTGAAGACTGCTGTCCCTTGGGGTAATTTACAAAGTCATTCCTACATGCATGTGACCATATACGCCCACTATGGCCTCTTACGAAATACCGACCATCATAAAAATAAGCACATTGACATGAACGTGTGTACTGTGCCGGTAGGCATAGCCGAGGATATGGTCTAAGAACATAAGAACATAAGATATGCCATACTGGGTCAGACCAAGGTCCATCAAGCCCAGTATTCTGTTTCCAACAGTGGCCAATCTAGGTCATACGTACCTAGCAGTTTCCCCAAGGGACACAGGTTCCACAATGCTTGTATTGGTTCAAGCATTGATATCCTGGGTCCCTTCTTAATAATGGTTTATGGACCTTTCCTCCAGGAACTTGTCCAAACCTTTTTTAAACCCAGCTACACTAACAGCCTTTACTACATCCTCCGGTAACAAATTCCAGAGTTTGATTACACGTTGAGTGAAAAAATATTTTCTTTTATTAGTCTTAAATAGTTTACCCTGTAGCTTCATTGCATGTCCCCTAGTCTTTCCATATTCTGATAAGGTAAACAATCGATCTACGTTTACCCGTTCCACTCCGTTCATTAATTTATAGCCTTCTATCATATCTCCCCTCAGCCGTCTCTTTTCCAGGTTAAAGAGCCCCAACCTTTTTAGCCTTTCTTCATAGGAGTAGCCTTCCATCCCCTTTACCATTTTGGTGGCTCTTCTCTGAACCTTTTCTAAAATCGCTATATCCTTTTTAAGATACGGCGACCAGAATTGCACACAATATTCAAGGTGCGGTCTCACCATGGAACGATATAGAGGCATTATAATATCTTTTGTTTTATTTTCCATTCCTTTCCTTATCATACCTAGCATTCTATTTGCTCTCTTGGCCGCCGCTGCACACTGGGCCGAGGGTTTTAACATGGTATCCACAAGGACGCCTAAATCTTTTTCTTGGGTGGTGGTTCCTAATGTGGAACCTTGCATCGTGTAACCATAGTTTGGGTTGTTCTTCCCTAGGTGCATAACCTTGCACTTCTCCACATTAAATTTCATCTGCCATTTTGATGCCCAGTCTTCCAATTTATCAAGATCCTCTTGCAATTTTCCACAATCCTCCTGGGTTTTAACAACTTTAAATAGTTTTGTGTCATCAGCAAATTTGATAACCTCACTCGTTATTCCACTTTCCAGGTCATTTATGAATATGTCAAAAAGCAGCGGACCCAGCACAGATCCCTGGGGTACACCACTATTCACCTTTCTCCATTGGGAAAA
The DNA here is from genome assembly GCA_033557465.1 of Ichthyophis bannanicus. Classification (NCBI taxonomy): domain Eukaryota; kingdom Metazoa; phylum Chordata; class Amphibia; order Gymnophiona; family Ichthyophiidae; genus Ichthyophis; species Ichthyophis bannanicus. The sequence continues at coordinate 67,932,764 of CM066051.1, read as the reverse complement.
TTGGCCATTTAGCCCTACCCTCTGCTTTCTATCTTTTAACCATTTCCTGATCCACAGTAGTACACTGCCTCCTATCCCATGACTCTTTAGTTTTGCCAAAAGTCTCTCATGAGGGACCTTGTCAAAGGCTTTCTGAAAGTCCAGATACACAATATCAACCGACTCACCTTTGTCCACCTGTTTATTCACTCCTTCAAAAAAACATAACAGATTAGTAAGACAAGATCTTCCTTGTCTACAGCCATGTTGGCTGTCTCCCATTAGGTCATGACTATCTATATGCTGAGTAATTTTATTCTTTATGATGGTTTCTACCATTTTTCCCGGTACTGATGTCAGGCTCACCGGTCTGTAGTTTCCCGGATCACCCCTCGAACCCTTTTTAAAAATTGGTGTTACATTGGCGATCCTCCAATCCTCAGGTATTAGAGATGATTTTAATGATAGTTCACAGATTACTGATAGCAGGTCTGCAATCTCAAATTTCAGTTCTTTCAACACCCTTGGATGTATACCATCCGGCCCAGGTGATTTGCTACTCTTCAGTTTATCTAATAGTTGTAAGACATCTTCCCGATGTATCGATATTTCCTTCAATTCTTCCACACCTTTAAATACCACTTCAGTCGTGGGTAACATCCCTACATCTTCCTCAGTAAAGACCGAAGCAAAGAATTCATTCAGTCTCTCCGCTATCGCCTTGTCGCCTCTTAGTGCTCCTTTAACCCCTTTATCATCTAATGGACCAACTGACTCTCTCACGGGTTTTTTGCTACGAATGTACTTGAAAAGGTCTTTATTTCGCGTTTTTGCTTCCGCAGCAAGCTTCTTCTCAAATTCTCTCTTTGCCTGCCTTATCAATGCCTTGCATTTGACTTGCCAGTGCTTGTGCTGTTTCCAGGTTTCATCATTTGGCTCTTTTTTCCATTTCTTGAAAGATGCTTTTTTGGCAACAACAGCCTCTCTGACCTCAGCTTTAAACCATGCTGGCAATTTTTTAGACTTCCTTCCACTTTTCTTAAAGCGTGGAATACAGCTGGTCTGGGCTTCCAAGATAGTATTTTTCAACAACACCCAAGCTTGATGTACGTCTTTAACCTTTGCAACTGCTCCTGGGCAGATCATGGGTGTTCACAAGTACACACATTGAGTAGAAAATACCTTAATGTATGTGCCTGTTGCAAAGCCAGAAGGGGAAGGAGAGAGCGGCTCCGGATTCTGAACTGGTGAAGAGGAGCATCCCAACATGACTCCAGGAGCCTTAGTGATGTCATCCAAGTGCTGGACGTGATAAACGTTGAGCTCTGCTGGGGTAGGTGACCTGCAGATGCGTGCCTGAAGGGACATGACTAAAGGGGAGCACCCCTTGGAGCCAACTGAAAAGCTGGTACAGAACTGATAGTATTATTGCTGTGAAAGTAGAGAGAAGTGAGTGGCACTTCCTCTCCATCAGGAACTGTTATTTCTACTCTTGTTTTCGAAGATCATTATGAGCAAGAAGAAAGAGAACGTCAAGGAAATAGTGCCAGCTGAGTCCGTGGCTAGCCCAGGGCCTGTGGTCTCCTTTGTTGTAACCTCACATAACACAGTATCAGGGGGAGGGGATGGAAGAATACATTTTGGAGGCTCCCTGTTTGAGTCTTCCAGTCCTGAGATGTTAGCTATGCCCAAGGGGAAGTTAGCTATGCTATTGTTTGCAGCAACAATGAGGTTAAGGGAGGATCTTTTCTGAATTCTGGAATCTTTCCAGTGATTGTTATGCTACTGACTGATGGAACTAAACCATCCTTAGTAGTGGGAAGTGAACCGGCTCCAACAATACCAGCAAGAAACTGAGCGGCACTAATTATCAGGGTGTAGACCTCAAACTGAAACCCAGAGGCCTGGCGACATCTTTAATTACTGTTCTGGCTTTCGGCCTCCCACACTGGGTACTGGATGTTTGTTGAAGGAAGTTAATAACTAGAAGGTTATTGGGAAGGGGCAGAGCAGAACCACTGTCTGCCCTAGATGACTGCAAAATTTGTCTCCCTGTTTCCACCGCAGATTGTGATAATTGTGGGCGAAGCATCCCTCAACCCCGCTGATTAGGCCCACCCTCTCCCTTCCCCGCTGCTGTCTCCCTTTGGGCCTCCATTGCTGCTGACTCATCCCCCATCACCTTGGGGCCTCCCAGGACTGGTCCCAGAGCTGGTTCAAGGTGTTGGCATCCTTGGCAAGCCTTATGCCCCCTCAGGCTGTCAGGATCTAGAAAAGATATTAGAGTACCAAAGAGGCACATGTATTTAGCACAACAGATAAAAGGAAAAGCCATTTTATAATGAATATGTTAAAAATTAAGAGGGGCATCATTAGGGGTTTTGATGTCTAAGTTCTGCTGCATAAACATACATGGTGAGACTTGATTTTGACAGTCATGGGGCTATTTCATGCTTTGGATGGTCTGAAACTGGGAACATTTTAGAAGCTGGCTCCAGAGATGTCCCCAGCACAAGGATGTCCAAGCCATGAAGAGAGTATGACAGAGATGTGTCTAGGGTGTTCCCAAGAACTTGGACACCCTTGCCCGACTATAGCAACGTCTTGCCTATCCGGAGCTGCGTCAAAGGTTATACCTGTGCAGGCAAGGATAGGCATTGGAAAAATGCTCGTTTCGCCAGCCAGCATCCAGAGGGCATGGAGAAGGAGACACACTCATAGCCCCTAGAGTTTCCATGTTGACAACAAACACTGAAGAGAAATGAGGGATCTTGTGTTTGCTTTGCCATGGATGTCCCTGTATACAAAGTATCGTGTGATAGACGTCCCTGCACCAAGCTTTTTAGCTGGGACATATATGAGGAGGTTGGCACAGGCTTCCATGTTGGGGACGACTATAGTTCTATGATCAGGCTAAAATATAAACGTCCCTGGCGTTTCTCTGCAGGTTTTGCCCTGCACGTCCCATCTTGCACTTGGGGGCCCTTTCCAAAATGCTACATCACATATGTCAGTGATAGATTTTGCAAGCCTTCAAGGCTGTGGGGAGCTGATTAAGGAGTCATTCTTCAAAATTCCCTTATTGCAAAGGACAGAGCTGGACCAGGTGTATCTAATGTTCTAAGCACACCTTAAGCCAGGTGGCCCCACCATAGGGGCAGCTCAACTCAATCTGCTGCCCAAAGCAAGGGATGACATGGTGCCCTCCTCCCCAAGCAGCCTAGAGCGAAGCCCTCTCAGAGCACTGGTTAGGGCATGGGGAGGGATGGAAGGTCACCTCACTCAGAACACTGGCCACAGCTTTACCCCCAGAAAAAGAATGCAACTTAAATTTCCAGCCTCTATAATAAAGACATGAAAATGCTTTTCCGAGACAATGGAGGGTTAAGTGACTTGCCCAAGGCCTCAAGGAGTGCTAGTGGGAAGCAAACCCTGTCTCTTGGCTACCCATGCTCTAATCAGTAGGCTACACCTCCTTATGGTTAAACTATGTATAAATTAAAAATACTGATCTCCTAACCCTGCATACTGGACCATCATGGTGTTAATCGTTAACAGATGTTCTGTATCCACAGACGTCGCCCTCACCTAATGATGGGTCAGAGAAGAACTAGGACATTTCCCTACATAGAAAAGTCTAATTGTGACATATCTTGTCAAATTTTCTTGGAATCTAGGAGCCAGCTTAAAAATTTAGGAGCTAGCCGCCGAGACCTAGGCTGTAGTGCTCCCTCTCCGTTTTAGGGCCTGATTTACCCTTTTCCCATTTTCTACAATAAAGTTTAATAAAGTAGGCTCTTAATATGCCATTGCACGGTGCCAACAGGGTCTTCTCCTCATGCCCCCCCCCCAGCCTTTACCAAGTCTCTCTCTCTTACCGCCCCTTCTTCACCCAGTCTCTCACATTCCTCTTGGCTTTTTAATGTGGTTTGACAAGTCTTTTTTTTCTCAGCCTGAACAAAAACATGTGAGTTCTTCAAAATGGCCGTCATTTTTTAAAAAGACTCGTAGACTACTCAATGTTATCTGTTCTTTGCAACTTCTATTGTCATTTCTGTGGTACATTTGAAGAGCAAGACCTTCTCTCCTACAGCAAATATTCTTAAAAGGAGGGAGGAGTGGCCTAGTGGTTCGGGCAAGGTGCCTCAGGCCAGAAGGTCAGGGGTTCAAATCCCACTAGAGGACAGCAACCTTGGGCCAGAAGGACTGGGGTTTCTAGTCCCACAGGTGCTCCCTGTGGTCTTGGGCAAGCCACTTAACCCTCCATTGCCCATGTTCCCTGTAAAATAGTTATCTCCAAGTTATAATGCCCTGTTCAATGTAAACCACCGTGATATCATGAAAGGCAGAATACAAGAAATGTAAAATAAATGCATCTTTAATGATGACTTCTTGACATGCAGGGAATAGGTAGTGGTAGTACTGAGGACCAGCACCTTTTTCATTGCCTGCTAATATTGACCCATGGTCCTCATATATTAATGAACGAGCCCAGCGTATGAGTACCGACTGCTTTTTTTGCTAGGAGAAAAACTCAATAATGCATTCACGCACGTTTCACAGAATATGGGTCCACGTTCCATCTGCCTAGGACGGGACGCTTCTCACATTTATACTGGTCTTCAGCTAGCTTCAGAACTGTCTCTCTGTATCCTCCTTGTTCTGGAATATAAATCGTAATTTCAAAGCTTTGATCAGATTCACATTTTGCTGTTCTGCTTGCGGTGATCCAGTTTTTGCTGTACCCCGCTTGTTGACGGTCTGTCAGCATCCTTGTTAAATTAGTTCAACTTCATCAACAGGTCTGACTGATCTACGGTGGTGGTTTTTAAATCTTCATCAACACATCTGTTCAAGCAAAGAAACTGGATGCAGCCACTCCTTTCTCCCGTTTGTAAAGTTTTGAGTCGTAATATGTGGCCTCATAAAATGCCGCTAGACTCTGGCTGTTCCTTTAAAGAAAGGGCCTCCACACCTGCCCCATCCGAGGGCTACCCGTGGACGACTTGTCAGGAAAGTGGCTGTCACATCTCGCCCCCTCTATCCCTGCCAGAGCTCTAATGGTAATGGTGGGTGAGGAGAGTGGGAAGCGAGTGCAATGGTCTTGCAGCCTATCCGAGGAAGCCTACAAAGGGTTCCACTTCCCCAGTGCAATGAATTTCCCCTTTCTGTCAAAAAAACCCCCTCCTCCTCGCTTAAATATCTCACCTTAAATGAGTGAACTGCAGGCAGCCTCTGAGGGCTGAGTTCCTCTTTGCATGTATTTTTTTTAACTGGAAAGTCCCTTTGCCATAATCATTGACACTAGCAAAACTGCTTCCCCATAGTCTGGAAATTCCTAGGCAGAGCGAATGTCTCACAGCCGACAAGGGAGGGAAAAGAAAGATGCCTGAAAAAAACTCCACTACACACCCCTGTGGCTCTGGTTCAGACATCCGGTGGCTGGAGAAACTTGAGGAGCCGCCGCCAGGCTTCTTTCTCTCTCGCTGCCCTACATTGAGCAGGTAGAACAGGGCTGATGCTAGGGGCAGCTGACAGTCCCAATGTCAATGCGCGGCCCCAAAAGTGCTGCATAGGTCTGAACCCCAGGCGCCAGGTCTGACCTTTTAGTCGTTATGGCGATGTGGCACCAGGGGTTTGTTGAGCCCTGGATTCTGATCTCATCTCAGTAACAGCAACATAAGTCCTCTCCAGAACCAGACATATTATAAAATAATAAAAAAACAGAGCAGGGGTTATTTGTGATGCAAATTGCTGATAGAAAGGGTATAAAGAAGATTACAAGAAAAGAAATAGCTTTATTCCAAATATCAGTTGATACACATCCAAAATCAATGAGAACAAAAAAAAGCCTAACGTAGCTACAGTATGTTTCCACCTAGTGTCTGCATCAGGAGTTACATACAGTATGAACCCATATACAGCAGTATAGACTGCAGTAATGGAACGAGAAGGTGAGATCCCCTTAGGAACTGCAAAAAGAGAAGAAAAAAAGGAAGAAAACCTTAATATAACAAAAAAGCTAAAAAAGTGAAAAACTTAAAAAAAGGAGGTTAAAGGAGAAACAAATTATACTGTAAGAAGGATCAGAGGATTAAAACAATTCATAAGACTTTATGTTGAAACATAGCTATGTCAGGTGTTTGTTGTACTTGATTTTGGATGTGAACTGATAATTGCAAATAAAGCTATTCAGGTTTTTTGTAATCTTTTTAATCCTTTCTATCAGTAGTTTGCGCCACAAGTTACCTCTGCTCTGTGCTATCATTGTGCTATTCTGCAGTGATTTAGCACTCTTTTCTGTGTGTTCTGGATTTTTATGAAATAATACTAAACCCTACAAAAGTCACCAAACTCTACAAAAGTCACTGTAACTTGCACAAGGAGCCTACCTGAGAAAAAGGCACAACCTAAATATTGTAAAGGGCTCTAGAACATCAATACACCTACTGGGAAAACTGAACAGATCCTTACATGGAAACTCCTTGCTAACAGAATAGCCGGCCTCAGTCACAGGATACAGATAGAGCCTCACGAAATACAGATAAATTACCGCAAACTAAAATTAGACATATGTTGACATAAATGAAACTGATACTCAAGAAGACAGACTGCATGCAATACGACACCAGAGAAAAAAAATCAGCTATGGATTTCTTCCCGTATTGTGCAAAATATAAAGACTGCGGTTGTGAATTCCAAAAGCTGACATTTTCCAGTCACTCAATTGAAAATCAAATTCCTTTTTCTGTCCTGTTGTCTGTTTCCAGTTGCCTCACTCTCAGTCTCTGCTTCCTGATTCCCTCTGTCTGCAGGATCTGCCGTCCATCCGCCACTTCCTTTTTCACCTCCTCTCTTCACTTCCTCCCCTGCATACAGTATATCTCAGATATTCATCTTTCCCTTTTCGTTTTCCTCTATTTATTTTCCGCTGCTCTATCTGCTCAGATTCCATCCCTTCTTCTCGCTATACAGTCGTCAGTTTCCCTCTTTTTTTTACTGCATCTACTTACAGCTTTCCACCTCCCTCGCCCTAGACTTCCCCATTCCCCCATTCTTCTTCCACAGCCTCTCACTAAATCGCTCCTCAGTCCATTTCCCCCTCTCTTCCCTTCCCCCATGTCCACTATCTCCTTTGCTGTTCCCTTCTCCCTGCTCTGTATCCAGCACCCCCCTTCTCTTCCACGACCTTCCCCAGTCCAGTATCTCCCATTCTCTTCGAGGTCCTGCGCATGTTCAAGGCCTGTTGCGCCGCTCTCTGAGCTTCTTGTTTCAGAGACAGTGGGTCCCAGCAGGCCTTGATCGCGTGCATGTGCCGACCCTTATTTGGTGTTATTGACTGATGCATTGGCCCCACCCCCTCGGCGGATGCCTAATCTGCTGGCTGGCAAAGGGAGCTAGCCGTTGCTGGGATTCTTAAGCTAAACTGTTTTGGGGCCTTCTTCCTCTGACATCAGCTTCAGCTTGCGGCTCTACTATTGTACTCCTTGGTAGTCCTTTGTTTACCCCGTATTGTACTTGTTTCTCCAAGCCTAGCCAATATTTTGCAACTTTTTGTCAGCTTTTATCCTTTGTTTGTCTCCATCCCTGTTGTTGTGTTTTGCCAAAATGTTCAACTAGTTGTGAGCTATTTGTTTAGGCAGATGCTGCAAGCTGCTTTGATGTGCATGAAGAAAGACGGTACATGGAGTAAATAAACTCAGCTCGGCTAGACCTTGCTGTGCTTCTTCCAGGGTGTGGCAGTGTCTGTGTGTGTAGTGCTATTGCAGGCGCACTGTGGAGGGGCTGTGCGTGTGAGGTGTGAACCTTGTCATGCGATGGGGCAGGCAGTCTGTGTAAATAAAGAGAGATCACAGGCCTCCTCTATCTGCATCGCAGTGGTGTTGTCTGCGTGTGTCTCCATGTGTGGAACTTGCATTGCTGTTGCCTGTCTGTGGCGAAGCTGTGTGTCTGTGTGTATGTGAATTTTGTAATTTTTGTAATTTTTTTATATACTACTTATGATCTAATGACATCCAAGTGGTGTATAGTATAAAGACAGTAACACAGAACAGACTCACAATCCAGTTTGACATCTGACAACCACAATAGGATAAAAGTTACAAGTTTACAGGCAGAAAATAAGACATGGAAGGATGGGTCATGGTGCAACTCACTCTAATGTTAACCAGCCAGGGCTAGCCCTTGGTGACAGATATGGTGATTCTGGAGTATTAGTGTCAGGATCCAAAAGCAGCCTCAAAGAGGTGGGGTTTTAGCCTGAATTTGAAGAGGACCAGAGATGGAGCCTAACACACTGACTCATGTAGTCTGTTCCAGGCTTACGGGCAGCAAGGCGCAATGAATGGAGTTGGCAGTGGGAGAGAAGGGCACAGATAGAGCGGAGTTCCCGGGGAGGGGGTGTAGGGAGAGATACGAGAGGAAAGGTAGTGAGGAGCTGCAGAGTGAATGCACTTAGAGGTCAGCAGGAGAAATTTGAACTCGATGTGGAAACGGATAGGGAGCCAATGAAGTAATTTAAGATGAGGAGTTACGTGAGCCCCCCTTCTGTTTAATGTTTTCTTGATTCCTCTTACCCTCATAGTACAACAGCACAGCATCTCAGCCCACTATTATGTGGATGATGTACTATTAGTCCATCATAACAACCTGATGACTCCTCTCACTGCCTGCTTATCTAACACCTCTGCCTGGATCTCCAGAAAGTTTCTTCATCTAAACCCCAGTAAATCCACCACTGGTTGGGTCACCTTCAGAAGCCCCTCCCCCACTTGGCCCCGTCTTTGCCTGGCTCCCCCATTCCTCTGGTAGAGTCTATCTGTTATTGAGGTCTCATCCTTGACTCTTCCTTATCTTTCCACGTTTATCTCACTTCCCTTGTCTGTTGCTCCTTTTTCACACTCTGTCAGATTTATGCCATCCGTCCTTTTTTCTCTCTCTCTCTACTTTTATTCATTTATTTCTTTAACCGTTTTTTTTTATACCGCCTTATCCTTCAATCAAAGTGGTTTACATTGAACATGAAATTCATACAGTAGAACGAGGTCTAACAATAACTATAATTAATTAACTGTTACATTAAACCAGAGTCATACTATTAACAATGATGAAACACAAAGACCGTGGAACGTATATACAGTAAGAGGAGCAGGCATGAAAGGTATTATAGCTCAGCTTAGAGGTGACCATATAAGCTGTGGACTGCACTAGCAGGGTTCGAGGATAATGTATTTACTTAAGTGATATGTCTGAAATGTTCAGTGTGTAGGTGTGTCTTGAGCTTTTTATGGAAGTCTTTGATGTCTGTTGTGGTTCTAATATCTTCCGGCTGGGGAAGGGAGAGAAACTGCCCTTTTCAATGTAGTTTGGTTGAATTTCTGGTCTTCGGCCGGGATGACAATCCTGCTTTTATTGCTGGTTCTCCTGGGATGTGTGCTGGTGTCTCGAGCAATCAGTTCTTCTAGGATATCTGCAGAGGAGTGGTATAGGATTTTGAAGATTAAGAGCATTGTCTTGAACTTAGTCCGGGAGTGTATTGGCAGCCAATGAAGTTGGTTTAGTATGGGGATTATGTGATCTTGTTTGGGACTTCCAGTAATAATACAGGTGGCCGTATTTTGTGCCAATTGGAGGGGGTGTATGGAACTCCTTGGGAGGCTATGGTATATCGAATTACAGTAGTCTAAAATTGCTGTAACAACTGCTTGTAATACAGTACAAAAGTGATCCTGGCTAAGTAATGGTTTTAGGTTCTTAAGGAGTTTCATCTTGTACTAAGCGTTTGCAGTGGTTTTACTTATGTGAGACTGAAGACTGAGGTTATGATCTAGGGTGACACCAAGATTCTTGACTTCTTTTTGCACCTTAATGGTTCTGAGTAATAGGTAGATTTCTTGTGCAGGGTTTAATGAGGAGTGTCTTGTGATGAATAACGCCTCTGTTTTATTGTAATTTACTGCTAGGTTGTTGTTGCCAAGGCAGCTGATTGTGTCTTCCACGCATTTGGTTATGGGCAGGAGGTCAGGATTGCAGATGTCAACTGAAGTGAAAACCATGATGTTGTTGATGTACAGCCAGTATTGCATGTTGTGATATTTGATTATGTTGCAGACAGGCTGTATGTAGATGTCAAATAGAACTGAAGAGATTGATGATCCTTGAGGGATGCCCTGTTTTAGGCTGAAGGGAGTGGATTTGTGCGTGCTGCATTTTACATGCTGTTGCCTGTTGCTAAAGTATGATTGAAACCATTTCAGTGTGGTACCATAAAGGCCAATTTCCTGGAGGCATCGCAGTATGATATTGTGGGATACTGTGTCGAAGGCAGCTGATAAATTCATGAATATGAGAATGAAGCCTGATTTGATGTTGTCAATTCCCTTGATGATGGTGTCAAGGAGTGATGTTATCAGTGTTTTGACATTATGGTTTGGTTTGAACCCATGTTGATGAGGGTTCAGAGGGGTGTTCTGGTCGACGTGGTCCTGTAACTGCCTTTGGACCACTTTTTCAATGATTTTTGCCATGAATGGTAGACTGGAAATTGGGTGGTATGATGTTGGATTGTTTCTGTCGAATGATGTGTTCTTGAGGACTGGCCTTATGGTAGCATGCTTGAGTGAATTTAGCATGTATCCTTGGGCGAGAACAATTGTTACTATGTTGTATATAAAGTGTATGAGTTATTTCTTCATTGATTTTATCCAGGCTACAGGGCAAGGGTCTGACAGAAAGGTAGTGGTGTTGAGGGAGGAAATAATGTGATCAGTTTGTTGGCAGTTTGGCTTATGAAACTTACCCCACATTGTAGTAGAGGTTGGATCTTGGTTCTGGCTGTTATGGTCGGAGGGATGTTCATATTTGGTTTGCTACGTCTTGTGGGTGTATTTCTGGGGCTGATTGTTGTGCTGGGTCTTTGGTGAGTGACTGGGCTATTTCAAAACGTTCGTGTGGTTTATTGGCTGATTTCATAATGAGGTTGGTGTGGAACTGTTGCTTGGATGTGTTTATGAGATTATTGTATTTGTGTTGTTTGTGTCTGTATTATTGTAGGATCATAGTAGATTTCGTCTGTCTCCATTGTCTTTCCAGTTTCCGTAGAGTCCGTTTAGCCTGCTTGATCTCGGAGGAGTACCATGACGCTCTTTTAATGTTCTCTATCTCCTCTATGATCACTCTGCTTCTTACTATTGTTATCTCCAGAATTGACTACTGTAACATTGTCTTTCCAGTTTCCGTAGAGTCCGTTTAGCTTGTTTGATCTCGGAGGAGTACCATGACGCTCTTTTAATGTTCTCTATCTCCTCTATGATCACTCTGCTTCTTACTATTGTTATCTCCAGAATTGACTACTGTAACATTGTCTTTCCAGTTTCCGTAGAGTCCGTTTAGCTTGCTTGATCTCGGAGGAGTACCATGACGCTCTTTTAATGTTCTCTATCTCCTCTATGATCACTCTGCTTCTTACTATTGTTATCTCCAGAATTGACTACTGTAACATTGTCTTTCTTGGCCTCCCCCATTATCGACTCCATCGCCTACAGCTCATTCAGAATACAGTAGTCCGCATTCTCTCACACTTCTTCCAGTTTGAACTTTCACCCCATCTCCTAATCCATTACCACTGGCTCGCAATCGAATTCCGTCTTCATTTCAAACTCCTTACCCTGGTTCATTGCATACTACATTCCAGTGTCCCTGCTATCTGTCCAATGTTCAGCATACCATTGCCTCTGCAGTACACATGCATATCATTTACACCGTCCCTCTGCCTCCCAGGCCCGCTTAGTCTCTATTTGCTCTTCTGCTTTCTATTTTCTCACCCCTGCCTCCTGGAACTCTCTGCCCCCTGCTCTTAGACTCGAACCTTCATATTCCAAATTCAAGACTCTCCTGAAAACACACTTGTTTAATATTGCCTATGACGTATGAGTTCCCTGATCACGTCTCTGTCCCTCTATCTGCCCCCCCCCCTTCCCTTCCTTCCAGTGTTTCCTGGTATGATTGACTTTAGCTGTTCTATCAATTACACTGGAGTTCTTTTCTGTCTTTATCTTTTAACATTTGGTTTTAATTGTGCACCACTTTGTTGCTCATGTGAAGAGCGGCCAAGCAAATGTAAAACATACACATATTCACTGAAATAGAGCGTCGGGGGGAGTGTGTGAGTGTATGCGTGTGAAGCTTGTTCTTCTTTTGCCTGTTCTATAGCATCCGGTGATGGAGCAGTACATGCGTGTGTCTGCATGTGTGTGACTCGGCACCGCTTCTGTCCATGCCCTGACTGGTTCCTTGTGGGCCTGTGTGAGTACGTATGAAGTTTGCACTTCTGTTATCTGTGATGCACCTGGACTGTGGTGGGGCTTGTTGCCTCTCTGTTTCTGAGTCTTGCATTTCTGCTGCCTGTGCGGTCCCTGTTCTATAGACTATTGCAACCTGCTCCTCGTGGGTCTTCCATTGAATCATCTCTCTCCCCTTCGATGTGGTCAAAAGTCAGCTGCACGGGCAATCTTCCGCCATTCTCACAATGCTCACGTAACCCCTCCTCTCAAGCCCCTTCATTCACTCCCTATCCATTTCTGCATCCAGTTCAAACTTCTCCCAATGACCTGCAAGTACCTTCGTTCTACAGCTCCTTGTCACCTCTCTTCTTTTCTCTCTTCCTACACCCTTTCTCGGCAACTCTCTTCCTTAAGCAAATCACTTTTCTTCATGCCCTTCTTTTCTACTGCCAACTCCAGACTCCGTTCCTGCCATCTTGCCGTCATCATGTTGCATCTGTTCAAATCAAGGCTAAAAACTCATCTCTTTCAGGCTGCTTTTAGATCCTGACCCTCTTATTCTGATGTCCACACCCTTATTCCTTTTAATCATTCTGATCCTCTTCGTACTCTGTCTGTCTTGAACAGTTCGTATGCTCTGTGGGGCAGGGACTGTCTCTCATGTGTATATGTGTGGCACTGTGTACGCCTTGTGGCTCTCTACAGAAGATAAGTGGCAATAGTAGAAGTAATAGTGTGTGTGCCTCTATGTGTGTATCTTGTATTTGCCATCTGGGCAGTCCCTGTTTATGGTGAAACTGTGCGTGTGTATGTATGTGTGTTTGTGTGTGTGTCTCTGCCCTGCCGCCGCCTGTGAAGTCCCCGTTCGATGTTGATGGAGTGTGTATAGTGTATATGCTTGAAACCTGCACTGCTGTTGTCTGTGGAGCAGATTTTCAAGTGCTATAAATCATTCACAGCTAAATTCCACCCCCACTTGTCTTACCTTGAGAGGCACACAGCCAAGCCAATAGCGTGAAAAACAGCAGCAACTTCATGTTTTATTTCTGTTTTTTTATTCTCCTCTTTGATTTTCCACACCCGACGATTCAGGCCTGTGCTGTAGGGAGACAGGAATTCTTCGAAAACCAGAGTGGGGTGTGAGGCTCTTCACACATGGGCACGATACGGGTTCTGTTGTCCCCACGGTCGCTGGGCTCTGGCAATCTGGGAAGTGATGGGAACTTTTATAACCTTCCTGACGTTCAGTAGGAGCCTTGTCATCCTGACCAAAAGTTTCAAGGTGGGATTGGCATTCTCTCTAAGCAAAACAACTGTAAGGAAGAAGGAACCACAAGGTTGGAAGAGAGCCAGGGTTGGGGTTTTTGGGGGGGGGGGGAGAGGGGAGAGGGGAGAGGATCAGGTCTACCAAGAGGATAGAGCCTTATCAAAGGCAACAGATGTTTGCTTGTTGGAGAAACTGACATCATTCCAAGTTCCAAGATAGGGTGAGGTGTGGTCTTGTGTTAATGCAATTATGTTGGCCATCCTCCATTCTCTGCCAGTGCTCTCCTCTCACCTCCAACCTCTACACAAAGAAGAAAATTATAACTAAGGGTGTGTCCCACCGAAAGCAGACAACAGCTATTAGGCCTAATATAAGGTTACCAGATGCTCCCTCTTTTCCTCCTGCCTGTTTGGCAGAGACCTGTGCTGGTCCCGCTGCCTTTTAACATATTCAAAAATGACCCGGAAATAGGAATAAAGAGTGAGGTGATCAAATTTGCAGATGACACAAAATTATTCAGAGTAGTTAAAATGCAAGAGGATTGTGAAAAATTGCAAGAGGACCTTGATAAATTGGAAGACTGGACGTCTAAATGGCAGATGAAATTTAACGTGGACAAGTGCAAAGTTATGCACCTAAGAAAGAACAACCCAAACTATGGTTAAATCTAAATCATGCAACGTACTACCCAGGCAAAACATTAAGGCGTCATCGTGGATTACATATTGAAACCCTCCGCCCAGTGTACAGCAGTGGCCAGGAAAGCCAATACAATACTAAGAATCATAAGGAAAGGAATGGAGAATAAAACAAAGGATGACATCATAATGCCTCTGTATCGTTCCATGGTGCGACCGCACCTTGAATATTGTGTGCAATTCTGGTTGCCGTATCTTAAAAAGAATATACTGTAGTAGAATTAGAAAAGGTACAGAGAAGAGCAACAAAGATGGTAAAGGGGATGGAAGGATACCCCTATGAGGAGAGACTTAAAAGGTTAGGGCTTTTCAACCTGGAAAAAAGACGGCTGAGGGAAGATATGATGGAGGTCTATAAATTAATAAATGGAGTAGAACGGGTAAACGCAGATCAATTGTTTACAACATCAAAAACTAGAAAGACTAGAGGACACGCAATGAAACTGCAAGGTTTCATTAAGACTAATAAGAGAAAATATTTTTTTACTGAATGTGTAATCAAACTGGAATTCATTACTGGAGGATGTGGTAAAAGCTGTTAGTGTAGCTGGGTTGAAAAAAGGTTTGGACAAGTTCCTGGAGGAAAAGTCCATAACCATTATTAAAGAGGACCCAGGCTATCCACTGCTTGCCCTGGGACGAACATTGTGGAACCCGTGTGCTTTTTTTGAGAACCTGCCAGGTACTTGTGACCTGGATTGGCCACTTTTGGAAACAGGATACTGGGCTTGATGGATCTTTGGTCTGACCCTGTTCTTTTGTTCTTTTGCACCTCCCCCCATGTTATTCATAAGTTTAGCAAATTGCTAATTTTTGCCATAGCTTGAAACAAGTGATTGAGGCGGTAACTGTACTGAACCTTCTGGTCTTTAAAATGACCACCAAATGTAAAAATATAATTTTAGGAGCCGGGATTTTGCTATATGTGCAGTTTTCTGAATGATAGCCCTTAGAATGTGTAAGGTTCTTTGATATGTTGCCTTGGATGGGGAGAAGAATTAACGCCATTAGCAGATCTAGAAACCATGTTAATCTCGGCGAGTGGGATATTCGGCAGCACATACTCGATTTGTGCCACTGAATATTCCCTCCTAACTCTGCATTCCTGGCGCATTCCTCGAGCAGCACTCAAGTTAACTGGTCAACGGCATTATTTAGCCACTGGTCAGTTAACTTAAATTGGCTAACGTTAAGCACATAAAAGGCAATCTTCACATTAGCCAGTTTAGCTGTCTGGCCAGTGGCTGAATATCGACTCTGCCTAGTTAGCTAAATTATGTCTAGATTGGCCACTGTTGGAAAGAGGATACTGGGCTTGATGGACCTTGGTCTGACCCAGTATTGTGGTAGGCGAAGGCCTGTGATCCATGGTGTCTGAAATAAGCAGACAGGCCTAAACAGCTTGACCTGTAAATGAAGCCTGTGGAGAGGCCCATAGGAATTGCACATCCCCCAATATGCTGCTATTGTAGAACTAGAACTTAGCAAAGCATAAATCAGCTTAGATGAGCAGAATCAGAACTCAGAAATATGTAGAAAAACAAGTTTAAATTGCTACTGATAAGAACATACAGCTGCTATGAAATTAATTAAATCTGCTGAAAGAAAGGTTACAGTGCCCTGCTTTCTCACATGTGCTAACTAGTTAAATGGCCTTGGAGGAGAAAAGTATCTAAGTTGGTGAACTGACCATTGTAATTGGGACTAGAAGGAGGGTAAGCAGGTGCTAAGCCCAGTCAAAAGACATCATTGGATAGCCATATCAGTACCGGGACCAATAGAAGGTGTACGGGAGGTTACCGGGACCAATAAAATGTTTTCCTATGTCTAGAATGGAGTAGAAGTCTATAAAAGTTGTTGTTTTACTAGAAACCATTGCTCAGCCATTTTGAATTTGATTCTGCTTGAGACTTGTGCACAAATAAATGATTTGGACCTTCTGAACAGACTCCTGGTATCATTGGTTTGTCTGCGCTCTGCTGCTACAGTATGGCATATCTTATGTTCTTATGTCCACCAGTGACCCAGCTATCTACATGCCTAATGATTGAATCGCCAACTATAACGTCCATCCTAATCCTTCCCTCATGGGCACATCACCTTGAGGACAGGTCCTAGCTACAGGATCACTTCCTGCCACACTAAAGTGATACTCTCCTTTCATGTGACCTCTCTCCTCCATGGCAACTCAGAGGCTGCCAGACTGGACATGGACTTCAGTACCACGTCCTTATAGGTCTCATCTATGTATCTCTCTGTCTTCCTTATGTCCTCCAAGTCTGCTATTCTAACCTCCAGAGATTGGATTCGTTCCTTGAGGGCAATGAGCTCCTTGTACCTAGTGCACATGTAAGACCCTTCACCAACTGGAAAATCGTATATGTGACTCTCAGTGCAAAAGACTGGATAGCTCCCACCTCGCTGCTGGACTGCTGTCTGCATCTTAGTTTTAAGGGTTTTTTTTAGCTATTTAAGTTGTTTACTTAAAGTTTCTAGTGATACTTGTACTGATACAACTATACCAATTACCTTTAAAGGACTTTATTTACCTCAAGATTAATGAATCTATTCCTATTGAGGATAACTAGCTGAATCTGAAAGTGCATTTGACCACCTCTCCCCCTTTAATAGGTTTAGGAGCCTATAAAGCTAAGATTATGCCTGGGGTGGGTGGGAGTCAGGATGGGTGGGAGGGTATTAACACTTAGTAAAAGCTGGTTTGCTACACAGCCTTTGGTTTGATAGAGGGAGCCTTTAAAATGACCCCTTTGATTTGTCACTTTGGTTTAACACCTATTTAAAACAAATTCCCAGATCTCCTGGCTCCTAACTGGAAGGCCTCTTTGTAAAGGTCTCTAGAAACAATTTCTTTCTTTCAACTAAAAGAATATTTACCCTATTCTTCTTTCTATGCTATGCTATACTCTGATTTGATTTAAACTAAAAGCGCTCTGCTGATACTAGGCCCTGACTGAGTTTTAAATTTAACTTAATAGCTCTCTGCTGAGTTTTAAATTTAAACTGAAAGCTCTCTTATGAGTTTTAGATTTAAATTAAAGGCTCTCTGCTGAGTTTTAAATTTAAACTAAGAGCTCTCTGCTGATACTAGGCCCTGACTGAGTTTTAAATTTAAACTAAAAGCTCTCTGTTGGGTTTTAAATTTAAACTAAGAGCTCTTTGCTGAGTTTTAAATTTAAACTAAAAGCTCTCTGTTGAGTTTTAAATTTAAGCTAAAGGCTCTTTTCTGAGTTTTAAATTTAAACCAAAACCTTAAGCTAAAAGCTCTCTGCTGAGTTTTACATTTAAACTAAAAGCTATACTGATAGTAGGCCCTGACTAAGTTAACATATACACTGGATTCTAAAATACACAGATTTATCAGCTTTAACCCAAAGAATTCCCTTTTTCCCAAGATTTAGAGAGTTTCCCAGAAGTAAATACTTACAAGTGCATATTTCTTTCCAGCAGTAGCAGTCCCTTTTTGGAAGTCCTTCAAGACAACAGGGACATTTTTAAAATACATGTGCAAAACTTGAAAGTACATGTCTATTTTTTGCACTGTCCATACCACCCCCAGAACATGCCTCCTTGAATCTTAGGGGTCGATATTCAGTAACAGCAGCCAATGCTTTTAATGCACCTGGCCACCGCTGATGAAATTAACATTGGATATTCAGTGCAGGAGCCTATGTGGTGTCCAGCACTAAATATCTGTTTGCAGTTATCCAGTCAGCGAGACCATCACATGGAGGAGTAGCCTAGTAGTTTTTGCAGTAACATAGAACTGGAAAAACCCACATTCAAATCTCATGGGCACTCCTTGGATAAGTCACTTAACCCTCCATTGCCTCAGGTACAAACTTAAATTTTAAGCCCTCTGGGGACAGAGAAATAACTACTCTACCTAAATGTAACTTGTGTGGAACCTCTACTGGAAAAGGTGTGAGCTAAATAATTTAGGAAAATGTTGAGCTGCTAAACTGGATAAAGTGAGGGCGGCCATTGATCTGTACTAATTTTGTGCGGTTTAGTGGCTGCTGCAGTGACTGTGACTGCTCTCACTCCGCCCACAGGCCATCATGAATTTAACCAGCCATTTTTTCTTTAATCTGTGGGGGTATTCAGCCGCATTATCTGGATAGTGCCACTGAATTTTGGGGTCTCCAGAGAGTTTAGCCCGTTAGCAGGCTCTGGAAAGCAATCACTTATCTCTAAATGAGCTATGAGAAATTTGATCTAATTTTTGGGATCTGCTGGGTACTTGTGGCCTAGACTGGTCAATGTCAGAGGCAGGATACTGGGCTCAGTGGACCTTTGACAGGCTTAGCACAGCTTTTCTGATGGTCTCATATAAGTCATAGGAACAGAAGTGAGGCAAATCTTGAACGATTTTCAGAAAACTGTTCATGAGGCACTGAAAATTCACCCTGGATGTTTTTAGCACCTGAAGGACCATTGTATTAACCTGATTGATGCTGGGAATGGAGATCAATTGCTCTTTAGTATCACCAGGGATAGGAAGAGAAGAAATAGGCTTAAAACACAGCAGGAAGATTTAAATAGCACATTAGGAAGGTCTTTATATCTGTGAGGATAGTCCACTGCTGGAATGAGTTACTCATGATGGTGGGATCTCCATGACTGCAGGGTTTAAGAACATGTTAGACCCATATTTGTCAGATATGGTTCATGTTCAGGAAATTCTGCCTGGCGGTAGGAGATGGACTAGATGACCCCCTGACATCTCTCCCTGCCCCATCTTTCTATGGTTCCATGTGACCTCCTGAGGCCTCCTCCTAGGCTTCAGCTTCATCTGAAGTCTCTCCTAGCTGGAACCTCTCTCTGATTTTAATGAACTCCTGAAGTCCCTCCTAGACTCTACCCTTAACCTTTTACTGATTCTAAATGAATTCCTGAGGTCTCTTCATGCTCCATCTTTCTATGATTCCAGATGACCTGCTGAGATCCTCTGCTAGGCTCCAGCCCTAACCGCTCTATGATTCTAAATGAATTCCACATCTCTCCTATCCGTAATCTTTCTCTGAATCTAGAGGCCCTCTTGAACTCTTCTTATCTCTGTATTTTTATGATTCCACATGAACCCCTGATGTCCCTCAGCCCTAATCTTCCTCTCCTTCAAGTTGTCTGCCAAGATCCCTGCCCTTCTGTGATTCTAGGTGACCTTCTCACTCCGCTTTCCTCTTAATCTCAATGACATCATAAGGCCCCTGCCCGCTTTGTTGCTCTCTGATGCTAGGTGGTCACCTGAGGTCTCTTTCAGCTCTATTGTTTTGATTTGATGGCCGCTCCTCTTTGCCGCCTCTCAGCAGCTGCCGCTGTAGGTGACTGCCTAGTCTTGCTTGATGGTTGAGCTGGTCCTGACTACAAGGAAGACTCTTTGTAACTAAGCCAGTCAAGCACCTGCTTGGGTCCTAAACTTATTATCATAGAAGGCTCCCTCAATAAACATTGTTGGACAGAACAGGGGGTTCTTGATGGCTTGTGAGTTTCAGTTCCAACAGAAGGATATTCTCAATAAGGACCCAGATCTTTTCACTAGATGGTCTCTCTGCAACTGGGGCATATGGGGTACAGTCAGTTCCAGGAGGTAACCAAGATGTGACCTCTGCATCCCCTTCCTTTTTCTTGGTTAGTCGAGGCAGTTCTAACGTTTGTTTCTGGTAACTGATGTTAAGTTTGTCGATATTAATAGGGAAAGACGGATTAGGTATTAACCTCAAAATAAATGGCTTCTTTCCATGGTCAGGCTTGATTCCTCCATATCTGCCCAGCTCTGATCCCTTCTGTGCCCTCTACTGTTGAGAAAACGTGCCCTTTGCATCAGAAGCCAAATCCAGATCATCTGATTGGTAGAAATAAATTCCCTTCACCCAGTCTGTAAAGATTAAGTGAGGCTAGCAAGATTTGAAAGTGGAAGGAAAAGGTTGCCAGAAACTGGGATGGGATCTGAGTGGGATTAACAATAACTAGTTGGGTGGGGTGTTTATTAGGGGTGTGGGGGCCAATAATTTTCTTTTTGTTTAGTTTCCTCTATTGTTTCTGGAATTTTTCATTTTCTTCAGGTTTGTTTTTCATTTTTCTTTGTTTCTGGAGTAATATTATCAATCGAGTGCCCTTTTGCTCAGCAGTGCACCAGATTCTTTTCCCAGTTGATTCCATCTTACTGGATATTTTACCCCTGGAGGGCTGCTTATCAACAGCAGCAAACTGGTAAAACTAAGCCTAAGTGTTACCAACTGTGAAGCAATCTGGTTTGGTTGCTCAGATAAGATTCCATCTCTTGCCCCTTCTATTAGTGGTGTCTCCATCCACATTCTTGGGGTCCTACCAGACTCTTTAATTTCCTTTAAACCCCGGATCTCTTCTGTGGCCTGTTTCTCCTTCTTAGGACACAGTCACAGGCAGGACCTCACCCAGAGTAGGTTCAAGGTGTTGGCACCCCTAGGAAAACCTTAAACTTATGTTCCTCTAGCTGTCGGAATCTATTGTTTAGCATTGAATGACCTGCCCTATGCTCCCCCGCTCCAAAGCTGCTGCCCTAGGCAAATGCCTAGTTTACCTAATGGTTGGGCCAGCCCTGGCCACAGGACTGAAATTGCTTCTTCATGCTGTAGTCCTGCCAAACTGGACTACTGTAATGGTCTTTAAAATGGCCTTTCTGTCGCTTTTTCAAAGCACCTCCAACTCTTACAAAACTTGACTGTTAAGCTGCAAACAGGGCAAAGCACTTTGATAATCGCCATCTCAACACAGGATTCTTGAATGGATTCAAATTCAAAATTCATAGGATGGCACATAAGACATTATATTCAATTTAAAATCTCCCTCTGGCAGATTGTCTCATCAGTTACACACCTGCCTGGGCACTTTGGGTCCATTCTGTCCTGCCGGCCCTGTCAAAAGTCTCCCCGTACGAACAAGGAGTTGTACGGGGATGCTTAGACAGGAGCGGGAAGGGGTGTTGCGGAGGCAGAGTTAGGGCGGGTGGTCCACGACCCCGGACATACAGGGCTGATTCTGAAGTCAGCAGACTGGACGGGGGGGGGGGGGGGGGGTGGCAGGCCCGGGCAGCACAAGTAAGGTGAAGAGGTGAAGGGGGGGGGGGTCCCCGAAGCCCAACTCTGACCATGGAAGACCAGACTGGGGGGTGGGCTGCGGGTAAGGAAAGAGTGGTCAGCAACGGGACACCATGAAACTGTGGCTCCATTCAGCAGCCTCACTGAGTTAGCCGGGCAGGGGTCTGTACATGCAGGCCGATCGGAATCGGGTCCCAGCATGTACAGACCCTAGACCCAATTCTGATCCCATGGGGCACATCTAGCCCCCATGGGATTGGAATCGGCCTACCTCTGTCCATCCCAATTCCGATTGGGTGCACAGGGGCCTGGACGCACATGTTGGACTATGCCTCTTTGCTCCTTCCAAGCCTCATGGCTCTGTCTTCCTCCTCCATCCAGACCAGGTGCCTGGACGCCCCTAACTAGTCAGGTTTCCAAAAAGCCATTGCTCTGGAAGGGTAGGGGGCACTGCGGAGTGTGCAACAGAGAGGACCGCTTTTGATGGGTTGTCCTGTTACTTTTCTGTTTTGTGTATTATACAGTTTAGCTTTGTAAAAACATGTAGATGAGCTTTTTTGCTGGATTGCTGGTATAGTAAATCTCTGACAGAAAATAAATAATACAATAAACATTGTGCACCCCCTTGCTCAATAGTGCACACTATTTTCAATAGCATGTCTAGTGAGTACTATTTATCAATAATTATATGAGCAACAGGGCAGACTATTATAACGTAGGAAAAAAAATCCAAACGTTGTTTTTTTTCTGTTATGGGTTAAAAATGGCGTGAACCGACATAGGAAATATTTTCATGTCCCCTGTTGTTTCAAACAAATGCGTATCCCTAGTTTTTATCGATTTCTTTATTTTAATGAACGCATACAAAAGCACATGCAGATTCATGAATAAAACAATCAATTGTATTTAGGAAAATATTTTTACAAGTCATCTTTATAATCACAGCTGAGAAAATATACTTGATATACATATAAATAACATTTGTCTGTACCAGCAGGAAAATGAACTTTAGTATTTTACAGAAACCCAGAAATGCAGAAGATGTTAGCAACAAAAGGACTATTTTGTCCGTTCACTCTACCTAGAGATGCCTCCTACTGTACTGTCACAGCTCACACTTAGGGGTATGTTTACTACGCCGTTAGTTGCAAAGGTCCTGTGCTATATGCAGGGGGCATTCCCAGTATATCCTCTGTAGATACCGCAGAGAAAGCGCTGGGATTGGGGGGGGGGGGGTCAGCTTTGCAGATGCAGCTATCACTGCCCATTCAAGAAGTGATAGCCGCATTTGCAAAGCCTGGAAACTTTGGCGCTTACCGCGTGATGGTAATGTCTGCGGTAATCATCCGTGGAAGGCACGCCCACTCTCCTCCCATTCTCCACCCTAATCCCGCCCAAGCTTGCAGCTACTGCACGAAATGCAGACATCGCAGAAAATCGGTGCAGTCTGCATTTTTCCCATGTTAGCTGCTACCGCCGTGCAATATTTCCACATTACTGCCGCGGTTAAGAACATAAGAACATAAGATATGCCATACTGGGTCAGACCAAGGTCCATCAAGCCCAGTATTCTGTTTCCAACAGTGGCCAATCTAGGTCATATGTACCTAGCAGTTTCCCCAAGAGACACAAGTTCCACAATGCTTGTACTGGGTCAAGCAGTTAACGCCCTTTAGTAAACATTTTTTTTTATTTCAGTTTTTTATATACCGCACTATTTATAATCAGCGCGGTTTACAGATGAACACAAAGACCAGAACAACAGGCTGTTCGGTATTACATATAACAGGAGTATAAACTTGGATAACATGGGAGAACTATATACATAGAATAAATATTCAATTAGTTCGATAGCATGAAAAAAACTATTTACATAAAATAGCAGTAGTGCAAGGGTCAGGAGGAGATTGTGGTTAAGTTTATGGTAAGACTATTCTTTTGAAATTTATGTAGGGTAAAATTTGATAAATAGGTTAAATTTTAGGGCTCTTCTGAACTGGGTTAAATCGGTTAAAGCATGTATGTCAGGTGGTAGGGAGTTCCAGAGTTTTGGGGCGCAAAACATGAAGGCTCTACTCGCTGTTGATCGGCTGCAAGTTGTTATGGCCTTTGGCATTGTTAGAGTGTTTAGTGATGATTATCTGTGTTCTTCCCCCTTCTTTCGTGAAAAAGTTTTACCTAGATAGGGTTAAAGTACTGGACAAAAGGGCCCCTGATAATTTGTGTCCCATTCAGGTGAGCACGTTATTGCTGAATTATTAACTGATTTACTCAAGGAAGCTGCTGTACCAGTTTGCCCTAGCCATGTGCTAATAAACGTTATTTACTACTGCAGGTCATATTTCATGCAATGGGGCATCAATTTCCCCTGAGGAGGTAGGGAAGGAGAATCTCTTCTGGACTGAGAATCTAGAAATATTGATGCACAAAGCTCTTGGAACAAAATCTTGCCAAAACTAAATATTTTAGAAAGAATAAAAGACTTTCTGATAAATTTTCAGATTAATGACTTGGGCTGTGGTGAGGGGAGGGGTGTAAGTGTGAAAGTTCACCTAGGGCATCAACTAGTATCAGCTCTGTGGTAATCGCAACAGGAACACATTTCCTTCCTTTGTCCTTCTGGCGCTCACAGCAGCTGGAACAGCCAGATGCTCAAGGTCACTGTGCTGGCGATAAGTGAAGCCTTGGCTACAACACTGGCTACAGAGTTACAGGCGTCTTCGTAACAGCACGAGGTGTTGTAGCTAACGTTAAGCAGGGTGTCGTTTCTGACCACGTCGCAAGTGTCGTTGCTGACACAGCCCAGACTCCGGATCTCTGTGATCATCCCTGCACGGAATGGGGAGAGAGCAGAAAAAAGGCAGAGTTACACAGGAGGTCAGAAAATACAGCAATAATTTCAACCAAACAGAATCCCTGAACAGTTTTACAATTTAATGCCGCAAATGAGGGCACGCAGCCACCTCTGGGGTGGATACCCTACAGGCATGACCGGAGTAGGAGGATGCAATTTCCTCATTGAAGACGAGGAACTCCTTTTAAATAGAACCCCTTGCTTAGCAAGAACTGTAATCCTGATTTATGTCTATTAATGTGATGCCTGCATGGGGAATTTCATGATGATAATCAGTACAGCAGCACCCCTGGATTATTCATTTGTTAACCAGGAGGGCTTTACAGAACTCTTCAGAAACATTACAGTGGAAGTGATGAAAGACGCCGAAGCCATTTCACAAAATAGCTACAGCCATGCCTTGACGCACTATGGGGAAAAATCAAAAAAGGAAAAAAGTGATTTTTAACCAGTAAACTGAGATAGAGCTGAGCTGATTGTGACAGAGCGCGTATATATATATATATATATATATATATATATATATATAATATATATATACACACACACACACACACACTTACAGAGGCATTACCCAAAGACTCTTAGAGCAGAGATACAGAAAAAGACACACGCACCTCACCTCACGGAGGGTCACAGAGCAGAGACACACACACACACACACATGACCCAAATGGGTTATAAGGCGGAGAGATACATACCTGCACAAACACCACATACATTACCTCACGGGAGTAATAAGGCAGAAAGACAGTGGCACACACATACACTTAACCCCTGAAGGAGGTCACGGAACAGAAACACACAACCACACACAGACATCAGAGAGCAGAGATAGTGCTACACACAGCTCACCTGAAAGGAGCTATAAAGCAGAGATACAGACCCACATCCACCTCACCTCACTATGCACATGCAGGCATCACCTGAAGGAGTCACAGAGCAGACACAGACACAGAGTTTTCTCTCTGGGGGTAACTTACACCGCAGGTCAGTGACATTGATCAAGGTCATGGTTCCACAGGCTTCTGTACAGTTCGCAGTATTTTGATTAAAGATGCATTCACTGTAGGGCTTCAGCTGTAGGTTGCAGACATTGCACTCAAGGGCACTCGCTAAAGAGAGAGATAAACAGGTGGAGAGAGAAGGAAAAGCGTTTTATAATAATCTGTAAACAGCAACTTAAGAAAATCCATCTTATTCTCTGTAATTATTGAGATGCTGCCTTCTTTCACACTGTACTTCCTGCATTACAGGAACACTCAGCCCTTCTGCATAGTCCCTGCTGACTCAGGACACACTGTGTTACAGGAACACTCAGCCCTTCTTCATAGTCCCTGCTGCTTCAGGGCTCACTGTGTTACAGGAACACTCAGCCCTTCTGCATAGTCCCTGCTTCCTCAGGGCTCACTGTGTTACAGGAACACTCAGCCCTTCTGCATAGTCCCTGCTGACTCAGGACACACTGTGTTACAGGAACACTCAGCCCTTCTTCATAGTCCCTGCTGCTTCAGGGCTCACTGTGTTACAGGAACACTCAGCCCTTCTGCATAGTCCCTGCTTCCTCAGGGCTCACTGTGTTACAGGAACACTCAGCCCTTCTGCATAGTCCCTGCTTCCTCAGGGCTCACTGTGTTACAGGAACACTCAGCCCTTCTGCATAGTCCCTGCTTCCTCAGGGCTCACTGTGTTACAGGAACACTCAGCCCTTCTGCATAGTCCTTGCTGACTCAGGGCTCACTGTATTACAGGAACACTCAGCCCTTCTGCATAGTCCCTGCTTCCTCAGGGCTCACTGTGTTACAGGAACACTCAGCCCTTCTGCATAGTCCCTGCTGACTCATGGCATAAGAACATAAGAACTGCCGTAGAGGGTCAGACCAAAGGTCCATCAAGCGCAATATCCTGTTTCCAACAGCCACAATACCTGGAATATCCCAAAAGTAGCCAGATTCCTTGCTACGTATCCCTAGGGATAAGCAATGGTTTTCTCTTGGTCTACTTTAATAACTATTAACAGACTTTTCCTCCAGGAATTTGTACAAACCTTTTTAAAACTTAGCTACACTAACTGTTTTTACCACAGTGAGTCTCAAAGCTTTAATTATGCATTAAAAGACAAATATTTTCTCCTATTTATTTTAAATGTACTACTTTGCAACTTCAAGGCATGTCTTTGTACTTTTTGAAAGAATAACCAATCGATTTATATTTACTCGTTCCACTCAGGGTTTTATAGACCTCTATCATATTTCCTCTAGTACCAACTGATTTATTCTTTGGGCAGTCCAAGGTGTACACAGTAAATCGCGAAGTATGCAAGTTGATTGTAAAATGTGCTTCCTTAATCTGTGTGCAGACATTTCCCCTTGCTCTTGACTAGACATTATGTCCACGCTTTCAATACAGGCACGATTTCGGCAGGATTTAGCTAGTATTTTATGAAGACAAATAGGCGCTGATTTGCTTTTATAAACCGTCCTTCAAATAGGTGCCTTCATGACCACATAACCTAGGCACCGTGTTATAAAAATTACCCTCATAGAGCTGAAAAAGCAACCCACACAGGTTAACTTCCTCCTGTCACAAAAAAAGCAGCCGCGGGTACACCTCCCCTCTTAACCCACTGCCAACATTGTTCTCTTAATCTACTTAAATCACAGAAGTACAGGGGAGAAGGAAGCAAGAGGGAAAAGCAGGAGCAATGACCAAAGATACTCAAAGAGGGGGTGGGAGGAGGGAGGGCAGTAGGGATGTGCACTGCTTAGCATGCATGTGTTCATTTTTAGGGCTGGCTCAACCACTGGGCAAACTAGGCAGTTGCCCAGGGCAGCAGCTACAGTGAAAGCAAAACAATGGGTCCCGGCAGCAACACAAACTCAGAGTCCTCAGTGCTTCATTTTACCTTTAGGAAAAATGGAAAATGTGCAAATAGTCCATTTGCTATTGTAAGTGGCTCTTTGGAGTCTCCCTCATTATGCATATATTTGCAAAACAGAGTTTAATATTTAAATGTGCGATGTCTAAAAGCTAATTGCAAGGTGGCATGAGGCTAAAGTTTTGCCTAGACAGCCTAATAACATAGCACTGGCCCTGTTCATTTGTGAATCTTAAAAAGTTTAGTACATGCGCAGGTTAAAAAATTTTAACGCAAACGCAAAAAAGGTATTAGATGTGTGAAATAAACCCTCAAACACCTGAAAATCCGGAGAACATCTGGAAAAATCCAGAAACAAACCAGAGAGATTTAGACTGTGCACCTTGCTAAAAGGTAGGGGTAATAACCAGAGATACATAAACTGCTGAGGGGAGAGAAGGTTGTAAAGGAGATTTTAGAGCTGACTTAATTCTTCAGTCAGGGGTTTTGAAGTACACGAAAGAAGCGGCTCTGAGGACACTGAATAGTTATTTTAAAAAAATACGCTCACCAACCTAGGCTGAGACACAGCAAAGTGGCAAGAGCCAAGCAGAGGAGTCTGTGCATCTTCCCAAAGTCTGTCCTTCTTCCAAAAGTCCCAAGAAGTGGAGGGTGTGAGAATCCTCTTTCCACAGTGGAGTGCAGACTTCCCTCAGACCCTAGAACGTGCCCAATATGATCTTGCAGCTTTGTGCCCAATATTTATACTGTTTTCTCTCCATTTCCTTGTGCCGAGGAGGATTACGAGGTATCACTGGAGATGTTTATGGGAACACCCAAGGAAGCATTTTGAAGAAACAAATAGAAAAGACCAGTCAGGGGGCATTCAGGGGCTGTGTTACAGGTTGGTTTGTCTACCCGTCAGTGGTGCGTAGTTGCAATGGCAAACAGAAAAATCCAAGTTATCAATGTCCCTGTTTAAAGCACATTATGCCAAGTTTAAGTTTCAATGTAAACCGCTTTGATTGAAATGATAAAGCGGTATATAAAACCTGTTAAATAAATAAAATAAATAAACAGGAAGAAGTGTGGAAATCGCCAACCTGTAATTGACTTTCAAATATCTTTACAGTACCTGGGATGCCCCCTTCTCCTAATTAGTGTCAGGCGCTCACTTTATTCCTTTCTTTATGCAAACTTATAGAATGCAATTTATGTATAACATTCAAAGCCATTCACAAGAAACAACTTTGGCAGTGGGGTTTGGAGATGGGCCAGTGCTGGGTGGTCCCTGACTTACGAAATGCTGACTTAGGTATTACTGTGACCCCTACGGATTGGACCCGTATTTGGAAGGAGGCCTATAATATGTCGGTTTGTTTGTGTATGGTGAAACTAATGGTTAAAGTGCTTCATAAGTCTTTTTCTCACGTTTCACGACTGCAGCTTCCCTGCACTGTTGGTGGGGTTGTGGGAGCAGGACTACTTATGTACATATGTAGCACAATTCTGGGGAGGGTTGGAGGGGGAGATCTCCACTGTGTTGCGGTTTCCTATTACTATTTCCACCCTAGGGGTAATGGGAAGATATAGATGCACCCTTGATGCATCGTGGACTAGTAACTCAGCTGTTCCAAGCAGTGCATTTCACTATCGCTACCTTCTGGAAAGGAATTTCTCAACTGGCCTGTTCTGACATCAGACCAGAAGTGTAGCTGTCAGGGAACACCTTGTCCACACAGTTAAAGGGCAGACCGCCAGGATCGAGCGTTTCTGGGCTCCTTTCTTGAAATTCTAGAATGTTAAATAATTGGGGAGGGTTAAGAGATTGGTAAGTATTAGTTTGGTCAAGTCATTTGACTGCCAGGTTGTGATCTTTGTATTGCTCTTGCGCAAGTTGCAATGTCATGAACCTTTGTAAGCTTTGAAATAAATAATTATTAAAAAACATATAAAATATAGAAGCAGTGCTGTAAGGGATGAGAAAGTAGCCGCGGGTCTATAAGAGAGTGATCTAGGAAATGCGGCCCTCCCAATTCTGTTTATTCCTGTGCCTCAGTTCTAACCTCCAGTACTGTCACTGATGCTATGTGTGTGCAACTTTGCGGCAAGTCATGTTATCTCCCTAGGCCTCAGCTCCAGTGCCCAACTCTGTCATTGATTTTCTCTTTGACTATAGGGTGACTCAGTCCTAATCCCCGGCTCTGTTACCAGCTCCAGGGCCGGTCCAACCATTAGGCAAACTAGGCGGTCACTTTGGACAACAGCTCTGGGGGGGGGGCGGCAAGGAAGCAGGACATTCGAAGCTAAACAATAGATTCTGACAGCCAAGCAGGGCATAAGGCTTAAGGTTTGCCTAGGGTACCATCACCTTGAACCAACTCTGGGGCCGGCCCTGACCACCTCTCTTGTAGCAGATTATTTGTCAGAGGAGGCTAAGCAGAACATTTTACATGACACCTGCGCTGTAAAATAGTCAGTGGATTGTTCTGTCACAGGCACCGATCATTGCATTTTTCATGGTTATTTGCACTGTAAAATAAGTTTCATACTGTTGCATACAGGATACAGCTGCCCAATTTATTTATTTATTTATGCTTTTCTTCTATACCGCTTTTTCCAAAGATCAAAGGCGGTTTACATTTAACATATAATGAACATGGTTTTTACATGGAACAGTGTATAGGCAGGTAAAGAGATCTGCTTGGCTTCTGATCTCTCTAGGAGCCTGGTCATACGCAGGGTCACTTCTTTTGACCCTTCATTCTTGGCTGGATTCCAACACAACAATTTGTTTCTGATTCTGGGATGCAAATCACAGATTTCCCATCTTCTTCTTCCCCTGTCTGAAACCACAAAAACTGGAAATGTAGCAAGAAAATGTACTGGGCAGTACTGAAGATTAGACAGCGACCGTACTGGAGATCAGAACTGAGGCACCGTAATAAACAGAATGGGGCAGGTATCATTTCCCAGATCGCTCTCTTCTATACCTTTGACTACTTTATCATCACTTACAGCACTGTTTCTATATTTTATATGTTTTTTACATAGCTCTTTATTTCAGGGCTTGCAAAGGTACATGACCTTGCAACTTGCACAAAAGCAATACAAAGATCACAACCTGGTGGTCAAATAACTAGACCAAACTAATACTTATCCATCTCTTAACTCTCCTCCAATTAGTTAACATTCTACAATAGTGGCTCTCAACCCAGTCCTCTGGGACCCCCAGGCCAGTCAGGTTTTCAGGATATCCACAATAAATATGCATGAGGTAGATCTGCAGGCACTGCTTCCATTGTATGGAGATCTATCTCTTGCATATTCATTGTGGATATCCTGAAAACCTGATTGGCCTGGGGGTCCCAGAGGACTAGGTTGAGAACCACTGTCTAGAATTTCAAGAAAAGAGCCCAGATAAGCTCAGTCCTGGTGGCCCGCCCTTTAACCGTGAGGACAAGGTGTCCCATGACTGCTATACCTCTGGTTTGATGTCACAACAGGTCAGTTGAGAAATCCCTTTCCAGAAGGTAGCAATAGCAAAGCTGAGTGACTCACTGTTCCCTGTGGCTCCAGGGTGTGGTGTTTATCCCTAGTAACCGAGAGCTGAGTTCTCTTGGGGACGGCTGACCATAGTGTGACCGTAACTGGGTCTGTGGTCATGTACAGAGGCATCATGTAGAAGATCCAGGGCACAGCCTATAAGCTCCTTTCTTCCTCCAGGATTCTGATAATTAAACAATTCAACAATTACAATCTAACTTACTACCCTTCTCCCAACCCCCTCAGAACAATCCCATAAAACTAAATACTCCGTCTTTGATTCCCAAGCAGCTATCGTCAGGGAGTCATCAAAAAGTAGAAAAACTAGGGGATATACAATGAAGTTACAATGTAACCCATTTAAGGCTAATAAGAGAAAATATTTTTTCACTCGACGCATAATAAAACTCTGGAATTCGACTGGAGGATGTAGTAAAAGCTGTTAGAGTAACTGAGTTTAAAAAAGATTTGGACAAGTTCCCGGAGGAAAGGTCCATAGACCATTATTAAAGAGGACCCGAGAAATCCACTGCTTGCCCCAATACAAGCATTGTGAAATCTGTGTCTTTTTGGGAACCTGCCAGGTACTTGTGACCTAGATTGGCCACTGTTGGAAACAGGATACTGGGCTTAATGGGTCTTGGTCTGACCCAGTATGGCATATCTTATGTTCTTACGTGACCTGTGAGAGGGGAACCACCCTGTTAATTCAGAGCCAGGAATCCTGTGGCTTTTCATGCAGTCGCCTCTTACTACATTGTGTCTCTGCTGAGACAGGAGACCTCTGCTCATAACACAGGAAGCAGCTCCCGCAAATAATTTGCATCATTGTAGTTAGGGGTTGAACATGCACATTAGTGGTATCTCTGCACAAAATGACCTGCATAATAAGGAAAACCCAAGCCGGTTTCTACCACCCAATAAAACTATTCCAAAGAAGTCTACAGAGTGCTGCTGGAAGCCTTGAACAGGGCCACCGAGGACACTTACCTGGAAAACGACTGCCATCTTTGAATATCTGTCTGCTAATATTTATGTTCAACTTACATGCTGCAGAAAGGGCAAACGGTTCTGATTTACTAAAGGAAACAATATATAAGCTGAATATAAATATTAGGGGCGGGGGAAGGGAATATTCAATGGATGCGGCCAGCGCTGTTAAAGTGCCCGGTATATTTAGTGTCCGGTAAGCGTTTTAGCGAACTGGTCAGCAGCGATATTCAGTTGCTAGCCAGATATCAAAACTGGCTAAAGATAGGTCAACCTTATTTCTGCCCAGCCTTCATCAGTTGACGTTAACCGCCAAGTGTCTGAATGTTGCTGCTGACGTGATAACTCTGGTGTCGCCCCGTCCCCCACCCGCATTGGGGCGTACAAACCAGGTGGCAGAGAACAGAACATTATTACAATGAACGGTAGAAGAACTCTACATTTAACAGTTTACAACTCTGTAGCTATGTACAGTGATACAGACTTTTGTTTGAGGGAGACAGTTGAGTGCTGAGTTCAGTTCTGTGGTTGTGTAGCCGATGTGTTGTTGGAGTGGTTTTTGAAGAGGTAGGTTTTTAGGTGTTTTCTGAAGTCGGCAATGTCTGTGATCTCTCTTAGGTTGGGTGGGAGTGAGTTCCATAGTGTTGGTGAGTAGTATTCAGATGTTCTGGGGAGTACTCTTTAGTGGAGTTCGGTGGTATGGCAGCCGTTGATAGTGTGTTTTGGTGGGGTTTCCTCCATGAGCACGTGTTTGGTACTTTTCTGATTTTGTCATTTAGGCATTTGGTGGACTGATTTACTATCTTGTATGTCATCATTAAGGCCTTATATTCGATTCTGGCTCTGATAGGAAGCCAGTGGAGGTCTTTTAAGGTGAGGGTGATGTGCTCATGTTTTCTTGATCCGGTAATCAGTCTGGCGGCTGTATTTTGTGCCAGCGGCAGGGGGCGAGTTGTGCTCTTGGGTAGGCCGTGGAGTATCATATTACTGTAGTCTAGCTGTGGGGTGATTATTGCCTGGCAAACGGTTCTAAAGTGGTTCTGTTCCAATATGGGTCATAGGTTTTGTAGCATCTTGATTTTGTAATAAACTTTGGTGGTTGTCCCGTTGATATGAGTTTGGAAATTGAGGTTCTGGTCCAGGTGTATTCCCAGATATTTTACTTCATCCTTTATTGGGATTGGGTAGCTTCAGGGGCGGCCCAAGGGGGGGTGGGGGGCCATGTGCTGAGATTAATTGTGGGACCTCATTTGCATAGGGAGCCTCATTTGCCTAAATATTTGCATAATGTTAACATATATTTTTAGTAAACATGCCTCTTAATGAGTGTCTAGATAAAGAAAGACTAACAGATTTCTACGTTACTATATTCCAGTGCCAACCGCCAGGCCCATTAAGAAGTACTATAAACACTGATCATTTAGAACCCATAGCTAATCCACCCTATCATAACAGCACTGCCAGGACTCACAAAGCACCAAACCCTACCTATCAAAAGGTTAACGAGTATTGCTGGCGGCTGGGTAGAGGGAGCCGGGGCCTCGCGTGGGCTTCCCTGGCTCCCTCTGCAGCCATCCATTGAGTGGGAATGGAGTTCACACGGGGCCCCCTGAAGCACGGGACCCTGTGCGAACAACATTCTCGCTCAGTGGAAGGGCCGGCCCTGGTTAGCTTCCAATTAGTATATTGTTTGGGGGTGTAAATGAAACATTTCTTGTGATCACGAGTGCTTCAGATTTCTTGTAGTTGATTGTTAAATTCCTCTGGGCTAGTTATTCAGTTGCTTCTGCCATACATGCGGTAATGGTTTATTGCCGCTGAATATCCCGCTGACCGCAGTTTAACTGGTTATCAGCTCTACTAACTGACTAAATTGCTTTGAATATGCCCCCCTGGAATTCTAATGATATTCGCCAAAGAGTTGTTAAAATAAACAAACCGAATATCCAAAGGTTTTATGCACCTGACTTTGAGAGTTATGCTCTTAAATTGGCCTCTTTTAAATTTACTAGGGCTGAATACCTAAAATTATATTCGCTGCTTTAAACGAATCCCGGATATTCGGTGACAGAGCCACATGCAGCCCGTGGCAATGAATATCGGGAATGCCCAGATAGTGATTTAGATAGTCGGACACTACTGTAGCTGGATAGCTAAACTGGCTAAAGTGAGACCTGCTGTTTTTTGGCCTAACTTTTACTGGTTTGGGTTAACCGATTAGTGGATGAATATCACCGCTGACCGGTTAATCCTTGGTGCCGTTCCTGTTCTGCCCCAGAATGCATCAGTGCGTTCCGCTGAACTAAGAAGGATATCTAATGGCGCAGACCGGGTATGTACCTCTGACTATCCTGCGCTGTGGGATTAATGCAGTTAGAAGGTCTGCTCGCCATGTTCATATACCCCCCATAACCTTTAAGCTCCTCAATTAGGATGGATTTTCAGCTGAAAACTTAAGCTCCTAAGTGTGGCTGATAATAGGGCCTAAATTTAGAAGCCTTAGGATCCTAATTTAAGAGCTGAGGTTTTTTTGAATATCAGGCCCAAAGTTTTTATTTTTAAATGGGCGTGTCCTTGAACTGGGTACTGCCAAAACAAAGAAGCCAGGCGGTCCTAAATTATTCCAGATGGCTATGTGGACAGCGGACTGAATAATGCTGTTCTCTCCATAGTAGTGGTGCTCACCACAGATCCATGCCTAGATCGGCGCAGTGACATCATAGTATTCTATAACTTATGCGCATAGATTTAGGGTCCCACTAATGTTCCACCAGGCTTCTCCCCATATACACCCAACTGAACATATGTGTGATGGGACATGTGTGCAGGGGCCGTCCAAAGCGCACACAAAAGTGCTCATTCAGGATTGTAAATCTTTCAGAACAGGGACTTAACGCATGTTTCAAGCATGTAAATCTCTGAGTGCCGTATATAGAATCAGCCCCTATATGTGTGTATGCACATACACCGTGACTCTGCACCTGCCCAAACTACTATCCCGGGAACGCCCACATGCAGATTGAGTAAAGGAAAGTGCTAGGTTGCTATGCGCTCTTTTCCATGCGTAAAAGATGCTTTATAAAATTATTCCCGAATATCCTCACACTTCACCAAACATTTACACGGAAATCTCTAAAGCTTTCCTACACCCAGGGCCGGCAGCTCTTGGCCTATCTCTGAAAAACCTTTTTCAACAAATTTGAGCAGCTCTCTCTTTTAATTTTCCAGACTTTGCTGATGATGATCTTTTGAGTTTTTTTGCCACTTGGCAGTGAGATCATATGGTTCCCTTGATTTTATTTTCCCTAGACGTTCTCACTCGATCTGATTTTGATACTTCTTTTTTAGATGTTGGCTATGTTGTAATGATCCGAATCGGCTTATTGATATATCGAGCAGTCTTTTTCTGAAATGAATATTGGTTTGCGTAAGGTTTCTTGAAAATAAACTTTGATGAATACTCAAAAGGCTGAGATTCTGCCTGTGGGGCATAAGGACTTAGTGACCTGTTCTTCTATGGTAGATTTTGGGATAGGAAAGGTGGCGGAGTTTTCTTGTGTTAAGGATCTGGGAATAGTTGTGGATTCGGTCTGGCCCTTGGAAGGGCAAGTTGCTTGCATTGATAGGGCAGCACATTTTAAGCTTCAACAAGTGAGAATACAACTGTCTTTGGACAATTGTTCATTCCTTATGGAGGTATAAGCCTTGGAGTT
Organism: Ichthyophis bannanicus; assembly: GCA_033557465.1. Classification (NCBI taxonomy): domain Eukaryota; kingdom Metazoa; phylum Chordata; class Amphibia; order Gymnophiona; family Ichthyophiidae; genus Ichthyophis; species Ichthyophis bannanicus. The sequence goes on along the minus strand of CM066051.1, from coordinate 67,897,482 downwards.
GTCAGTCCTGGATTATGGTAGTGGTCCCTGGGTGGGTCTGTCAAAAAGACTCACGCACAGGCTGTGGGTCGCCCAGAATGCAGTAGCAAGGATGATTGACAGGCAGCCAAGATAGAAACATAAATAAACCATAAACATAGAAAAACTGTTGGCAGATAAAGGTCATATGGCCGATCTAGTCTGCCCATCCATACCAACTACCAAGGTTTGCAATCCCTTTATTCCCTTAGAGACCCTTTGTGCTTATCTCATGCTTTCTAGAATTAAGATAAAGTCATCCTCTCCACCACCTCCACTGGGAGGCTATTCTTTCCATAAAGATGTATTTCCTCAAATTACTCTTGAGTCTAACCCCTGGGAACCTGCTACCTCTCTCGTATGCCATCTTCATTGGCTTCCAATTGATTCTGACTGCTGTCTTCCTTATGAAGAGAATCGTTCATTCTGCTTGAGAGAAAGACTGTCTTGGTATGAGCTGGGGCGCCAACAACAGTCTAGTCCAGAGGTTTGCTATGTGGCAAGGAGATGTATCAAGCATTTACAGTTATAGCGCCAATAATATGGAATACGTAGCCAGATGAGTCTAATTATTTGCATTTTTGAAAATTGTTAAAGATATGTTTGTTTCTTTGAGTATTGTTTTATGTTTTGTTATATTATTTGTTTAAATTCTGTTTTTATGTATATTGCGCTGGGCAGCCTTTGTGCCGGAGACTGCGGCTGATAAATCTGGGGGCAGGGGAGGGGGATATACAAAGGCACTTACACGGTTTGCAGATACTAACGCGGTTAGTGCCGCTAAATATCCACAGATGCCGACGCTACGTGCCCCGATGTAAACCGGTCAGCATCAGGACCTATCTGGAGCATTCAGGAACGGAGTGGAGGCGACATCTATCGCTAACCGGACAGTGGGATATTGAGCCACTACCTAGTTAGCGATAAGCAGCGAGAATCAGGTGCAGGAAACTCTGGCCTAACTTTTGCAGAGTATCACTAACCTCGTAGTGGCTCAATCTCACCACTGCCTGGTTAGCAATCGGCAAATACGTGTACCCTGGATATTCAATGCAGGGGTGGCTAGCCACTGCCGGCACTGAATATCAAGCTCCTGACAAATAAATGAATGAAAAACAGTATTAGTACATTACCTGCCTGGAGTCTTTCTTTTGGGAGGGCAGAAGAAAAATGTGAACAGTTTTGTAAGAGGGAGAGGGAAGGAGTAACCTTTTGGTGAACCATAAGCAAAAAAGTACACCACTCCACTGTAACAGAAAATCATTTTAAAATTCTCACAAATTGGGTTTCAGTGGTTCTGACAGCAGATGAAGACTGGTCGAGGAGGAAGCAACAGGTAAGAAGTGCTGCTCCCTGACTGCTCCTGCTAACTGAAGGACAATGTGTGCGGATGGAGAGAAGAGACTCTGGACTCCTGAGGTAGAAGGGATACAAACACCTGGGTATGGTCTTTATTCTTTGCACCATGTGATAGGATAGAAGGGATAGAAATGCCTGGGATGGTCTTTATTCCCTGCACCGTGTGATAGGATAGAAATGCCTGTGATGGTCTTTATTCTCTGCACCGTGTGATAGGATAGAAATGCCTGTGATGGTCTTTATTCCCTGCACTGTGTGATAGGATAGAAATGCCTGGGGATGGTCTTTATTCCCTGCTCCCTGTGATCAGATAGAAATGCCTGGGGATGGTCTTTATTCCCTGCTCTATGTGATAGGATAGAAATGCTTGGGGATGGTCTTTATTCCCGGCTTTATTCCTGTCCTCGACAGCCTGCTACTTACATTCCTGTGCCCACTCAGTTGAGTGTCTTTGGCTTAAAACACATACCCTTGATGACTATCTACATTTCAAATTTATGCTAATCTCCTTCCAGTCAGCCATAGCACTCGCCAACCACGAGTACTATGTCCATCTAACTCTCCTGCCTCTGACCCTCGGCATCTCTTTGCTACGCTCAACTCTCTCCTCAAGGTCTCTCCTCCCCCAATCCCTCCTTCACTGTCTGCCCAGACCTTGGCTGACTACTTCCATGACAAAGTCCAAAAGATTAACCTTGAATTCTCTACAGGGTCACCTCCACCTCATCTTCCCCCTCTTCAATCCCAAATCCTTCCCTCACCTTCAGGCACCCTTTCTTCCTTTTCTGAAATCACTGAGGAAGAAATGGCAAATATTCTCTCCTCCTCCAAACTGACTGCCTGCTCCTCTTATCTTATCCCCTTCCATCTACTAAGCTCTGTCTCTTCCGCCATCATCCCTTCCATCGGTCATATCCTTAACCTATCGCTTTCCACTGCAACTGCTCCTGTGGCCTTCAAGCATGCTGTGGTTACACCTCTCCTCAAAAAGCCCTTACTAGACCCACCAGTCCTTCCAGCTAGCTACCTCTCTCTCCTCCCCTTTGCTTCAAAATTACTTGAAGGAGCAGTTCACCGCCACTGTCTTGACTTTCTTTCCTCCCAAGACCTTCTGGACCCACTGCAATTTGGTTTTCGTTCTCTACATTCCACAGAAACGACTCTTGGCAAAGTCTCCAGCGACTTGTTGCTTGACACATCCAAAGGCTTCTACTCAGTTCTCATCCTTTTTGACCTTTCTGCTACTTTTGACACTGTTGATCACCACCTTCTCCTCGATACTCTCGATTGGTTTTAGGGGCTCCGGTCTGTCCTGCTTTTCTTCTTATCTCTCCCATCACACTTTTAATGTATGTTTTGGTGGATCCTCCTCTACTGCCATTCCACTTTCAGTTGGTGTACCTCAGGGCTCTGTCTTGAGACCTCTTCTTTTCTCTCCCTACACTCGTTCCCTTGGTGCACTTATTTCCTCTCATGGTTTTCAGTACCATCTTTATGCTGATGACTCTCAGATCTACTTTTCTGTGTCTGAAATGTCTCCAGGAATCCAGGTCCGAATCTCTGCCTGCTTATCCAACACTGCTGCCTGGATTTCTCACCGCCGTCTGAAACTGAATATAGCCAAAACTGAGCTCCTTATCTTTCCCCCTATACCCATCTCCCCCCTTCCTCCCTTCTGTATTTCTGTGGTTAATGCTACACTCTCCCTGTTTCCTCAGCTCACAACCTTGGGGTCATCTTTGACTCTACTCTCTCTTTCTCTGCACACATCCAACAGATAGCTAAAACCTGTTGCTTCTTTCTCTATAACACTGGCAAAATTTGTCCTTTCCTTTCTACACACACTACTAAGACACTTATCCACTCTTTAGTTACTTCCCATCTAGACTATTGCAACCTCCTCTTTCCTGGTCTCCCTCTGAATCATCTCTTTCCCCTTCAATCTGTTCAAAGCTCAGCTGTGTGGTTAATCTTCCACCAGCGTGTATATGCTCATGTAACCCCCTCTTCTCAAGTCGCTTCACTGGCTCCCTATCCGTTTCTGTATCCAGTTTAAACTTCTCCTACTGACCCAGACGTGCACTCGTTCTGCAGCTCCTCACTACCTCTCCTCTCTTATCTCTCCCTACACCACTCATCGGGTGCTCCGCTCTTCTGGCAGATCCCTTTTATCTGTGCCCTTCTCTTCTACGGCTAACTCCAGACTTCAATCCTTTCACCTTGCTGCTCCTTATGCCTGGAACAAACCACCTGAGTCTTTGCATCAAGCTTCATTTCTGGCCCTTTTCAAATCCAGGCTGAAAGCTCACCTCTTCAGTCTGCTTTTGGTTCCTGATCTGCTTAGTCTCCTACATGTTCCCTTACCCCTCCTCTAGATGTGTCCTTGTCCTCAGCAGTTGTGTTGTCTGTCTTGACTAGACTGTAAGCTCTGATGAGCAGGGACCGTCTTTCACATGAGTCTGTGCAAAGCTGGGTACGTCTTGTAGCACTATAGAAATGATAACAGTAATAGTAGCAGTAATAAATCCCCAGGTTGTTGCCAGTGAAGTCTCATGGGGCTGGATCTCAGCCCTGATTCTGATTGGGCTGAAAATACAGGGGAGCAGGAGGAAAACTACCAGGTTAGCGCTTAATCTCTGCAGAATACAATATTTATTTGTCTTTATTTACTAAGGATTTAGCTCACACCCTTTGATTAGTAGCTGAAGGCAAGTTATAGTTGGATATTTCCCTGTCCCCGGAGGGCTTACAATCTGGACTGCAGGCAGTGGCAGTAGGATTTCCGCCCTGGCTCTGCCCACTGCTTGAACCCCTGGGTAGGGGATAGTCCTTCAGTCCCCTGACTGCTGCTCCCAGATGCGGTGAGCGCCAGGGCTTCTGCCGTGTTATGGAACGTTGCAGAGGTCGCTGCTGCAACACTCATGAGTGATGTTGTATCTGCCGCTCATGATGTTGTCCTCGACCGTGCTGTTGCATTTCTTGGCTGTCAGGCAGCCCTGTTTCTGCATCTTTATGGCACCTGGAAAAGCCAAAGCAGAGACGCGTCAGATCACGGAACCACGGAAGACTCAGAATGCAGATACGAAGGGAACAAAATACATTTTGTTCGGGGGACTGCACAACGTTTTAAAAAGAGCAGGGTATCAAAGCAGAGCCCACTTTAAACTGTACCTCGGTCTTAATCCCTGGTTCTGTCAGTAACATTGGCGTCAATATTTAGCAGGGGAAGTTGCTGTTTCAAAGATATAGGGGTCAATGTTCAGGAGCAGTGGTGACTACATTTAAATGAATCAGCATGTAAGTTAATAGGTATATTCAGCAACACTATGCGTAAAATCAGCAGTGCTGAATATGCATATTATGTGCTTCCCACGCCACCTCTATATGTTTAGTTAGGCTTGCTAAACATTTAAGGCCAATACACACACAAACAAAACAGATAATAAAATTTACAAAACTGTGATATACTTGCATGCACACACATTCACACATATAGACTACGGGCCCGATTTTCATTTAGGCAGGCTATATGCCACGTCGGCGCATAGCCTGTCCACCGACTCTCTTAACCTGAATTTTCATTTCTGCAGTGACAGAAATGAAAATCTGGGGCACACTGCACAGGCCGGCAGCCACCGAGGCTAAGCAGGTAGCAGCGATTTTCGATGCTGACCATTTAGCCTCAGCACCTTAAAGACAGGCGAGGGTTTTCCCCGCCTATCTTTAACGCGCAGAGTGCTAAGTGGCAGCCTCGAAAATCGCTGCTACCCACTTAGTGCCATTCCCTGCCTCCGCTCTGCTCCGGAACACCGCAAACACGCCCCGATACTAAGCGGATAGCATCTGGGCACATTAGAGACTTAACCGGGATTTTCCAAAGGCACTACCCTTGTAGGTGCCTTTGGAAAATCCCGGTTAAGGCATTTACACGGGGAACATGAGCTGTTACCCATGTAACTGCCTTTGAAAATCGGGGCCCACATTCACAAGATGCAGACACACACACACACACACATACATAAACAGAAGGGTTGGAAAGAATTCCATGAGCGTTGCTCTGCATGCTTTGCCCACTTGTTATTGTAATTGGTGTTACGGTAGTTCTAAGTACAAGAGTAGAGAAGCGGCATAGCAAAAGGCAATAAATATAAACATATGTGGCCACATAGGCATGGAAATGATTTTATAGCGTGGCAATATTCAACCGCCATAAGTATACCTAAGTGGTTTAAGTTAGAACAGCCATTTTTCTGTTTTATCTGTACAGCGCTGCTGAAAATGTACAGGTGGGGGACTCGTCCATATAGTGGATCAGTCCATTTAGGGACACGTTATTCAGGCAGGAGCTGAACACTTCTGTTCTCCCCCACAACATCCTTGGCTCCCTTCTTAGATTTATCCATCTGATGACTGATTTTCAGACAATAGCACTTATGGTACTGACCATGTAAGTTCATCTGAGTATCAGCTCCTATGCATCTGACCTCAGAGTGAGTCCCAATCCCCAACTTTGTCACTGTGTGTGATGCTTGGGCGAGTCACCATTTCATCCTTGTGCTTCAGTCCTAATCCCTGACTGTCACTGACTCTGTGAGTCCTCAGGACAAGTCTCTATCTCCTTATGCTTGCATCCTAATCCCCGGCTCTGTCGCTGACTCCGTGTGTGATGCTTGGGTGAGTCACTATTTCATCCTTGTGCTTCAGTCCTAATCCCCGGCTCTGTCGCTGACTCCGTGTGTGATGCTTGGGTGAGTCACTATTTCATCCTTGTGCTTCAGTCCTAATCCCTGGCTCTGTCGCTGACTCCGTGTGTGATGCTTGGGTGAGTCACTATTTCATCCTTGTGCTTCAGTCCTAATCCCTGACTGTCACTGACTCTGTGAGTCCTCAGGACAAGTCTCTATCTCCTTATGCTTGCATCCTAATCCCTGGCTCTGTCGCTGACTCCGTGTGTGATGCTTGGGTGAGTCACTATTTCATCCTTGCTCTTCAGTCCTAATCCCCGGCTCTGTCGCTGACTCCGTGTGTGATGCTTGGGTGAGTCACTATTTCATCCTTGTGCTTCAGTCCTAATCCCCGGCTCTATCGCTGACTCCGTGTGTGATGCTTGGGTGAGTCACTATTTCATCCTTGTGCTTCAGTCCTAATCCCTGACTGTCACTGACTCTGTGAGTCCTCAGGACAAGTCTCTATCTCCTTATGCTTGGATCCTAATCCCCGGCTCTGTCACTGACTCTGTGTGTGATGCATGGGTGAGTCACTATTTCATCCTTGTCCTAATCCCTGGCTTTGTGTGTGAGACTTCAGGACAAATCTCTTTATCTCCCAGTGCGCGAGTTCTAATCTCTGTCTGTTGCTGATTCTGCCTGGTTTTTAGGGAATCTATTTTATCTCTCTGGCTGGGTTTCTGAATCACTATTTTGCCACCTTGGCTCGGGGAGGGGGGGCACCTGTCTCCATGTTGCCATGGCTGTGAAGTCCGCCGGGGACCATAACCTCGCCTTACCTTGCACAGCTGTAGACACGGCGCAGAGGTGGCCCTCCTCACACTCCTTTTCTTTGCTAGATGAACTCATGGCTGTGCAGATGTAACTGCAGTCATAACACGTGAGCGCTAGACCTGGAAGGGGGCACAGGAGGTGGAGAGATGAAAAGTATTTTTCAGTTCTCTGTGACAGTGTATAACTTTAAATCTAGTGTGCCCTTTGTTTATTTATTTAACAGGTTTTCTATACCGCCTCATCTTAAATTCAAGGCAGTTTACATTATAACAACAGAACTCTACATCAGTAATCTCTTGGTACATGAGCCCTCTACTGCAGGAATTGTAATTTTACAGGAGATGAGTTCTGCATTATCTTATCAGAATATTTCTGTAATTTAGTGATTTATTGGGAAGCAATCCCCGAGGATGTCCAGCAGAGTATAATAAACATTTAGGGCCCAGTTTTCAAAATGACTGATATTCAGACTGTAGGACTGTCACCCTCTGGGCTTAAATATTGGCAGGATATTAAAGTTACCAGATGCCCCTGATGTCTGAATGCTGTCTGCAGGTCTCAGCTCCAGCAGTGGGAACAGAGGTGCCATCTTAGAAAGGGGGAGGGACATGTGTGGTGGACAGCGATGCTATGCTGGAGGACAAAACAGGCATTGAAGTGCACTCAATGCAGCAGGTGGCTTGGGGCCTGTGTGTGCTCAAAGCCTGCCATGTCCGCTCCCTCTGTCAGGAAGTTCGTGTTAGAGGAAGTAGGACACGGAAACTCTTGTGCGCGCACATGCTCAAAGTCCTCGTGCCTCCGTGCACTGATCTTTAGAGCATGAGGGCAGAGGTGGCGGCACCAGCAGCCTATAACAGGAGGGAGCGGGTCCATCAAGAGGACGGGAAGAAATGCTTGGCACGGCCACCAGGGAAAGGAAAGGGAAGGAGCTAAGGGAAACAGAGATGCCGGATGCTTGGGGAATGAGAGTAGAGATGGGAAGGACAGATGCTGGACACCTGGGGAACAAGGAAGGGAAGGACAGATGCTGGACACCTGGGGAAAAAGGAAGGGAAGGACAGATGCTGGACACCTGGTGAACAAGGAAGGGAAGGACAGATGCTGGACACCTGGTGGGGGAGGACAAGGAGGGGAAGGTGAAGGAAGATTCCCGACACCTGGAGGAAGGGTGAGGAGAGATGCTGAACACCTGGAGGAAGGATGAGGAGTGATGCTGAACACCTGGAGGAAGGGTGAGGAGTGATGCTGGACACCTGGAGGAAGGGTGAGGAGTGATGCTGGACACCTGGAGGAAGGGTGAGGAGAGATGCTGGACACCCGGAGGAAGGGTGAGGAGTGATGCTGGACACCCGGAGGAAGGGTGAGGAGAGATGCTGGACACCTGGAGGAAGGGTGAGGAGAGATGCTGGACACCCGGAGGAAGGGTGAGGAGAGATGCTGGACACCTGGAGGAAGAGTGAGGAGTGATGTGAACACCTGGAGGAAGGGTGAGGAGAGATGCTGGACACCTGGAGGAAGGGTGAGGAGAGATGCTGGACACCTGGAGGAAGGGTGAGGAGTGATGCTGAACACCTGGAGGAAGGGTGAGGAGTGATGCTGGACACCTGGAGGAAGGGTGAGGAGTGATGCTGAACACCTGGAGGAAGGGTGAGGAGTGATGCTGGACACCTGGAGGAAGGGTGAGGAGAGATGCTGGACACCCGGAGGAAGGGTGAGGAGTGATGCTGGACACCTGGAGGAAGGGTGAGGAGTGATGCTGGACACCCGGAGGAAGGGTGAGGAGAGATGCTGGACACCTGGTGGGGGAGGACAAGGAAGGGAAGGTGAAGGAAGATTCTGGACACCTGGAGGAAGGGTGAGGAGAGATGCTGGACACCTGGAGGAAGGGTGAGGAGTGATGCTGGACACCTGGAGGAAGGGTGAGGAGAGATGCTGGACACCTGGTGGGGGAGGACAAGGAGGGGAAGGTAAAGGAAGATTCCGGACACCCGGAGGAAGGGTGAGGAGAGATGCTGGACACCTGGAGGAAGGGTGAGGAGAGATGCTGGACACCTGGTGGGGGAGGGCAAGGAAGGGAAGGTGAAGGAAGAATCCGAACACCCGGAGGAAAGGTGAGGAGAGATGCTGGACACCTGGAGAAAGGGTGAGGAGAGATGCTGGACACCTGGTGGGGGAGGACAAGGAGGGGAAGGTGAAGGAAGATTCCGGACACCTGGAGGAAGGGTGAGGACAGACGCTGGACAGCAGGAGGGCAGGGAAGTGAAGAGAAGATAAGGGAAAATGGTGCATATGCGGAGCAGGAAGAAGAGAAGATAGTGGGAGATACTGGATTCGGGGCAGGAAGAAGGGAGGATAGTGGGAGATACTGGATTCGGGGCAGGAAGAAGGGAAGATAGCGGGAGATACTGGATTCGGGGCAGGAAGAAGGGAAGATAGCGGGAGATACTGGATTCGGGGCAGGAAGAAGGGAAGATAGCGGGAGATACTGGATTCGGGGCAGGAAGAAGGGAAGATAGTGGGAGATACTGGATTCGGGGCAGGAAGAAGGGAAGATAGGGGAGATACTGGATTCGGGGCAGGAAGAAGGGAAGATAGCGGGAGATACTGGATTCGGGGCAGGAAGAAGGGAAGATAGCGGGAGATACTGGATTCGGGGCAGGAAGAAGGGAAGATAGCGGGAGATACTGGATTCGGGGCAGGAAGAAGGGAAGATAGCGAGAGATACTGGATTCGGGGCAGGAAGAAGGGAAGATAGTGGGAGATACTGGATTCGGGGCAGGAAGAAGGGAAGATAGTGGGAGATACTGGATTCGGGGCAGGAAGAATGGAGATGGAGAACAAACAGAGTTAGTGAGAGGGTGGGGAAGGAGAGAGAGAAGGAGATGGATTATTTATTTAACAGGTTTTTATACTGCTTTATCCTGGCTGGACTGGGTGATGGAGCTGGAAAGTTATAGATAGCTACAGTAAAAAAGGGGGAGAATGAGGACTGAATGATGATGAGGGGTGAAATTGGAGTGGACAGAGAAACAGAAAAATAAATGAAAGAAAGCTGAAAGAGCAATGTCAGCAATGGATGTAGGGGAGGAAGTGAAGACAGAAGAGAAACGTGACTAATGGACAGGAGACCCTGGAAACAGCGACCCTGGAAAAATGGCCAGACAGAAAAAGTAGAAAAAATAATTGTATTTATAATTTAGTGACTGGATTATGTCTGTTTTTGGAATTTACATCAGCTTTTTTAATATTCTGCATAGTACAGAGGGGGAAATGCATCAATGTATTTCTCTGGTGATTCGTTGCCATGCCCCCCCTCCCCAGTTTTGGATAAATGCCCCAAATTTGATTATAGAATTATCCTCTTCTTCAGAGCAGGTGTAAATTTGCGCCTGAGGATTTGCATGCTATTGGGGCATGTTCTGGGTGCATAATTTTATAAAGGTAAAAGAACAATCACAAAGCAGGAGGTTATATCTAAGCATGAAGAAAATTTTCCTGCATAATATTTTTTTTAGGACCATCGAATCATACAAGGGAGCTTATTTTCATGGAAGAACCATGCTCCACCTAGATATCATCATTGGTTAAATAATTTAAGATGCTTCACCAAATCAAATGATTCATAAAAAGGTCATAATGTCACTTCTCATCTTCCGTAAGGTTCAAAATATGCTCAGAGAAAGTTTTTATGTAATACTCAAAAGTTCATTTATCTTTCATAGAACATGATCTCCTTTTTTTATTGTCTTTATATTTTATTTAAAAAGCTCTTATAAACCTGTAAAAACATTCAAAGTGATGTACAATCACAAAACAGCACATTAAAAACATAATAAAAAACTTAAAAAACACAATTGACATAACAATTCAGACATTCACCACCTACCTACAGCCCTCCCCTCTGAAGCTGTCCACCAATTAACCTCTAGTACTGCTAACATGGAAATGGAAACGTTTCCAACATTTTTTGTTTTACTATGTCAGGGATCTGCTCTCCAACTTAATAGCTCGCATCTCTTTAACCCGCAGAGCTTTAACGGTCACCATAATTGCATCTCAAGCTGACATCTAAAATCAAGTAATAGCCCAAGCTGTCAGCTTCAGAGGCCATTAAGTGACCGGTAGAGCTCTGCGGGTTGAAGAGATGCGAGCTATCAAAATTGGGCGCCGATTTATGGTTTGTGGAGGGACACCAGAACCCTTGGCTCTCTCCTCGTTATCTACAGCCTTCCCTTTCTCTTCCAGCTTCTCTGTGAAGTCAGAAAGCATGGGGGCCAGGTCTCGCCATACTGTGCCACCATGAGTGGTTTCAGCTTCTTAGAGAAGCCAGCAGAGGAAGAAGGGACAGCAACAGAGAAAAAGTGCTGCTCTCGAGACCCCTGCCCACCAGAGGGAATCCCAAAAATTGGTTGAATTATTATGATGGGTGCAGTAGTGGTGGAGAGGAAGTATTATGCTAGGGATGTAAAGGCTGAGAAGGAGAATTAATTATTCCAGGGCGGTAAGAGGGAAGGGGAGATGACTATTAAGGGGGGGGGGGACAAGATCATCATACCATAATAATTTTTGCTATCTCTCTCCCCCCCCCCCCCCCCCGGTATGGTTGACATGTTTATAGAGGTTCAACAATGCATTTGGATTATGATGGAGAGGCCCAATATGCTCATTTGCCTAAAGACCACCAAAAGCTTAATCCTAGCTGTGATACAGGTGGGGGGGGGGGGGGATTGCGGGGTTGGCTGCTTGCTGTGGCTTAGATGGTAATGTCCTCAATTTGATTTCTAGGTCAGGAGTTCTGCTCCCTGGCTTGGATAGGACTACATGTCAAGGGGTCAACGTTGGAAAATATCGCAGGGAGTGACATCTAGATGGCTGCAGTCAGCACCTGTGCTTCTAAGGTTCTGAAGGGAGCTTGGCTTGCAGAAACCACAGCCCATGCTAATCTCATTTGGGGAGCGGGGTGGAAATATAAAACCAGAGAAAAAATCCCTATGTAGTGCGCCTCAAGACACAAGATCCGATTGAGCTGAACTGAAAAGGAACAGGACAGGACTACCAAGGTCACCTAACAATAATTCAGACATTGAACAGAACTGAGACATGCAGAAATGGTACGTCAGGCTCCATCTGTGGCCCTGTTCAAATCTAGGCTAAAAACTCACTTCTTTGAGTCTGCTTTTGGATCCTGAGCCCCCTAGTCTCCTATTCACCTCCTACATGCTTCCATCCCCTTCCCCTAGATATATCCTAGTCCCCACTTGTTGTATTGTCTGTCTTGATTAGACTGTAAGCTCTTATGAGCAGAGACTGTCTCTTACATGTCTCTGTGCAGTGCTGCGTACGCCTTGTAGCGCTATACAAATGATAAGTGATAATAGTAGCAGTAAATAATGACTCACCTGATGGCATAGAGAGAACTAAGATTACAACTCCGTGACGTTAAAAAAAAAAGTAATGAAAGAAATATTTAAACATACCCAAGGCAGAGCAGAAGCCGACCACAAGGATGGAGAAAATAATTCTGTGCATCCTTCTGGCAAAAAGTGCTATAGCTGGGAACTCTTAGCTGAGTGTCACCACAGAGTGTCTCCTCTCTCTCCGAAATATCTGCCTGGACAGACAGACAAACCAAGTGTCTTGACAGGAGGAAAATGGAGGGCAGGTGGCTGGCTGGAGGAGCCAGGCCCTGACTGCTTAATTAATTGGGACAAACAAATTAGAGATGCAATCAGAATATGACAAAATACATCCCTGGTTTGAGACAGAGCCTGGAAATTTACTTAGAACTTGCCGGTCAGGTTCTGGTACTCTGGGGATGAAGGATGATTTACGTAATTACCAGCTGTATTTATGTACTTATTTAACAGGTTTTCTAGGCCACCTTATCTTTAAATCAAAGTGGTTTACATTACAATTTAATATTTCTACTGTACATATAACAAATAATAAAGGGGGGGGGGGGTAACATGGCATGCGGGGTAGCTTAACTTGCTCAAGGACAGGGAGGGGGTATTATTAGAGGTCAGAGAAGGAATTGTCTGGAAAGGGGCCAGCAGTGAGAGGACCCTTCTTTCCTATCCCAAGATTCTGTGGGGAAGAAACCTTTCCAGCTGTCCTCTCCTACCATAGTGTAAAGCCGTTTCCCCTCTGATGATGATGACGGCGGCATCTACCCCGTAACACTGATGGAGTCTCCTGTGACAGTGATGGTGTCTCCTCTTGTGACAGTCGCAGTATTTCCCCTCCAACTGTGATGGCATAGACCCCTCAAACAATGACGGAGTCTCCCACAGGAGCAATGTTTTCCACTAAGTTAGTTTTGTGCGTACCATGATCTCAGTCTCTCAAATTCACTGTTAATACTCACTTCAGCACGGGCATTATCCTGAAGAGCGCCTCCTTCTGGAGTTCATAACATTTAATATGCCCAGGCAATATATCTAGATGCACTTGGAAATTCCTCTTAATCGGGCCAGTGGCGCCCACTATAGCTGGAATTGTTTCTGTATCTTTCTGCCACATTTTCTTGGTCTCTGGTTGCCTTTATTGGTACTTGAGGATCCAGGTCTGTACCAACCTGGAAATGCGCCCTGCACAACCCATGAACCTAAAGCCCCCTCCACCCAGCCATGCACAGGAACTCACTCTTCTTGGGCTTCCCGGTAATCCGAGTGATGACATCAACACCCCTTCCGTACTTGTGCCCTGTGTGGCCACACCTCTTGCATAGCCCCGTGAGAATCTTCTCTTTCCCCATATGTAGTGCAGAATGGTCACATGACACTGACACGTCTACCTAGCACACATTCATTGCCACGTCACCTCACTGAGATTTAGCATAGAACTTGTGCCACGAGGTCACCACATGAAGCTTCTCAGCAAGACTTGGGGATTTGATTTTTCCTCACTCAGACCCGAGTTTCCCATGGGATATTGTCTTCAAATGGATTTGTTTTGTGCATACCATGACAGGAATGGACCTCATCCCATGCCAGGGTATGTTGGAGCTGATTTAAATCTCTTGGTTTCAGAGCTAATGGCTGAACTCTTGAATAGCTCCCAAGAGAGTCTCCTTCTGTCATGGGGAGCAGCGTCTCCGAGTGGCTTAATTTTCTGCATAAAGCAACAAAGCAGCGGAGAAACAAACTAGTAGGAGCTATCAGATGTTTTTATTCAAAATACTAAAAATGATAAAGCAAAAAACCCCCGATTACTCTTTTACGAAGCCTCCCGTATGCAAATGTATATTCATAAAGAGAAAAAGACCTCAGTGTTGTCACCTGTCCCTCTACCAAGCCTAGGGACAATGCCCTTGCTACAGAGGGTTAAGTGTTTATACCAACATCACTGGTCTGAAAAAACTATTTATATAGTTTATCATAAAGTACTAAATCTTCATTTCACAATACAAATATATTTTTTTCTTTTTAACTTAACTTTTTTTTCAGTAAAACATGCAGAAAAAAATTATTTTTCTTTTTTTTAAATCGTAGCTTATACACAATATGGCACCATGCCATAGTATTGGTAGTATTAAAAGTACTTATCCAGAACTTCTTGCCGGTAGCCGTCAAATTATTCCACAGACAAACCCGAGCCCAACAAAGACCCCTGTTTTGCCATTAGCTGCATCAGGGGCTTCCTGAACCTCTAGCGTTAGCATCTGATGTCATGTCTTTTAAAGCTCCACGCACTTCAAATCCACCGAACGCAATCTTTGCTTCCCCAAAATAGTCACTTTATTAGAGAGACACCCCCCCCCATTCAATCATATTATTGAGACCATTCAGTTCAAGAGTTTCCAATGCAAATAGCCAGAACTGCTCCCGCTGTATCAAAGCGTCATTGTGATCCCCACCACTCATATCTTTCTGTACGTGATCTAGGACCATACCATGGAGATCGGCAAATGTATGCTGAAACATCGCACAACGATGTACCTCTTTATGTTTACTCAAGCAGTACGTATGCTCAGTCAGTCTTGTGTGGAGCTGCTGAGTTGTCTTCCCAATATATTCAAAATAAACTATCAATAAAATCAAAGCCAAACGGAGTTCTGTTCGTGATCGTTCAAAATTTTCCACTTCTTTATGAGATTTAATTGACAAACATAGCATGCAGAATTTTACATAATTCAGACCTTTCGACACGGAATTTTGAATTTTGTGTGCAGAATTCCTGCAGGAGTGATGTGAAAGAGTCCACTATCAATGGTGATTCAATCAATAGCCTGACATATTTTGGCACTATCGCCTGCATTGGGGCACTCTTTACAGAAACTGCAACTAACAGTACAACCTGCAACTCCAGGTGTGAAAGGGATCCTGGAACCTGTCGCAGAATACCAGCGGTAAACTCAGCTCTTCGGCGTAAAACTGCACCGCGCTATTCAAGCTATCAGCTCTGAAGTCTTTAACAATCATCGCTTGCCCGCCTATCCCCTGAAGCAGACACTGAAAGCCGGAGCCATGTCGGGAGCGGCAACGGAGCAAGTTCCTGCACTGATGAGTAACAACCAACCCTTGAAACAGCGCGGAAAGTGGGAAGTGGGGGACATGTGGTTGTAAATATGATACAGGCTGGTTACAAGGGGAGACTAGGAATAGTGGCATTTTCCAGACATTGCTGCAAAAGTGATTTAATAGTTAGAGAATAACAATTGAAACACAGATGATGATTTGAAGAGCGAGATGCAGCTTTAGGCTACATAACTGGGCTTTACATTATAGGTGTTGTTTAGAAGCCTATTCATGTTTTGGATGTCTGAAAACGGGCGTGGAGACATCAAAAGCAGAGATGTCTCTGGAGCTATTTTAGAAGCTGGGTTTGTGGACGTCCCCAGTGTGAGGACGTCCAAGTCAGAACAGGGGGGTGGTGGAGGCATGGCTGGGGCGTTCCCAAACACTTGGACGTCCTCGCCCAATTTCAGACATGTCCTGGATGTAACGAGCTGTATCAAGGGTTATACCTGCTGCAGGCAGGAATAAGCATCTGAAATGTGCTCGGTTTGTCAGGCAAACACCTGGAGGGTGTGGAGAAGGAGGTACACTCATATCCTCTTTATTTGACAATTTGACAACGGACACTGATGTGGGAAGGGGGCTCATATTTTCATTTTGTTATGCCACTGGATGCAACTTTGCTTGAGATGGACACCCCTACCCCACAGTTTCATAGCAGGGACATCTATATGGACGCCAGCAAAGGCACCCATGTCGGGCGCATCTATGTTTCTAAAATCAGGTTAAAACATAGACGTCCCCAGCATTTTTCTGCGTGTTCCAGATTGCAGTTAGATGCCCTATCTAAAATACCACTTTACATCTATATTATAGAAATAAACATTCAAATAGTGCCGTGTAGCCTGACACTAAATGGCTGCATTCACCGCAGACTATCCAAGGTTTATACCCATTGATAAATTCATACTGTTTAATGAGCCATAGTATTTCAGCATTTGGAATAATCGATTTACAGCCTTATACGTGTGTATTAGATACATAGTTTTCTGCATTGGAATGAGAACTACATTATAGACAAGTTCAGACACATTTATAGTTCACTCGACTTTATGCTGGGTGAGTTTAGGTGCTTGAGAGTTGAATTATTTTACTTTATTATACGAGGTATACATATTTATTAAGGTTTATTAATAAATTCAGTCAAGGCAGCATCCAACCAGTAGAATTTGATGTAAACACCTTACCTTATAGAAACAGCATAGAGATGGTAAAGTGACCAAATGTCAGCGTAATCCATGATCAGAACAATGTAGTAAACCTGGAGATAGGCAAATCAAATCCTAGTAATAGCAATTATATGAAACAATGTCAGTAATATACAGATAAAGAAAGTCTGCAGGACATTCTGTCCAATGTAACGCACCTGGAGGAACAGCTGCACAGGGTCGACCCCCATGAAGTCATCTGTGAGGGTCAATAGCATCATAAAATCGGATATGAGATGGCATGCAGTCAGAGGAGGGGAGAATTTCGTAACAGCATCATAGGCAGCCCCGGCATTGGAAATTTGGTTCTCACCGCACACCCCAGAAGCCAGCCGGGTAGCAGTGATTTTCGATGCTACCCGCTTAGCCCATGCGCCTGAAAGATGGGCAAGGAAAACCCTCACCTATTTTTAAGGTGTAGCGGGCTAAGAGGATAGCATTGAAAATTGCTGCTACCTGGTTAGCCCTTTCCTCTGCCCCCTCTTCGCCCCGGAACGCTCCTAACACGCCCTGATGCTGACCACATAGCTTCTGGGTGCGTTAAGGACATAGTCGGGATTTTTGAAGGGCACTATCCGTATAGGTGCCCTTCGAAAATACCGCATATGGCATTTACATGGGTAACTAGGGCAGTAAGCCGTGTAAATGCCTTCGAAAATTGGGCCCATTAGGAAGGGCATCCCTGAATCGGGCAATTCGGTAGAGCTTGGTAGCTCCTTGAATTTGCTGAATGGACTTTACTGCTTCTACCCATCTCTTCTCCAATATCCCCCTCTTTGGGGGAAAAGGAGGGCTCTATGTGGGCGACTGTTTCTCCTTTCGTGATAAACTCCGCTGTTGCTATACCAAAGGTGTGTCGTCACTTGGCCCTCATGGTGATTAAGGAAGACTCTAGTGCGTCTTTGTTAGATATCTGGAGAGTGGTAACTAGGACCGAGGGACTATTGAAGGGGACTGTCATTCAGCTATGTGAGTTCACATGAGAGACTGCTGAGAAATTCAAAGACGTTGAGTCCAGGATGTTGCATTTTGAGACAGTTGTTCAGGGTGTCGTATCTCAGGTGAATGTCTTGCCGGCCACTGCTTTATCTGCAATTAAGGACAGTTTAGCAATTCATCACAAATTCAAAGCATATGAAAACAATACTCAGGCAAAAAATGTGCTTCTCAAATTTTCTGTTAATTGCTCGCTTTCGCAGGAATATCTGCTTAGAAAATAGTTCAAGGAAATCCTCTGCCTAAGGAATTCTGAAGGGATTGGGGTGTCTAAAACATATGACTTTCCACAAAAAGTCTGTTTAGTAAATGAGTCCGAGGTAACTCAGGTGGGTTCGATCTTACAGGATTTTTAGTATCCCAGGATAACATAGCTGATAGAGTCATCCTACTTGTAACATTTCTTAAGCAACGATAAATCCATGGTTTAGGAGCATACTTTAAAGTAAAAGTTTGTTGTTTTAAGGGCGGAAAATTCAAAAATTTCATGATGTTACATGGACATCTCACCTGTAAAGGAGGCATTCTTGCAGAAGAGAGCCCAGGGACCTCCCTTGATTTGCATTTTCCATGCAAAGGTTTAATTAGCTACTTGTGAAATCAGTATGTTTTCTTTGATCCCTGAGAATTGGAAAAATTTCTTTTAGACAAGGTTCTGAGTTCTGGACTCTTAAACTTCCTTTTTTAAAATTTTTTCTTTTTTTAATTTTGGGGGTGGATGGGCTGTGTGGAGTTTGAAATGATTCTGGTATAATCTGGTGAGCTCCGGTGAGGTCCTCCCTGCTACCCACCACCACCAATCCAGACCAAACAGCCTGTTTAAAATCAAAAGCATACTCGGGTGCACCCGCGCCTTAGGCGTGGACCGTGTTGAAACAGCCCACACCTTGTGAGAAACAGCAACTCTCTGCTCTGGATACCCACTCTCAAATACAGACTCATTGCAACGCTTCAGCACACTATCCCGAAGGACCATCGCATGCGCTCTACCAACCACTACAGCAGTCCTGCACAATTCAAAGAGGATGACCACACAACCGGTGGTAAGCTCCCTTCTACAAGCCCAGCACCACTTCTCACCAAAATCTGCACCAAAAGCACACACCAGAAAACCCAGCTCTCTAATAGCTCCCTTAGCCTTCCTTCTCACCCTCTGCCTCTCCTCACTCCTCACACCCACCACATCACTAACCCCCACACCCACACACATATCAATCATTCACTCATACCCCCTCTTCATGACACCTCCTACTTTGAACAAAACAAGACCCAGACCAACCAATCACCTCATCCAAATCAGGCCACACCCACCCACAGTCATAACCACTCTTGCAAGCTCAAAAGCAATCCCCCACACCTAAAATGTGCCCTATTAAATGCTCACTGTGCACGGAATAAAATCTAGCTCCTCACAGATCTCCTGGTTGACAACAACATAGACATCCTATGCATCACTGAGTCCTGGTTCACTGAAAAAGACAATGTTCTGATGAACCAACTAATAACTCATGGCTATGACCTATTCAGTTCCCCAAGAACCCAATGTAGAGGTGGAGGGGTATTCATCCTAGCTAAGAAGAACTCAACTTCATATCCTCACCAAAAGCATGGACAAAGGGCTAGACACAATAACAAATAGCGCCATAACCCTTCTCCTCGCCTACATATCCCCAAGTGCTAGCCCAGATCAGTTGGATACTCTGCTAGAAGTAGATGCAATCACAAATTGCAAACCAACTACCTCATGCTCCTAGGAGACTTTAACCTTGCATCAACAACTCCAAACAATGCAAAAGCCTTCCTTGAAGCTATGGAAGCCCTCAGCTATATACAACTTATCACTCATCCAAGCCACATCAAAGTAAGCACCCTTGATATGATATTCCTACCACAAACCATCAAAAAACACTCTATCTCACCTCCCACTATCCACACAGTCTCCTGGTCTGATCATAACATAATTTCCATCCTTACTCCACACAACACATTGACCCAGAAACTACCCAGCACAGAACACACATCACGCAGATTTCAAAACCTGGAAATGAAGGACTTCCTGGAAAAGATCTTACCACAACTACAAAACACTCATGGTGACCTCAACACCCTCATACAGACCTGTAATAAAACCACAACCAATACAGCAACAAAACCACACACACCCAGGCACCACCGAAAACACGAAGCAGCAATATGGTACATGAACATGAAATGTACCCTCAGTGCTGTAGAGACAAAATGGAGAAACACCAGATCACCCGACAGCCTTAACACTTACATGCTCAAGCTACAAAAATACCAGACAACCACATATAATGCAAAAATGGAATATTACACAAAGCTGATTCACAGCTCACTAAATTGCCCTCATGAACTATTTGAAGTGGTTAAATCCTTAACAAAAGACACAACTCAACTAAAAGAACAATCAAGCCTAACTCTACAAATGATGGCTGACTCTTCCAGACCCTGACCTCACCCCACAGCACCAACAGAAATGCCCGCACAGATCTAACCAGCCAACAATGGATACTATCTAGGAACATCTAGAACTCTTTCCCAACAATCACAGCCCAATACCTAGAAAAAGTAATCACAAGCATCAACACAACTACCTCCCCACTCGACCTTTGCCCAGTCAGCTGGATCAAGGCTGCCAAAAGAGAACCAATACCAACAATACTCAAAATCACCCAGCTATCACTGCGGCAAGGATGCATACCCCCAGAATTCAAAATGGCATCCATTCACCCAGTAAGAAAAGGAATAACAAATGACATAAACCACTCAACCTTCAGACCCATAGCCAGCCTCCCATTCATGATTAAAGTGCTAGAAAAGATCGTACTACAACAGCTCCAGGATCACCTAGACTCACTCTCCACTTGATCCCCAGCAATGTATTTAGACCCCACCGCAGAGTTGAGTCCCTCATGACAGCATTAATAGACAACCTAATAAAAGGCACCAACAAACCCAACACAGGATTTATACTGATCTTCCTTGACATCAAAGCGGCATTTGACTCCATACCACACAACCTAATCATTCAACGGCTTCAAGCAATCGGACTATGAGACACCCTACTGAACTGGTTCAAATCCTACCTATCAGATCGACAGCTCCAAGTAAAGGTCGGCACCACAAAATCAGCATGATACATCCAACACCAAGGAGTCCCCCAAGGTTCTGCCCTCTCCTCCCTAACATTCAACATCTTCCTCCAGCCAATCTGCACAGTCATACAAACACACAACATCCTATACCACATATATGCAGATGACGTTATGCTATATCCTCCCATCAACATAACTAACCCATTAATCACCCACATAAAAAACTGTTTCACCTCCATCACTCACTGGCTCACAGAGTACAACATGTCCATAAACCTCAAAAAAACAGATGTTTTATACATCACCAGAGACAGAGCTTCACTCCACCTACCACCATAACCATCGATGGAACTCAATTGCAAGTAAAACATGAAGTGCATTACTTAGGAATCACCCTGGATCAGCGTCTCTCCTTCTCATCCCACATCAGGAATATCTTTAAAAGCATCTACTACAAATTCAAGACACTCCACCTCAAACCACTCCTAACTCAGCACGACTTCCGCACAGTTCTCCAAGCACTTATCTTCCTACACCTTGACTACTGCAATCTTATCTTTCAAGGCCTACCAAAATCAACATTCCACCTGCTCCAGCAGCCTGCAATCTCTGCAATGCCCACAGATCTGAACACATAACTCCCCTGTTCATACAGCTAACAATCGCCGATCGCATAAAATATAAATCCATCTTCACTATTTTTAAAATCATCAATGGCTTATCAGCCATCCACCTCCAATCACAAATACAGAAGACAATCGAAAACTGAAACAGAAGAACTGGCTCTCTCAACACACTAAACAACCAAAGGGCGAGCAGGATAAGGGTCACTAGCACTTTATTAATGGAACACCCCAACGCGTTTCGGCTTACGCCTTCATCAGGGGGTAGAAAGGATTATAAAACTTCTAGTCATACATAAAAAGCGCATAAGCAGTATGTGACCAATAGTGCAAACAAATATAGCTTCAAACCTGATGAAGGCGTAAGCCGAAACGCGTTGGGGTGTTCCATTAATAAAGTGCTAGTGACCCTTATCCTGCTCGCCCTTTGGTTGTTTGGTCTCCTTGCGAGTTTGGTGCTCACCTTGTGTCCCTCAACACACTATGCATACCAACGGTTTACACCAAAAGCAGCTCCACCACATCAAAGAGGGCCTTCTCCCTACTTGCACCGTCCCTATAAGAACTCTATCCCTGACAACCTACGTGCTACAAAGGACTTATCAGTCTTTACAAAGAGCCTCAGGACTTACCTGTTTATAGAGCACTTCTCTGAGGACATAACATGACCACCAACAAACAATATCCACAACCTCTCTCCCCTCATGTACCACCCCTATCATGAATACTTTAACTTGCTCTCCCGCAGTGATATCTTAACATGTTGTTCTCTTTTTCCACAAACATTATTTACTGCCCCCTATTATAGGCATAATCCAAGTTTATTACCCTGATATAATGTTTCACGTATTATACACATACTCCAAGTTTATTACCCTCTTATAATGTATCACCATTTTGTTATAACATAAACCGCTTCGACCACAGGATAAAGCGGTATATAAAAACTGTTAAATAAATAAATAAAATAATCTTATGAGGGTTATTTTTTTCTCTCTGTTTTCCTCTTGGTTTTTTTGAATGGATCTTTCTCTCTTGATGTGGGCTACTGGATTTTGTTTTCTTAATATATATTTCTATGTTTACCTATGCCATTATGGATGAAAAAAAAAGAAAGAAACAGATAACGAAAGAGCCTTTGGAAAAGAAGTTAGAGGAAGATAAACAAGAGGAAAATGGAAAAAAAAGACTGGGTCCCATGCAATTAGACAACAAAGGCAGAACAAAATCATTTTATTTACAGTGATTAGAATATGTCAGATTCTTTTGGCGTGTAATTTCTGTATAAGAGCCTCTAGCAGTCCGTTTTATTTTTGTTTCCAGAAGGATGTGTATTGTTAAGGTCTGATGTGTTACTGTTTTTTTTTTGTCTTATGTTTTTGTGTTTATTTATTTAGTTCACATCTTTCCTGGGGGAGATCAAGGTGAGTTACGTTCAGGTACAATATGCATTTCCCTGTCCCCAATGTTATGAGTAAGATTGTTGTTGTTATTTGAGACTGGTAGTTAGTGTTGTTAGGGTGTGGTAGGTTTTCTCTGTAGGTTCCGAGTGTATTTTTTTGCATGGTTTCGTATTGCTTCACCGTGACCCCATTAATAAAGTGTACCAGCCTTAGTGTGCTATTTTATTCGAGTTTTAGTGCACATTTTCCCAAGCTAGTTTTAGTCCCATATTTAATATGGATTAAGCAATGTGATAGCCATGTTAGTCTGCTTAAATGGTAGTTAAATAAAAAGAGAAACAAAAAGGAAAAATAAGGTTTTCCATACCAGTTGACTTCTGAAAAACAAATAAAACAATGAGCAGCAAAGCATTTTCATATTATGCCCCAGTTCTATGGAATTCCCTCCCCCCAAGAATAAGAGAGATAAAAGACCTCATGGAATTCAGATAAAGAATAAAAACACTCTATTTACAGAACACTAAGAATCAATCACCTGCCAGCACTGACCCCATTAATAACCGCATTGTAAATACTCTTGGATGATGATTCAAATTACTTGCATCGTAATTGCCCAACTACTCTGTAACTCATTCACTGACTGAGGATACCACTAATAGCCCATCACAGTTACCACCAAGCTACTATAATTCCATAACCAGCTATACTATAAATAGTTAACTCTGTTGTTTTTACTATTATTTGTACATATGTACTGTTCTATTGTACAAAGTTAACTATGTTAGATGTAAATATTCAAGTTCTTTTCTTTGTAAATCGCCTTGACTGCTGGATAAGGCGGCATAAAAGTCTTTAAATAAAATAAATAAATAAGCAGACAAATTTTCAACAGCTAAGTAAAATTTGTTTGCCCTGAAGCAGAACTATGAACAGTGAACACTATCTAAGTTCGAAATGCAGATTCTGTGTCAGCAAGACTATTGTTGCAGTATGTTTTTGGAGTTTATAATCTTTTCATGTTTTTCTACTTTCTAACTTTTAAAATTATTATATTAAAACAGACTATATTTGACGGGTCATACTGATATAATATGATCTCTGAAACTTAGTCCAACAATAAATTATATACATTTTCATCAATTTTTTTTTTATCACATGGGATCTCTTATGTGATGGTCTCTAATGTTAAAGACAAGAATCAATTCACACAGACATTACATTAAATAGCACAAAGCAAACCAAGGCGACATAGATTCAGGTTCAGATAACTTTATTGTCTTGCCTATCTTTTACCTGTAGAAACTAACTGGGTAGTGATGCAATATTGTCGCCACCCAGTTAGCCTCTGTCGCTGCCCATGACATACCCTGAAACTAAGAGGTTACCATCGGGGCATGTAGGGGAGAAGATTTGGGATATTCAGCGTGTTAGTGCCATTGATTATCCTAATCGGTGGCCTTATTTGGTTTACAGGACAGTAAACCATGTAAATGCCTTTCAAATATTGGGTCCTTAGACGTTAACATAGAAAAAAAATACAAAAGGAGAAAATGTACACAGTAATAGTAACAGTAAAATAAAGTTTCAATGAATCGGAGTCGTCAATAAAAGGATAATTCCCGGGTTCTGGTGCTGGTCCCCTGTCCCTGGGCAGGTCGCATTTCTTGCCGGGTGGCAGGATACAGACATGGAAGGTGTGAAAGAAGAAGGCAAAGCAAATGGCTTCTGATTTCTCCGCATTTGCTTTGAGTTTATGGGAACACAGCCATTTAGCAGCAGCAGCATCCAGGCAGCAGTTCAGATTCTCAAGGGCTTGTGCCTCCCGCGGCCCAGGGAAACTAATATGTGCTTGGAAAAGAGAAAGACACTCGTCCCAAAGCTTTGAGTGAAGGTTGGTGAGTGGGAAAAACAGATTGAAAAGCGTGGGGGCAAGAACAGAATCATGAGGCAGGGCCGGCTTGTCCATCTAGGGTAGCAGACCTTGGGGGGCAGTAGCACAGCGCCCGGAGAGCCAGCAAGACACCCCATCGATGTAGCAGCGGGTCTTTGCATTTACTGAGGGCCTGCTGCTCTTGCCCCCTCCGAAAGGAAGTTTGTGTCAGAAGAGGCAAGACCTGAGTGTGTGCATGATGTTCAAAGGCCCGCTGCTGCATGGCTTTTACTTTTGGTGCCGGCTGAGCCAACTGAGGCCCAGAATGGCGGTATTGCTGGCAGCGATGGCAAGGGGAAGGGAGGAAGATGCTGCACATCTGGGGGAAGGGAGGAAGAGACATATGCTAGATATCTGGGGAGGAGAATGATACTGAACACGTGGGGGGACAGAGGATAAAGATGCTGCATGCTTGGAGGGCAGTAAGGAAGGGAAGGGAAGAGTCAGGACAACTGGAGGGGGAGGGAAGAAGAGGTGCTGTACTACCTGGAGATAAAGGGCCTTGAGCTGCCTGGGGTGGGGGAATGTGGCTGAAAGTTTGCTTAGGGCAGCAGATACCCTTAAGCCGGCCCTACTATTACTACTACTCCAGTACTTATCTTTTCCACTCAGTGCGAGAGGGGCTGACAGATAAACATTCCGGTCTGCATGAAATGTGCATTGATTCAGGAAGGGATGAATCATTTCCAGTCCTGCTAAATATTCTTAGACCTAGTCATCCTGTGGTCAACCAAATCAAAAGCTGCACTCACACTGTATTGTTGATACACACCCAATAGACCAAAGTTACAAGAGCTGATTCGGTTCTGTGGCCCGTATGAAATTCAGATTGTTTGGGGTGAACGATATCATATTTTTCCAAGACGTTCAGGAGTTGGAGGAGGGTGGTCGAGGTAGTTTTCATTTTTTTTAAGAAGAGGACAGGTCCTCACTTCTTTCCATAGCTTTGGAACTATTTCCCTAAAATAAACTAGAAATGATCATAGTAGGGATATAGGGAGTGGGAGGAAGTTTAAAATTCAGACTTTTTACCAACTGAGATGGAAAAGGCTCCACAGGAGAAGTAGAACAGTTTAAGGTGTCCATTGTTTTCGCTAAGCTTAGAAAAGATGAAGTATTGAAAGCTTTAAACCAGGACAACCAAGTGAGACAGAAGGGCTCATGGATAAAGCCTCGTAATCCAAGCTTGGATGAGAAGAACCATTCTTGTTGTAGTCTAACTAGAGTTTGCAGTTCTTCCTGATCTGAGCATACCTTATTCAGACAATTAGAAGAAAACTGGTTCAGCATAAGGTGGGATGCCCATATAGCTGATCATGAATTTCTAAGGTTAGTCAATTTTGATAAACATACTGAAGAACTAGCGTGAATGATTCCCCTGAGAGTGGATCAAGCAGGAGTGGTAGTCTTTCTTAGCCTGGTGGGTCAACTAAGATCTGTAGCATCCTTTATAGATTGCGATATTGACTGACTGAGTTTTTGGTTTTGCGCCATTGACTTTCAGAATGGCAGGCCAGTCCCTTGAGCTGGGATAGCCTAGAGTGGGGCACTCTCCAAGGCTGTTTGAAAGGTGCCATTCTATGTTATTACTTGAGAGTCAAAAGGGAGTGAGGAAAAACCTGATACTGAAAGGCCAATTCATCAAAGTTCAAGGAGTGGGGTCTTCCTGGAGAATATTTAATGATTGTTCCCAAGGGTTCCATTAAAGGATAAAAGCACCAGGAAATGATCCAGCAGGGCAGTGGGATTGTGGGAAGACTGCTCATTTCAATCAGAGAAAACGCAACCAAGAAAACCACAAAATCTAGGGAGTGTCTAGCAATATGGGGTGAGGCATGTGAATACTGAATCGGATCAAGGCTGCACAGGAGTAAGAATGAAGCATAACGAGTGAAGGATTTGGAGGTGGCAGGTGTTAGGTCTTTGGGCGATGAAGGCGTGGGTAGAGGGGGATAATATATAGACTGATATTAAAGAGGGTCATTGGATTATATTGCTGGCTCTATAACATGGCTGAGCCCACTTCTGAAGGGCAGTGGATGATACGGATGAGGAGGAGGGGCAGATAGGGTCTAGTCTCTGAGTGGTTTGAAGTCAAGTGGGAGGGCACTAAGGGAGGTAGGAAAGCAGATGCTTGGTGGGATTGAGATCAGTTTGATGGGTTCAGACCAGTGCAGAAAGCATAGTGGGGGAGATTGAGATTTACTCTCCTTTCCGCCCCCTTCTATTTTCATGTGTGGGCTAAGAACATAAGATATGCCATACTGGGTCAGACTAAGGATCCATCAAGCAAGTATCCTGTTTCCAAAAGTGGCCAATTCAGGTTATAAATAGATGTCAGGTTCCCAAAAGATATATAGATTCCATGTTGCTTGTCCAATGGGTAAGCATTGTGGAACCTATGTACCTTTTAGGGAACCTGCCAGGTACTTGTGACCTGGATTGGCCACTGTTGAAAACAGGATACTGGGCTTGATGGATCTTGGTCTGACACAGTATGACATTTCTTAAGTTCTTATGTTCCCTGGTCCTCTTTAATAATGGTTTATGGATTTTTCCTCCAGGAACTTGCCCAAACCTCTTTTAAATCAAGCTACATTTACAGCTTTTACTACATCAGCTGGTTCTAAGGGGGTGCTGCAGGAGTCCGAGTGGGAGTGGGATTTGGTGGCTGCGGCTTGGGGTGGGTGGGTGGGGTTGAGGGTAATCTTCCCTCCAAGAGTCGGCTGAAGATAACGGGGATGGACTGATTTGACTAAAGTGTTTGAAACATGCATTGGCTAGTGTGCGTCACTGCCGCAAGCTGTGGGGGCATAGCCTGGCATCATCGCAGGCTGTGTGGGAAAGGGGTGGCCGCCTTCCACAGGGTTCTTCACGGAGCTCACTATGGCTAGTTCTGCACCAATTAGCTGAGTGGCTTAGTGCGGTTGCGGGAGCCGAATGATGGGGAATATGTGACAGAGGGGAAGAGGTACAGGAGAGTAATCAGGGAAGACCAACCTGGGAGATGATGAGGACCAGATATGGGGGTTGTATTCATGGAATGTTGGAGTAAAGCTGTGGCCAAGATTTGTCGACACACTAGTGTTTGGGGTTTTATATTCTGTGAGTGATGCGAGGAAGGTGAGTGCGAGTACCTATGTTAGTGGAAAGTTGATCGATAATTGGACAAACAGTTCTCTGGTGCATTCTTAAAATCTTAAAGGCCAAATAGAGGGAGCTGATCTTTTTCAGTCATGTCTCTATGAGGCACAGGATTTTAAAGTTATGCTGTTTTATACTAGATCAGGTACTAGCACTTGTTTATTTTCTAAAGACTGAACATTTCTTAAACCCGTCTGATATGAATATGGTTAAAAGATATAAAGCAGAGGGTAGGGCTAAATGGCCAATTTCCCCAATGGAAAAAGGTGAATAGTGGAGTACCCCAGGGATCTGTGCTGGGTCCGCTGCTTTTTAACATATTCAATATGTGGAAATGGGAATAATGAGTGAGGTGATCAAATTTGCAGATGACACAAAATTATTCAAAGTTATTAAAATCCAAGAGGATTGTGAAAAATTGCAAGAGGACCTTGATAAATTGGAAGACCGGACATTCAAATGGCAGATAAAATTTAATGTGGAGAAGTGCAAAGTTATGCACCTAGGAAATAACAACCCAAAATATGGTTACATGATACAAAGTTCCACATTAGGAATCACCAATCAGGAAAAAGATTTAGGCGTCATCGTGGATGACATGTTAAAACCCTCTGACCAGTGTGCAGCGGCAGCCAAGAAAGCAAATAGAATGCTAGGATTTATAAGGAAAGTAAAGGAGAATAAAACAAAGGATATTATAATGCCTCTGTATCATTCCATGGTGCGACCACATCTTGAATATTGTGTGCAATCCTGGTCGCCATATCTTAAAAAGGATATAGCAGAATTAGAAAAGGTACAGAGAAGAGCCACCAAAATGGTAAAGGAGATGGAAGGATACTCCAACAAGGAAAGGCTTAAAAGGTTAGGGCTCTTCAACTTGGAAAAAGATGGCTGAGGTGAGATATGATAAAGGTCTATACATTAATGAATGGAGTGGAATGGGTAAACGTAGATTGGTTGTTTACGCCATCAAAAAGTAGAAAGACTAGGGGACATGCGATGAAGCTACAGTGTAACCCATTTAAGACTAATAAGGGAAAATATTTTTTTACTCAACGAGTAATCAAACTCTGGAATTCGTTACCTAAGTATGTAGTAAAATATGTTTGTGTAGCTGGATTTAATAAAGGTTTGGACAAGTTCCTGGAGGAAAGGTCCATAAACCATTATTAAAGACAATCCGGGAAATCCACTGCTTACCCCAGGACATGCATTGTGGAACCTGTGTACCTGGATTGGCCACTGTTGGAAAGAGGATACTGGGCTTGATGGACCTTGGACTGACCCAGTATGGCATTTCTTATGTTCTTACGTAAACCTGTTCCCTGCTTCCTGGAATTACAAAGCTGCTTCAGATGCTTCCAGTTTTAAAGTCTTTCCCTTTGTTCCAAGACCAGTCACCTACTCTGCTCAAGACGTTTGTTGATGATGACTTCAGTGGGCTGTAGCCCTGGTACATGCATTGTCTCATGAACATATTTCATTCCAATACAGAAGAATTTGGACAGGAAAATAATTCCATTGTGAAATGATAAAAGCACTGAATTCAATGCATAGTGTCCTTGACTGTGAGACCCAGCACTTTTTCAGCACCGAGGAAGGTTGTTGCCTCAAGGTTTAGGGAATGCTAACCCAAAAGTCCAAGGAGAGGCTGGAAGTAGAGTATGACATATTTTTTGACAGACTCAAAATCTTTCCAGCTCATGCCTAGAGTGTGGAAGTTTGTGGGAGGTTTGTGTGTGGGTGACAGGGGGTGGGGTTTGTATGTGTTGAAGGCTGTGTACAAGACCCTCTTTCTTCTTTGGGTTGCGATGTATCCAGCTGTTGACTGCTTCTAAGGAATTTGATAATCTAGTCAACACCTCTGTTGAGCCTTACTGCACAGGAAAATGATTCTGAACATCACCAAGATAGACGTGATATTTTAGCCCGCAGAATTTGATGACCTCCCCAAGTGATTGATCGTTGATAGTGAAGAGCATTGACCCTGGCAGGACTCCAAACTGTAGGTGCCACATAAAGGAAGAGCAGTCAACCAGGAACACATACTGGATTCTCTCCACTAAAAAAGATTGAACTACTTCCATTCTAATCCACTTATAACTCGTTGTGATAGGCGATTTAGTAGAATGTTTTAATAGACAGTTTCAAATGCTGCCAAGAAATCTAGTGATGCACTATATTGTCCTAATCTACTTCTCTATGGACAGCCATTAGAATTACATGCAAAGCCAGATCTAAAATTTGTTTGGAACTGATACAGCCCACTTCTATTGTCCAGTAGCCACTGGAGTTGCTCTAGTGTCCCCCCAGTCAATTCTTTTACCAGTGAATAGAAGAGACAGGTCTATAGTTCTTAAGAGTATTTTGATCAAGCATTGCCTTCTCAGGACTGATAATGTAGGTGTTATTGCTAAGTGATTATTTTGTGACTCATGCAGAGAGGGAGAAGACCCTTGAGTACTAAGAAAGGCAGTCAAAGACCAAGAAAATGTGTCAGAATGATGCAGAAATATTTCCCATCCTACTGGATGCCACTGGCTCGATAAAAGATCAAAAAATGAAAGCATCATTCCACTACGACAACATCAAGGATAACTGGATGATTTTAATGGCCAGTTTTTAAATATTATTTGAACTATTTTGTCATTGCTACTTCATGGCAACCCTTCACTTCCTCAGAGCTTGCAAAAAAGTTCCTTCTAAATGAAATGCATAATAAACCACATTTATCAATGCTACTCCGTACTTATCTGCATTCATCTAAAGAAACTATCTGCTGGCTTGATTAAAAGCAACGTTCAAGCACACCTTGTTAGGTTGTCTATAGATATTAGGGGTGTGCAGGCCAAACATCGTTGTTTTGTTGAGTTTCCTGTGTTGTTTGCAGAGGGTAATCAGGGAAGACCAACCTGGGAGATGATGGGGACCAGATAGGGGGGTTGTATTCACGGAATGTTGATTACAGATCTGGAATAAAGCTGTAGCCAAGATTTGTCAACAGAATTTTTCATTTTGTTTTCATTTTGCCATGCCCCATCTGTCATTAATAGTGCACACTACCGCTTAATAATGTGCACTGTTGAGTCATAGAGTGCACTGATAAGCAATAGTGTATGCTATTTGTGCATGCATGGATGTTAAGCTCCATCGCTCTTGAGTACTAATGAGCAATGGTGCACACTATTAATGACAGATGGGAAATTAAGAAATGAAATTTCTTCCATTTCCATTTGAAAACAACATGAAATTATATAGGAAATGTTGTTGACATTTCCCATGTCCTTTCTAATTAATGCACATCCCTAAGAGATATTTCATCTTGTGAACTCCAGAAGGAATCTGTCTTTGGCACCACGAGCGTTAGTAGTAAATTTGAAAGATTAAGGTCATACTTCACGTGCCCTGGCTGAGGAGTGAGGTTCACTACTATCATGATATGTGCAAAAATGACCCACTTGGAGACAGTGCCTCTGAGAAATCATCCACAAGTATCAAGAAGTGGAATCAGAGACTACAAAAAACGTGGCAGAAAGATGCGGAACTATTCCCAGTGGTACTGGGCCCCATTGACTTGACTGCTAAGAATTTGCACATTCACTTTGATATGTTGCCCATTCGTATTACATCCTATGACCTCCAGAGCGAAGCTGGCTTAGGAGTGAGGTTCACCACTGCGACAGTGCACACAAAATGAAACCATTTGGAGACATTACCCCAGAAGATACTTTGAGACATTTACAGCCCCACACTTGCTAGTACCCACAGACATGACATGCAGCATCTCATGAACTCCAGAAGGAAGCTCTGTTTGGCACAATGCAAGTACTATGGTGAGCATTAGCAGTAAATCTGAGAGATTGGGATTGTATCCACTTATCCTGGCTTAGGCGTGAAGGTCATTACTGTATGCACAATACTAACGCATTTGGAGACATTGCTTCAAAGAGATACCCAGAGACATACACACTCACACACACACATACAATGGTACTCACACAGATACCCAGAAACTTAGATTCACGCACATAAAAACAAAGATAAACAGACAGTGATAGCCAGAGACGTAGCTCTCAGATCTGAGGGAATGATACTGGGTCTCCTATCCTCGGCCCACCTCAGTTTGAGATTCGGCACCTATGTTAAACGTTGACTTAACATGCTTAAATATACGGGTGTTGTAAAGTCTAGCATGCCTATGTGTGACATTTTATCACACAGCATGGAGGCTAGGGGGTTCTGCTTTTGGTCCAACCATGCACCTAAATGTGGTTGAACACTTTAGCGTCTAACAATTCTTCGGCATAACTCAGATCCCGTTTTCACATCTCCCAGATTCAAATATGATTGAAATACCTTGCTCCTGGCTAGAACAATAAATGGATGGATGAAAAAAAATCCAGACAGATGGATACTGTAGGACAGAGAGACAGAAATCTGCAGGTAGAGAGGTGGGCAAATAAAAGAATGCACGAATGAACAGACAGATAGAGAAATAAAGGCGTATATTACTGCTTACCCAGGACAATACACCGGTGCGGAAAAGTACTGCAAGGATGAAGGTCTTCATGATTCTACACCTTAAGAAACACAATCAGTAAAAAAACATGAAACCCCTTGCTAAAAGCCCCCTATCCTATGAGATCCAAAAGCAGCTCCCTTCCTCCAGTCACTGTGCCTGTGGTACCCTGCTGTTCGCCAGGAACTGACCTGAGGTGTCATCTTATATACTGGTGCTACTCGAAACACCATGCATGGTAGCCAAAGCCAGGGAGGACCCCCCCCTGACCAGTGAGAACACAGAAACACTAAAACCTATAATTTTGCTGCAATAAAACATTGTGCTGTCAACTTTTACAGGCTCAGCTCTTCATAGGACAAAATGAGTAATTAAATAATCAGGTTTAGACCTGCATCTTAGCCTACAGGTGAGAGCTGTGGACAGCAGTCCTAGGAAACCTCTCGTACAAAAATATACACTATTCCACCAGAGACCGGTACAGTCCGGGAAGCAGCGGTGGAAACTTCCCTCGCACACACAAAGGCAAATGAGGTCAGGGAGATTTTGACAAATCCATTAGTAGATCTTTGGAGAGTAGAATGGTTCCAGAGGGCTGCAAAAGGTAGACTGGATCCCTCTTTAGGAAAGTGGCAAGAGGAGAATCCAATATGCCGGTATGCAGGAAGGACAAGAAACCAAAATGATCATCAAACTGGATACAAAAAATACTCAGCAATCACAGGAAAACTATAATGTAGACTTGGACTTTACACAAGCTCCTACATTCATAGAAACATTTAGAAAACATGACAGAATTATTGCAAAAAACTCCCACTTTTCTCTTCAAAAAGAAATATTCTCTTACGGATTTTACTATATACAATTTTATCATTCGCCTCATAAATTCTCAAGTATGCAGTCATTTGATTACTAAATTTTTATGAAAGGAGCTCAAATCACAGCACTGTCAAAGAATCTAGGGCCCGATTTTCATTTTGGCAGGCTATGTGCCAGTTGGTGCATTTATTTATTTTATTTAACAGGTTTCTATACCACAATATCCTTAAGTCAAAGTGATTTACATTAAAACTTGCATTTCTTACAGTGAAACAAGGAATATGTTAAATGGGGGAGGGGATGGCATGCAGGCTATTAACAATAAGAATTATAAATATAACATGAGGAACTATATAAAAATCAGCTGTGAAGCTGCTTAAAGAAGTAACATGAGATCTATATGTAATACAGCTGTGGAACTAAATAAAGATGAGATGATTGCCAAAGTCGTGTGGTCTGCTAGGTAATGCTCCCCAAGTGCTTGTTGTTGTTGTTAAGTGCCGTAGAGTTGGAGTTGACTCATGGCGACCCTCTGGATAGCTATCCTAAATTGTGTTCGGTCTTCAGTCAGGCGGCTCATTGTTGACAGACTGGTACCCGTAGCTGCTGTTATTGTATCGATCCATCTCATTGCTGGCCTTCCTCTTTTTCGTTGACCTTCTATCTTGCCAAGCATGATGTCTTTCTCTAATGATCTCTCTCTTCACATGATGTGTCCAAAGTATGAAAGTCGAAGTCTTGTCATCTGAGCTTCTAAAGAAAGCTTAGGTTTGATCTCCTCTAGTACCGACTGGAGTGCTTAGTGAATAAGAATGTTTTTAGGTTTTTTTTCTGAAGTCTTTGCTGTCCGTCGTGGTTCTGATGTCTTTCAGGAGGGAGTTCCATAGGCTGGGTGCGACAATAGAAAATGCTCTTTTAGATGTGGTTTGCCTGGTCCTAGAGTATTGGATGGGCATCTGTATTGAGCTCCTGGTGGAATTCCTTCTAGGACGATTGTTTGACTCTTTGGTTATTAGGCGTAGTGTTGAAGATGGTAAGCATGTTTTTTTTAATTTGGCACGCGAGTGGATTGGGAGCCAGTACAGTTGTCTAAGTATGCGGGTGATGTGAGCTTGTTTCGGTGAGCCAGTAATGATGTGGGCTACTGTGTTCTGTACTAACTGGAGTGGATGAATTGTTTATTTTGGGAGGCCATGCAACAAGGAGTTGCAGTAGACAAGAACTGGGGTTGAGATAGTCTGGCATACAGTCCGGAAGTCATGGTGGTTTAGTAGTGACTTAAGCTTCCAGATGGTCTGTAGTTTGGTGTAGGCATTTTTGGTTGTTTTGTTTAATTGTGACTGTAGGCTCAAGTTCCGATCAAGATGACACCTAGGTATCTGACTTCCTAGCCTGTCCACCGACTCACTTCACCTGGATTTTCATTTCCGCAGTGACGCAATTCAATGGGGCCGTGGCCCTGATATCGTATAGAGGTTGCCACTGCTGCTTTGTAAACATACCCCAAAGACTCTAGTCTATAAACATTACTCTTACAGAAACATATCAAACTTTACTTTCTTAAACCCCAGCTGAAAACAGTTTTACCCACCTACATCCTTATTGATGTAAGACCAGAGCTTTGCCGCTCACAGAATGAAAAGGATGTAGTGCCATTCCGATCTGGTTTTTGAAGGTCTGTTCTACGCATGCTTCAGCGTCTTCCGCGATAGGAGTCTGCTGTCACTTAGGAGGTATTTTTCAATTTGTTGAAGTCTGTTTTTTTTAATTTTATAACAATTTTCTCTATTACGTTTTTCTGTATGCAATATGATAATTTTGTATTGTAGATATCCCTGAAGAGGCCATGTTTTGGTGAAACTACTGGCTGTAGTTGGATTTAATGAAACGCATATGGCGTTTTTGCCTTGACAAAAGATTAGCATTGGTTTTTTTTTTGCTGTTCTGAATACTATCAACATATGTAACAATGCTTTTCAACTTCTATCGAACTTTAACAATAGGAGTTTAGTTACAAAGCTTATGGACACTTTTGAGATATTTATTTATTGAAATTTATGGAGCGATGATGAAGATGGTTCGTCAACATAAAGTCTAAATTCTTTGACATAGTGCCATGATTTGAGCTCCTTTCATAAAAATTTAATACATCAAATGACTGCATACTTGAGAATTTATGAGGCTAATGATAAAATTGTATATAATAAAATTCATAAGAGAATATGTATTTTTGAAGAGAAAAGTAGTTGTTTTGCAATAAGTTTTTCATGTTTTCTAAATGTTTATATGAATATAGGGTTTGTGTAAAGCCTGAGGATGCATGACACTTAGCTCCCGAGAAGAGCGTTGCCTGTTTAATATTTTTCCTGCTTACCTTTGCTGGGATGGAGAAATGTAAAGGATCGCATTAGAGGAGTCTGCTCCAAACTCTCAGGGTCTTAGCCGCAGCTCCCTAGTAGGAGCTTTATGTTGCCAGTGGATGTCTCTGGTGGATCCTTTGCAGACAAGCAAGAGGAGAAACGGTCCAGTGGAATACTGAAGCATCTTTCGGCCAGCACATATGGTCAATGCCTTCCCTGCTGGCTGAAATGCACGCTGACCCTGCAAGAAGTTTGCCTTTGTTGGCCTGAGGTCAGGTGACTTGGGGGCAACCTAGTCAAAGGCAGGGACATCAGCAGGAGCTCCAGAAGAGGCTGGTTGTTGCTGAATTGATGGAGGGAACATCCCTTGGAGGAAAAGCATCCCAACGGCAGACTCCAGAGATCCAGGTAAGCCCTGCTACGAAATCAGCAGCTTTCAGAATTGGCTAATTTTATTACTAATTAAAATTGGAAGATTTTGTCTCCTTGAAGAATAATTTTCTTTCTATATGTTTTTTGTAAATGGGTAATAGATAAGAGGTTGGTAACTACAGGCCAATCGCTCTGACTTGGTGGTGATTTGATTCATCGATACTCTATTAAAGGAAGGAGGAGTGCAGAGTCTGGTCAGAACCTCAGGACTTGGGCCAGTGAGACCATGGGAGGCAGGAGAATAAGTAGTAAAGCCACAGTAACACAAGGAAAGCAGAAACCCTGAATCCAGGAAAATTTTGTGATACACCTCCAGGAATCAGTGATTGGAGCAAGAGAGGGTGACCTGGAGCCATAATGAAAAGCAGCAAATATAGTCAGAGAGATAGATCCAACTTTACTAGTCCAGACTCCCCTGATTCCTGACATTTTGCTTATTTCATTTGGTTCCTGACTCTGGATTGCCCAGGCTGGTTCCTTACCCTGCTCTCACTGTTTCCAGCCTTTAGGAGGCTGTTCCACTGTCCTCCATCTCCTAGTCACCAGTTCATGTTTGACCCATGATCCGAGACCACCTAAAGCTTGGTCAAACCTTGAGAATTAACTCCAGTGGACTGCTGGATCCAAGGTTACATGGGTTTACCAGAGGGGAGAACATATCAAACAAATCTGATCAATTCTTTTGGTTGGGTGATCAGAGAATTAGCTCAAGGGCAGACACTCGATATGGTGCACTTGCATTCAGCAAAACTTGTTAGTCCGTTCCACACAGTTGTTGTTAAGTGCTGTTGAGTTGATATTGACTCATGACTACCCTCTGGATACATATCCTAAACTGTGTTTGGTCTTCAGCCAGGCAGCTAATTGTTGATAGAGTAGCATCCATAGCTGCTGTTATTGTGTTGATCCATTGCCTTGCTAGCCTTCCTCTTTTGCTCTGAACTTCGACCTTGCCAAGCATGATGTCTTTCTCTAATGATCTCTCTCTTCAAACGATGTGTCCAAAGTATAAAAGTCAAAGTCTTGTCATTTGAGCTTCTGAAAAAAGCTTCGATTAGATCTCCTCTAGTTTCAAGTAATTTGTTCTTCGGGCAGTCCACAGTATACACAGTATTGTTTGCCAGCACCATAATTTGAAGGTATTGATTTTCTTCCTGCCTTTCTTCTTCACTGTCCAACTTTCGCATCCATATGATGTTATTGAAAATACCATGGTTTGGACAAGTTGATTAATACATAGAGATATGTCCCTGCATTTCAATATCCTAAGTCCTTCATAGCCGTTTTGCCAAGAGCAATGCATTGTCAGATCTCTTAACTGCCTGTTGTTTCTTTATTGATTATTGATAGAAGTAGGTTGAAGTCATCTACTATTTCTATTTCTTCTCCATCAAGGATGAAATTATTGATTTTGCCAGTGGTCGAAATCTTTGTCTTCTTCATGTAAAGGTGCAGGTCCATTTTAAGACTATGCTCCTTGATCTTGGTAAGCAGACATTTCAAATCATATTCACTTTCAGCCAGTACCGTGACATCACACTGTAGTTGTCTTCATACAGTCCTGTTTCTCTGATGATTTGTTCTGCATATAAATTAAGAGGAATGGGAAAAGTATGCAGCCTTGTCGTACACCTTTGCTGACTTTAAACCATTCTGTTTCTCCTAGTTCTGTATGAACAGAATAGAAAACTCAGTTTAGTTCCACACAGAAAACTCACAAATAAACTGAGGGTCCTAGGGGTATGCCCTTGGGTTAGTGATTGGATTAAAAACTGGCCAAATCATAGAGAGTGTAGACCACATCCCTGGGATTTCCCTTTTGTGAGCAGCTACACTTGATACCAGGACTTCATCCTTGACACACTCTATTATTTATTATCATTGTCTATTGCTGTCCCAGTATGTACTCTCTATTGTGGGGGGAAGGGGAGGGTTAACCTCCAAAATCTGGGTGTAGAATGTGCTCTAATTATTTAAGTGCTAAATATAAATTAGGCTCCTTAATGGTGTTCCAACATATACTTTACTGCTTAACTTGTGCAATGGTAATTATGTGAAACTGGGTACATTTTCTTCTTGTTGCATGAGTTCATAGCAACATAAACTAATGTGTCTGTGATCCTCTGATTTCTTCTCTGGGTCCCATTGTCCCTTATTGGTCTTTGGGCTATCCCTGGGATCTGGGAATGGGCAACTCCTACTGTTTTCATAATTCCCTCTTCATCCCTGGCTCGCTCTTATTCTCTCCTCTCCTCAGTTTAGATACTTTTTCACCTTACCTCTCTGAGCAAACTCCTCCGTGCAAGACTGGCTTGATCATTAGGAGAACTAGGCAGTTACCTAGAGCAACAGTTTCAAAACAAAACTATAGGTCCTGACACCACACTAATTCAAAGAAGCATCAGTGCACACTCTTACCTGTAGGGAGAGTGGACAATATTTAAATGGCTAATTTATCTGGATAAATGGGTTTTGGAAATTGGCCTCACTATGTAAATACTGTATATATAAAAAAAGTAAGATGTCTGTTTTGCATAGGATTATTCTGGGAAGGGTGACTGCATAATCATGATTGTTGTATGTAATTAGCAAAATCTTGGAGGGGGTGGGCTAAGGACTTGACTGTTAATTAGAGGTGGGGGAGGGCCTGATACCCGACAGCGTTAGGCTCCACAACCAGTTCATTTTCATTTTCAGCACAAAGAATTTTAAGATTGACAGCATTCCGTCGGTTCTCTACATTCCAGATTATCAGAAGTCACCTAGTTATAGCTTAAACAAATGTCTTATTATAATTGCTGATTGGTTATTGTATTGTAAATTGACACTAGAACAAGAGAAGATGGTCATTCTGTGGCTGTCTAGAAATAATAATCTATAATAGGTGTTGCCAGTACTTGCAGGGCCCCCATTGACAATGCACAACTCCTTGACCAGTTCATGGATGAGTCTCAATAAGGTGGTCCAAGCATGCTTTTGTCAACTATAGATGATCCTCCAGTTTAAGGCCATTCTTACTCCCATCAATCTAATTACTAGCAGACTGGACGACTGCAATGCCTTATACTAGGGGTTACCCATATGAAGCCTTGGATGGCTCCAGTTGATTCAAAATATGGCACCAAGGCTATTAAAAGGACCCTATCACCCTGCGTCCACCTCCCCCCCCATTCTGTACAATCTACATTACACTAGATTCCAGTTAAAGCTAGATACAAATTTAAAGCTGCTTTTGTAACTTTTAAGGTTCTGTGTAAAAGTATGCTGCCACACTTGGCTAACCATTTGTTTAAATACAATTGTTAACATTATTGGCACCCATGCAATTCATTCCCTTAATGTCCAATATCTCCTGAAAATAAAGTGGCCAGTGAAATGGCTTTGGACTATATATGCACACATATTTGACACATAAAAGAATCAAATAAAACAAGACCAATTAAAAAAGGAAATAGTAGGAAATAGTATAAAAACGGGAACATTGTCAGGACATGATTCTTGGCACCATTATAAGCAATTCAAATCAGTCTGAACAGGAGAACCATATTCCCATTGCAGTAAAATTAGACACATCTGTGATTGATTGTCAGTACTCGACTTGAATCAACCAATGAATGATGGCTCTAATGTTTAAAATGCCCACATTCACTCCCTGTTCCATTTTCACAATAGTGAAGACAAGAGAACTGCCTGAGACCTTCAGAAAAGCCATTATCACCAAACATCAAACTTCAAAGGGGTACAAGGCCATCTCCAAAGACCTTGGGATTCCTATGTCTACAGTTCGCAATGTTATTAAGATGTTTTCTACTCATGGAACTGTGAAGAACCTCCTAAGGCATAGTGGGAAGAGGAAAATTAATCCAAGGAGTCTTCGAAAATTAGTGTGAACTGTTGGAAAAACACCCCGTACAACATCCAGAGCGCTTAAGGTTGACCCAGAGCAATCAGGAGTGATGGTTTCAACCGGCACCATACGCCGTGCACTAAACAAAGAAGGACTTCATGGGCGAAGGCCAAGGAGGATCCCACTGCTCAAAGACAGACATAAAAATGCACACCTGATCTTTGCCCAAACCCATCTTGAGAAACAACAATCCCTCTGGGAAAATATTCTGTGGACAGATGAAACCACTCTGGGAGGAGGGCCTAGTGGTTGGGGCAAGTTACCTCAAGCCGCAAGGTCAGGGATTCAAATCCCACTAGAGGACAGCAACCTTGGGCCAGAAGGACTGGGGTTTCTAGTCCCACAGGTGCTCCTTGTGGTCTCCATTGCGCATGTTCCCTGTAAAGTAGTTATCTCCAAGTTATAATGCCCTGTTCAATGTAATTTGAGTTTGTTCAATGTAAACTGCCTTGATATCATGAAAGGCAGTATATAAGAAATGTTAAATAAATAAACCAAGCTTGAGCTCTTTGGCAATACAGACCAGCAATACATTTACAGGTGAAGAAATGAAGCTTATAAGGGAAAACAAAACACCCTTCCGACAGTTAAATATGGTGGAGATTCCATAATGTTGTGGGGTTGTTTTACTGCCTCGGGAACTGGAGGCCTGGAACGTAGTATAGGAATCATGAAGTCAGAGGACTACCAAGGTATTTTGGAGTGAAATGGCTACCTAGTGTCAAAAAGCTAGGTCTGGGTCAAAGGTCATGGGTCCTTAGCAGGACAATGACCCAAAACATACATCCAAAAGTACAAAAGAATGATTATAAAAGGAACAAATGGACTGTTTTTAAACTGGCCAATGATGAGTCTTGATGTCAGTCGAATCGAGAACCTTTGGAAAGAGCTGAAATCTGCCATTGGTCAAAGGAATCCTGGAAACATTCATGAGCTGGAACAAATCACAGTTGAAGAGTGGGAGAAACTATCAGCAGACAGATGTACAAAACCTATATACATGGCTACAAGAAATGTTTGGAGGCTGTCATACCAAAGGCTGTGCAACCAAATATTAGTGAAGGGTGCCATTAATTCTATCCAGGTCATATTTTGTTTTTTTTTTCTCAGAAATTACTATGTCTTTGTTGTACAGACATCTTTTTTTGTTGTATACCTTCGAACATACCATTAAAATATTATGATGACATACAGTTGGAATATTTCCAATTATTTCTCAAGATACTGTACACAACATACCTAAAATGCAAGGGTGCCAATAATGACCACAACCGTATGTTCCCATTCAATCTTTAAGTCATTTGAAAAAGGCTATGGTGACTGCCTCCCTTGTGAGTGGTTTAATTAGCTTGAAGGTGCTCTGTTGCTTTTGCTTAATTTGGATCTTTTCTTATGAAATTTGTCTGCCCCAGGAGCTCAGAGACAGTAACAACCAACTGCAGTTTTGGAGACAGCTAAAAGCAGGGTTATTTATTCAATGTTACAGAGCTTCAGAGTAGTAGGCACTGGGAAATCTATCCTTGAGATAAGTTGATGTGTCATGTTCCCTCTCTGGCCTTCACTATGATCATTTTTACTAAGACACTGCTTCTAGATGTACATTGCCCAACAACCGGATCCCTGGACAGTTTTTTGATGTTAAAACTCTCTCTGACATTTTCATCATCGCATGGTTTGTGTTTGGACCCCTGACATAGGCAAGTGCTGAAACACGGCCGTGTCGGGTCATGAATAAATTGGACATTTGATATTTTAACCCTTGGGGCAGGTGTGGTCTGTGGCCCTTCTCCACCCTTCCTATCCAGTCTGCGGAGAGTGACACCTTCTTTCTCTTGGTCTCTCTCCTATTCAAATCTAGCCTAAAGCTCATCTTTCTGAGGCCATAGTTTGCTTCTTAACACGTTATTCCCTTGTTTAAGTCCATGTTGTTTTTAACAGTTTCCCACAAAACTCCCTAAATCTTGCATTTGTCCTATTTATCTTTCTTGAACAGATGCTAAGCTCTACGGAACAGGGACTGTCTCTTACGTGTATTACGCATGTCTATTGCTGCTATAAATGTATTCATAGTAGTTAGACTTGACAGTCATTACATTTTTGTTCTTTGGATTCTATGTTACTGTTGTAAACCATGACTAATCTGGCTTGTTATGCAGCCAGCACTGTATCAGATGAATAAGTGAAATTAAATGGAAAGTGTCGTTTCATATTGGAAAATGAAGTTCCTCGTTCTCTGGCATTTTAAAAGGAGCGAAAGCAAGGTATAGCCAAGGGCGGTGTTAGACATGCAGGGGCCCAGGGCAGAAACTATAGGAGGGCCCCAAAGGCTGCCTATAAGCTATACCTTCTTCAGTTTGAGGCAGACTTGGGGCCCCCTGGAGCACGGGGGCCCAGGGCAATTGCCCTGTTTGCACCTCCTAATGCCAGCCCTGGATATAGCCTAGTGGTTAGAGCAGTGGGCTGAAACTCCAGTAAGCGATGGCTTTAAATCCCACTAAGGCTCCTTGTGAGATTGGCCCCTCCCTCCATTTCCTCAGGGGTTAAAATGTATGAGCGTCATCTAATGCTGCTAACAGGCATTCGGGCCGGTACAGAAAAGCACACCGCCATTAACGCACAATTTTTCTGCGCTAGCGTGAGCACAGAATGCTGGAAGGGATTTGCCGTGCACCTAATCACTGTGCAGATACCCACTCTAACAGCAGCGTACAGCGCATTTAAAATCATCCAGATTAAATGATAATGAAAGACTCAATTATGCGACGCAGATGCAGAAGGGCAGAAGGTGGAAAGTGCCATGATTTTAAAGCAAGGTCTGAGGGCCTGTTAGCTGAGCTCGTAGATCTGCGGCAGCTGCTAATGTGATTCCTTTCGCTACTTTTCTCTCCTTAGTCCAGCATCGAGTGGTGTGGCACAGCAGGGCTAGGGGCGTACAGGACTTCTCTATCTCCAGCAGTGCTGTACTTTAATGTACTGAGTTTTTTTGGGGAGGGGAAGGAGAACTTTCATGAATGCAGGGCCAGCCATTGCACTAGGTGAACTAGGCAGCTGCCTAGGATGACAGACTCCAGTGGGCGTCATGGTACAGCATCCCCCTCCACAATTTTTCAAAGTAGCAACTTTGTGTCACCACTTCAGCACTTTAGCGGGCCTGAAAGCACCTGCACGCATGTTTGCAATCACAGCCTGCCGCAGGAAATTGCATCAGAGGGGGCAGGAGCGGCAGGCCGTGGGTGTGCTCACGTGAGCGGGTGCTTTACGGCATTGAATTCCAGAATTTAAATTATGCATTGAGAGAAAAATATTTTCTCCTATTGTTTTAAATGTACTATTTTGTAACTTCATGGTGTGTCCCCTAATCTTTGCACTTTTTGAAAGAGTAAACCATCGATTTGTGCTAACCTGTTCTACTCCCTCCCTGATTTTATCGACCTCTATCATATCTCCCCTCGGCTGTCTCTGCTCCAAGCTGAAGAGCCCTAACCTTTAAAGCCTCTCTTTATAGGGCTATTTTTCCATCTCCTTTATCCTTGTGTTAGATCTTCTCTGTATCTTTATTAATTCTGCTCTAACACTTTTTTTGAAATGCAGAGATCAGAATTACAGAAAATACATCATAGAGAGAAAGAAAGACATAATGAGATACTCTCCATTTCATTCTCTAGTCTTTTCCCAATAATTCCTAACATTCTGTTTGCTTGTTTGCCCATCACTGCGCACTGTGCAGAGGATTTCAGCCCGTTATCACAATGACTCCTAGATAGGGTTGCCAACTGGCTCCAGATGCGCCCGACAGGCTTGATCCAGTCCTGGGTGTACCCCACTGCATGCAGGGACATGTAGTTCTGATTTCTCCATTGCACTCTTAAGAAAAACAAGACTACATATCCCTGCATGCAATGGGGTAAACCCAGGACTGGATCAAGCCTGTCGGGCGCATCTGGAGCCAGTTGGCAACCCTACTCCTAGATCCTTTTCCTGGGTAGTGACTTCTAATGTGGAACCTTGCATCCTCCAGCTATAAATTTGGGTCATTCATCCCTGTGTGCATCACTTTGCATTTGTCCACATTAATTTAATTTAATATTGAAGATTTCTATTTCACCCTTTCAGCAATGAAACATGCAGAACAGATTACAATAAAAAGCATTAACTCAAACAAAAATGACAAATCTTAAATGCATAACAATTAAAATTCAGGGGGCCAAGATGGTGTCAGGATCAGACGCTTGACGGACTGCTCCCATGTTTTACTGTGGATTTAATCTATTTTCCCTGTATTTGCATTTTGTTATGGGAAGGAAGACTGGGAAGAGGAAGGGCAAGTCTGAGGGGTACCCCAATGGCTCAGTTGCAACCACAGAGAATGATTTCAATCTTTGTAGTAAATCCGGGTTTGGATTGGCTTGCAGAGGCTCCCTCTGCTAGCATTAGGGACTGGGAAGCCCTCATAGCTTGGAGGAAATACCTCTTAGTCTAGATAAGCATCCTCCTCCATTACTTCTGATAATGAGCTCCCCTGTTTGAGGCCCGGTGGTGAGAGCTATACCGGCAGGGTATGCGGATCGCTGGTATTGCCATGGCATGGCAGCGGTGGAGGCTGAATTGAGGAGTGCCCAGCAGCAACTGGGAGACCAGTCACTTGGGGAGATTGGTGAGCTACTGGGGGTTAAAAAGCTGGAGAAGCCTGAGGTCGTTTACTGGACACTATTTGAAAGTGCTGTTCTACTTAAGACTAACTTACTGGAGTCCAAGGTTGAAGTGTTTAGTCAACATTTTACTGTCACAAAAGAGTCACTCAAGGCCCAGGATGGTCAGTTGAATAAACTGGAGACTGTACAAGCAGGCTGCCCAGTCAAGAATAGTGAGCGGCTGCCTGGCCCTTAGACGGAAGGTGGAAGTCTTGTGGAATAAGTTAAGA
The DNA here is from genome assembly GCA_033557465.1 of Ichthyophis bannanicus. Classification (NCBI taxonomy): domain Eukaryota; kingdom Metazoa; phylum Chordata; class Amphibia; order Gymnophiona; family Ichthyophiidae; genus Ichthyophis; species Ichthyophis bannanicus. The sequence continues at coordinate 67,852,704 of CM066051.1, read as the reverse complement.
TCTTTGAATCTCAGATTCTTGAGCTTTTGAAACTTTATTTAAAGGGTTACCTTAAGATATCTGCTGATACGGTTCCTGTTAGAAAGATATAAAATGAGGTTCAACAAGGGGAGGAAGATATTGTCATTAAGGTTTCAGTTGACAGTCTAGATCAGGGGTTCTCGATCCAGTCCTTGGGACACACCTAGCCAGTCCGGTTTTCAGGATAACCACAATGAATATGCATGAGAGAGATTTGCATGCACCGCCTCCATTGACATTGATGTTCCTGCTCTTTTAGAAACATTAGAGGTTCAGGATAGGGCCATCCTTTTAGCAACATTTGTATTTGAGAATAATAGGACAGTATCTGAATTCAAAAAAGCATGGGAGAAACACAGATGATCTCTTAAGGAAAAAAGGGAACTGTTGTAGTGGTTGATATGGAAGGGCAATCTACAGTAGATAGGCCATGTGGTCTTTTTCTGCCATCGTGTTTGTTTGCATACAATGGGAGGCAGTGGATGCAAATATATCTCATGTATATTCATTAGGGAAGTCATGAAAACGAGGCTGGATTGTGGTGCACCAGGACAGGAGTTGGCCACCCCTGGCCTATCTAGCCTACCCTTCTGTATTAATTACAATAGTCCTCTTTTTACCTTTAGAGATCCTCTGTGTTTGTCCCATGCTTTTTAGAATTCAGATACTGTCCTCATGTCCACTACCTCCACTGGGAGACTATTCCACGGATCTACTACTCTTTCCGTAAAGAAAATTTTCCACATATTATTACTACTACTACCACTCAGCATTTATAAAGCGCTAACAGTTGTACGCAGCGCTGTACAGTACAGACATGTAAGAGACAGTCCCTGCTCATCAGAGCTTACAATCTAGTCAAGACAAAACGCACAAACACATAAATACTGAAGGTGTAGGCAGGGGTGGAACAAGGGGAGAAAAGGAGGCTAGGTGAGTCATGATCCAAAAGCAGCAGCAAAGAGGTGGGCTTTCAACCTGGACTTGAAGAGGGTTAGAGAAGGTGCCTGGCGCACAGACACAGGTAGTCTGTTCCAGGCGTAAGGTGCAGCAAGGTGAAAGGAGCGAAGTCTGGAGTCAGCAGTGGGAGTGCGGGGCATTGATAAAAGCAGTTTGCTGGAAGAGCAGAGAACCCATGGGGGGTTATGAGGAGAGATAAGGGATGAAAGGTAGTGAGGAGCCGCAGAGTGAATGTATTTATAGGTCAGCAGAAGAAGTTTGAATTGGATGCAGAAGCGGATAGGGAGCCAGGGAAGTGACCTGAGAAGACGTGTGATATGGGCATGATGGGGCTGGCGGAAAATTAGTCGCGCAGCAGAGTGTTGAACAGATTGAAGGGGAGAAAGATGACTTAGAGGGAGACCAGCAAGGAGCAAATTACAGTTATCGAGATGGGAGGTGACTAAGGAGTGGAAAAGAGTTTGAGTAGTGTATTCAGAGAGGAAGGGGTGGCTTTTACTAATGTTGTAGAGAAAGAAACGGCAGGTCTTGGCTATGAGCTGGATGTGTGTGGAGAAAGAGAGAGAGGAGTCGAAGACTACCCCCAGATTGCGGGCCGAGGGAACAGGAAGGATTACTCAGTTATCCACAGAGATTGAGAAGGGAGGAAGAGGAGGGGAGGTTGTAGGGGGAAAGATAAGAAGTTCAGTCTTGGCCATATTCAACCTCAAGCGACGGTGAGACATCCAGGTAGTGACGTCAGAAAGGCAGGCAGAGATCTGGGTCTGGATTGCCGGGGAGATTTCGGGCATAGAGAGGTAGATCTGGGAGTCATCGGCATACAGATGGTACTGAAAGCCATGGGAAGAGATAAGCGCACCAAGGGACTGGGTATATAGAGAGAAGAGGAGCGTACCCAGAACAGATCCTTGGGGTACACCGATTGGGAGTGGGGTAGCAGATGAGGAGGAGCCACCAGAACACACACGGAGAGCTGTGGGAGAGATAGGAGGAGAACCAGGATAGCACAGAGCCTGAGAAGCCAAGTGAGGACGGGGTATCAAGGAGAAGGGTGTGGTCGACAGTGTCGAAGGCAGCAGAGAGGTCAAGAAGGATGAGGACGGAGTAAAGGCCCTTGGATTTTGCCAGGAACAAGTTGCTGGAGACTTTGGCAAGAGCCGTTTCAGTGGAGTGTAGAGGACGAAAGCCGGACTGTAAGGGATCCAGGAGGAGAGGAGAGAAGAGGAAGTCGAGGCAGCGGCGGTGAACCGCACATTCAAGTAGTTTAGAAGTGAGGGGAAGGAGAGAGATGGGTCGATAATTAGAAGGACATGTGGGTTTGAGTGAGGGTTTCTTGAGGAGAGGTGTGACCACAGCATGTTCGAAGTCGGCAGGGACTGTTGCAGTGGAGAGCGATAGGTTGAGAATATGGGAGATGGAAGGGACAATGGTGGAGGAGATGGGACATAGGAGGAGGGTGGGGATAGGATCAGAGGAGCAGGTGGTGAGTTTGGAGGAAGAGAGAAGGTGTGTAGTTTCATCATCAGAGATCACAGGAAAGGAAGAGAGGGTAGGAGATGTAGGGGGGAGGGTTGGGAGTGAAGAGGAGGGGAGATAGTTGATTTTGTGGGGAATTGGAGGGTGATCTTGTGGATTTTATCATGGAAAAAGTCGGCCAGGGTTTGGGCAGAAAGGGAGGGGGGATCGGAGGTGGGGGCACTTTGAGGAGGGAGTTGAGAGTAGTAAAGAGACGGCGAGGATTGGAGGCAAGGGAGTTGGTCAGCTGGACATAGTAGTCCTGTTTGGCAAGAGCTATGGCTGACTGGAAAGAGACAAGCATGAATTTGAAGTGTAGGAGGTCTGCACGGGAGCGGGATTTGGGCCAAGCATGCTCAGCAGAACGGGCACAGGAGTGTAGATGGTGGGTAGTGGGTGAAAGCCAGGGCTGGGGTGCGGAATGTCTCACAGGACGTGGGATGGGGGGGGGGGGGGTGAGAGTATCCAGAGCTGAGGACAGTGCAGCATTATAGGAAGTTACTGCCTCATCAACGGACATAGATGACAGGGTGGAGGAAAGGGGTGAAGAAATGGCGGAAGAGAGAGCCAAGGGATCAATAGCGTGAAGGTTTCTGAGTAGGTTAGAGGATGCAGGATAAGGCTGAGGCAGCAGGTGATGAAGAGTAAAGCTTAAAAGGTGATGGTCAGATACGGGAAGAACTGAGTTACAGAAGTTTGATGGTAAGCAGCGAGAGAAGAATATCAGGTCAAGGCAGTGGCCATGCTGGTGAGTGGGGGCAGTGGAACAAAGTTGGAGGTCAAGCGAGGAGACGAGGGAGAGGAGCTTTAAAGCATGAGGGTCGGAGGGGTTATTGACATGAATGTTAAAGTCCTCAAGAATAAGAGTGAGGGAAGAGGAGTCGAGAAAGAAGGAGAGCCAGGAGTTGAAGTTAGTGAGAAAGGTAGAAGTGGACTTGTCGGGAGGTCGATAAATAACAGCAACACGGACAGGAAGCAGGGTGAAGAGGCGGATGGAGTGGACTTCAAAGGAGAGGAAGGAGTGAGACTGAGGCAGAGGAGGGGTTGGATTTGGCAGGAGGGAGAAAGTAGAAACCCAACACCACCACCACGGCCAGTGGGACGAGGCGTATGGGAGAACTGATAACCCCCATGAAAGAGGGCAGTAGCAGATACGGTATCATCTGGGAGGAGCCAGGTCTCAGTTAGGGCAAGAAGGTGTAGACCGTTAGAGATGAAGAGGTCATGAGTAAAGTTTATTAGAGACAGAGTGTGCGTTCCACAAGGCACATGAGAAGGGGAGAGCTGAAAGGGACAAGAGAGGGATGTGGATAAGATTAGACATGTTGCGTGAGGACTTCTTCTCAGAGCGAGATAGGAAGCTTAGGGGGCCAGGATAGGGGTTGAGATCTTGGGATTTTGAGGCAGAAACGGAAGGGGAAAGGAGAGGTATGTGGATAGGATTAGACATGTTGCGTGAGGACTTCTGCTCAGAGCAAGACAGAGAGCCAGGATTGGGATTGAAATCTCGTGATGAGACTGAGGCAGGAGCGGAAGGGGAAAGGAGAGGGAGGTGGATGAGATTAGACATGTTGCTTGAAGACTTCTTCTCGGGGTGAGACAGAAAGCTAGGGGGGCCAGGACTGGGGTTGATATTTCCGGATGAGAGAAGGAGGAGGAGTAGCAGAGTACGGGGTAGGGAGGAGACAGTGCGGCGGAAACGAGGGTGAGGTTGCCTTAGAGAGAGGGGAGATGGTTGGATAAGAGGGAGAGAGTGATGAAGCTCAAGAGCTGATGATAGGGTAGAGGACAGGATAGAGGAGGAAGTGAGAGTGGTAAAGGGGGGATGAGGAGTGAGGGAGCAGGGTGAAGAGGCGGATGGAGTGGACTTCAGTGGTGCTGGTAGGAGGGGAAACAGCTAGGGAGTATGAGGAAAAGGAAGATAATGTGATGTGGAGCCATGGAAGGAACAGAGAGGGGCTATACAGCAATGTTAACTTGCAAGCAGTGAGTCTATCTCCTTTCACCCTCATCCTATGTCCCCTTGTAGTAGAGCTTGCTTTCAGTTGAAAGATATCCTCCTGTGCATTTGTGCCATGGAGGTATTTAAATGTCTCCTCTATCCTGCCATTCCTCTAAAGTATACCTATTACGATTTTTAAGTCTGTCCTTATATGCTTCATAACGAAGACCGTTAACCATTTTAGTATTCACCCTCTGTGCCGACTCCAGCCTGCTTATATCCTTTTGAAGGTGAGGTCTCCCTTTTCTTGTAATATAAATGTCTTATATATGGGTCAAAAAATTTGGTGCTTTCCTGACTTGGGCAAGGAGATGAGAGGAAGTGTAATCTTTCTCTCCAGCTCTTTCTAAAGGTTATTGTTTTGTTAATAGTGGGGATTTTTTTCTGTGCTATCCTTCTAAATGTTTAGTGACAGTTTCCAAGGACCGTTATAAATTTTTTTTAGCTTATTCTTTTAAAGCAATCACTTGATAGCAAATTTTCTCAGCACAAGGGAGCTGTAGATTTTAACATGCTGTTAATTTTATTTCCTGTTTTCCTTTTTTCTTTCCTCTCTTGCTCCCCACCTCCCTCATCAATATTTGCAGGACTGATAGGAAATGGAACATTTGTAGTTTTTGTTATCTGGAATAGTATTTGCTATGATGGTATAATTTTCTTTGTGATTTATTACTATTGTTATCCATTCTATTTTCCGGCAAGATAATTCTTGCATTGCTTGTAAAAAGATAGAAACGCAAACTAAAAAAATAAATAAATTACATTAAATATTTTATTTTATCTGCCCTTTGGATGACCAGTCTCCCAGTCTGTAATTTTTCAGATCACCAGTGGAGCTCGTTTTGCCAATCTTCAAGTACTGTAGATGATTGCACGGCGAGGAGAGGAGCGTGGTAGAGGAATGGGGTGGGCCGCTCTGGACACAGCCCTACCATATTTTGCCCAACAGAGCATCAGCAATTAGATAGTTGGGGGAGTGGCTTGAGATTGGTTTGTTTGGCCCTTGCAATTAAATTAAAAAGATTGTCTTGTAGCCATGACGGCAACACAAGTACCGCAGAACATACCTCCTTCAAACATACACATGCTATAGGTCTACAGGGTAAGTTGCAACGTTTCCAGGACTATTTCAACATGCAATGAGACCTGTTTGCTAATAGCATGCAAACATTTCTTCACAGAAAGATTGGCAGATACATGGAACAGTCTCGCAGGGCGAAGTGGAGAAGGCAAGAGGGTCTTAGAAAGCACAGAGGATCCCTACAAGCGAATAAGCAAAGTTTAAGCCAGAGATCAACTGTGATCTATTATAGATAGCAAGGCACAAGGAAGTAATCGGGGCAAAGTTGGATTTTAAGGTCCTTATCAACTTCTATGTACAGGGAACAGAAGAGAAAAATACCAACCTGAGTAAAACGGCTGACTGTTGTAGCTTTAAATTAGAGCCAGATATTCAGTGCCAAGGTCATATCCGGCCACCAGCATTGAAAATCCAGTTTGGCTGAATGGAGGCTTAGCTAAGTAGTCAGCAGCAGTATTGAGCCACTGGCCTGATAGCTAACTCGACTAAAGTTATGCCAGGTTTTTTTTATCTTGTAATCGGTTAGGGTTAACCCGCCAGCGACTCAATATAGCCCTAACTGGCTAACCCCCTGGTTCCGCCCCCATTCTGCCGCTAGAACACCCCAAAGCTAAGCGGTTAGCATCAGGCATACAAATTAGGTAACAGGGCGTAGTCAGCTGCACTAAATGGTTTAATGACACTGAATATCCCGCTGATGGTGGTTTAACCGGTTAGCAGCTCTGCTAACTGGTTAAATTGTTTTGAATATGCCCCTCGTAGTACTTTATGTAGGGATGGATAGGTAGTAGATTACCAAAATCTCCAGAGTATAATTGAAGAGGCCTATGAATTGGCACAGGCCTCTAATATGTGCTGACCAGATGAACTGTGGAGGCAGCGGTCATGTGTTTAGCTTTTTGCTGATTGCTTTAAAGACAGGCACGAAGGCATAAAGAAATTGTGATTGCTCTAAGAGACCACTACTGGTTATTGCTGGCTTTGCATATTTTTTGGGACTTTCTTTCCTAAACAAATTTTATGAAATCATTTATTACAGATGTAGGCAGTTCTTTTGTTCTATGAATAAGAACCTAGTGACATCTTGTGATTATGTTATTTCCTCAAATGACCTAATAAAAAGCAGCCTTGTGAGGAAAGACGTTTGAACAAGCCGTTGAGAAGCTGTGCTTGTCCATAGCCTCACTGCTTGCTTCCTCTAATGACTTTAGATTGATTTTGAATATCTGTGTTTTGTCTTTCTTTTTCCCACTGTCTAGAGGACCAGGTACCACGGACTAAAGAGACCTCAAGCTCGAAGCTCGCTTGAAGGGGTTAACACTGTGAACTCCTCACTTAAGGTCTTAAGCCGACTGTTATGGTGTAATTCTCTGTGTGTTTTCATTGCTTCCTCACTCACATGAATTTAGAGAATTGAGCCAAAGATCTGAGGAAGGATTTTACTTGGTGCACCGGTCAGGAGTAGAGCACAAAAAACAGTTTGTGCCGTGACTCAGATCTCCCTTTTCTCTGCATTCAAAGCAGATGGAAGATTGTGAGTAATAAGTTCTCCATCGTATTTAATACTCAAAATCTTCCATCTGCCTTGAATGCAAAGAAAAGGAGATCCCAGTCCCGGCACAAACTGTTTTTCAGGCTACACTTTAGACTCTGCACCCAGAGCCCTAGTGAGTAACAGGCTGAGCCTTTTAGTCTCCATGTCCTAGGTCTACATCCCTGTGTCCATCCCTCAGCTGTCAAGGTGACAAGCTCTATCTCCTTGTGCTCATCTCCTGAGCCCTTCAATCCCCAGTGCTCTAGAGCTGACAGATTGTGTGTCCCATTGCCCATGCCCTGGGCCTTCCAGACCAGGGCCAGATTTCAAGTGGGGGCACCCATAGGCAAGGGGGGAGATCTCCTTTGCTCCCCCTCTCTGATTGCCCTATCCCGATCCCCTTGTTGTTGATCTTGGGTAGCAGCAGAACCAAGACAACTTCCATAGCAGAATTCAACACAGAGCCTGCTACCCCCACTCCTTCCCCTCATATGGGCTTCCTCTTACCATGGGAGCCCATGCAAACAGAAGGGCAGGGTTAGGGTTACCCATGTCCCTGATTTTCAAGACTTCTTCCTGATTTTAGAGCTGCGTCCCTGATTCCCTCCTGTCCCTGTTTTCAGCAGTGGGGAATGAGGGGGTAGAAAAAATGTTATTTTCGATGTAGTGATTTGAATATGTCAGTTTTTAGAATTTAGATCCATTATCTTTATTTTGTATAGTACGGGGGAAATGCATCACTGCTTCTATTTCTCTGTTGATTTGCCTGCATGGAAATGATATTGTTGCTGTCATGGGATAGATCGGGAAGGGGGGAGGGGACGGCTAGAGTAATGACTCCCCTTCTCTCCTCCACACCATTTTCTTCAACCTCAGAATTAAGGTTTCCCTTCTTCCTCCCCCCACCCCTCAACACACACACATACTTCGGATAGGTGCCCCAGATTTGCCTGCAAAATATCTGGTAACCTTAGGCAGGGCGCCACAGGACCTATCAACGGGTTTGGAAGCTTCAGACCTGCATTAAGGCATACAGACTGTCGTAATACTCCAGCCCCTATCAAACCTTTGTACGAGAGCAGGGTTTCTCGACCCAATCCTCAGGACACACCTAGCCAGTCAGGTTTTCGGATAGACACACTGAATATGCATGAAAAAGATTTGCAAGCACTATATGCAAATCTCTTCATGCATATTCATTGTGGTGATCCTGAAAACCTGACTGACAAAGTGTATCCCAAGGACTGGGTTGAGAATCCCTGTGCTAGTGGAAGTTGCCTATATGAGGTGATTCCCAAACCTGTCCTTCCCAGCTAGTCGAGTTTTCAGGATATCCACTAGGGGCCCGATATTCACTGGGGCAGGTTATGCGCCACTACAGCAGATAGCCATACTCCCGGCCCTTAACCCCAGATATTCAATGCCAGGGTTATATGTGGCCCTGGCGTTGAATATCCGGGTTTGCCGCACATGCCCGGAAGCCGCAATAGCTAACTGGGCAGTAGCCATATTGTGGGGTGCCTGGTTAGCTCCTGAGGTTAAAGATAGGCGAAGGCTTTCCTCATTTGTCTTTTAGCCGCAGGTCCCTAACCGGGCAATATGCAGCATCGCTGCTGCCTGGTTAGGGATTATCATCGCCTCCACTCCTCCCCGGAACGCCCCAACACGCCCCGATACTAAGCACTTAGCATTAGGACATGTAAAAGAGAAGAGAGAAAATATTCAGCAGCACTAGCCGTGTGAATATCCCGGTCAGCGGCAGTTACACGGTTTACAGGTCTGTAAACTGTTGAACTGCCTTTGAATATTGGGTTCAAAGAATATTCATGAGAGAGATTTGCATATTCATTGTGGATATCCTGAAAGCCTGACTGGCTGGGGAGCCCCCTGGACAGGTCTGAGAAGCATTAAATCTGGACCTGCTCCAGTCCCCAGTGCCCTAAAGATGACAGGTTCTGTATTCCTGCACCCCTTCCTCTGAGCACTCCAGTTCTTAGAGATATAGAGGTGCATAGGCAGCCGGCGACTCACTTATTTGCTGAGCTGAAGCAGAGGTGGGGGGGGGGGGGGGGTTGGAGATGGCATAACACAGTGAAGTAGGAGGTCTGGGGGACACAGACAGATATGCCTTTCAGTGATCAACTTTCTTTTTATGAGTCTATACATCATGTATGCATAACAGGTCCTCATTGCAGCGGGGCTGAGGGTGATCGCAGAGGCCATACTAACAGTATTTTTTATGGGTGACTCTGGCCAAATTCACACTCTTTTCCACTAGACCCTTACTCCCCAGCTCACAGCACAGGAGGATCCCCAGTGGGGGCATGAAACTCCATCACTAACTTCCAAGCAAGCGCAGGAAGCCCAATTAGACAGAAACCTCGGAGGTCCAGTTCCAATCTATACAAAAATGTATGTTTAATGGGATTCCCAAGACGAACAACAATATAGAGAAGGCAGTCAATAAAAATAACCATATAAAAATCCAATCGAACCGAACAACCACAACCGTGCCAGCACTTCTCTGTAATTGTTGTAGGACCCCCTTCAATATTCAAACATACAGTATATCAATGTTTAATTCGATTCATGGTCCACTTTCATATAGATTAACCCAGTGAAGCAGTTAATGTTCCCCATACCACACTCAAATGCATTTCCATTAAAATCACATATCTTTAATTCCCTTCAAATTTCCTCATTACATATCATAGCATATTGGAGCCTTTTTCTAAATGTATTGCTTTTTTTTTTCAAGACCATTGACTAGAAAAGCTGGATTCTGTATTCAAGACAACACGGACGTGTTAAGGTGTTCAGAGTCTTTATATGAGTTGTAACACGATAGTTGGTTTGGTAACCTTAGATGCAAGATCATTATAGACCAACATGAAGCATTACAGGTAGTTACCAATCAGATTCAACGGCCGTTCCTGCATGAATTCCTAAGGAATTTATTATTATGCTATTATTATCAATAGTGTTGGCAAATAATTATTTTTGGTAGCCTGCAGAAGATTATTTACAGCAATATGTAATCGCCACAGGGGGACTACAGTAGTACCAGCAATAGCAATTTTGAGGAGAATTTTATTCACACATCATCATGGGTTTCCCTGATTCACTGTTGGAAATGGCCTTTCGGTGATAAATATTTTTCTTGGCAAGGTTCGAGACAAGAATTAGATGTTTTTGTTCCAGTGGATCAAGTCACAGAATTTAAATCTTTGGTTCCAAAGTGTCATGTGATCGATGAATATCAATTATTGGACATCGAGACGGTCGAAGAAGGCAATTACATTAGAACTATAGTGTTTCTTGAAGCAGCAGAACATATAATCTTTTAAAATAATTTACTGAACACCTTACCTATTAGCAAATTTTTATATTTATGGAGCATTTGCTCTGCCAGTGAAGGATTTAAACATCAGTCCTGAGAAACGATGCTACGATTTTGCCAGAGCGGATGTTCCACTGCCCCTGTCTTACAATGGGTGCCTAGCTCTGTTCCCTGTGCCCTCCCGTCCCCTGCGCCTGAAACTGGAAGGTTCCATTTCCCTGTGCCCATCTTCTGAGTTCCAGAGTTCCCAGTGCCTTCCAGGTGAGAGGATTTGCACATTTGGGTCGAATATTCTTGTCAGAACTGGTTTTCTATTGCCAGCTCTGTTTCTGCTAAACAAAACTTAGCATTCGTGGCTCCTTGAAAGAATTAACATGCCACATTCCTGCAGATCAACCGAATAACACACCTTCGTGGCTACCTAGTACGTTGTCATCACTATTTCTGGGACAGGGCATAGGGAAGTGTGACTCATCTGTTCAGCCTTAGGTGTGTCTGTAGTGAGGAGTGGAGACTGCAGCAGCCTCTGAGTTAGACACACCCTGGTCTTTCCTCCAGCGAAGATCCTTAATTGCTATCTTTTGTAGAGCACTACCAGGTGTATGAAGCACTTTACTAACACACATGACAGATAGTCCCTCCTCCCTGGAACTTACAATGTAGTCGGGAGATTGACAAGATCTACTGAGAAAAACAATCTACGTGGGTCCCGAGGCAATGGGAGATAGAGCAACTTTCTCACCAACACTCCTTGGTGAGTCACTCTATTTTCCTTTGATTCTACCATGTTATGCAGCGGAACTATTCACTTGACTATCGAAAAGCTACAGAATGTCCAAAATACAGCAGCCAAACTCTTTTATGCAGCTGAAATATTCAACTAGGTTTCCCCCTTGCTTGTGTCTGAAAACTGGCTTCCAATTCTATATCGTATCTCACCTAGGATTCATTTACTTACTGCATCAGGGAACCCCGCCTTATTTTCCAAATCACTCACTGCCCATAGTTTGGTCCCACCCAAAAAGATCACAGTATGACAAGCAATCTCGTGAGCTTGCTTCTTCATATCTGCATACCTGTGGAACTGGTTCCCAGCCGACCTTCACAAAGAAGCTTCGTATTCAAAATTTAAGAAGCAAATGGGACTTTGGGGGTCTTCTCCTAAAGGTCGTTAGCTGGCGACGCATGTTTTTGGCATGTGCTGAATGCGTGTTGGGGCACACGTTGTCAGTTGCACAGGACCAAGACAGCACTGGATGCTTCCCATGTTAACTGTCTAACTCTTATTAGGAACCATAGGAAAAAAGGTCCCATTGTATAGAACTCTTATTAGGGTCACGAGGGGGTGGGCTAAGGGCGGGAAGTGGGCATAGTGTGCTCTGTGCATGTAGCACTGAGTTCACACTGCATTAACGCAGGATCATCTAATGCCACCTCAATAGGAGGAGTTAGATGCACCCTCGCTAATGTGGCGTATGCTAAGGGGCAGGGCTCCAAGTTACGTGCCAGGGAAATGCTTTCCACGCCCCCTGACGGTTAACAGAGTGGGGCTGCACCTAACAAGCCATAATTTTGGTGCTTTTGTCACCTTCAGTGGAACACTCTAGTACCCTTGGTATTTTGCTAAAGCATGTGAAGGTCTTCCAGATTTCCCAGACTTGTAGTCCTAAAACCTAATGTTTTACCTAAAACGTCTTGCACAGTCCAGTATATATCCTTTGTCTTAATTACTGATCCCAATCTGTTATTTCTCTCCTATGCTATGTTGTTTAAAATATGAACGGTTGCCGTAAGTATGTTTTTTTCCCTGAAATGTTTTGTATACCGCTCTGCTGTAATTCAAGTTCTGAAGGGTGATATAGCAAATTTGTAATAAACTTGGAAACTAGATTGTAAACTCTTTGGACAGGGACATTGCACTCGAATACTCCTTGCTTCTGTATAACACTGTGTTTATACAACTGTGTTATCAAAATATGTATTATTCTTATTATTACTATTAAAAACAAGTGATAGCTTTGAGTTAAAGTAGAGAAAACATGCTTGGAAAGATGTAATCTGGATAGGTTACAGGAGGAATTAAAATAATGGAGGGGCTATGAGTGAAGGTAGGAGGAAGGGTGCTCTTGAGTGCTGGGACCAATTAACGTAATTGGGGAAGGTTGAAGAAACCACAGTTGTTCAAAGAAAAACAGAGCAGTGGAGTGGAGTGGGAGGGCGTCCCTTGGATAAACATGGTCATCTAAGAGTTGCTACTGTCACTTGAAACAGCTACACCACCTCTCTCTGTACTTCAAGAAGGGAAGTCTAGTCACAGTGGTTCACGCTATGTTAAAATCAAGGCCGGACAACTGTAATGGACTCTACATTGGTGTGACTAGAGAGTTTGGTCTTCAAGGCCATTAAAGGAAATGGGCCATAGTCCTTGAAGAGAAGATCTCCCTCATGTCCCTTCTAGGTCCTCCCAAGAAGTAACCCTAACCACACTTCTCGAAAGGAAATCACGCGATGTGAGAACCAGCCAGCGAGCAGACTCCACGCTCACTTCCAGAAAGGCTCCTCCTCACCTAAGACCACCTCTACTTCAGGAAGCAAGTGAGAGCCTGGCTCTTCTCCCAACCCTTCAATGGAAGAGGAAACTAACGGGACAGAGTCATACGCACAGGACTAACATCAGCTGCACATGCTGTAGTAGGACGTTGCTCACCACACGTGCTGGAGCTGTGATCGGGTTCAGGCACACACAACACTTCCTCATCTGTTTCAACGCCTGTTAATCTGTTTTATCGGTTTATATGTTCCACCCCCGCTGGTCGCCTTTGCTGTGTATTAAGATGTTTTCATGTGCATTGTGCTGACATTGTAAGGACCTTTCCTCCGATTAGATATCAATGTTTTTTATGCTGTTATGTGAATATCCTACTGCTGTATTTGTATATTGCCCATGTCCATATTATACCAGCTTTACAGAGCCTGGGATGAATTTCTTCAAACAGAGGCAAATAAATCCTAATAAATAAATAGATATTTACTTTAAATAAAGTCTGCTTGGTTAGTAACTCAATGGTAAATTAGCTCCTCTCTAACAGAAAGCTCCCAAGGGTCATTTAACAACACTCTGCAGCAGGGCACACCACAAGAAAACTAAAACTTAGCTTCTCTTCTTAGGCAAGTTCAAAGAGCATCCAGGAGAGCTGTCAGCTCTGTCTCTTATGATATAAGAGGTCATTTCATTCTTATGGTAAAACAGACGTTGTCTAATGCTGGTTGGTTCGTATCTGCTATGTAATACGCCCTGTGAGATGTCTCTTATGGTGTAAGAGAAGGTACCTAAGGTGTGTTGATTCATAGGCACTATGTAACAATTTAATAGCTGTCATGATAGATGTCTCTTATTGAATAAGAGATGTTAATAGCATTGCTTTGGAGGTGGATGCTGAAAAAAGATTTTCCATGCTTGGAATGTGTGAGTAACTCATACTTGCTGCAAGTGGAGGGGGGAGGGGGGGTCGGGATGTCGGCTGAATTCATTACTGCATATACACTTGAAAATCTGCTGTACTTGTGCTGTTTTCCTTCCTAAACTTAAGAATGCCCTTAGGAATACCTCTTTGCGTTGTGCCTGGCGGTGCACACGCTGCGGAACATATGTCAGGCGCTTTTACATGAGTGGATGCATTTGAAAATTGTTCTCTGCTGGGACTATCATGAGTAGGGCCTTTTGTCAGGCAGTATGTGTGGGTAAGAGACTTTTTCCATTGCCTGCTCCCATTGCCCCGCCGATCCCAAACCTAAACTTTGGCCTGACCTTCAGGAAGTGATGCCAGAGGGCGGAGCTACTGCAGTGATATGGCCCCAAAAGAAGTTGTTCCAATTCTCATCCCTTACTACCTCCCCACCCTGCTCGCTTGTTAGTGCCTTTTATGCCTCCCCTCATCCCTTTTGTGCCCCCTCTGTCCTTCTTGCCTCTCTCGTGTGGCTTCTCCTGCCCCACTTCCCTTTTCTATGGCCGTCCCTCCTCTTTCTGCTCTCACCATCGGCTCCCCTCTTACCTGCTCCCCTCACTCCTCCTTCCCCCTCTGTCTCTTTCTCCTGTCTCCCACCTTCTGCTCCTTCTCTCCCCCACCCCCAAACCCGTTTCCTTTCCCCTTTGACTCTTCTATTCCTCTCCCTAGGAGGACTAGTGAAAAGGTATTAAGTGCCCTAAAGAAGCTTTCAGCTTTGCCCCCTTCAATTAGCTTTCAGCTTTCTAGTCCCTCCGTCCCAAGAATATGAAAATTAAACTAAACAATCATCAACCGTTTTGACATGTAGAAAAACGGCTAACTAAATAAATAACCCCAGCACCATCCCTCCCAGAATGTTTCTGTAAAAACGCATAATTAGACATCAACTTTTAAATGTTAAAACTTTGTTTTTATATAGATATAGAAAAGTATATGGGCTATTTGACAATTACCCACTCCCCCTGCAGGTAAACAGTACATGCTGATGGTTTTCTGAGTTTGTGTAGCTGTCAGGACCTAATGTTTCACTCTGACTGCAGCTACTCTTTGCACTGACCTAGAAATTGTCACTACAGGTGGTTGACTAGTCTGCCTAATGGTGGAGTCGGCCCTGCTCCCCATTTTCCCCTATGCCTCCTCTCAGTCCTCTTCTCTCTTCCTTCCGGGTCTTTGCACTCCCCTCTGATTCTTCTTTATCTCATACTAATCTTTCTCCCTGCCCTGGGAGTAAGATCAGCACAGAAAATCAGAGGAAACTGCTGCACATCTTACTGAATCTGCCCCTGATTCTGAGCAGGAGGCGTAGCCTAAGTGCAGGATTGCACACTAAGAAAAATTCATGCACTATCAAATTTAGAACCTTTCGTTTTATTTACATCTTTGCACTGAAAGATTGTCACCGTAAGAGCTGGACATGGTACAATGCAGGCATCAATAAATCGCGACAGCCAGAAATCGACAGAGGAGTCTTTTGGGTCACATGACATGTAGTTAATACAGAGAGGTAGAAAAAGAGTGAGGACAACCCGCTGCAGTGTTACCGTCCAAAGTGCTTGGCCCCTGTGCTGGTCATCTAGCCATTGGCTTATCACACGCAGGGATGGATGTCGTGATAACACCAGGAGAATCACAGTCCACATGAATGGGGGAGAACAGTTTTACCTACAGAGAATTTATTTATTAGCAACATCAAACAGAACAATTACATTTGGTAACTATGGTTGATAGACCATTACATAATTGTGGTTATTTGAATAAGCTAAACCAAGGTTGTGTATTGTTGGGGGAGGTGGAAGGAAGGAATAAAGTGGGTGGGTGTGGGAGGGTGGTACTTATTGGAAGGGCGATAAGTATCTCTAAGTCTTGCTTGTTCCATGAGGAAACACCATTTAGTCCTTGAAGGAAAGTCTTGAGTTCTTTGTGGAATCTTGTTGGGCCCTGTGTTTCTCTGAGGTCATCGGGGAGTGCATTCCATAGATCAGGTGCATAAGTGGAGAAGGCTCTGTTGCGAGTGTTTTGGTTTACCCATGTTATTTCCGCTAGCAAGTCTAGTAAGTTCTGATTACATCTGCGCCTTTTTCTGGTGCTTGTTGGTGTTCGGAATAGGGACTTTAGGTATGGTGATGATTGGTGACAGATGACTTGCTTACAGTAGATAAGCTCATGGTGATTTGGGTGGTGGGGATGGGTGAAGAAGGTCTGAGTGCTGAGGAAGGAGTTCTAGAGTGTTTATGGGGGTGAGGGGAGTCTTTGCATGTGGTGGAAGGGATAGGTTTTAGGTGGAAGGGAGAGGGTCTAGGTGGTGGTGGTATAAATTATACGTTCTTGGCTATGGGAGGGAGGGAATGCTAGGGTATGGAGTGCACAGTTATATTTGGTAGACAGAAGGGCGTTATTGGTGGTGAATGGGAAAAAAGAAGAAGATGGAGGGGAGGGGGTTCCTGATGGCGACAGTGGAGCTGGAGCGTAGTTGGAGGTGGAAAGGAGAATGTTGTTGGTGGTGGAGGTAGAAGATGGAGGGAAGGATAGGTGTAGTTGGTGAAGGGAAGGAGTATTTGATGGTGAAGGGGAGAAGGGAGAGGTGAGTAGGAGGTGGAATGGCGTGGATGTTTGATGGTTAAATAGAGGGAGACACATTAGGGAAAAGGGCTTTCTAAATCTGGATCCATCTCCTCAGCTTCCTTATCCTGGCTCCTAAGAGAGCTTAAGAAACAGGATGATCATGGTGGAGAAACTGGCCAGGATGGAGAGTTGCAGAGAAGATGCGGAGTTGCATAGATCATCAGTACAGCAGGATTTGTCATAGGTAAAGCCGAAGGTAGACTCTTGCTTCTGTGTGACATTGCAGTTCTCATCTTCTGGGGTTGAACAATTCAACTTACTAAATAGGCTTAGACCCCCTGTATGAAGGGACAAAGAGAAAAGGTCAGATCTCAAAGCAAAAAGCATGTTGGATCAATATTACCTCAGAGATATGGGTGCCACCCTTACACCATGCTGGGACACTGGGTCTGCTCTGGCTCAGAGGTATGGTACCTCCCTTACACCATGCTGGGACATTGGGTATACCTGGTTCAGATGTAAGGGTGCCTCCTATGATTGGACTCGAGTTCATTACTGGCTCAAAAGTATGGGAACCAAATTATACTATGTTGGAACAATGGGTCTGTACTAACTCAGAGGTATGGGTGCCTTCTGACAAGCGGGGGGGGGGGGGGGGGCGGTTAGGTCTCTGAGCTTGGAACAAAACAAAAGCTACGGGCACACTTCAGTTCCAGAGGAACCAATAAAACAAAAACTTCAGAGAGATCACTCAGTCCTCTGGAACCGAAATGTGCCTGAAGCTGTCTGCTTCATTCCAAGGCCAGAGACTTGTATACCATGATGGGACACTGGGTCTGTAGTGGCCTCCACACGCCATGCTGGGACATTGAATCAGTATGGGCTCAGAGGTATGGGCACCAGTCTGTCTCGCTGGGTTTGTACTGGCTCCGAGATATGGGTATCCCCTTCTACTATGATGGTACACTGGGTCAGTACTAGCTCATAGGGAAGAGCACCTTCTTCTACCAGGCCGTGATACTGAGTCATTACTGGCATAGAGATAAGGGTGGCCCCTCACAACAAGCTGGTAAACTGGGTGTGTACTGGCTCAGAGGGATGGGTGGAACACTGGGTCAATATTGGCAGAAAGGTTTGGTACCCAGTACAGCATGCTGGGATGTTGGGTCTCTACTGGCTCAGATATAGGGTGCCTCATGATTCCATGCCGAGACACTAGGTCTGTATTGGCTCAAAGGAATGATCGCCACCCTTATGCCAGGCTGAGACACTGGATCAGTACTGACACAAAGGAAACGTTTATTTATTTATTTGCATCTTTTACAGCCTGCCCCTGTCATGATTCTCAGCAGATTTCCAAAACACATCAGAAAAAAGAGTGGCTACAAAACAAATCAAACATATAATAAACATACAAGTTACGACGTTACATCTTATAATAACATAAACATTAAGGGCCCAATATTCAAATGGCATTTACAGCCCTGTAAACCGTGTAAATGCTGCTGAGAGGGATTCAATGGCACTAAAACACTGAATGTCCCCAATCTTCTCCCCTACACACCCCGATGCTATCCGCGTTCTGGGGGAGTGGAGGTGGCGACAGTTGCTAACCGGGCAATGGCAATACGGGTGCTCCCCTTACACCATGCAAGGACACTGAGTCGATACTGACTCGGAGAAATAGTCGCCTTCTTACGCTATACTGGGACACTAGAGACAGTGCAAGGCTATTAGGTGCTGTAGGTGAAACTTCAGCCTTGAACCTCCTTACAATTAGTATTTTTGACCCCTAGCACCCCTCCCCCAAGATTTTGATTATTAAACTCAATTGTCATCTCAATACCATTCCTCCCAGAACAATCCTATAAAAATGGTTTGTTTGTTTGTTTTTTTAAGCCTTACGTTCTATGTAAAGTTCTATTCTTGTTCCTTGTAAACCGCCTCAGCTATAAGATGAAGCGGTATAAAAGAACGGTTAAATAAATAGATAAATAAAATGCTCTGATTGTTAAAGTAGGGCGGTATATCAAATAAATAAACATAAACATATTTGGACATCACTTTCAAATATTAAACTTTGCTTAGTAAATGTATAAATATTGAGAGAGATCTGCACATTGCCACTCATTCTCGCAGGTAAAAGTCTGCACTGAAGACTCTTGAGTTTGCATGACCGTCAGGACCCCTTGATTTGCTTTGACTGTAGCTGCTCTTTGCTGCCCCCCATCCCCAGAATATGCAGCCCTAGGTGACTGCCTGGTTTACCTAGTGGTTGAACCAGCCTTGACTGGGTCAGTGCTGGCTCAGAGGGGAGAGCTGACGATCTTTCTCTTTTTCTGATTGGCCCAAAGTGTGTCCAATCTGCAGCTCTATGGAAAATGCAAACTGGATTTTTGTCTGGTGAATCTTGACGCTTTTTGTAGAGATTTACTCCAAACATCTTTCTTTTGCATGTTCTTTTGCCAGAAATTCTGTGAAACCAAGTCTTAGTAAACTATAAAACATTTACCAAGCCTAATCCAGATAGATCCTGGTTGATCATCACTAATTGAACAACCACAATCTGGATTAGGCATGATAAATATGTCTGATAGCATATTTAGACATGGTTTTACAGACTTTCTGGCACAAGAAGATGGCAAAAGTAAACTTTTTGGAGTAAATCTCTAGAGAGGAGTCAATAGATTCATAAAGGTAAAAAAAAAATCCATTTAGCTTTTCCATAGAGTTGCAGACTGGAAAATCTTTGGATCAATCAGGAAACAGGAAGGAAGATCACCAGTAATATAAGAGCAGACTGACTAGAACCAGTCTCCATGGAGATGTGATGGCTCTTATACAAGATGCTTTGTCTTCTAACCTCAAAGTCAAAGACAATGGTTTGAGATCAGCCCCTGTGAAGAAAAAAAAAGCTACTTGGGTTTTTTATTTGCCTAAAACCTCTAGTAATTCTTCAGCTATGTTTTTCATTTAAGCAGCAACCACAGCTATCTCTTTCATCAACAAAATGCCTGAAATTAAAATTTATAAAAAAACTAAACAAACTGTAGATGTCACAGGAAATGAAACAAAAATGTTTTGCCTGAACACCCCTATGCACAGTTGAGAAGCAGCAAGAGGCTAGTTGAGAAGAGGGAAAGATCCTTACCTAGGGAACTTTTGATAGTTTGACATTTCTGATTAGCGGCACAAGTTGAAGTGGATTTCTGATTGACGCATCCAAATAAAACCACCTTTAATCCACAAACATTGCATTGAAGTCCTTCCACTATAAAAAAAACAACATATATTCATGTGTTGGTCATTTAGATGCATTCATTTTATAACAATTTTCTACACCTGTTCATGTATCTGTGTGCGCCTATCTATCATGAAGGATATTTCTTTACCTGCCTACAGCAGAGGTCTCAAACTCCATTCCTCGGGCTACCAATTGGTCAGGCTGTTGTGAATATGCATGAGAGAGATCTGCATACCTCCATTCAGGGCCGGCCCTAGAGTTAGTCCAAGGTGTTTGTGCCCTAGGCCAGTGTTCCCCAACCCCCGGGCCGCGGACCGGTACCGGTCCATGGATCAAACGGTACCGGGCCGCCCGAGGAACTTTAAATAATTTCACTGTGGGTCCTCCCGCCTCCTGATTGGCCGAAAGGCAAACCCCATGCCATTGGTCGAGGAGGAGGCGCCGCGGGAGGACTGAGGACAAATTAGTAAAAATGAGTATGAAACAGACATCGTTAGAAAGTTTTCTTGGGAAGAAAAAAAGGCCCAGTGAACAGACAGAAGAAGAGCCTTCAACATCAAAGAAATATGCAACCTTTAACAGACAATACCATGAGTCCTATTTGAAATATGGATTTATCGGGACAGGTGATTCCCACGCACCAAAACCGATCTGCATAGTTTGTGGCGAGAAGCTCTCTAATGAGGCAATGAAACCTTCAAAACTGCTTCGCCACTTGACCGCCAAGCACCCTGGCATAAAAGACAAGCCCCTGGAGTATTTTGAAAGAAAAAAACGGGAGCACGAAGCACAGAAGAAATTTATGAGGGCCACCACATCAATAAAGGAGAATGCACTGAGAGCATCATATTTGGTGGCTAACCGCATTGCTAAGGCTAAAAAGCCATTTACTATCGGTGAAGAATTGATCTTGCCCTCCACTAAAGACATTTGCCGTGAACTTCTAGGAGAGGCTGCTGTGGAAAAGGTAGCACATGTGCCTTTGTCAGCTAGCACTGTGGCTAGGCGCATTGAGGAAATAGCCGGAGACATTGAGGCACAATTGTTGGAGAGGATTAATACATCACCGTGGTATGCACTCCAGGTTGATGAATCTACAGATATCGACAACAAGGCACTACTACTTGTTTATGTGCGATATCTATATCAGGAGGATGTGCATGAGGATTTGTTATGTGCACTATCTTTGCCAACCAACACCACAGGAGCAGAACTGTTCAAGTCACTGGATGGTTATATATCAGGAAAACTGAAATGGTCCTTTTGTGTCAGCATATGCACAGATGGAGCTGCTGCCATGACCGGACGACTATCTGGTTTAACTGCTCGGATTAAGGAGGTTGCACCTGAGAGTGAATCTACGCATTGTATCATTCACAGGGAAATGCTGGCAAGCGGAAAAATGTCACCGGAATTTAACAGCGTATTGAGTGATGTCGTTAAAGTTATTAACCACATTAAAGCACAAGCACTTAACTCGCGCCCTGTTTGAGCAGCTTTGTGAGGAGATGGACGCAGAGTACAGATGCCTTCTCTTATACACAGAAATAAGATGGTTATCCAGAGGAAAATCGCTAACCAGAGTATTTGAATTACGAGAGCCATTGCAAAGATTTCTCTCAGAAAAGAAGTCACCGCTGGCAGCACATTTCAGTGACAAGGTATGGGTCGCAAAACTGGCTTACCTGTGTGACATATTCAGCCTGCTCAATGAACTCAATCTGGGCCTTCAGGGGAAAATGACAACTGTTTTCAAGTTGTCAGACAAAGTAGCTGCATTTAAAGCCAAACTGGAGTTGTGGGGACGGCGCGTGAACAGAGGCATTCTGGACATGTTTCAGACATTAGCGGGGATTTTAGGCGAGACTGAGCTTGAACATTCATTTTGCCAGTTGGTGCACGATCACCTGTCTTTGCTTTTAAAAGAGTTTGAGAGCTACTTCCCAACCACAAAAGACCCACGAACTGGTAAGGAATGGATCCGCGACCCATTTGCCAACAAATCAGGCGAATCTAGCATGTCTATGCAAGAAGAAGAACAACTGCTGGAGATTGCAAATGACGGTGGCCTTAAAACTACATTTGAGACAACAACTCTACCGGTGTTCTGGATTAAAGTCATGGCGGAATATCCTGAGATTGCCACCACAGCACTTAAATCCCTATTACCATTTCCGACAACCTATCTGTGTGAAGCGGGGTTTTCTGCATTGACAGCAACCAAAACAAAACAACGGAATAAACTGGACATAAACAACACACTTCGGGTGTCATTGTCTCCTATTACCCCCAGATGGAACCATCTCGTTGCAAAGAAACAAGCTCAGGGTTCTCATTGATTTGGAATTCTAGTGAGTTAAATAAAATAAATCACTTTATATTCATTTTTTGGTGTAGCTATATTTTATTTTGAAGGCATGTTTAAATACAATTAAATTAAAATTATTAAATTAAAACAAGCGGGCCACGGAAAAATTATCAAACGTTTACCGGTCCGCGGCGATAAAAAGGTTGGGGAGCACTGCCCTAGGCAACTTCAAGCTTTACACCCCCTCTGGCTGTCAAAATTTAGCTTTGAATACCTTGCCTAGATTGCCTAGTGGTTGGGCCGGCCCTGCCTCCATTGTATGCAAATCAATCATGTACATATTCATTAAGGAACTCTCAAAACCTGACTGGCTTGTGGCCCTTGAGGACCAGAGTTTGAGATCTCTGGTCTATAGTATGCATCTATTCATCTCTCTCTCTATTATATATAAATATCTATGGGCCTGATATTCAAAGGCATTGACATGGTTTACAGACCTGGGATATTTCTGCCACTGAATATCCCCAATCATATCCCCTACATGCCCCGATGCTATCCGTTTAGTATCCGGACGTTTTGTGGGCTTTCCAGGGCATGTCATGGGTGGCAACCGACACTAACCTGGTAGTGGCAATATTGCATGCTGACCGGTTAGCTTCAGTGCCGCTTCAGCATGTGCAGCAAACCTGGTTATTCAGTGCCAGGGCCGCATATGACCCCGCCGTTGACTATCCAGGTTTAAATGTGGGGACCAATATTCAAAGGGTTTATCTGGGTAGTAGGATCTGCTAACCGGATAAATCCCGATGAGGGCAATATTAGGCAGCATAGTGCTGCTGAAAACTTCCTCTGATTGCTGCAGCACTATGTGGATAGTGCTGAGGTGATCCGTGTGTGGAGAAGCCAGCACTTTCAAACTCGCTATCAGGATAAGTATCCGCATAACTGAGACTTGGTAAAAATCCTCGGTGTATGCAGATTGGCTAGCGGGATAGTGGCCGAATATTGCCACCATCACAATAGCCACGGCGCTGACTGAAGTTACCGGATGTTCAGCTTCAGTCACTAGCCAGATACTGCTTCTGAACATCTAGTGTATTTTGTCCATGGTGACTCCGGTGGCTAAAGAAACCACTGACTGCCATTGGGCTGAATATTAGCCCAGTGCTATTTAAGGCTATAATCTTATAAGTGACTTGAAGCAGTACAATAGTATTACACGTGGTCTTGGCAAAGCTTATAAAATTGACGGGCAGTATCAATGCATAAAGTATCTACTCAGTAAACATGAGGCCCAACTTTGTGCCCTATTTTCAGCAACACTTAGGAGCCCAAGTTTTCAACTGAAAATGTATCCTAATTTAGGAGCTTAAAATATATGCTCCTAAATTGAGGCCTGCAATTTGTTTGCCTAGATTTATGAGCTTAATTTAGGTGCTGAAAATCAGTGCTAAGCTCCTAATTTCTTTTCCCCACCCTAAATCCTCCCCCGTTGCTCTTAAATTTAGGAGTTTAATGGCATTTTAACAAAATATCTAGGCACTTAGTCTTAGTAAATTTTCAAAGAGGCCAATTTAGAAATTTAACTCTCAAAAATAGGAGCATGAATTCTTTGACCATCAGGCGCATACTGCCCATTTTAATATGATGTTACACATAGGAACAAGGTTCAAAGTGGATTACATCAACACTAAAACAAATCTAGGCATATAACATAATGGCACTACATGAATCAATATATAGCTTTAACACACAAAATAAAACACAGAGCCATAGTATCTCATTATTAAACAAACTCCATTGTCTGTGTATGAACCAATATACAAAATTTGGTCATACAATAAAGCATTATAGTAACATAGTAACATAGTAAGTGACGGCAGATAAAGACCAGAATGGTCCATCTAGTTTGCCCAGCAAGATGGCAAGAGTAGGTGCACCTGTCGCTCTGTGTAGGCCACCCCTCCCCATGTTTTTGTTTTTGTTTAGGGGTGAACCCACCACTCCATGTAGGACACCCTTATTTGTTGAGACGCTAGATAGTTCAGAAGTTAGATGGTTCCGTTTATTATGCTTTTATCCTGTTGCTGTAAAGGGATCCACTGGGTTTGTCCCATGCCGTTTTGAATTCCATCACCGTGTTTGCCCCCACCACTTCCATCGGGAGGACATTCCAAGCATCCACCACCCTTTCAGTGAAGAAATATTTCCTGACATTGCCTTTCAATTTACCACCTTGCAGCTTTATGTTATGCCCTCTAGTTTTACAGCTTCCCCGTCTTTGGAAGAGCTTTGTTTGTTCATCATTTCTCTTTAAGTATTTAAAGGTCTGAATCATATCTCCCCTGTCCCTCCTCTCCTCCAAAGTGTACATATTTAGGTCTTCAAGTCTCTTCTCATAAGGCTTCTGACACAGGCTCCAAATCATTTTGGTCGCCTTTCTCTGAACAGTTTCCAGTCTTTTTACATCTTTTGCAAGATATGGTCTCCAAAACTGAACACAGTATTCCAAGTGAGGCCTCACCAGTGACTTGTACAGTGGCATAAGTAACTCTTCCTTTCTGCTGGTAATCCCTCTTTGTATGCAGCCAAACATCCTCCTGGCTTTTGCCACCGCTTTGTCGCACTGTTTTGCCACTTTGAGATCATCAGAGATAATCACACCAAGGTCTTTCTCCTGAACCGTGCATACCAACCTCTCACCCCCTATCGTGTACTTTTCCCTTGGATTTCTGCTACCCAAGTGCATGACACTGCACTTTTTCACATTAAATCGTAGTTGCCAAGCATTAGACCAGTCTTCCAGCTTTTGTAGATCTTTCCTCATGTTAACCACTCCCTTGGTGGAGTCCACTCTGTTGCAAATTTTTGTGTCATCTGCAAAAAGACAGACTTTCCATTCAGTCCTTCAGCAATATCACTCACAAATATATTGAACAGTGCCGGGCCCAGGACCGAACCCTGAGGCACCCCGCTAATCACCTTCCTCTCATCCGAGTGAGCTCCATGTACCATCACCTTCTGTTGTCTGTCAGTCAACCAATTTCTAATCCAGTTTACTATCTTGGGACCCATCCACAAGCTACTGAGTTTATTGACAAGCCTCCTATGAGGAACAGTATCAAAGGCTTTGCTGAAATCCAGATAGATGACATCCATTGCATGCCCCAGATCTATTTCCTTGTTCACCCAATCAAAGAACTCAATCAGATTTGTTTGGCAAGACAGTCCTTCGGTAAAACCATGTTGCCTTGGATCTTGCAACCTGTTGGTTTTGCGAAAGTTCACTATTCGCTCTTTCAGGAGCGCCTCCATTACTTTTCCTGCCACCGAGGTAAGGCTCACGGGCCTGTAATTTGACACTTCTTCCCTGTCACCACTTTTGTGTAGAGGTACAACATTAGCCATTCTCCAGTCCTGAAGAACGACTCCTGTTTCCAAGGATCTGTTGAAGACATCCTTTAACGGTCCTGCAAGAACCTCTCTGAGCTCTTTCAGTATCCTGGGATGTATCCCATCTGGTCCCATGGCTTTGTCCACTTTCAGTTTAGCAAGTTGTTCTAACACCTCATCTTCTGTGAATGGTGTGGTATCTACTTCATTCCTATTTTTATATTTGGGAGTCACAGCTGGTCCATCTCCAGGATCTTCTTTAGTAAAAACAGAGCAGAAGTATTTGTTTAGCAATTTTGCTTTTTCAGTGTCACTTTCCACGAGTCCTTTCCCAGCACGTCTGAGTCCTGCAATTCCAACTCTGATCTTCTTCCTTTCCTGAATATATCTGAAGAAAGTTTTGTCGCCACCTTTAACATCTTTAGCCATCTTTTCCTCTGCCTTTGATTTTGCTATCCTTATTTCTCTTTTTGACTCTTTGAGCTTGATCCTGTATTCATTTCTGTGTTCTTCTGTTTGCAAGCTTTTGAATTTTGCGAAAGCTGTATTTTTTGCCTTTATTTGAGCAGCCACCTCTTTGGAAAACCAAATAGGTTTCCTTCTCCTCTTGTTTTTATTTATTTTTCTTACATATTTATCTGTTGCCCCTTTTATTGCCGCCTTTAGTTTAGTCCATTGCAATTCCACTTCCCTTATCTCCTTCCATCCCGTCATTGCCTCCTTTAAGTACTCGGCCATTTTATTGAAGTCAGTGTTTTTTAAGTTTAGGACTTTGAGCTTGCTATGATTGGCCTGTACCATGGCTTTTATCTCAAACCACACCGTGTGATGGTCGCTGTTGCTCACAGGGGCACTCACGCAGACATTCGACATGTTATCACTGTTGGTGAGCACTACATCCAGCTTTGAGCTTTCCCTGGTTGGTTCCATCACCATTTGTCTAAGTAATGCATCTTGGAGAGCATCCACAATTTTTTTGCTTCTTTCCAGATGTGCAGAAGGAGTAATCCAATCCACATCAGGTAGATTAAAGTCACCCAATATGATTGCTTCCCCCTTTGTTGCTATGTTGGCAATATCTATAATCAATTCGTTATCTCTCTCTTCAATTTGAGTCAGAGGTCTGTAGACTACAGCAATATGGATGACAGTGCCATGTCCTCTTTCCAATGCAATCCAGAGCGCTTCTTCTTTTCCCCATGCCCCCTGCATTTCAGTAGCTTTAATACTGCTTTTGACATACAAGGCTACTCCTCCTCCTTTTCCATTTTCTCTGTCTCTTCTGAATAGATTATAGCCAGCTATGGCTATATCCCAATCATGCGATTCATTAAACCATGTTTCTGTAATGGCCACAATGTCCAAATTCGTTTCCACCATTAGGGCTTCCAGGTCTGGAATGTTTTTGGCTAAGCTTTGAGCATTTGTGCTCATTGCTTTCCAGCATTTATCTGGCTTGTGTGTATTTTGCATTGATTTTATTCTGCCCACTTCTTCCCACTTGTTTTTGATGTGTGGTTTAAGAGTGTGGCTGTTTCTGATGTTGTTCTGTTTTTGCAGGGGGTGGCATGCAGATGTTGACCTTCCACATCCGTCACCCCCTTTTTCTAGTTTAAATGCATATCCATATACTGCCTGAATTTTTCACTTAGGTTTCTTTTCCCTGCGACAGAGAGATGTAGTCCATCAGCACAGTATAGTCTCTTGTTGGTCCATCTGTTGCCCCAGTTGCCAATAAATCTGAATCCTTCTTGTTTGCACCAGGTCTGGAGCCATGTATTAAAGCTGTTAATGCAATGCAGCCTTTTTGTCCCCTTACCAAGAACAGGTAGAACTTCTGAGAATGCAACAGTGTTAACAATGGGCTTGAGTTTCTCTCCCAGAGATTGGAAGTCCTTTTGGGCTGTAGAGGCACTGTTTCTAGCCAGGTCATTTGTGCCAAAGTGGATAATAACATCAGGTTTGGAGTGCTCACTTTTTGTGCTAAGTATTTCAACAACTTGGTTTGTATTCCTGCTGGCTGAAGATCCTGGTAGGCAAATGACTATCTTCTCTCCTTTGAACTGTGTTCCCAAGTTGGTGCCTCTGATGATGGAATCTCCAAGTAGTAATAGTTTTCTGTTTGGTGAGCTTTTCTTCATATTTGGTGCTTTAGCAGGAGATTGGGCATTGTCTGACTCATTTAAGGGCTCTTCAGTTTCTTTGGATTGGGCATCCTCATTAGCCAAGGCAGAGAAGGCATTTTGCAGGGATATCTCTTGATGTGTAGGATGTCTCTGCGTTACAGATCGCAATCTTCCGGAACCCACTGTGATCCATTTGTTCCTGGGGTGTTTGATTCTTTGTGGGAGCGGTGGTGGACTTTGTTCAGTTTGTATCCTCGAAGAGGTGCTCTTCATTGCAGCCAGTTCCTACCTCAGTAGAGACACTTCTTTATGCATGGCTGCTAGGTCTTTCCTCAGTAGAGTCACTTCTTCATGCATGGCAGCTGACTTTAGGAATATAGGACAAGCTCTTAGGCTCCAAATGATTCTTCTTTGAATGAAAGTACCACAGTTATTGCACTGAATACACGACATGTTGATTAAGCAGTCCCAGAAGAGGAAGAATAATAATAAGAAAAGTTGAAGATGTGGGCGTTACCCAAGTTAGGAACGACAGATGGCACGTATGTGACCACTATATAGGCAATGTAGCCCCTGGGGTGGGGTGAGAGGTAGGGTGGGCGGGAACCCAAGTGTCTCTGGCCAGTAGGCTGTTCCTGAACAGTGGGCACACAGCAAAGGAGTAGGTAAGGGAACCCACCAAGAAGGGCAAATAGATAGATAAATATGTGGAGACAAACAGACAGACAGATAAAACTCACAGTTTAGCAGCAAATTCAGCAAAAATCACTTTTTGGGAGAGCCCTGGAAAGCACTGCTCTTCTCAAGGAACAGAAGGGCAAATTAAAAGCATAACAATACATCATCAAAAAGAATCAGACACAGAGCTGAAAAATTACCCAGTTCCAGGAGGTAGATTTTAGGCCAGTCCTGAATTTCCGACAACCATATCCTGGAGCATTATGGGATCCGCAGCACTGATTTCAATGGGTGGAATCAGGCACAACTCCCACACTGATTTGGGATGTAAATTTCAAAATCAGGACTGGCCAAAGTCTCCCTCCTGGAACAGGGTAACTTGGCAGCTCTGCAGACATAGATACCCAGGAATTGTCTAAGAGTCAAGTTTTCAGCTGTTGTCTCAGAGATACACAAAAGGGCAGAACTGAACTCCTTAGACAAGCTGGTCCGACCCTAAACTGGGCTTGGGCTACCTCCCTGTTTCCCAGGCCCTTTCCAGTATGAGACTGTCTGCAGGTGTTTTGACTTTACCTTACTGCTGATGGATGAATACCTGGATTTATTCATATCATAGCTTTCCATCACCCTCCTGGCCTCTCCCTCTGAGATTCTTGTTTGCAGTAATTTAAGACTGAGGTCTGGGTGCCAGGTGCTATCAAAGGAGCTTTTGTAAAGTCAATAAAACATGCAAATATTCTCCCTGAGGAAATGTTTTACATGTTTGTTAATTAACTTCTAGACTCAGAGTAAAGACATAGTATGTGGTTTAGTGCGTCCAGTCTGACCTTTTGCTGCCTATTATGAATTTTAATATTCATTTGGTGAGCACATTACAGAGTAGTTTGCTAATGTTACTGTGGACACAGATCGCTTGGTAATTATTTGGGCTAGTGGTAGTTATATGTCAATAGATTTATTTAATTATCCCCTCTGACCATGTCGCAGGGCAATGGCCAGAAAGCAGACTGTGTGTGTGTGTGTGTCTCTTCTCTTTTTAGAATCTTCTATGTGTGTTCCTTTCTCTTGCTTGAGGCCTCTGTGGGTGTCTCTCTTTCTGATTACACCTCTGTTTGTGTCAATCTCTTTCTCTCGCTCTCTATCTTGCGGGCCCTTGTTCTTTTTCTCTCTTGACTCACTGTTTTGGCAGATCTTTTGCACACTTCTATGGGAAAATCAACTCCAGAGAGGTTTGTCCCAGCAGGGAGACTCATGTTCTCCATGGACCGCAGGATTGCGTCAGCCACACTTGGTGACGTCCTCCGGGCGGCGCCAGGTTCGGAAGTGCTCAAGTTTCTCAGGTAGCCCACCTCCCGGTTCCGCCCCCTAGCCTGGCCAGTTCTTCTTCTTCTGCCTTGCCAGCAAGACGGATCTGCTCTCTCTCTCACCACTTCGACATAGAAATCAACGAATTCAGTGATACTCACTCAGAAGAAATGCCCAAGCCGGGGTCGAGGAAATGCCCCTGCGGGAAGAAGCTGCGCTCCACAGACGTTGATTTGTGCGCCCTCTGCCAACTCGGGGGACCCTCCGGCCTGGATCGGCATCCCACAATAGCTTCGGCAGCAGCCTCCAAGACTCAGGATGTGCCCCTTTGGGCCTCCATCCCCGGCCCCACGACTGGGTTCGCAGCGCTGCCTGTCCCGGGCCCCAGCTGTGACATCCGCTTCTTCGGCCACGTGGCGCCTCCACCGACTGAAGATGGCGCCGTGGGTGAGTGCTTCTCTTCCCTTTCGCACTCCGAAGTTCCCGCCGCCGTTGGCTCCGCCCCCTCTCTGACGCCGGGCTCCCTGCTGCTAGTCCCTGCCAGCCCCGCCCGCCGACGTCATCAACCTCCGACTCAGGACCTTCCGCGTCATCTTTCTGCGGTGCAGGGGAGTCGTACCAGCTCTGCGAACTCCGCTGAGGAGCCTCAGATGTCTCTGATCTCCAGCCAAGGAAGCATAACAGGAAACGCACCGGTGATCCGTCTACTTCCGATGCCGGTTCCCGGCCCCACAAAAGGAGCAAGCGCACCAGGGACCCTTCTGATAGCTCATCAGACTCCAGCGACGGCTCACATCTCCGTAGGAGGCACAGATCAAGGAGACGCTCCTCCAGACACAGAGCCCGCTCCAACAGAAGCTCATCTACTTCTTCCAATGCGGCTATTCTCCAGCTGCTCACACAACTAGTTCAGCAAACAGCCCCCCCCCCTCAACGGCTGCTACTGCACCTTCAATTCCACACATGGGAACCCCTCTACTTCAGGTAACAGCTGCAGTTTGTAACCAGCTACAGCCTGAACCTCAACCTCCTCTACCCTCAACTATCCTCTCCCCGGACAGTTCCGCAGAGGATCAGGAGACTGAAGCAGTGGTTGTGGGGTCCGCTACCATGGACCTGTCCGCCTCCGGGGCCAGGCTTTCCCCGGAAAAAGAAGGACCGCCGCCCCCTCCAGAGGACCTGACTTACCCAAAATTCATCAGCAAGTTGTCCTCTACCCTGGGCCTAATCCCGTCCAGCACGGCAGAGGAGGCAGAGCCCGAGGTACTTAAATACCTGTCTGCCCCAAAAAAAAACCTTGCCTTGCCCCTGCACCGTAAGCTGAAGGAGAACCACTCCAGACTTTGGCAGACGCCTGCATCAGGGCGCGCAACCTCCAGGAGGCTGGACTCCAAATACCTACTTCAGCCTACCTCCGGGTTCGAAAAAGCTCAGCTGCCTCACCATTCCATAGTGGTCTCTTCTGCCCTTAAGAAGGCTAAATCCTCGCGGGTACACACCAACCACCCACCCGGACGGGACAACAAACTGCTCGACGACATCGGAAAGAAGGTCTTTCAAGGGGCCATGCTCGGAGCAAGGATTTCCGCCCATCAGTTTCAACACACCTTGTTCCAGGACACCTGTGTCTTCAACATCAGAAATGCAGCCTCCTCCCTCCCTAAGGAGTCTCTCGCCTCTTTCTCAGCTGCACTGACTGACCTGATCGAGTGTAACAGACACCTGGCTAGCACGGCCTTTGACGCCTTCGACACGTCCATATGTACAGCGGGCACAGCGATTTCAGCCAGGAGATGGGCATGGCTGCGAGCCTCCAGACTGAGGAATGACTCCCACGACAAGATCGCCGACGCCCCCTGCTCAGGCGAATCCCTCTTCGGGGACAAAGTGGCCGATACAGTAAACACCATGAAGGAAGACTGTAACACTCTGCAGACCCTGGCAGAGGAGGGCTTCGACCGCTACGGTAACACCCAAAAATCAAATTACCAGCGGAAAACCCTATACAACTATGACAAGAGGTACCCATCAAACAGGAAGTGGCAAGGCCCCAGGTATAAGTCCAACTCCTACCAAGGGCCCTCGCAGCAGCACCACTTCCAGAGAGACCGCAAACAGAAGAAGGGCACCAACACGCAACCCGCCAAGGGTGGTCCTTCCTTTTGACGGCCATGGACCGCCCCCCTCCCAGATCGGGGGCGCCTTTCCTCCTTCTTCCCGGAATGGGAGAGGATCACCTCCGACTCCTGGGTGCTACGAATCATCCGCAAGAGATACCGCATCAGATTCTCTACACCTCCCTACCAACGCAGCAGGCCCACCAGCAACACACCACCTCACCTGCAGCATACCATGGCACTGGAGCTGATACACCTCCTGTCCTCCAAGGCGATCGAACCGGTCCCTCAGACAGAGATCGATTCGGGGTTTTACTCCAAATACTTCCTCATCCCGAAGAAGTCGGGGGGGGAGGGGGTACGCCCCATCTTGGATCTTCGCAAATTGAACAGATTCATAGTGAAGGAGAAGTTCCAGATGTACTCCCTCAACTCCATTCTACCCCTGATCCAGGCCGGCGACTGGCTCACATCTCTGGACCTGCAGGAGGCGTACACACATGTCAGCATTCACAAAGCCCACAGGAAATTCCTTAGGTTCCATGTGCTGGGACAGCACTATCAATACAGAGTACTTCCTTTCGGACTATCTCCGGCCCCTTGGGTCTTCACGAAGTGTGTGGCGGTCGCAGCGGCTCACCTCCGCAAGCAGAACATTGCAGTGTTTCCATACCTCGACGACTGGCTAATCTCGGCTCCCTCAGCCCCCGAGCTGCTAGCGTCGCTGCGCACCACCACCAAATTGATCTCCGCCCTGGGGTTCGTCATCAACTACAAGAAATCGCAACTACTCCCTTCTCAACAGATGGAGTTTATTGGAGCCATCATCGACACTCAGTCCTTGAGAGCCTACCTACCGCATTCAGGACTGCTAGCCATCATCTCGCTCGCCTCCAGGACAGCAGCGGCAGCGAACCCCTCGGCTCGATCAGTATTGCGCCTCCTGGGACACATGGCAGCCACGACGGCGGTCATCTCAGTGGCGCGAATGCATATGCGTCCGCTGCAATGGCATCTCCGAACCCACTGGAACCAACACTCGCAGTCGCTGGCCTCCAGAATCCCGATGAGCCCTCTTATCAGGTCTCAGCTCTGCTGGTGGACTATACCAGCGAACCTCTCCGCGGGAAAATCCTTACACCCGCCGCAACACCAGACTACCCTCACCATGGACGCCTCCTGCGCCGGCTGGGGTGCCCACTTCCAGCAGTTCAGCACACAAGCAGCGTGGTCTCAGAGCGAACGACAGCTGCACATCAACCTTCTGGAGCTGAGAGCGGTCAAGTACGCCCTCAAAGCGTTCCTGTCGGGGCACATCCATCCTCATCCAGACGGACAACCAAGTTGCCATGTTTTACCTCAACAAGCAAGGGGGCACGGCCTCCCGCTCCCTCTGCAAGGAGGCATTGGCAATCTGGTCACTAGCCCTGAAGAACGAGTGCTGGGTGCGCGCCTCGTACATTCCCGGAGACATGAACAGCCTGGCGGACAAGCTGAGCAGACAACTGCAACCCCACGAATGGGCTCTCCTTCCAAGGGTGGCCTCAGCCCTCTTCCAGAGGTGGGGAGTCCCGGAGGTCGACCTCTTTGCCACCAAGGAGAAATGCCAAATGCCCCCAGTTCTGCTCCAGGCACCCATCGATTAAGAGGCTGGCAGGGGATGCATTCGACGTGTGCTGGGGGGGGGGGGGTGGTCTCTGGTATATGCCTTCTCTCCGACTCCCCTCATCCCAGTGACTCTGCAACGCATTGTTCAAGACAAAGCACGAGTCATCCTTGTGGTTCCTCACTGGCCGCGACAAATGTGGTTTGCACTCCTGAGATGCCTAGCACAGGATGCCCCGTGGCACCTGCCCCTGTGTCCGGATCTCCTGACGCAGAACTCGGGGTTAACGAGACACCCCAATCTCAAAACCCTGTCACTCACTGCCTGGATATTGAGCGGGTAAACCTGGCCTCCCTCGAGCTCCCCGCGGAGGTGCAGGACGTGGTCCTGGCAGCCAGGAGACCTTCAACCCGAAAATCCTACGGCCTCAAGTGGAAGAGATTCAGTCTCTGGTGTGCTACTAGAGGGCTCGACCCTATCTCCTGCCCAGTCGCCCAGATCTTGCAGTATCTCAGCTCCCTCTCTGATCTCGGCCTCAAGACACAATCCATCCGAGTACATCTGTCAGCTATTGCGGCTCTGCACACTCCTATCGAAGGCGCCGACTCCATAGCTGCGCTGCCCCTGATGGCTCACTTCATGAAAGGCCTGACGAACCTTTGGCCCCCGGTGAGGGCCCCGGTTCCTCCCTGGGACCTCGGCGTAGTCCTCCACAGCCTCACCCTGGCCCCCTTCGAACCTCTGCTCACAGCGGATATGAAATACGTCTCCTGGAAAACCATATTCCTGGTGGCCATCACCTCAGCCAGGAGGATCAGCGAACTCCAGGCTCTAGTTGCACATCCACCTTACACGCAGCTACACCAAGACCGAGCTTCTCTGCGTACGAACCCCAGATTTGTACCCAAAGTGCCATCGGCCTTCCATGTCAATCAATCCATTGAGCTCCCTTCCTTCGTTCCGGAACCTCACCACTCAGAGGAGGAGCGACGCCTGCACACTCTGGACTGTCTGCGTGCACTTCGGATCTACCTGGCCAGGACTCTATCCGCCCGTAAAGGCGAGCAACTGTTCGTTTCCTACGACCCTCTCAAGCCCGGATTTCCGGTCACAAAGCGGACTCTTTCCCATTGGGTCGCCTCCTGCGTATCCTTCTGCCTCGACCCCGAGGGGAGTCAACCACACAACAGAATAGGTCCTCATCGGCTACGAGCAATGGCCACATCTCTAGCCAACCTGCGGTCAGTTCCCCTGCCCGACATCTGTAAAGCTGCTACGTGGTCATCCCCTCACACCTTCTAAAAGCACTACTGCCTTGACCTCCGCTCCCAGGAGGACTCGGCGTTTGGCAGCGCGGTCCTTGCCACCGCCCTACGGACTCCACGGGCTGCTCCGTGAAGACTGGCCTTAGGGCATATACCTGAACTCTGATGCACCTTAATGCTCATGTTAATCATGTTGCACTGTTCCATTTAAACTTGCATTGTTGCACGTTGTTAACATTCTTTGCACTATTCCGATCCTTCATTGATTGCACTATTATTGCACCTGTTTGCACTGTTAGTTGTCTTGCTTGCACATTGTGCACAGCCACAACATGTCGTTATCATGCACCTGTTTTTGGCACTATGTTCCAGTAAAAGACTACCTCCACTACCGTAGTCCTCTGTTCATGCCTCCCTCCTCCACCTCAGCGCGCTGCGCGCAGCTAGGGAGTCACCAAGTGTGGCTGATGCAATCCTGCGGTCCATGGAGAAAGCGAGGTTACTTACCTGTAACGGGGGTTCTCCGTGGACAGCAGGATAAGTCAGCCACACGCTCCCTCCCACTTCCCCTGGAGGAGGTCTGCCTGAAGATCCGCTCCCTAGCCTTGTTGTCAAGCTTGGTAAAGAACTGGCCAGGCTAGGGGGCGGAACCGGGAGGTGGGCTACCTGAGAAACTTGAGAGCACTTCCAAACCTGGCGCCGCCCGGAGGACATCACCAAGTGTGGCTGACTTATCCTGCTGTCCACGGAGAACCCCCATTACAGGTAAGTAACCTTGCTTGCCTAATCCTCCAGAAGGAGGGGACAAGTAAGTTAAAGCAGCTCTCCTGCTGAGTGGGAGGAGACAAGATCACTAGATGACAGGGGTATTGATGCAGTAAGCGCTGCATTAGAACACTGAGCCAGGGCCGGCCCCAAAGTTGGCTCAAGGTGTTGGCGCCCTAGGGAAACCTTAAGCCTTATGCACCCTCCCCGACTGTCAGAATCTATTGTTTAGCTTTGAATGCCTTGCTCTTTGTGGCCTACCCACGTCCCCCCTTCCCAGCAGCTGCCTAGTTTGCCTGATGGTTGGGCCAGTCCTGCACTGAGCTAAGATCTGGAGCACAGCATTCTAACACAAGCACTAAAACAAATTTTTATTCTTGATGCAGGAGACTAATGTCATGCAAATTAACTCTGTGCTAAATAGTGGTAAGATTCATCTGTTTGTTGCATCATAATTAAACATCTCTCTTCACAGTCTTGATCCTCCCCTGCCTGACTCCTCCAAAAAACTCATTGATGGCCCATGTAAGTCTCTACCCTCTACCCTGACTCCACCAAAAAGCTCATTGGTGGCCCATGTAAGCCCCTCTTACCTCCAATATTAGGAGGCTGGAGCAATGCCCACACATTCATGCCTCTGCGCCGCCATCTTGAAAAATGGCGGCATCTGACCTTATGTGGTACGTCACATCACATCATGTGGGCTCAGTATGCCAAATAAGGCAATAATTACCTTATTTGGCAGACTGACTCCACATGGTGCATCCCAACACACCACATGGGGTCAGGCGCTGCCATTTTACGAGATGGCGAGATGGAAGCAGGAGTGTGTGGGCATTGCTTCTGTCTCTCAATATTGGAGGTATGGGGGGACGTGGTCCCATGGCCACCAAAGATATTTTTGTGGGTCAGAGCCACTTGATGATTTTTTGGGGGGGAGGGTCAGTCTGGGAAGGCAGGGTGGGGTATCAGGAGCTTTAGGGAGAATTGGAAAGTGCAGTGAGCAGTGTTGAGGATCAGGGATTTGTAGTCCTCTTGGATTATATGAGTTGCTTTCGTGCTGCCATTCTGAATAATGGTGGAGTCTGACCCATATGTTGCATTAGCACACACCATGTGGGGTCAATCTACCAAATAAGGCAGACTGGGGAACGGATGTTGCAGTGGGCATGCAAATCATACACAAACGACTGAACATAAAATTGGTCCTGCTGTAAAGAACTGCACTGAAACGTAATGCAGGTTTTTACTCTTCTTCACACCATCCCCCGTATTCAACCAGCCCCCTCTCTTTAAAGCAACCCTACCCTCACTTCCGCCGTACTATCTCCACTTTACCTTGCTCTCTAATACTCATTCTCCTTCTCTCATCAGGTAATATCAACCCCAACCCTGCCCCCCCCCCCCGATTTCTTTCTCACACTAAAAAAAGTTCCTCATGTACCCTATCTAATCTCATCCACATCCCGCTCCTCCCTCCTTCCGCCCTCCCCCATTCATCCCACAATCACTCATCCATAGATATCAACTCTAACCCTACCCCCACAAATAATCTCTCACATAACCTACCTGATATCATCAATTTACCCCTCATTTCCCCTCCCTCTTGAAGAGCACATACACCCAGACATACCCACCCACACCCCGCTCCCTCTAAATCTCAGTATTACCCTAGAAATAGACCCCCACGCTACTCTGATAAGAAATCCACATGTAACTTATCCAACCTTATCCATATCCCTCTCCTCCCCCCCTCCACTCTCCCGTTTTCATGCACCCTATGGAACGCATGCTCAGTCATTAAAAAAAAAACCTTTTATTCACGATCTTTTTATCTCTAATGCCCTACACCCTCTTGCCTTGACCGAGACTGGCTCCCCCCAGACGACACCGCATCCATTGCCTCTCTCTGTTATGGAGGCTACCAGTTCTCCCATACACCTCGATCTACTGGTCGCAGTGGTGGCGTTTCCTTCCTACTCTCTCCCTCCTGCCAATTCCAACCCCTCCTGCCAACCCAATCACACTCCCACCTCTCCTTTGAAGTCCACTCCATTCGCCTCCTCACACCACTTCCCCTCCGAGTAGCTGTTATTTATCGCCCACCCGACAACTCCAAATCAACCTTCCTCACCGACTTCGGCTCCTGGCTTTCTGCATTTATGGATCCCTCCTCCCCTACTCTTATTCTTGGCAATTTCAACATTCACATCGACAACCCCTCCGACCCCCATGCTTCAAAGTTCCTCGCTCTTACCTCCTCGTTCGACCTCCAACTTTGTTCCACTGCTCCCACACACCTACACGGCCACTGCCTTGACCTAATACTCTTCTCCAATTCCTCTCCCTCAAACCTCCGCAAATCAGTCCTTCCCTTATCTGACCATCACCTCTTAACATTTACTCTTCAGCTCCCGCCATCCCAACCTCATCCTATCTCCTCTGACCTACTTAGAAACCTTCATAATATTGATCCCCTGGCTCTCTCCTCCACCATTTCTCCATCTCTTTCCTCCATTTTATCCTCCGAATCTGTCGATGAAGCATTTTATCCTCCGAATCTGTCGATGCTACACTATCCTCAGCCCTTGACACTCTTGCCCCTCCCACCCCACGTCCTATAAAACGATCTACTCCCCAACCCTGGCTTTCACCCACAATCCCTTACCTACGCATCTGCGCTCGTTCTGCCAAACGAGCTTGGTCCAAATCCCGCTCCCCATAAGACCTTCTACACTTCAAATTCATGCTTGGCTCCTTCCAATCAGCCGTAGCACTTGCCAAACAAGATTACTACATCCATCTGACCAACTCCCTTGCCTCTGATCCTCGCCGTCTGTTTAATACCCTCAATTCTCTCCTCAAGGTCGCCCCGCCTCCGATCCCGCCCTCCCTTTCTGCCCAAACCCTTGCTGACTACTTCCACTACAAAATCCACAAAATTACCCTCCAATTCCCTACCCCCTCATCTACCTCCCCTCCTCCCCAATTCTCCTTCCCCATCCATACTCCCCCTGCCACTCTCTCCTCCTTCCCTCCGATCTCTGAAGAAGAAACCACACTCCTTCTTTCCTCCTCCAAACCCACCACCTGTTCATCAGACCCTATCCCCACCCATCTCCTACGTTCCATCTCCCTCACCATTGGCCCCTCCATCACTCATATCCTCAACCTTTCACTCTCCACTGCAACTGTTCCCATTGACTTCAAACATGCTGTTGTCACACCCCTTCTCAAGAAACCCTCACTTGATCCCACATGCCCTTCTAACTATCGACCCATCTCCTTCCCTTCATATCCAAACTATTAGAACGAGCAGTCCACCATTGCTGCCTTGACTTCCTCACCTCCCAGGCCCTCCTGGACCCACTACAATCCGGCTTCCGTCCCCTACACTCCACCGAAACGGCACTCACTAAAGTCACCAATGACCTGTTCCTCTATTCTATCCTCATCCTTCTTGACCTTTCTGCTGCCTTTGACACCGTTGACCACAACCTCCTCCTCACCACCCTCTCCTCGCTTGGCTTCAAGGACTCCATATTATCCTGGTTCTCCTCCTACCTCTCCCATCGCTCATTCAATGTATGCTCTGGTGGCTTCTCCTCCTCCTCCCCTACCCCGCTCCATGTAGGTGTACCCCAGGGATATGTCTTGGGTCCCCTCCTTTTCTCCCTCTATACCCAAGGCCTTGGCGCGCTTATCTCCTCCCATGGCTTTCAGTACCATCTCTATGCCAATGACTCCCAAATCTACCTCTCCACACCTAATATTTCTCTGGCAACCCACTCCAAGATCTCTGCCTGTCTTTCGGACATCGCTGCCTGGATGTCTCATCGCCGATTGAAACTGAACATGGCCAAGACTGAACTCCTTGTCTTTCCACCCAACTCCTCCCCCCCCACGTCCCCCCTCTCTCAGTCCATATGGATGGATCTACTATCTTTCCTGTTCCCTTGGCCCGCAATCTAGGGGTTATCTTTGACACCTCTCTCTCCTTCTCCGCTGATATCCAGCTTGTAGCTAAGACCTGCCGCTTCTTTCTCTACAACATCAGCAAAATTCGCCCCTTCCTCTCTGAACACACCACCAAAACGCTTATCCACTCCTTAATCTCCTCTCACCTCGATTACTGCAACCTACTCCTCGCTGGTCTCCCCGTGAGCCACCTCCTTCCCCTTCAATCTATACAAAATCACGCTGCTCGACTAATCTTCTGCCAGCCTCGCCATGCCCACATTACTCCTCTTCTCAAGTCGCTTCACTGGCTCCCTGTGCAATTCTGCATCCAATTCAAGCTTCTCCTACTGACCTATAAATGCATTTACTCTATGGCCCCTCAATACCTCTCATCTCTTATCTCTCCTTACATCCCCTCTCGAAATTTGCGCTCCGCTAACAAATTACTTCTATCAATGCCTTTCACCCGCACCGTGAACTCCCAACTGTGCTCCTTTCACCTTGCTGCACCATACGCCTGGAACAGCCTACCTGCATCTGTGCGACAGGCATCCTCCCTGGCCCTCTTCAAATCCAGGTTGAAGACCCACCTCTTCACCATTGCATTCAGATCCTGACTTCCATCCTCATCTTACCATAACCCCCGTCAACGTTTATGACCACACTATAGTCCAAACTGTACCACACCATACCTTCCGCAGACCTGACTAATGCTCTGTACTGTTCTGACTAGATTGTAAGCTCTGATGAGTATGACTCTGATGGGCAGGGACTGTCTTTTGTATGTTGGCTACCTCTTGTAGGTTAGCTGTCCAGCGCTGCGTGCGTGGCGCTTTATAAGTGCTAAATAGTAGTAGTAGTCTTCCCATGGCGTAAAGATGCATCTAATGGCACGTCTCAGGTGACCCTTTTGCCCATGGCTGCATCTTTGCCCCATCTTTGCACTGAGCTGGCATAGAAATTCAGCATAAAGGAAAGAGCGACAGTCTGTACTGTTTCACTGCAGTTTTGATATTGGTCTTTTGCCTACGATTTGCATGCTCACTGCACTATCCTTCAGTGCAGTGGTTTAGCTCAACCTTTTCCTGTGCTAGAATTCTTTCTGTATGGGGAGTAAGATTAGCATAGGAAAACCTCGAGCTATCCTCTGCACTAAAGCAAAGTTCAGTTTACCCCATTGGCCCTGAAGAACAAAAAGAGATGCTATTTTTAGGACCTGGGGTTCTAGAAGAACACTCAGGATCAATTTAAGATTCTGTTACTCATCAGCAGGACCAGGAAGAGCAGAGGTGATAGGTGTTAGAAGCACACCTCCCTAAAACGAAGTAGAGCAGACCTCTATTTGGCTTTGGTATTTAGCATCTTCAGATTTTGGCACCCTAGACGACTACCTGTTTTACCCATTTCTAAACTCGGGCCAGCTCTCAGTCCTTGTCTCATGGATTATAAAATCCCCTGCAGGCCTCTCCGATGTTACCGTATCTTCTGTGCCCTATAAAAAAGTCTCCACCCTGTTGCTTCTAAGAAGATCCGGGCTTTTCCTTCACGCAGAACAAATCAATCGCCCTATTAAGGTTCTGATGCTGTAGTTGCTTTTGCTGGTCTTACTGTATACTCGAGTTTCCTTTGTTTTCTGCTCCTACTAGATACTGTTTCTTACATTCCTACACCTTTTATCCTGTCCCTGCCTTTTGAAGAGTCTCCTTGCCTGAGTCTCGCCCTTCAGCTGTCCGTGCTGATTTCTCCATGGGTCCAGAGGGAGATCTGCTCCTCAGTGTCTTTCCTGATGCCAAACCCTGCACCACTATCTCACATTCAAGATGCCCCTGCTAAAAGTATATAAAACAGACTTGTCTCTTCACTCCAGGTCAGCTGAATAGGCTGATCTGGATCTGGCTTTGCTAACAGTGCATGCAGGGAGCTGTAGTTCTGATCTTTTAGAGGAATCAATAGGAAAATCAGAATTACATGTATGAAGTGGGTTCAAAACCAGGACTGGGTCAGGTCATACTGATTGACGGATCTGAGAGAAGGTGGAAAAGCTAGTATCAAGCAAGAAAAATTATCTTAGATTTTTCCCTCCTTCTACTTTTTATGCAGAGACTTTACCAGTAATTCCAGTCTACTGGGGCACTGGCGAGGAGGGAGGAAGCTGGAGAGATATGTCAAGATAGTTCTCTTAACTCTCCATTTCGGGGCCACCTTAAATTGGCAAATGAAGGGCTTGTTAAAACCAGCACCGGATTCCAAGGATGGTGATGCATTACTTTGCTCAGTATTTTTCACTATTGGTGGATTGAGGATAGGCGTGCTTCTTCACATCTAGAAACGCAGAATATGACAGCAGAGCTGTTGCAAGATCTGGGCAAGCAGGGCGACTGCGTGGGGCACCAAGCTGCGGGTTGGGTGGGTGGGTGCTGTGCTGCCCTTCTCAGTCAGTCTGTGAGATTGCAAGCGTGTGAACCCAAATGGGGAAAGGACATCAAAAGCAAACCTTGCCCTGGGCGCCATTTTGTCCAGCGAGGGCCTTGACCAAGACCATTTGACCTCTCGTCTACCCAATGTCATTCCTGATTCAGTGCTATAGAGCCCAGTTGACATCTGACTTTTCTCTCACTTGGCATCTTCTCTCCTTCTCTTTGACTCTCTCATATTCTGATTTTTTTTATTCACCACTCCCCTAGGAGGCCATTTCATGCTCCTACCAGTCCTTCCATGCAAAAATATTTTCTGCCATGACGTCTGAGTTTTTCCTCCACCCCTCCTGCCAGCCTTGTGCTACAGCAGTCTTTCCTCCAAAAAATGGCTGATTCTTGTGTCTGTTCTCTCGGAGGAATTAGAGTGTCTCTAGCAGATCTATTCTCTCTTTTCTCCTTTCTTCTAGTGTATACATACTTGTGGTCCATAGCATTTGTTTCGGACTGATACCTGGAAAGAGACACAATGGACCAGCGACACCCCTGTAATGAAGATTTTAAGTTTTGTTCATCCGTGTTTATTTGTATGTCTTTAATTTGTTTTGATTATGAAAGCTGTAAGGTTGTACATTTTGTTTAATTTTTAATATCTTTTCCTTTTTTTGTGGGTCTTTATCCTTCTTTCCTTTTAAGTAAATTCAAGTTCCTTCCACTATATTTCCAAACTCATATTCAAAGGCACTTCTGTGGTTTATAGCAGTGTTGGTTGCCCGAGTGCTTTATTTTTTTAAAAATCTGGGCACTTCTGTATGATTTTGGGCATTTTATTTCCAGGAAAAAGCAGGCAAAAAATATATACAGCTATGTTTACTAAATAGCATTAAGGGCACACCGGTTAGCAAGCATTATCAGCAGTAAGGGTGTTATCGTGCAGTAAAGGCCGGGGCGGGGAGTAGGCTTGCTGGCATTAAGGGTGCTTGTATCCACTTACTGGGCGCTAACAGGATACCGGGCATTAAGGTGCCAAGCATGCACGTTTACAACCGAAAAATGCCAGTCACCTTAACACAGGATAAGGGGGCCCTTGTGAAAGTCACATTTTAGACGATGGAAGGAAGGAAAGGTGAGAGCTGATGGACATGTCAGATCCGTATGTATCCTACATGTTAGTCAGTAAGTGGGAT
The DNA here is from genome assembly GCA_033557465.1 of Ichthyophis bannanicus. Taxonomy (NCBI): domain Eukaryota; kingdom Metazoa; phylum Chordata; class Amphibia; order Gymnophiona; family Ichthyophiidae; genus Ichthyophis; species Ichthyophis bannanicus. Next base: position 67,809,815 of record CM066051.1, on the reverse strand, counting down.
GAGTATGTGGGAGGCATCTGTATTGTATCAGTGAGGGGTACTCACATAATCTGCTGTAATGTCAGTGTGTGACATAGGACTGGGAAAAAGTGTCCCCCGGCAGAGCCTGCATCACCACGATGTGAGTATCAAAAGGATGACTGAGCAGGAGCGGTGCGTGCAGATCATTCACAGGAGAGGTGTGAGTGATACGTCCTAATGATTAAAATATTCCTGTGTGGGCCATGGTGTAGCAGCTGGCAGGAGAAGACATGATGGGCATATGCTGATGGATGGGCTGAAGGATGGATGGCAGTAGATGACAGTGTAGTATGGCCTTACTGCCCTGATGTACCTGCACAAATGCAGTTGTAGTATGTGTGAAAAAATAGTAACTGTGCCATAGGGAAGTTCCAATTCCAGCTATTTGGGTGTCACGGCTGTATCAGATGCTCTAATCACCATACAATCTTCCTGACACATGTGCCTATAACAACTGGACAAGTGTCTCTCACATTGGCCATATGAAGCAAGTAAGGATGTGTGATGAGCTCTGCTGGTGACCATCCCAGGAGGGGGATACGCCTGCATGTACTGCTTAGATGTGAGAGAGCCAAAGATGTTCATAGTAACATAGTAAATGATGGCAGATAAAGACCAGCATGGTCCATCTAGTTTGCCCAGCAATGTGGCAAGAGTAGGTGCACCTGCCGCTCCGTGCAGGTCACCCTTCTCCATACCTTTGTTTAGGGGTGTCCCACCATTCTGTGCGGGTCACCTCTATTTGTTGAGATATCAGAGACAGTTACGTTTATTTTGATTTTATCCTGTTTCTATAAAGGGATCCACTGTGTCTGTCCCATGTCATTTTGAATTCTGTCACTGTATTTGCCCCCACCACTTCCATCAAGAAGGGCATTCCAAGTTTTCACCAACCTTTCAGTGAAATATTCCAATCATGTACGTCTCATGTATCAAAGATCTGCAGGGTAAACATGTCTGACTCTTTGCAATGGGCTACAGCAGATCAATAAAGTCATGCTGTCAGATGGGCATGATTGCAATGTGCATATTTGCAGACCCAATGTGCTATCGTAACACATAAAAAAAATAAGAATGTGTGTCCTCTGGTCAATGCAGACCCTGGACTGTTTCTGGTAGTATTTTGAAGTGAGTTTCCCCATAGCCACAAAGAGCACAAGTGGGATTAAAATATTGATCAGTTGCTTACTGAGGCTGTGCTCTATCTATTAGGCGACACCTCCACACTTTTCTGTATAGTAATGTCTAGAATCAAAGAGATTGCAGGTCCCTGCCTGCAATGGCCAAAACCCAGGACATGAAATAACATGGCTGACGCATTCTGCGATAGTGGTGCACCATGCCTAGGGCCTGCCTACAGCGGCACACATGCAGTACTGTAGCTGCATAACAGACACACAGCTGCAGAATACACGTCTTGTCCAAAGGCCAAGCCACATGTGAAGTCAAGATGCCCATTCCACACTGTACCTCCAATGCCAAACAGGTGCATGCAGAGGTCCACTGGGCCCCTGAGGCAGCACATGTGCAGGGCGTGCAGTCCCTTGTGACCTGCTGTACACCTGCACATACACCTGCACTAACAATCCCCCACCAAACATACCTGATGCATCCATATCACATCACCCTTCCCCACAGAACAACCCACCCTCTTGTATGTACATTAACCCGTTCCTCTAAGCTGCTCATTGTATATAGTGAACTGTGCTGTTACTGTACATAGTTAATTGTTCTATGTGACTATTGTTCTTTTGTTCTATGTACACTGTTCTGATCCATTCATGTCTTACATATGGGATCTGTCCAGTGAAAGGGGCAGGCCGTGATACATGAACACACACATTCCAGACCACGGGTGTCCTAGCAGAATGACCGACGTACCCATTTCCTGGTGTGTGCTTGTGGGACAGTCATGAAAATCTCATACTTTGCAGACCACCATAGCTAACTTGGCTTCGCATGTGGCTCAGACAGCTCACATGACCGGATTATGGTCATCATTTGGCAGGTGAGGGGGCAGGGTGGTCATTTTTCCTTCCCTCCCTGCCCTCCTGGCGCAGCTACCAGGCAGCCTTACTGAAGTTGCACACATGCAGCTCGTCATACCATGCCGTTTCAGGAGATGTGGGCACACGTGCGGCTGCCTTAGACATCAGAAGGGAAGGATCACCATGTGCTCGGCGGTACCTGCTGCTGACAGGCTAGTCATCCCACTGACAGTGGCAACGGCAGCGTTGCACCCGACGAACAGATCACAGCCGCTGCAACCACCACTGCCACTGTGCTGCCAGCATTGTGTCGGGGGGGGGGGGACTCCTTTTCGACTGCAGCAGCAGATATGTGTGCTGCCACTGTCACACAGATGTTATCTGTTTAACTTTATGTGTGAATTTTTCATCCACAGCATTAATATTTTTTATGATGCTAAAAATGAATAAGGCTGCACAAGGTAACTTTATCCTTTAGCGCTCCTGTATATTACAGCCCCATTGCTGAAAACTGAGTTCTTTTAAGTTTTTATATCTGGTACGTTTGAAATAGACTCTCTGAACTTACTGAGATAAAGTCTAAAAACTCATTTTTTTTAGGTTGTTTTTAAATTTTAACCCCTGAGTCTCGTACTCATACTCTTGCTGGCTTAAGCAGCTTTTTCAGTAAAGGAATTCCCAAAGTTTAATTTGTCCCGTAGGTTTGCTTTGATGAGCTTGTAAGCTCTATGGAGAGGTATCTGTACCTCACTGTGTACACTGAGGAACACTATAGAAGCGATAAGTCCTGGAAGTCATTCGTATGATTTTTGGAATTCACCATTTTGATAGCCTTTCTCTGGACTCCTTCTATCCTATATCCTTTGAGAGATGTCAGATTTCAGAACTGGGCGCAATATTTTAGAATATTATAGAAAAATATTCCAAATAAATAAATATCATACCATTTACACTCCCCCTCCCAACCCCCCCAAAAAAACCCCAACCCCCCTACACACAAGATACTGTCCGCTCTCTCACTCCCTTCAATCCCTTAAACAGGTCAAATGCCTTCGAGCTCCTGTAAATAGTTTTTGCATCATACAGTTTTTTGTAAAGGGCGCTATCAATGGCAGCACCTGGAATGTGGAATGCTCTCCCGGATGATCTGCGAGCCACAGAAGACACCAAGGACTTTAGGAAACAACTAAAGACTCATCTATTCCTGGAGCACTACGGCCCGAACATATTTTGAGACCTTCAACCATGGACTAACAACTTCCCCGCACGCTCCTCGCACAATCTCTGTATAAAGCTCATGATGTAAATAGCGCACACTAATCATCACACACACACACACACATCACTGTACATTTATGCACACCTTAAACCCAAATACAATTCAATTGATTGTTTGCTGTGTAACCGCCTTGATTAAAGGAGAAGGCGGGATAGAAATACCATTAAATAAATAAATAAAATAAATAGTTAAACTGTTTCCACTATGTTCAATCAATGTACTATGTTCTGTCTGATTGTAAACTGCCCCTGATCTCCAGAAGGGACGGTATAGAAAAATGTTCCAAATAAATAAATAAATTCTAGGCAAGATCTCATCAGTGCTGTTTACAGATGCATTATCACCTCTGTTTTCTAAGCCTCTCCCTATCCACCCGCGTATCTCTCTACCTCTGGCCACCACCTTATTATACCGTGTAGCTGCCTTGAGATCATTAAACATGATCAAAGAGAACTTAACCAGCAGTTACCAGAAAAGCAATTAACAAAAGGCCTTTTGGCCTTTTAAGGTTGGTTTAACTTCTCAGCTAGCATTAAGCATTCAAATGTTAAAATCATATTTATTAGGCCATGCAAATCGAAGGACAGTGAGGTGCAGCTGTACAGTTTATCATTATAAAAGCTTTTCTCAAAGTCTGAATGTAGACAGAATAGCTGGAAAGAGGACGCCAAGGACAGTGACAGCAACACCTAGAGACACCCAAAGTATAAATACAGCACAAGCAAGTGAAGAGTGATTGCAAGGAATGAAGTAGTGGCACTGTGTCACACCCAAGGCATGAATACATCACGGACAGATGAAACGAAATGCCAGAATTTTCTATTCCAGGCATCAATCAATGCATTTTTTACAGCATCTGATTATTATGTCACAGCACAGATTGGAGCCTTTCTCATGGCCTCTGGGCTGTAGAATAGAAGGGTGGCTTATTCTACCCATCAGCACATTTCTACAATGTCTGTGCTGCCGCTTTTCTGAAAGGGTTTAAGAAGTTTGGGGAAACTCACCTGCCGCCAGGCAGCCAAGGGTCACTAGTCCTATAAGAACAACTGTCTTCATTTTTCTTTTTGCCTTTGGAGGGGGAGGAGCAGGCGGTTTATCTCAGCAGAAGCAGGGGCACAGGTACTTCTCACAAGCTGCTGTGGTGTCTGAATACAGGTCAGCCTCTAAGTCCTTCCTATATATTCGTCGCTGACATCACCTGTGGTATGTCAGCCCATAAGGGAGGGACCCTTCATGCTTTCTTTGTGTGTATTGACAAAATCAAAGAAGGGAGAGGTATCCTGGGGGAAGGAGAGAGACAGCATATCACAGCTCTTTCTTATGCAGGGAAGGAGGGCTCTTTTCAGAGCAGATTCGTTTTTTGCACACTGTGACCGGAATGAACCTCATCCATATGCCAGGATATACTGGAGATGGTCTCAAACTCTCAGATTCCCTTCTAATGTCTATCTCGTCATGTGCATAAGATGCACAGACAACATATCAAGGTGCACTTGGAAATTCATGTGCCCAAAACATTTTGGATAATTCCTTTTTTTTTTTCTGCCGCATTTTCTTGGTCTCTAATTGCAGGATCTTCTCTTTTCTCCATATGCAGAATAATCACTTGTCGCTGACCCTTCTTTCAAGAATAACATCCTCCTGCATTTCTTCTTTACCCAATGTCCTGGTTTCCTTGCAGCAAGCTTTTTATTTGTGGGGATGGATAAGTCCCAGATGATCACAATTCTGTCTGGCTGTTAATCCCCATGTTTTTCTGGCGCAGTGGTGTTAACAGTGTTTCCAGTGGATTAACCATGCTACCTAGTTGAGCCTTTCAGTATACAGGCCCTTTGACGTTTAGAAAGGCATGCAACATTTGGGGAAGTCTGTCACAGCTGCCAACTTACCCAGTTTCAGTAGGGACATTTTAGGCCAGTCTGGTTTTGAACGTACATCTTGAAGCTGTGCGGCATTTGTAGTCCCTGATTCTGCCCTTTCAAATCAATGCTCCAAAATGCAAAAAATTACTCCATTAGCAACATATCAGTATGAAGATTCTTAAGAGAGGAGCGGACACTTTATATTTATGTAGCAGGCTTAGGGATGTCTCAGACCAGCGGCTTTAAAACAAAGGCACAAAAGTGTCTTGAAATGCCGTCATAGCATCAATGACAGTCCCTTGGCCAATGATTTATCTCAAAAGTTTTTTTTCAAGCTATTTTTAAGTACTGATTTTCAAGCTATTTTTTAGCACTGTGTTGAATATTTTTGACAGGAGCTTTGGAACCATTTAACCATATACAAAAAAAACTTTTGAGATAAATCATTGGCCAAGGGACAGTCATTGATGCTATGACGGCATTTCAAGACACTTTTGTGCCTTTGTTTTAAAGCCGCTGGTCTGAGACATCCCTAAGCCTGCTACATAAATATAAAGTGCCCGCTCCTCTCTTAAGAATCTTCATACTGATATGTTGCTAATGGAGTAATTTTTTGCATTTTGGATCACTTTTGATTGCTCTACGATTTGACCTACATAAATATTTTTGTGTGCTTTCAAATCAATGCTGCAGGTCCCATAATGAGTTGTCAGAAATCCAGGACTGGCCTACAATGTCCCTGTTGGAACTGGGTACACTGGCAGCTATAGGGCTGAGAGATGTTTCTGAAGTTAACACTGTAATGTTGGCTGTAATTGCCAGAGAAGCCTTTGGCATTTATTTTTAGAGAAGTCTAGGTCGCACAACGTCGGCGCACACATTGTGTAGAGAAAGGACACAGCCTTACACCTGTGAATGTTCAGCAGTGTACAGTAATGTCCATAGGGCAAGGGTGGGTAATCTTTTTTTCAGCGTCTTTGTGTGTATTGACAGTGAATGAAAATTATAATACACCACACCATGCAGAAACTGAGAAATTAGGCTGATAAACTGAAAAAAAAAATGAAACCTTGCTTAAACAAGTTTCTCCACTCACAGTTGGGCCCAGAGTGACTCAAACCGTGGACCGTCAAGAAAAGGGTTTGCTATATTTTATTGTTAGAGCCAAAATATGACAAACTCAAATTTGCCACACTTTCATGGCAAAATTTGCCTCTTGTGGCATGATGAGAGTCACGACACAGTCCTAAGAGCGGAGACATTGTGATGCCGTGTTCTGTGAAGGGGCCAAGCTCTGCGTCTGGGTCAGCCGAACTCCATGCGGCTGCAATTGCCGGCCTTCATCTCCTGTCTGCCCGCAGGGATCCAATTTCCCACGGACAGACAGGAGGGATCTGTGACGTGACTGCAGTGCTCTTCTGCCCAGGGGGATGAATCCCCGCGGGCAGCCTGTTGCTTGCCAGGTCGTGATCGCCGGCCTTCTCCTACTTCTGCCCGCAGAAAATCAGATCCATGTGGGCCAAAGTAGAAGCCCCAATCACAGCAATAAAGTTTTGTTGGGGGCAGGGCCCCTGTGCCCCCCCCCCCCCCACTCCTTTCCGATGCCTGAGACTAAGAACATAAAGGACCTTTTCTGGCATGCTAGAGACTAAACTCTAATCTATTTGCTCTTCGGGTAGGGATTATCTATTCAAACAATATGAGAGCGACAAACCCAGTGAAAAAATTCATGAGAGCCTGGGCTAGGCACAGAGCATTTTACTGTAGATCAGCTGAGGTCTGTGACACTGCACTAGTAAGGGAAAATGGGCAGACAAAATAGGGTCTCATCTACCATCACGCCTCGTGTTTGTCTTTCTAAGCAGACTTGCAACAGCCCCTCACAAAAGTTCCGTCCTGAGCAGTATGTGACTGATGAGATGCAGAGGATGTGATAACATAGGATTATTCGGTAGTAAAGACCTTAAGCAGATGGAGACGTAGAGATGCCATGCACCTCTCTGAACTCACAGAAATTGAGAATCAGCGCTCCACCCTGTAGCACGCAAAATCAGTCTTCTCCCCCCCCCCCCACTCCACATGCAGGGATGAACAGATATATTTTGGAATGCCCTTAAGACCCGTCTCTTCCAGTTCTCCTTTCCTGAGTCCTCCTCTTCCTAGCCTAAAGTTACCCAGATGTCCTGATTTTGGGGGATTGTCCCAATTTTGAGGTAGTTCCCCAACTCTATGGACTATAGCCACCTCCTGTCCCCGATTTCAGTGGGGGGCAGCGGAAAAGGACATTGGTTTTCTTGCATATCTCTATAATGCAGTCTACTCGATCCCGGTAGGAGAAGATGTAAAATTAACTTCTATTCTGAAAAAAGAGGGGGAATTTTAGAAATGTATAGAATATTTATCTATACGTGTAAAATAAAGTTTAAGCATATGTGTATGTATAAGTGCTTATAACTTGAGAAGGGCTGCTACTGTCTTTTTTAAAATTTTTGAAATTACCGAATGATACCTAGACTGGTCATTTCAAAATATCTAAGGAAAAGATGCCCGAGGAGGGAGAACCCCTGCCCCACTCAGCCCAGCTCAATCCTGCCCAGGGGTCTCAGATTTTCTCTCCAAAAATCTAGTAATCCTATCTTAGCCCTCCTCGTGCACCAGGCAATATCTGCCTCTTTCTCTCCCCCTCTTTTTTTTATACAAAGCCAAAGATGAAACTGTAGACCATCAAATCAGTGCCTGTAGAACAATAGCCCAACTGACTATAAAGCATCATGATTGAGTGGCGAAATTAATCATTGGAATATTTGCAAAAAGTAGGGTTTTACTGTAGCAAACAATGCTGGGACCATGCTATGGAAAACGTTATAGACAATGAGCACATCAAGATCTTGTAGGACTTTAAAATACAAACTGACAGGCACTTGAAACACAACACTCCTGACATCACCGTCATAGAAAAGAAAAATGTCTGGTTTATAGAGGTAAACAAGCAGCCCAACCAAACAAAACAAACAATGATGAAGACAAACAAAAGTAAAATAATAATAATAATAATAAGTCAAAGAGACCTCAGCATACAACCCACTGAGAATCACATAAAGGCATTCACCACTGGGTGTAACAATTCAATCATAGGTCCCAAAACACTTTAATGTTTTTAAATTTTACAAGCGGAGATATATATTTTTGCTAAAATCAAATAAGCCTTTGCATTTAATCCAATAACTCTTATAAATAACATGCAAAAACCCTTTAGCTTTGGAGGAAGTGATGTCACCGAAGCAAATGGCGGCTTGAGTGTCTTTCTCCGCCACCCCGAGGAGACAAAAAGCCCACAAAATTACCAAATTGGATTGGTGAGTCACTAAAAACTGGAGTAGAAGGTACCAGGAGTGACGGGGAGCAAATGACTACAAAAACTAAACTGCCGGAGGCGAAGGAAAAGCCGCGCGCCTCGCAGCGGCTGATGGACAGGGCTGGACCGCATGGTAGTTCCTCGCGGAGGCTGGCGTCGGAGGAATCTGGAGAGGACACGCTAAGTGAACTAGAGCAAGGAAATGAAACAGCCTCAACACTCTCTCTCCTACAGCGTGAGCTCCGGAGGGGTTTTGAAGAACTTGCTGCAGAGTTTCGATCTACGCGGGAGAAGGTGACGTCTACGATCACGGAACTCCGGGGAGACGGCGGAGCTTGCCGCGTTCAGGAATGGCTGCCTAGGAGAGCTGCTCCCACCCGTTGCCCGAGTATCCGAGCTCTAACCCCCTGATAGCGTCTAGCTACATCGCTATTGCACTTTACCAGAGATCGATGAAATGTCCTCCCTGAAGCCGGCCAAATTAGACTTCTCGCCGACAACAGGACACGCCGTTAAAAGAACAAAGCAAGAGGCGGCCTCCCCACACAAAATGGCGTCGGAGAAGGAAGCTGCGAAGGGCATCAGGGAAGTGCTGCAAGAGCTCCGGTCAGTTAAGAGCATGGTAGCTGAGAGCAAAGAAACCCTAGCCTTGCTGCAGGGAGATATGTCAGACCTGAAAAATCGGATGTCTGAAGTATGGGAGCGGCTGCACAAGGTAGAGTCAGTGCTAGAAAGACATGATCCCCTTACTGCACAGATAGACCCGCTAAAGAAAAGAGTCAGTGACTTGGAAGATCAGTATGAGGATCAGGCTAACCGGGCTCGCCGGAACAACCTCCGGATTATTGGCATTCCTGAGGGCCGGGAAGGACTGGACACTGTTAAGTTTATACAACAGCTGATCCCTAAGCTGCTCCAGATTACCTTCGCTGAGCCCTTCGAAATAGAGAGGGCCCATCGTGTACCATCACATGCATTGGGGAAAAAACCTTATCCGCGTCCCATCATTATCAAAATCCTGCGCTACCCACAAGTCCTCCAGATTTTGCAGGCTGCTAAGCAGATGGCTGATGTGCGCTATGAGGGACATAAAATCAGTTTCTTTCCTGACCTCTGCAAAAGGACGACGGAACGTAGAAGAGACCTACTAGACTGCAGACCACTGCTACAGAAACTACAAGCAAAATATGGCCTCTACTACCCGGCACGAATGCGAGTAACGCTGGGAAATGCAACAAGGACCTTTGACACTGGAGATAAACTGCGGGCACATCTCCAGGAGTGGGGTCAAACGGAGACGGATCCAGCTCATCCCTGAGGACGCTAATGCTATGTGGTATTTATGTATACTGATACCGGGATTGTTGTGGGCCCTCAGGGGTGGAGAGTAGGAGCAGTAATGATTTTGTTTTTCTCATCGTTCCTGTACTTGGTAACTGCATCACTAGATAGGGGGGTTGAGAAATGTATCTTTGACATGACCTAAGGCATGCGGGAGCAGGTGGGGGTGGTGGCCCTAGGGTGCCGGGAGGCAGAAGGGCGGGCTAGGTTCCACCATTAAACGTTGTCACAGTTGAAGGTCGACTGGTGGACGACCACCCTTGACACCTTCTGTATTCATATAATCTTAATGTTCCAGTGTTTACAGGTGGCGAGCGGCATCCCCCGAGACTGGGCCAGCTATCACAACAAATACTGAGAAACTGAGAGTGGCATCCCTTAATGTGCAAGGAATTAGCAACCCTGCTAAACGAAAGAAAATCCTGAATTACTGCAAGCGGTTGAAAGCTGATGTGATCTACATCCAAGAAACACATCTAACATTGCCTGAATCACGCAAGGTAACAGGGGATGGCTATCAGAACATACTGTCTGCACCGGCATACAAGCGGAAGGGGGGAGTTCTAATACTAGTGCGCGCTGCGTTGCACCCTAAAGTTGAAGACACAGTCATAGACCCAGAGGGGCGATGGGCGCGAGCACGTGTCCAGATCTCTGGTACAACCTACACCCTCATGACTCTCTATGGACCCAATCAAGACGATCACACTTTCTTTGAAAGGATTGCTCAGGAAATATTGCTAAGTGGCGCTACCAACGTTATTATTGGAGGAGACTTCAACCTCATCCAGGATCCACTGTTAGACCGGACGCCTTACAAATGTCAGCATAAACCGCGGGCTAATAAACAATTGATTGGAATGATGGAAGCACTTGGCCTAGTTGATCCCTGGCGGCTCTTATACCCAGTAGAGAGAGACTACACCTTTTACTCAATGCCGCACAATACACAGACGCGTATCGACTACTTCCTGATCTCGAAGACTTTAGTGCCGCAGCTAACGGCAGCAGATATTGTCGCCAAGACGGTTTTGGATCATGCTGCGATTACTATAGAACTTCGCTCTGGACATATCAAGAAGACTACGCCCCGATGGCAATTTGATCGCGCTTGGCTCCATAGTGAAGAGTTCCGCGATGTCCTACGCCCACAAATTGAGGACTACTTCAAGAATAATGGACTACACGACACCCCCACCTGGGCGTGGTGGGAAGCGTTTAAAGCCACGATACGGGGATGTATTACATCGTATAGTATCAAGCAAAAGAAGGCAGCGGTAGCACAACTGCATCAGTTGGAGCAAGAGATTCGGGCGGGAGAATGGCTGCTTTCCAAACGCTCAGATGCGCTTGTTCTGATTCGACTGCAGAAACTGAGGTACCAATACAACTCTATTCTCAATACTGAAGCCTGCCAACAAATCCAAGCCCAGCAGAGCATGTACTATCACGAAAGTAATCGGGCAAGTACGTTACTGGCGCAAACATTACGAGCCAAAAAAGCTCAGTCACACATAACTGGCCTGAAGGACGCTGGAGGGAAGTTGCAGCAGCAAAATGAAGAAATATTGAGAATTTGTGAAACCTTCTATTCACAGCTATACCAGACGGAAGGAGTTTTTTCATCAGACGGATTTAACAACTTCACTGAGAGTTTAATTGGCCCCATACTTACCGGAGAACAGCAGGGTCAACTAGCGGGCGATATCACCTGCACGGAAATACAACAGGCAATGAGACAGCTTGCTAAAGGGAAAGCCAGCGGACCTGACGGTTTGCCGATAGAATTCTACACCGCCTTCTCAAGAGAGCTGATCCCCGAGTTGTGTACATATTATATGGAGCTGGCAAAGGAGTGTCCAGTGGTGGGCAATCTTGCTGCTGCTACAATAGTAATACATCCTAAGCCAGGTCGTGATGACCAGCAGATAGAAAACTACCGGCCAATCTCGCTCCTCAATGCTGATTACAAGATATATGCCAAAGTCCTAACTAATCGGCTTACGGGTGTAATGGGATCCCTGATACAGCCAGATCAATGCGGCTTCATGCCTGGCAGGTCTACAACTGATAATGGGCGACTCCTGGCGCATGTGCTCGGGCAAGTCTCTTCTCTTGAGGAACCACTTGTAGGGCTTGCATTGGATGCAGAGAAAGCGTTTGACCGCGTGGAATTGCCCTACTTGTTTCAAGTACTGCAGTGGTTCGGAATACCAGAAGACTTTCTAGCTAATGTTCGGGTGCTGTACTCCCATCCCACTGCGCGCATAGCGGCAAACAACGGACTCTCCCCTGAATTTCGCTTGTCCCGAGGTACACGACAAGGCTGCCCCCTATCACCACTCCTATTCACTTAGCTATGGAACCACTCTTGATGAAAATTCGACAGTCCCCAAAAATAGAAGGGATATATCTGGGCACTACTCAGGTCAAATTATCGGCGTATGCCGACGACCTCTTACTACTGCTACATCCAAAATCGCTAGAACCCGCGTTGTCGATCATCGCTGAATACTCAGGCATATCTGGATACAAACTGAACCTGTCAAAAACTACTATCATCCCACTGAACGATCACGTCTCTAATGAGATGCTACATAGCCACCCGTTTGCGGTGGAGAAGGAGACGTTTAAATACTTAGGGGTAGCATATGGGCCTACTCTCCTGGACACTGTCCGCAGCTCCATGGATCAATGCGAGCGGATATTGGAAGAATATATAAATAAATGGTCCCCGTTAAACCTAACATGGTGGGGCAGAGGGGAGACTATCAAAATGGTTATCGTGCCCAAAATATGTTACATACTCAACATGGTCCCAACTCTATTTGACAAGAAATTCTATTGGAGATTGGAAAAACGATTGCTATCCTTTTTATGGCGTAACAAACCTCCACGCATTGCTACATGGAAACTTAAATCCCCCAAAGCTAGAGGTGGAATACATTTCCCTGACTTCTATTGGTATCACATGGCCTCCCTCCTTAAACAGGGAGCCCAGTGGAGCGAGGAAATCATCGGGAAAGATGCCCCGGCCTGGCTGCAGATAGAGAACGTCCTGAGCCAGCCGATCCCTTTGTGGATGCGGCTGGGAATGGACAATTGGAAGGCCGGAATGGCGAATGATATAATGCGAGACACACAGATGGCCTATCGAGTGCTCCGGCAACGTATGGGATCAGACCCGAACTTTACAGAATCCACGGGCTATGGTGCAATGAGAAATTCAAGATAGACGGGCAGAGTGTCCTATGGTTACCTTGGCTCCGGGCCGGCATATATAATCTTGGGCATCTGATAGCAGACAGGGCCTACAAGCCCTTCCTGTCCCTCCAACATACATTCCACTTACCCAAGAGGTGCCTTTATCAGTGGTGTCAGTTGAGACATTGCTTGGGTGCAGTGGGAGTCCTACCCATGGCATTAAGGGCTGGTAACCCCTTCCATCAGGAAATACAAGAACTTCGGGCCGGATCTAAACTTATCTCCCGATTTGTAAGCATACTCAGAGAGGGAGAGACGAAACGCTGCATTGGACTGCAAAAGATATGGCAAACTGAAACGGGACAACCTGAAGATGCAAGTATATGGGAAGAGATATGGAAACGACAGAAGCAGCTAACAAGATCGGCCTCAATTAACCAAATGCTATACTTTCTGGCTCATCGGGCTTACTACACACCGGTGCGCATTGCTAGGTGGAGTACGCAGGCAGATGCGAAATGTTGGAATTGCGGAATGGGTACTGGTACCTTGGCGCATATGATATACCTCTGTCCGGCACTCCATGAATACTGGCAGGCAGTATGGGCACGTATCTCCCTACTTCTGAAACTGGATACAGAGCTGACATACCGTATAGTTATATTCAAGTCGCTAGCCGGCGTGCCAACACTACAAGAGCAGAAGTCACTTATCTTCGACTTACTTTTAAGCCTGGCATTGAAGGCTATAATGAGCCACTGGAAAAATTATGAAGGCCTATCCAGCGTACATTGGTGGAACCTTGTCTGCTATCATCATAACTGTGAAGTGGCTTATGTACGGCTGAAACCCACTTTCCGGCCTATGCTGAACAAATGGGATGCCCTCAGTCTAGAAGTATCTTGATAGTCACTGGATGGTTGGAGTGTGGGGATGCTGCTCGTCACTGGAAGATGTTTCTTATGTTTACTTATGTCTCTCTTGGTTCACTGTTTACCTTTCTTATACGAGACATTCATTTGTAACGGGGATATTAGAACACGCTGTTATCTTGGGTATCATTACAAATGTTCTGAGAATGTATGTTTTGTTAATGCATAATGTTACTATTACTACAATTACCCATGCCACTTTGTTGATCGCAATTTTTCTCTCATGTTCTGTTTGCTTAAACCTAAATAAAGACTTTTAAAAAAAAAAAGAACTCCGGGGAGACATTAAGGATTTAGGCCAGCGATGGCGAACCTATGGCACGCGTGCCAGCTGTGGCACGCGAAGGCCTTGCAGCTGGCACGCGTGAAGGTCCGCAGAAAAAGAAAAAGCGGGCTCTGGCTGCTGCCGCGGACGCGGACGCGGCAGCATGCAGTGTCCCGCGGGGCCCCCTCCGCCCGCTAAGCCCCTCTGCAAGGGCTTTCAGATTCGCGAGGGAGACAGCGTCTCCCTCGCGTCTCTGTTAAGCCCGCAGGGGCTAATGGGAAATTTCCCATCAGCCCCTTTAGACGCGAGGGACTGATGGGAAATTTCCCATTAGCCCCTGCGGGCTTAACAGAGACGCGAGGGAGACGCTCTCCCTCGCGAATCTGAAAGCCCTTGCAGAGGGGCTTAGCGGGCGGAGGGGGCCCCACGGGACATTGCATTCTGCCGCTGCCGCGGCAGAAGCCAGAGCCAGCTGCTTTTTTTTTTTTTTTTTAAATTTGCCATGGGGGGTGGGTTAGGACTGCTAATGGGCTAGGGGGGGTTAGGACTGCTAAGGGGCTGGGGGGTAGGACTGCTAATGGGCTGTGGGCTGATGGGGGCTGTCTGGAAATGGGGTGATGGGGGTTAGGACTGGTAATGGGCTATTGGGGGGGTTAGGACTGCTAATGGGCTAGAGAGGGGGGGTTAGGACTGCTAATGGGCTAGGGGGGGTTAGGACTGCTGATGGGGAGGGGTTAGGACTTGAGGTGGGCTGTTGGGTGGGGTTAGGACTGGAAATGGGCTGATGGGGGGTTAACACTGGAGGTGGTCTGATGGGGTTAGGACTGGTAATGGGCTATGGGGGGGTTTAGGACTGATAATGGGCTATGGGGGGCTGGGACAAGAAATGGGCTGATGGGGAGGGGTTAGGACTTGAGGTGGGCTGATGGGGTTAGGACTGGTAATGGACTGTGGGCTGATGGGGGGGTTAGGACTGGCAATGGGCTATGGGGGGCTGACTGGAAGTGGGCTGATGGGGGGTTAGGACTGGAAGTGGGCTGATGGGGGGTTAGGACTGGTAATGGGTTATAGGGGGGGGGGCTTAAACTGAAAATGGGGTGATGGGGGTTAGGACTGGAAGTGGGTTGATGAGGGGGGATAGGACTGGTATTGGGTTGGGGGGTTGCTAGGACTGGAAATGGGTTGGGGGGCTGCTAGGACTGGAAATGGGCTGATGCAGGGACTTGAAGGGAATGGATGCTGGGTGAGGCTGGAACTAGAAGGGAGCTGGTGTTGGGGGAGGATTAGAATGGGATGGGGCTGGGAGAGTAAAATGGAGAGGGGAAAAATATTTTGTGTGGGAGGGATAAAAAATCTACAATTGGCCGGGTATTGGGAGAGTAAGTGGGGATTGAGGATGGAGGGGTAAATTTTGAGTAGATGAAATAGGAATGAGGAAAGAGCAAAAGGAGAAAGATTAGTATGTTAAAGCAGATGTAGAGAGAGAATGGAAAAAAAAACCCAAGAAGACAGAAGAAAGGACAAATGGACAGCAGATGGAGAGTTAGCAGAAGACACGAAGAAACCAGAAGAAAGTGGCTGGAACAATTGCAACTGAAAAAAAAATGCACAAAAGGTAGAAAAATATCTCTTTATTTTGAATTTATTAATTGGAATATGTCAGCTCTGGGAAATGTGCATCATTAATTTTTGCGCTTTGTTTAGTACAAGAGGAAATTAATATATAGTTTTATTTCTACAGTGTTGTTGTATATTCCAAGTTAGTCTTTTTGGGTTCCCAGTTTAATTATTGTCTTCCTGTTTCTAAATTGTGATTCCTTGTTTGGTAATGGTCTGTTCTGCATGTGTAACTGAGCTGAGGTATTCTGTTTATATAATTCCTATTTGACATTGCCACTTGTTCTTTCCCCAGTAGGTCATGTATTGTTGTTCTCTGAGATGTATTGGTTTAATATTTGCAGTGTTGCCTTTTGATAGGTAGAGTATGGTGCTTTGTGAGTCCTGGTAGTGCTGTTAGGATACGGCGGGTTTGCTATGGGTTCTAAATGGGCAGCATTTGTAGTAGTTCCTAATGTGCCTGGCGGTTGGTACTGGATTATAGTAATGTAGAAACCTTTTAGTCTTTCTTTATCCATATACTCATTAAGAGGCATGTTTACTAAAAGTTAGTGTATGGTAACATTATGCAAATATTTATGCAAATGAAGCACCTTATGCAAATGGAGCTTTAATTGACGTGCTGGCACTTTGAGGAAATTCTTTGGTTTTGTGCGGCAGTTTGGGCACTCGGGCTCAAAAAGGTTAGCCATCACTGATTTAGGCCATCGGGTGGAGGAGGTGGAAACTAAAATGGAGGACTACACTGAAACCCTGGCAGATTTGTAACGCCCAGCAGACAGACAACGCTCTCAGGCGATGGAACTTACTTATAAGATTGATGACATAGAAAATCTGGCCCACAGAAACAACGTGCGTTTCAGAGGCATACCGGAAGTTGCAGGTGGGGCAGAGAACTTGAGCGAGGTGGTGCGAGCATTAGCCAAAGAACTTTTAACTGCAAAGGAGTTTTTTTCCCACGGAACTAATATGGAGATCGAGAGGGTGCACCAGGCGCTGGGTAAGCCCCCCCAGTAATCAACCCCGTGATGTTATTGCCCATTTTCTACGCTACAATGATGCAGAACTGCTGCTGAGGAGAGGCCGAGAGAGGAAAACTATACAATAACAGGATGCAGCTGTCTCCCTCTTACAAGATCTTTTGACTTTCACGTTGGTGCGTCAGCGAGAGATGAAACCGGTTATAGAAGTGCTGAACATAGAGGGGATTCGCTATTCATGGTCCTTTCCTTTTCGAATGAACTTCATATTGGGGAGTAAAAAGATCTCTGCAAAAGACCATACTGAGGTGTGGAGAGTGCACAGACAAGCAGGCCTCGTGAAGGATAACACAGCGCCAGTAGTCTCAGCCCCCAGGACTCAGTTTGAAACTGAAGCGGGTGGGAAAAAATACTTAATAATTCAAAGGAAAGAACTTCCTGCATGGATGTTGTTTGGGAGACTGGTAGAACTTGCAACAGGAGACGTCATGGCTGCATTGTGGCCTGGTGACTTGGGCCACTGAAGAAGAGGAGATACAAGTGGACAATCACTACCAATGGGTGAATACCTGGACTTGGTGTATTGAGTAGTTACCTTACTCTCTTACAGTTGGCACCCTTCTTTTTGTATGATGCCATGTTAATTGTTGATATTGTTTGTGACTGGTAAAGGGGATAATTCTGGAATGGACAAGGTAGAGGGAGGGGACTTGGGTTGCCCAGATTTGGGGTCGTCATTCCCAAGATCTGCCCAGTGGGCAGGCAAATGAAGATGATGGGATGGAGGGTGGGGGCATATGGGGGAAAGAGAGGGGAAGGGAAGGGGGAGGGGGATAAGGAGGAGATCAGGGAAGTAGTTTAAGAGAGAAAGGGTGGGGAGAGGATGGAGATTTTCTGCGAGGGGTAGTCAGGAGGGGGGCAATCATTGAGGGCTCTGGTTGTGCCTGTGGCTGGGTCTGAAGCCTTTATAGAACACGTGGGGCACGAGATTCCAGGAGGGGAGAGAGGTGGAGAGGACGGTATACTATGCTGAAAGTCATCTCATTTAATGTAAAAGGCCTCAACTCGCCTCAAAAACGTTCTTTGCTATTTAAAGAGTTGGGGACCTTGAAGGGTGAGTTTGTGTTCCTTCAAGAGACGCACCTTCACTGCGCCAATCAGGGCTGGTTGAGGCATAAGCCCTATTCTGAAGTGTGGGTAGCGTCAGATGAGAGGGGCCGGAAGAAATGTGGAGTAGCCAAAATGTTCCATCAGGCTTTGCCCAGAAGGATAGAGGAATTGAGGAAGGATAAGATGGGGCACTGGCTCTTCATGAATGTCCACCTGGGTGGGCTTCTTCTCATTTTGGCTAATATATATGCACCTAATGGGGGCCAGGTGCAATTTATTTGCATGGTTGAAAACTATGTTGGCCGAGTTTGTGAAGGAGCCTGTTCTTTTAGGTGAGGATAGCAATGCCCATATGATACCGCACTTGGACTCCATGGGGAAGAATACCCGGGAGGGAAGTGGAATAAGTTGAGCACTTCGGACATTTATGACTGACTTGGGTCTACGGGATGTCTGGAGGAACATCCACTGAGGGGAAAAAAGTTATACCTACTACTCGCCAGTCCATCAGGTTCATACGTTTATCGACTAGTTTTTGTTGGATCAGTGCCTGATGGATGGGGAGGTGGAAGCGGAACATGGCGTTCTAACATGGTCGGACCATGCTCCCTGCTGGGTTGCCCTTCCTTGTGCCCATGGTGAGGATAGGAGGTAGACATGGAGGTTGGATGGGAGTTTTTTCCGTCGGGTCCCTGCTGTGCGGGATCATGGACGGTTTATACAAGAGTTCTTTGAGCTGAATGCCACAAAAGAAGTTGCATTGCCGGTGGTTTGGGATGCCTTTAAGGCCACAGCCCGAGGACGCCTCATAGCTGAGGCGGCTCGAGCTAGGAAGGCTTGGACAAGGGAATTCCAACGGTTGGAGGTGGAAGCTAGGCGCCTCCAGTTAGAACATGCATGGACTGGCTCTAAGCGTGTTTGGCACCAGTGGTGGGAGGCATGAGCTCAACTGGATGCCTACACGCAGAAAGATTTAGATGACATGCGACGCAGATTGTGTCAAATGTTTTACGAGCAGGGGAACAGGGTTGGGCATTACCTTGCCTTTAGGCTTTGAAAACAGCAAGCTTCGTGAATAGTGCGTGAGGTTTGGGACTCGTTGGGGGTCTTACAGGTAGAGTCCTGGGAGATATGCACAGTGTTCGCAAAATACTTGGCACGCCTGTATAAAGCGGAGCCCTTCAACTTTGCCCAAGTGGATGACTATCTTCGCGACATCTCTTTGCCACATCTGACAGACCTGGATCGGGAACAACGAGAGGCATAAATTACAGTGCAGGAGGTGGACTGCTGGGAGGGCTCCTGGTGGTGATGGGTTCCCCTCAGAGTATTATAAAAAATATAGTGCTCAGTTGGCACCCACTTTGGCAGTGCTCTTTAATGAGGTGTTGCGAGGGTCATTGCTGCCCTCCACACAGCTAGAAGCTGTCATTGCGGTAATACCTAACCAGGTAAGCCAACCCAAGAGGCAGCTTCCTACTGCCCCATTTCCTTGTTAAATACAGATGTTAAAATATTGGCCTCTGTGCTGGCTGTTCAGCTAAATCAGGCTCTTCATAGCCTGGTGCATCCTGACAAGATTGGTTTGGTGCCTGGCCATCAGGCAGCTGACAATGTTCGACGGATGTTGCATGTAATGCATGCTGCACAACATGATTCTCAGCCAGCACTCTTGGTGGGCATCGACGCCGAGAAGGCGTTTGATAGGGTCAGTTGGGGCTTCTTGAGGCGTGTTTTGGACAAAATGGGGTTCGGGCCCCATTTTTTGCGGTGGGTGCATAGTCTCTACCAGGGGCCCCGAGCCAGCATCCAAGTCAATGGGGGTCAATCAAAGAGTTTTGAATTGGAGAGGGATACTCGTCAGGGATGCCCGCTATCCCCACTCTTGTTTGCATTAGTAATGGAACCGTTGGTGCAATGCTTTCGCGAGCACCCTGACGTAGCTGGAGTAAGGGTGGGCTCTCGTGAGTACAAGATAGCACTTTTTGCAGACAATATTATATTGTCCCTAACTAATCCTGGAACCTCCCTTCCCTGTGCAATGCAAATTTTTGCGGCTTTTTCACAGGTTTCAGGGTTTAAGATTAATTACACTAAATCAGAAATCTTAAATGTGGGTGTTGAGGAAGCGGTGTGTGCACAACTGAAAGCACGCCTTCCTTTTCAATGGGTGGATAAAGCCCTTCATCCTGGCAAGCATTGATAATGAAATTCATATGAAAATTTAAACGCCCTCGAATCGCTCGCCGGATACTATATGCTCATCTGGGGAGGGGGCAAATGGGGGTCCCTAATCTTCATTGGTACTATGCGGCGGCGCAATGTCATGCAGGGGTGAAGTGGATGAATTCTGCTAGCTCCAAGTGTTGGGTGAAAATGGAAATGGACCTGGCAGGAGGGCCTAGGTTGGGTGACTGATTGTGGCTTTGCGTTAAGTTGCAGGGGGCGGGTATACGTACTGATAATCCATATATAACCCATATCCTCCATGGCTGGGATCACTATTTTTGGTCATGGGGGTGATATTGTCCCCATTAGCGCCCATAGTTCATAACAACTCCTTTTCTCCAGGTGTGAATGATCTGGCTTTTCGATAGTGGGGCCATAAGGGACTCAGTCGTGTGGGCCAATTATTTGAGGATGGTGTTCTTCGCTATTTTTGTGAATTGCAGGAGGAATTTGATATACCAGAACACCATGTTTAGCACTATGTGCATGTGGCGCACTGGGTGGGGAGTCGGGATGTCAAGCAGCAAGTTGCCCGAGAGTTGACAGATGTTGAGCGCTTATGTGAGGAATGCACTAGCACTAAAGGCCTTACTGCGGCCTTGTATGCAGAGTTGCAGAGACAGCACTTTGGAGACGGCAAGCATAGAGCCCAGCAGACGCAAGAGTTGCACCTCTCATATACTGAAGAGAAATGAGAGCAGATTGAGAGCAGGCTCTGGAGAAACTCAGTGGCTATCGATGCCCGGGAAGCTAATTATAAATTAATATATGCGTGGTACATGATGCCAGCACGGGTGGCTCGAGTCTTCCCGGGGGCATCAGACTTATGCTGGCAGAACTGTGGCTGGAGAGGCATCTTGGCGCATGTGTTGTGACTCTGCCCCCGAATTCAGGGCTTTTGGAGGGGGATGCAATATCGCCTGAAACAAATGATTGGTTTGAATATCCCCTGGGATCCAGGTATTTTTCTTTTTGAGAGGAGGGTCCCTCGAGGGCGACTCTCTCAGTTAACGCTGATTCATCACGCAGCTAGGCTGACACTGACAACCACCTGGAAACAGGTATCGCCTCCAACATTATCATGCTGGCTGGAACAGATGTGGGACCTACTGTATACACAATGGAACGGGGGTAGCAGTTGGGAGGAAGCACCTGCCCCAATTTGAACAGGTCTGGGAGTCTTTTGTGTTAAAATATGGCTCACCGCCTGCACCATATCTAACTTAACTGGAGGTACATAATGAGGACCACTCCTTGGCTTGAAGGCTTGCCACCCCTCCTTCCTAACACCATCATGATGGAAGGATGCCCCTTATCTTACTGAATTTTTAGCAGGGGGAAGGGAAGGTGGATGGGGAAGGGGGAAAGAGGAAGGGGAGAGAGGGAGGGGGAGTGAGGGGAAGGGGGAAGTAGTTGAGATAGGGGAAGAGCCAGTTGAGAGGGGAATCTTGATTATAATGGGGTTCTTTAAAAAAAGGCAAAAGATATGTGTAATGGCAATTGTCCTAACTGATGACTTTGTGTTTAATTATCGTGCAAGTACTCCGGGGGAGGATTGTACTGATATTTTTCTGTACCTGTGTTAAAGCCTTTAAATTAAAAAACAAACTTAGCTGTTTTGTTGCACCATTCTTGCATGTCTCTGACAAGAACAAGAAAGCTCCACACACCTGACTCAAACGGCATCTTACTTAAAGGACTCCATCAGGGGCATGGCTTCCAGGCAGCCAAACTTCCATGGTAACCGCACATCAAGCGATGAGGTGGGGGCTGGGGGGGCAGGGGAAGAGAGTGGGCATGGTGCAATGTTGCATTTACCGTGGGTGACCTTACCAGCTCCTCAATGGGTGCAGGTAAGTACTGTACACCCATGGAAATTGCACGTGGTCCAGTGCACATTACAGGGCATGCCCTGAGGTAGCTGCCAGGAATATGCTGGTCATGCTCCCAACAGTTGCTGTGGGGGTTTTGCACTTGCCGCATATTCAATTTTGTGCTAAACACATGGTAAGTGCAGATCTTTGCTGGACTTTAGTAGCATAGTTGCTTACCTGTAATGGGGGTTCTCCGTAGACAACAGAGGTATGAAGCCACACTCTGAAGGTGAAGTCTCTGACTGAACCTGAGTTGCTCAGATCTCCCTTAGCTGAGAGAAGCAAACCTTTGCTTCTCTGAGCATGCGTGCCGACTTCCCGCCTACTGGTCCCCATAGAAACAGTTCATATCGTAGCAAAGAACGAAAAAAGTCCAGAAATAAACAAACAATCTCATGGATGCCATGGTGATCCAAGCAGCGGAGCTTGGGTAGAGACGGTCCACGATACTACGGTAGTGATATTGAGGGGGCAGTGGGCAGGTGAGCATGGCTGCATACCTCTGCTGTCTATGGAGATCCCCTGTTATAGGTAAGCAACTACGCTTTCTCCGGAAACATGCAGGGGGCTGCAGGCACACTCCGAACGTAAATCCAGAGCTGAGGGCCGCTGTAGATGAGTGTTCTATATCTTCTTTGTGTTGGGAGTGGGGGGTTGTGTCCTCTATTTTTTGTTGTTGTTTTGTTTTATTTTATTTTATTTTATTTTATTTAACAGGTTTTGTATACCGCCTTCTCATACAATCAAAGCGGTTTACATGCCGGCCCAAGCGAGAGTTGAGTGGAGCATACAAGTTAGGAAATAAAGAGGTTACGAAGGACTGCTTGTCCAAAGGCAAAGTCCTACACAGAGGAGCGGGCTAGGCTATAGTGCTTGGCAAAAGTCGGAAGAATCATCCCAGTCACTGCTTTGCAAATGTCTGGAGAGGAGACGGTTGCCAGACTTGCGATGGAGGCAGCTGTGGCCCAAAAACTGCGAGGGCCGATGTGCCCTGGAGTCAGTAAGGTGGCTTGCTCGTAGCAGTAAACAATGCGGTCTGTCATCCAGGGAGAAATGGTCTGCTTGGAGGCTGGTCGGCCTGGGTTATTAGGATTGAAGGTTAGGAAAAGTTGCGAAGATTGGCGATTTTCCTTAATGCGATGGAGATAGTAAAGAAGGGCCCTCCTGCAATCCAATGTGTGCAGGGCCTCCTCCGGGGAGCCTCTAGACAGATTCAGAAAGAAGGCTGGAAAGACAATTGGCTGATTGAGGTGGAAGTCTGAGACCACCTTAAGGAGGAACTTAGGGTGAGTCTGCAGGATAGCTTTGTCATGGAGGAATTGTGTGTATAGAGGATAGAGGACTAGGGCTTGCAGTTCTCAGAGTCGTCTAGCTGACATGATAGCTTCCAGGAATACAGATTTACAAGTGAGGAAGGAGGTAGAAGCTGTTGGCTCAAATGGGGGTCATATGAACCCTGAGAGGACAATATTGAGGTCAGGTCTGTACCGGGGGCAAACTAGAAGTTTAAGGTTCAAAAGTCCTTTCATAAATCTGGATACCAAAGGATGTGTCAAAATGGGCTTCTCATTGATTGAGCATGGGAAGCCACTATCATGGATAGATGATACTGGATGGAGCTGGTCTGTAGTCCGGAGTTGGATAGAAGGAGCAAGTAGGCAAGGATCTCTGGTAAAGGGCAGCGTACCAGATCCAGAGAGTGAGATTTGGCCAAGGAGGAAAAATGGGACCATTTGTGGTGATAGGACTCCTGCGTGGCCATTTTCAGTGAGGCTTGGACAACAGCAAGGACATCATATGGTAGAGAATTGATGTTGGTCAGGTCCCTTAGATTCTCCATGCTATAACAGAAGCTCTTTAGGTTGGGATGCAGAAGGCATCTGTGATGCTGTGTAAGAAGCCCCAGGTGGACCCTGAGAAGGATGGGTCAACAAAAGGGCAGCGGAGGTGGGGATGCCACAGTTGGTGAGGCCGCCGTGGAGGTTTGAGAATGAGTGAGGTCCAGTCCTGTTTGGTCTTCAGAAGGACTCGGGTCAGCAAGGGAAAGGATGGACAAGTGTAGAAAAGTCCTTGGGATAGGTCCATTCTGAAGGCATCTGCCCCTCCCCCCCATGGTGTGGTGAGGGGTGTAGGGAATAGAAGATCTTGCACTTGGTGTTCTCGGAAGAGGTCCACATTAGGTTCGACCCAGATATCAAAGTCCGCCTGAAGAATTGTAACATTAAGGGACCACTCGTGTGGCTCCAATTGGTGGCTGAGTGTGTCCGCCCGGAGGTTCTGGGACTCTGACAAATAAATTGCTCGCAGAGTTGCACCTATGGAGAGGACGGATAGTTCGCACGCTGCCCTGTTTGTGATGTAGAACATGGAGACTTGATTGTCTGTGCGCATAAGGACAATGCTGTTTCGTATCCATCTGGTGAAGACCGTGAGGGCATAGAACACAGCACAAAGCTCTAGAATGTTGATGTGCAGAGCTCTTTGCTGTGGCAACTAGAGTCCCTGTGTGGATAGGTGCTGAAGGTGGGCTCTCCAGCCATGCACAGAGGCATCAATTGTGAGGACAAAGTGATGAGGAGGCTGCTGAAATGGGGGCTCCAGTTAGGTTGGATGGTGTTGCCCACTAGTTCAGTATAGTTTGTCTTGTTGGGCCCCTTCCCTCCATGGAGAGGAAACAGCAGAGGGACTGGGAGCATTGATGCCAGTTCAGCTGCAGGTGCCATTGAAGAGGTTGCATGTAGAGTTGTGCCAAGGGCACCACGGGAATGCAACCAACCATGTGGCCCAGAAGCTGTAGGATCATGCAGGCCAACGCCTTTCAATGGGCAGCTAGAGCTAGAGTCCTGCTAAGAAGGTGTAGAGTTTGCATCCTTTCTGCCAGAAGAAAGGCTCTGCACAGCTGTGTGTCAATGCATGCCCCGATGAAGGACAGTTGTTGCTGTGGGAGGGGCTTGAATCTTTGGGCATTGATGAGGAAGCTCAATGCTCTGAGGGTATCCGAAGTCACCTGGATGGAGCATCCAGAGATGACCTTGAGATGAGACAGTCATTGAGATAGGGAAAAACACTGTGGTTCCGGCTGCACAGGAAGCTGGCAACGACCACTATGCATTTGGGGAAAACTCTGGGGGCAGATGAAAATCCAAAGGAAAGAACTTTGTATTGGTAGTGACTGTTTAGGAACCAAAGGTATTTCCAGTGCTGCAGATGTATGGGAATGTGCGTGTACACATTCTTGAGGTCCAGGGAAGCCAGACAGTTTTTGCAGCTGAGCAGGGGGAGGATGGAATTGAGGGAATGCATCTTGAGCTTCTCCTTATTTAGGAAGAGGTTGAGGTGCTGAAGGTCCAAGATTGGACGAAGTCCCCCTGATGTTTTGGGAATGAGGAAAAGGGTAGAGTAGAATCCTTGATGGACTTTGTGTGTAGGGAGGGGGGGGGGGAGACCGGCTCTATGTCATTGTTGTTGAGGAGTTTCTGGATCTCAAGAGCCAATTGTGATACGTGATGACTCAGCACTATTGATGTTTTTTATTTATTTAGACAGTTTTGTATACCGCCTTATCCTTCAATCAAAGCGGTCACAACACAATTGGGGGATACATTTAACACGCGGGGATATGAGACACATACACTAATACTTACAGGGAACATGGGCTATGGAGGGTTAAGTGGCTTGCCCAAGACCACAAGGAGCATCTGTGGGACTAGAAACCCCAGTCCTTCCGGCCCAAGGTTGCTGTCCTCTAGTGGGATTTGAACCCCCGACCTTCCGGCCTGAAGTACCTTGCCCCAACCACTAGGCTACTCCTCCCTTCATACGTGGGGGCATGGGGGCATACGTGATGGGGAAGACTGGAGAAGTTCAGTCTGTAGCCCTGACAGACGATGGCAAGAACCCAGCGATCAATGATGACGGACTTCCAGGCCTCCTAGAAGAACTGGATGCGACCTCCGACCACCAGGTAGTCAAAAACCAGGGTTGGGTTTGGGTAGGGATGGTTGAGGAAGGGGTTGAGTCTTCCTCTCATGCTGCAGGGAATGCTGGTTGTAGGACTAAGATTGCATGCGCAGTTGCAGTGGTCTGGAATAGGGCTGGTACCACCTGTGTGGCTAGAACCGTTGGAAGTACTGATACTGATAGGGTAGCCAGTACGGAGGTAGTGACAGTGACGAGTAGACAGAGAGGGCTCGGTGGGTTGGGCAGTCATGACTGCAGTAAAGAATGATCATGAATTAATGTTTCCATTCATTTTTTCCAAGGTGTGTTCAGATGTCCTCTTATCATCAGGTGCTTTATCTTTACAAGTGAGTGGCAAGGATAGAAGTGAAGAAGAAGGGTGGCTGTTTCTACCATAGTACCAATTGCAGCCGCTGGTTGATCACCAAAGGCCCAGGTTCTGTCTTTCTGCTTCATTCTCCGTGATGTACTTTTATTAGCTTCCATCTCTTTTTTCATCACCCTCTTGTATCAATCCTTCCAAGTGTTTATCATATCTTTTAGTGCTCTCCTGCCCCTCCATTCTATGTTCTCCTCTCCTAGCTTTCTGCTCTTTTTCTTTGTCCTCCCATCCCACTTCCTTCTCCATTCCTCCATCTGCACATCATGTCTCATGGGGGCAATGTCTCCAAATGGGATAATTTTGTATATTCTATAATAGCAATGAGACTTACTCTAAAGCCTGGATATGTGGAATATGATTTCAGTTTCTCAAATTTGCTGCTAATGCTCACTGTAATACTTGTATCACGCCAAAGATAGCTTCTTTCTGGAGTTCATAAGATGTAACACGCATAGGCGACTTCAGAGTGTGCTTGGCAATTGCTTTTAATGGAATTGGTGATCTCCAACACAATGGGAAATCTTTCTGCCACATTTTCTTGGTCTCTGACTGCATTTCTTGGTATGTAAGGATCTTCTCCCTTTCCACTCAATGCGCAGAATAATCACTTGGTACTGACACCTCCATTATCAATGCCATTCTAATGTTTTTTCCTCTACTATTATACCTGGTTTTCATGCATCAAGCTTTTTATTAGTAGACCAGGAACATATGAACATAACATATGCTATATTGGCTCAGACCAAGGACCCATCAAGCCCAGTATTCTGTTTCTAACAGCCAATTCAAGTCACAAGTACCTGTCAGGTTCCCAAAAGGTAGACAGATCCCATGCTGCTTATCCCAAGGGTTAGCAGTGGATTTCTCTGGTCATCGTTAATAATGGTTTATGGACTTTTCCTCCAGGAACTTGTCCCAACCTCTCAAACTCAGCTACACGAACAGCTTTTAAGATATCCTCCGGCAACAAATTCCAGAGTTTGATTATGCATTGAGTAAAAAAAATATTTTTTCCAATTAGTCTTAAATGTGCAACGATGTAGCTTCA
This sequence comes from Ichthyophis bannanicus, assembly GCA_033557465.1. Lineage (NCBI taxonomy): Eukaryota > Metazoa > Chordata > Amphibia > Gymnophiona > Ichthyophiidae > Ichthyophis > Ichthyophis bannanicus. The sequence goes on along the minus strand of CM066051.1, from coordinate 67,782,365 downwards.
TTGCATGTCCCCTAGTCTTTCTACTTTTTGAAGGAGTTAACAACCAAGCTCTGTTCACCCATTCCACTCCACTCATTATTTTATAGATGACCATCGTATCTAAAATCCAAGGATCCCCTCCTTTCAAACAAAGGCAAATGGATTTGGATTTAGCTCATACCTTTTCTCAGAAGTTCAAGGGGAGTTATAGTCACATATAGTAGACATTTTCCTGTCCCCAAAGGGCTTACAACCCAAAACAATGAATGGGTAGGTGACTCCTCAGTTACAGTTCATAACTGCTTTCTAGTATTATCTTTCTTTATTATATTATACGCTTCAAGAAGCAGAGATGTGGGTCTGTCAAGGGATGGTCACACCTGGTATGGCTAAACAGATAGCACTAATAACCATCCAGAAATCAGGAACATGAGTGGAAAGAAACAAGAGGATGGTGCTGCTCATAATCTGCCCCTAGTGTCATAGGTTAGAACTGCAGCTAAGAAGGATGAGGCATCTGTTTTCTGAACAAGGCATGAGAAAACAGGAAAGGAAAAGCAGGGAAGTGAATTATTCACTCTTGAGGACAAAGCAAGCTTTCTGTTAAAATACTGAAGTGTGTCAGACCATTGCGCTGCTTGGTTGGTGCAAATAACTCTTGTTGGAAGAGAAAGTGTCTGGTTGAAACTGCAAACACAGCACCTGTTTGCTGAAGTCTGGAGGATCAAAGAATCCTAAGAACTGGAGATAAGTGTTAGTTTAAGGTGAAGGAATTTTGTAAATCATTCACTGCATCCACGTGCTGATGGGGAAATTCTACTGAGCAATTCAGTTTCTTGTCTAAAAAATTCCTTTAACAAAAGCCACGATTGTAAATGCTGCAATAAAACTTCTCTATGGGGCAAAGAGATTTGACCCTACTATTCCGTGTGAGCAAAACCCCAAATTCCTTGCTTTCTTCCTTGCACTCTTGGTGGAAGACTGATTGCATATTTCCTTCGGATTTAAGTTTGAAATGCGTTGCTTACTCAGCATACCCTGATTGTAGTTCTCCCCAGTTTACACTTCCAGTCTGCTTATCCATTATACTCCCCGTGTGGGCTCTCAGGTCCCCCCCAGAGCAACCTTCTCCTCAGTCACCCTCCCAACAGAATTAGGCTGAAAGGAGACAGCTTTTTAAGAGGACACCTATTTTAAGAAGATTTTCAGGTGCCTATGTTGAGGCAGTTTTAGAAAGATAAGCAGGTACCTACGTTGCAGGAATGGTCATCGCCGGAGATGTTGTAAATGTCCGCATCTAGAATTTTCAGGTATGCCTCCCTAGACAGGCCCACCATGCTATGCTGTGCCACCCCACCAATCTCACCTGGGGGAGGGGAGCGACACGGTGATCCTTCCGTGTTTTTTCAAAGCAGCGACTTTCTGCCACCTCTTCAGGGTCATGCCATGGTGGGCCTTATAATACCCAAATGCATGCGCACAGTCACAATCTGTTGTTTCTTGCCCCTCTGGCACAACGTCCTGCTGGAGGGCCAGGAGCAGTAGGCTGTGACTGTGTGCACATATGGGTGCTTTAAGGCCCACGGCAGTGCCCTTAGGCGGCCACCTAGCCATCTAGTGGATGAGCCAGCCATGATTATATTTTCTAATTTACACATGCACTTGTGTGTGCTCCTCCAAATGTCTGTCCTATGCACATTTACCAACAAGTGTGTGCCCTCATCTCAAAGCACATACTTTTACGCAGGTCAGGATTTTATAACAGGCTACATAGGCACAGAATTTACTTTATAAAATGAACCCCAAAATGGTCATCACAACGCTTTTGGTTATTTGTCTCTCCTCATTGTGGAACTGTCTACTTCAATCACTGAGAGCTCCCCCCTTCCTCTCTCTAAAGCTGGAATTGGGGACCTGGTGTTTCTCCCTGGCTTTCACTTAGGAAGGACGATAACATTGGGACTTGGCTGGCATTAACTCCGTCTCTCACTTCTACTCTGCTTTTTATATCTGTTCTCCAAGCTGTCCACTACTTATCTATGATTCCTTTCCTTCTCTTTCCCCTCTGGCCTCTGCCCTCCTTCAGCTCTCATCACCTAGTATGTGGAATAAAGAGAATCCAGTTGTTTTATTCTCTTCTGTCTCCCCAAATTCCCAATCTATCATATCGCTATCTAGACAAAAAAAAAACATAATTTATCCCTGATTTTTAAATAAAATTGTATTATGGGTAATATAACGTATAACATTAGCATATACAATGAATAAAGTCCATTAAACTACAGGTTCCCTATGCAGGCGCTACCATTGTCTCTAGTTCCCTCTTGCTATACCGTATAAAGCAAATCTGCATTTTAGCTGTCTCCTTCTGAGAGTGAAGTAAAAAAGTCTCACCAGGAATCTTTGGAGAGCTACAAGAAGCCTGATAGAAAATGATGGTATGTAACAACCATACGGCTTGTCCGGTCTGCCATCCATGAGAACTATTACGTTCCTTCCTCTCCCTCAGAGATCCTCTGTATTTGTCCCATGCTTTCTTGAATTCAGATATAGTTCTTATCTCTACAACCTCCACTGGGAGGCTATTCCACACATCCACCACCCTTTCCTTAAAGAACAATTTCTCTGGATTACTCCTGAGCAATGTTCCCTCTAATTTTCTGTAGGCTGTGTGCGCATAAAATATCAGCTGTGTGCAGCTTTTGAAGGAAGGTTAAATTTTTGTGCGCCACATAATGACACTCAGAGCTGTCCCACTAGAGGACAGCAACCTTGGGCCGGAAGGACTGGGGTTTCTAGTCCCACAGATGCTCCTTGTGGTCTTGGGCAAGCCACTTAACCCTCCATTGCCCATGTTCCCTGTAAGTATTAGTGTATGTGTCTCATATCCCCGCGTGTTAAATGTATCCCCCAATTGTGTTGTGACCGCTTTGATTGAAGGATAAGGCGGTATACAAAACTGTCTAAATAAATAAATAAAATAAATGTATTTTAAAATTTGACTACACGTCAGAATACAGTATGTACACCATATTGATTTTAATCAAATTAAATGAAAATAGACGATTACTAAATGAAGCGGGAAATTTCTAGTAATTACAATCATAACTTTTAAATTTTAAGACGTCTGTGTTGTTTTCTATCAGAATCAGAGCCGTAATTTTTGTGCGCTCTGTTATAAAGTATGTGCGCTCGCTCGGCGAGGTGTGTGCACGCACACATGCGCACAGCTTAGAGGGAACAGTGATCACGAGTCTAATCTCCTTTCACATTCATCCTATGACCCTTCATTCCAGAGCTTCTTTTTAATTGGAAGAGGGCCATCTCCTGTGCATTTACCATGGAGGTATTTTAATGTCTCTGTCATATCATCCCCTTACATCTTTCCTCCAAAGAATACATATTGAGATCATTGTCTATCCCCATATGCCTTGTGACGAAGACCACTGATGATTTTGATAGCCACCTTCTGGACTGATTCCATCCTGTTTATATCCTTTTGAAGATGCACTCTCCAGAATCATATGCAGTACTCGAAAAGAGGTCTCATTAGAGACTTATACAAAGGCACAATCACCTCCTTTCTTCTGCTGGCCATTCTTCTGTCTATGCACCCAAGCATCCTTCTAGCTTTTGCCTTTTCTATCTGTTTGGCCATTTTAACATCGATCTGATACTGTGCCAACCACGAGGAAGAGTGAACGAATGTTCTCCAACAAAGTATGTATGTTGGACAGTAAATGTATATTGATTGAGTGATTAAGTGAATCTTTACCCTCCCTCATGCCACTATGGATAGCGATTTACGATATGGTTAGCTCTGTGTGACGTGTTGTTCTGATAATCTGAAACTCTGTGTGATGTGCTTTTCTGATAATCTGTATGTAAACAAAATTTGGGACTTCCGGTGTCATGGTGGGCTAAGCAGGACGTCTCCTACTTAGCTCCGGAGCCCATACCCTCTCCCCCGGTTAATTAACGCCCCAACGAACGTGTATTTCTCACAGGCCGGGGGACCGCACACTTACCATCACAAGAGGGGTCTACCTGCTGCTGCCTTTACTAGCCAGAACCCGCATGGCAACAACAACCCCCCGTCGGGAGCGGACCCGAGGTGGTGCAGGCAAGATGGCGGAAGCCACTCACGATGGACTGCAATCGGCGGTCGCACCGACGTTGGTAGCGGAGGTTTCGCGAGCCGTGGTGGAAGCTCTGGAGGGCCGCTTGGGGGGTCTGGCGTCCCAGATCACGGATGTGGCTCAGGCAGTTGGCGATTTTACCCACAGAGTGGAACAGGTGGAGCAACGTCTAGGAGCCCTGGAAGACACGTGTGGGCAAGACGGGGCTAGAATCGCCAAGCTAGAGGAGGCCCTGGCCCGACATGCCGAGAAACTCGAAGATCTGGAAAATCGAAGCCGCAGAAACAACTTACGTTTTATCGGCATAGCGGAGACGGTGCTTGAGAAGGATCTGAGGGGGTACCTTGAGCGGTGGCTGCCTGAAAATCTGCCCCTGGAGGCGACGATGGGGCCAATAGTGCTGGAGCGGGTGCATCGACTGGGGCCTTTCCGGGCTGGCGACAACAGGCCACGCGCGGTGATTGCACGTTTCTTGAATGCAGCCCAGAAGGAGGGGGTCATGCGTGCCTCCCGCCTGCAGCGGCGTTCCAGGGAAGAGCCCGGCAGAATCTTGATCTTTCAGGACTATTCGGCCGGCGTATCACAGCGGCGCCGGGCCTTCAAGGATGTCTGCAGCCGCTTGATTGCACGTGGTCTCCGCTTTGTGATGGTGTACCCAGCAACTCTCCGGGTCGACTGTGATGGCGGAAAGCGCACCTTCTCTACGCCGGAGGCAGCCCTCGAGTTCTGCAACAGCCTGCGCTGAGTGAGAGGTGGTCCCAGGAGAAGCGTGCTACAGGGGACACGACGCGGGTGACTTTTGCCATGCTAGCACTGGACTGGTTGCTGTAAGGTGAGACCCTGGGCTTGGTGGCCAGATTTAGCTGGAGCCCCAATATAGGGGATGGATCGTGGCCTGGAGACGGGATAACGCTGGATGTCTCTGCCTGCTCAGTTTAAAGTAGCCCATTGGATTGCCACGTGCAGGGCTCCTGTAATAGCTGCACAGTTACTGCTTGTACGTCCCTTTGTATTCCGTGTGTAAGCTGTTGATACAGTTCCTGAAGGAAGTTTATGATTAAGGGCTTACACCTGTTCGATGGGGATCTGCCGGCTCTCAATGAAGGAATTGCGAGCGGATGTTATTGGGGGTGGGGGAGCGGGGGGATCCCTTTTTATTCTCAGCCCGGTGGCATGCTCAGCGGGCTGGTAACAGCCGGGGGGGGGGGGATCCCTCCGGGAAGGGTCAGTAAGTATCCCTTTGATTGCCCGCTGCTGGGTCTTTGTGTATGATATGGTTCACAAATGTTTCAAAAGTCGCAAATGTCTCAAATGTTTCAAATGTTCTCAATGTCTCAAAAGTATCAAATGTTCTCAATGTCTCAAATGTTTCAAATGTTCCAAATGTTTCAAATGTTTCAAAACGTCTCAAATGTTTCAAATGTTTCAAATGTCTCAGTACTAGGTGTGCTAAGACTACTTGGCTGTATCAGGAAGGGGGGTCCCCGGTGGAGGACTGGTAGTTTAAAGAGGGACGGTAGGGGCGCCCCCTGAGAGCCATTGGGAAGGATGTAACTGGGGGGGGGGCCGGGGGCCTCAACCACAGGAGCCCGGAGGTTTGCCATTGAGGCCCACCGGTGGTGGTGGGGAGGAAAGGCGGGAAAGTAACTTATGGACAGTTATGGGGTGGAGGGGTACTGCTTGATGGCCCGGGGCTGTGGGGGGGGGGGGGGGGGTTGGGCGCTGCCGGCGCCGGATGTCATGGAGGGGCCACCTTTTAAGGGCTGGGAGGTGAGAGCTGTTAGAGGGGAGGAGGGGTTGATGCTTGATGGGGGGTGGGGGGAGGGGGGGGATGGGGATGGGCTGCAGCTGGGGTTTGTCATCTATGTGAGGAAGATGGGTTTGCGTGCTTTGGTAGAGAGGCTGTTTGTGGTGAGTGAATGTGTCCGGGACTTGGGCAGGCGGCTTTGGTTGGAGAGGGCGGGGCCCCTGGGCTGGGGGGGGCTTCGCCAACTTTTTGCACTGGAATTTCACTGTTTGGCGGGCCGGACCATGAAGAATAATGGGTAGCACTACTAAAATTGCATCTTGGAATGTCTGTGGTCTGGGATCCCCAGTTAAACGGTACAAGGTAATGCAACAGTTAAAACGTAAGTGCATAGGGGTCATCCTCTTGCAGGAAACCCATCTAACGGAGAAGGAACATAATAAGCTTGGTAAGGGGCACATTGCCAAAGTCTACGGAGCCCAGGCTGTGGGGAAAAAACGAGGAGTGGCAACATTGATTTCTAAATCTGTGGGATGGGTGGAAGATAGAGTGGAAACAGACTCGGAGGGTAGGTTTGTTGTGCTTTGGGGGGCCTTAGAAGGTATTAAAGTGGTGCTGTGTAATGTCTATGCGCCTAACGTATATGAAGCCCAGTTTTATCAACGGCTGACCCATTTGCTCGCCGACACTGGTGGCTATCAAGTTATCATGGGGGGAGACTTCAATGCCGTATTGGATGACAACTTGGATAGGTCGGGGAGGTCGGGCAGCAGGGATTTGCGAAGTGCGCGGAGAATCCTGGGGTTATGCGAGGCGCATGACTTGATGGATGTTTGGAGGGTTATGCACCCGGGGGACCGAGAGTACACTCACATGTCCAGAAGTCATGGCACCTGGTCTAGAATAGATTACTTTCTGATCTCTGACTCCCTGTTTGGGCAGGTTTTCAAGGTGGATGTGGGGCCAGCCGTTATCTCGGACCATGCCATGGTCATTTTGGAGCTGCGTCGGAGGACTCCCCACTGTACCAGGATGTGGCGCTATCCCTTGGAGTTGTGTGGGGATGCTCAGTTTGAGGGCTACTTGCGTGACAGATGGGAGGTCTATAAAGATCTGAATGCGGGCCCGGATATCAATCCAACTTTATTTTGGGAGGCTGGAAAGGCTGTGCTCCGGGGAGAGATTATTAGCTACTTGAGTGCAAAGCGAAAACGGGTGAACCAGCGCATTGTTACGTTGGAGCGTGAACTTGGAAGGGTGCGCCGGAGGTTGTTGATGACTGGGAACGCAGGGGATAGGACCCGTATGCGGGAGCTGCAAACGGAGTTGGAGGCGCTGCTGCACCAGCGAGCCAGAAAGTTGCTGATGTATTATCGGTTTCAACTTTACCAACATGGGAATCGGGCGGGCAGATTGTTGTCCTCTCTGATTAGGCCGGAGGGGGCCCTAGACATATAGGGGTCATTCGACACCCGGATGGGACTTTGCGGAGGGCTGAGGGGGAGATTGCTGGGATTTTTACTGACTATTTCCAGCAGTTGTATGGAGGGGAAGAAGGGAAGGAGGCGGAGGGTCGGGCATTTCTGGGGGGCTGTTCGTTGCCTACCTTAACTGCGGAGAACCTACAGGTTTTGAATCAACCCATTTCCCCGCGCGAGGTCATGCTGGGCATCAAAGCTCTGAAGCGAGGCCGGGCTCCGGGATTGGATGGGCTTAGGAGTGAGTTTTACAAGATCTTGGGAGACAAAGTGGGGATCCCCCTAGTGGAATATTTTGATGACCTGGTGCAACGCGGTTGCTTTCCTTATGAGGCCAATAAAGCCCTGGTCACTATTTTGCCAAAACCGGGGAGGGACCCGTTACTACCCAGCTCTTATCGGCCCATTTCACTACTGAATGTCGATATTAAAATTCTGGCCAAGATAATGGCCGACCGGCTGGCGGAGTTTCTGCCTGCATTGGTTCATAAGGATCAGGTGGGCTTCGTGAGGGGGCGGCATGCGGCGTACAGTCTCCACCGTGTGTTGATGTCCATGTGTGCGGGGCGGTCAGCCCGTCGGGGCTCGATGTTAATTAGTTTCGACGCGGAGAAAGCGTTCGATAGGGTCGACTGGGGGTTTCTGTATCAGGTGCTGGGAGGCATGGGTTTCTCAGGGTTTTTCGTGGATGTGGTAAGGCTATTGTATGCCGACCCCCGCGGTGCCATCTTGGTTAATGGCACTATGTCGCCTGAATTCCACATTGGAAAGGGGACTCGACAGGGGTGTCCTTTGTCCCCCCTGTTATTTGTTTTAACACTGGAGCCGTTATTGATACAAATTAGGTCTAGTGTACGGTTTCAGGGGGTGGCAGTGGGAAAGACTGAGTTTCGGGTGGCGGCCTTTGCCGATGATTTGCTTCTGCATATTGTAGACCCTCAGATCGGCCTGCCTCGGTTATTAGAACTGATTGCAACTTATGGGGTGCCCTCGGGTTTCGCCTCAACCTGGACAAATCTGAGGCCATGTTGATAGGGGAGGCGGCGTCCTCTGGGTGGGCGGGGGACTTCCCTTTGAAATGGGCGGAGGGGAAGTTCAAGTACTTGGGTATTCACCTGCCTGCCAAGTTGGATGATCTCTACCAGTTGAATGTTAAAAAGATATTGACGGAGTTAACTCTTAGTGTGGATAAATGACGGGATCTGCCCTTGTCCCTGGGGGGTCGTATTGCACTCTATAAGATGGCCTTGTTCCCCAAAATGCTGTACGTGCTCCAGACTCTCCCGTTGTGGCTCACACGTTCTGACATTCGAAAAATGGACCGAGTGATTAATCAATTGCTTTGGAAGGGGAAGAGGCCTCGGATCTCTTTGGCAGTTTTGAGGCAGCCGTGGGACAGAGGGGGTATGGCACTCCCTGATCCTCGGCAATACAATGTTGCCTGTCTCTTGCGACATGTACGGGATTGGATATGGGAGCTAGGGGTGTACACTCCGACTGAAATGCTTCGGGAGGTGGTGCGGCCCTGGAATCCGCGGTATTTGCTGCATGTAAAAGTGCTTAACAGGCTGGAACCCGATACCCGCTGTTTGCTGGTGGAGCCCATTCGTATGGCCTGGCGGTTCTTCTGTAAAGCTAAGGGCCTCCGGGTTCATTACTCTCCCTATCTCCTGCTTCTAGGGAACGGGGATTTTCTCCCTGGCACATTGGGGGGTAGCTTTGTTCGATGGCAGCAGCTTGGTATAGTCAACTTGGAACATCTGCTCACCGACGAGGGCCAATTGGAACCTTTTGCTCTTTTAAGGCAACGTTACTCTTTGGGTGGTCGAGATATGTTCCCCTATGCTCAGATTCGCAGCTACGTCCGTAGTATACCTTCTGATACACTGAGAGGGGCCGTTAGCACTGGGATTGAGGAAGGACTGATGGGGGGTGATTTGGGTACGGGGGTGGCTTGGTTGCACAAAATGTTGTGGGAGCTGGCGCCGCCGCCTTCATTGGAGGATCTTGCTGGGGCTTGGGCCCGGGAATTGGGGGTAGTGGTAACGGGGGAGGGGCTTCTGCGTAGTTTGGCTAGTACCCCGAAGTTGAGTGTGTTGGTGCTGCATAGAGACATGCACTACAAGTTGCTGCGCCGCCTATACTTTGCGCCATTGCGGGCCTGGAGGGCCGGCGTCAGTACCTCTCACTGTTGCCCTTGGTGTGGGGAAGGCAGAGCTACACTCGGGCATATGTTTTGGCTTTGTGTGCGGGTTCAGACCTTCTGGGGGAGGGTTCAAAATTATCTGGGGGGTTGCGTACCCTCGTGCCTGCCCTTCACGGCACAAAACTTGGTGCTGGACATTTGGGATGATCCCAGGGAGGTGGGAGTGGGGGAGGTGGTGTGGCAGTGGCTGCGATTGGTGTTGGTGATTGCTCGTGGGTCTATTTTGCAGAGATGGATGGATGCCCGGGGGCCCGCCTACGGGCTTTGGAGGGGGAGCATGCATGCGGTACTGTTGATGGAGAAGCGTCGTGCGAGTGGTTATCCCCGGAGATGGCAAAGATTCCTGGAGGGGTGGGGTCCCCACCTACAATCCTTACCTAGTGGTACTCGCACTCGGATATTGAGTGATGGTTAGTGGCCCCTTGGGGGTTGGCCTCTTCCAACACCGCCTTTTCCCTTTCTTTTTCTTTTTCTTCCTTTCTTTTCCCTTCCTTTTCTACCTCTTCTCTCCTCTTGTTATGCTTTTGGGTTTTTGTTTATGTTTTTATCTTCCTCTTACTCCTCCTCCTCCTGGAGGAGGGATATGTAGCTGGCTGCAGTGGGTATGGGGGGGGGAGCAGGGCGGGAGGGGGATTGGGGGGGGGGGAAAGGGGGGGTGTGTGGGGGGAACCGCCGGGGGGGAACCTTCTTGCAATAAAAATATTTGTTTCTTGAAAGGCGGGGCTCAGTCCGCGGTGGGTGCCCGGAGTTGGGAGGTGGGCAATGCCGCTCCGCTTCTTCTATAATTTGCCTCTGTATTTATGCTTCTGAATATGATATGGACTATGTCTATGGAGGTTGTTGGTTTGTACTAGCGTTTTGTGATGTCACTCTGCTATGTCTTTTGCCCTGTCCTGTTGTTTATTTGCAGTATTAATAAAAAAAAAAAAAAAAAAAATATTCAAACAAAATTTGTACCTGCTTTGATCTGGCAGTTTCGCAATAATAATCTTACCGCTTCTGATCGCTGGAAGGAGCGGGATACAAATACTCTCTAAATAAATAAATAAATAAATGGTGCTGATGGAGCGAATTAAAGTCAAGAAGCAGAGTGAGATCTGGGAGCTGAAGACACATAGCTACCTTTTAAACATTTGGTGAGATCACATGTGATGTAGTGTGAAGTGATATTGCTGTGGGCCTGATGCTGCTCCGGGGGTGGGGGAGGGAGGTGGGTTGGTTCTGGAGATTTTGTTTATTAGGGGAGAATGTAGAGTCCACATTTCCCTACTGCAGTTTTATTTTATCATGGCTATATTGGAATCATGTTCTCCTCTGTGTGAGTGTGGCAGAAATTAGGACTGAAGGGGAAGTTGGGGACGGAAAGTTAAAAACGAATAAAAGTTTTTGGTATACGTGTTTAGAGTAGATCTCCATAATGACTGTAGAATGTAACCTGGAAGTCGGATGACATGTGATCACGGAGAGCTGTTATGTGTACATTGGTCTAATAAAAAAGAAAGTTTGAATAACATCGTCTGATACGATCACCCCCAGGTCCCACCCTTCTTTCGTGCACTGCAGTAAATCACCCCCTATACTGTACTGCTCTATTGGGTTTTTGCAGTCCAAATGCATGACCGTGCATTTTTTAACATTAAATTTTTGCTGCCAAATTTTCAATGCAGCTTCTCTACGTACCACATTTCACAAATATAGAGAATAAGCTATGGCAGCTCCAGCTGGGAAAGTTCCCAGTGAGTCAGCCTATAGAGAAAAGGACATTACAGACAAGTGTGGGGAGAAATAAATTAGAAACATAGAAACATGATGACAGAAAAAGACCACATGGCCTATCTAGTCTGCCCTTCCATATCAACCACTACAACAGTCCCATTTTTTCCTTTTGTGGGCCTGGTTTCCCCACAAATGTTCCCCAAATATTACCAATTACCAATGAATAGTTCAGACAACAGTTGCTTGGCTACAAAAACTCTTTATTTGGCGTAACAAAGCAAAACAATTGCAAATGCAGATAGCAAGTGTCTGTCTGAGAAGTGGCAGGCAACTTTCTCTCTGCACCGGAGTTAGAGAGGAAGTTGCCCCCGACCCTCTATAGTTGTCGTCTTATATACCCTCTGTAGGAAATTTCCAGCAACTTCTGCACAAAGTCTTATTCCGTGTGCAAAACCTGCTATGCTGTCTGCAAAAGGTTGCAAAGCCGTCTGCAAAACTTAGAGCTGTCTGCAAAAGTTTGCAAAGGCTCTTTCCCTGGGATCCTCCCTTAGTTATCAGGTCGTTTGCAGCTCATGTTTCAAGGTCTGCTTATCTGTGCAGCTAACCGTAACCCTCTGCTTCTTCCTGTGTTTCCTGGCACTAACTGCAATCTTCAGGGCTCAGAGTATTGTGCTCATTGTTTCTAGCTTGGCCTGTATTTTTTGTCTGGGCCCAAACTGCACATTCCTGTCCAAAGTGTGGTTCCCTAGACTCTTTTGTAGTAGGCCGCATATACTCTCTCTCGCAGCCCACATGCTTTTTTTTTCTTCTGTGCCGTCCATATGTTGCTTATGTACATTTCCAGCAGGCAAGGGTGCAGTCATATAAAGCAAAAATATAAAGCAGACCTGAGCCAATTATCCCTTCATTTTAGAGATCCTCTGTGTTTGTCCCATGCTTCTTTGAATTCAGATACTGTCCTCATCTCTACCACCTCCACTGGGAGACTATTCTATGCATCTACCACTCTTTCGGTAAAGAAATATTTCAGCATATTACTCTTGAGTCTAACTCCTTTCACCCTCATCAAATCAGAGCAGGCAGGCAAAACAGTCTATTGTCTTCAGCCCTTTTGTTTTGGCCTCAGGTGGATGTAGAGCTGACATATAGAGCTCAGGGCTCCAACAGTTGAAGGTCAAGTGAAGAGAGAGGATCCTGTTAGCACACATACCGCATTCCTGAGCCCTGACTAACTTTTTCATTTTCAGTTTTAGTGTCTAAACCTGTTTTCAGGTATGGCAGATGCAGCCCTCAAGACCTCCAGCTGGAAAGAGTTAGAGTTCAGAGGAAGGCAGGAGGAACACGGAAATATATCTATAGGGTGTAAGTAGATTTTAACTCCTATGAGTACTGCAAAATCACACTCAGCAGCTATGCAACTGTCTAACTGCCAGGAAACAAGCTGCAACAACCTCTGCAGCCTACTGCTCCTGGTAGGTAGGGCAGTACTGCAAATATTGCACCAGACCCTAGAACACGACACACCCCCTTCTGGGAAAATGGAACAATCCAGACAGCCATGATTTCATACACATATCCCATGTCTGGCTATCAGTGTTACTGTCTGATGGTGCAGCTGAAAATATGACTGACTGGCCCTGTACTATCTGTATAGTGCTGGGGTAGAGCGTAGGTGGAGCCAGGGAGATCCCAGAACTTACCCAGATAGCGCTGGATAACTTATCTACATAATTTAGTATAGCGAAAAGAGCTTTCCTGAGCTATCTGGATACTACAACTATTACTACTACTACTGAGCATTTATACAGCGCTACAAGTCGTACGCAGCGCTGCACAGACACGTAAGAGACAGTCCCTGCTCATCAGAGCTTACAATCTAGTCAAGACAAAACACAGAAGGTGTAGGCAGGGATAAAACAAGGGGAAAGAAAAAGGAGATCAGGTGAGTCAAGATCCAAAAGCAGCAGCGAAGAGGTGAGCTTTCAACCTGGATTTGAAGAGGGTTAGAGAAGGTGGATAGTGGACTGATCCCTGCTAACCAGAAAGGTTTTGGCACCGCCCACATTATCCGAATATTTAGTGCTGAATGGAGATCTTTTACCTGTGGCAGCTGCAGTGACCAGAGTTTAAAAGAATTGCTAACCACTGTGGCTGAATATTGACTCGTGTACTTTTAAATATCAAAATAAAATGGTTCTCTGAGTTTATGTGACTATCGGGATTTGTTTTGCTCTGACTAGCTGCTCTTTGCTGCTCCTCCTTTCCATGAAGTCACGTGGCAATTACTTAGTTTGTCTAATGGTTAAGCCAGCCCTGCCTCGGAGATCTAGGAGACTTAGGCTGTCGCTTACATCCCTGGGTCCTACACTCCCCTCTCATCCAGTTCCCAGTACCCGATATCCCTATCCCCTATCCAGCCACCCAATCCTGAGCCCTATCTTACCTCACTTTCTTTCTCCCAAGTCCCACCTTTCCAGGTCATACCTTGCCTCATCTTCCCCCCCATCTCTAAGCTCCATTTTGCTCCCCTCAGGTGAAGGTAGAGTGGAGCCAGTAGCCCACTGGTAAACCTGTCACTCATCTAGCTTGCATCCAGCCTGTGAAGCTTAGTCTCAGATCCGCTGTTTCAATGCCGCAATGCTCCGCAAATTTCTATGGCGTGCTGGACATTTCAAAGAGCTGCAAGGCACACAGGCGGGAGAGGTACCAATGGCAGGAGTGGGTTAGAGAAGAACCGACACTGATCTTGGTCTACTGGTTCCACTGTTCTATTAGCAAGGAACAGGTTGCCACCAGGGGGTAAGAGAAGATAGAATTTAGTATGCTTATAGTAGTGGGGAATGTGGGACCATCACATGTATTTATTAAGATTTATTAACAGCCTTTATAAAAAGAGATTCACTCGAGAAGGTTAGAACACACCTCCCCTGACATAGATAACTTACATAATAGAAGCATAACAATAGCAAAATGACCCCATGTCTGCACAATAGACAGTTAAAACAGTGAAATAAACTTGGAGATAAGCAAGCAATGGACAGCTGTAATATGATACAATGTCAATAATGTACCTTAGAACAGCACAATAGAACATTCCAATAAAAAATATGATACAATGGCAGCAGAATACAAATGATACACCTAAAGAGGCAGGTATGGTAGACGATTCAGATAACATGGATAGGACATTCACAATGTTAGCACAGTACAAATGAATCACCATAAAAAGGCAGCACAGTAGAACATTCATGTAACATAAATAGGACACCAACAATGTATTCTGAATGCACTTTGAGGGTGTCATAATACAGTATAATTCTCAACATTACTCTCCTGTAACAATTTCTAGTTGCCATATACCATTAATCCTTTGGTTTTTATCTAATGTAAATAGGTTATTTATATTACTCATTGTTCTTTGTAACGTTATCTTGTTCTATGTAATGTTATGTTACTGTTCTCTGTAAACTGTATTGATCCTTGGAAATGCGGTATATAAACTTTTCAAATAAATAAATAAACACTGTACAATGAAACATCCTAATAGGCAGCAGAAGAGGACAGATGGAGTTGGGAAATACAGATAGATAAGATGGGTAAGATAAAGGCATATGCAAACTAGTTACTGTTCGATGTAAACCGCCTTGATGTATCGAAAGGCGGTATATAAAACCAGTTAAATAAATAAATAAATAAAAATGGGTAATTAGAATGAGAGCTAATTATATATACAGATGGATAAGATCACAGTTTCAGGGCATGCAATAAGCTGGTCCTGAAGAAGGGTGCGTGAATGGAAAGTGAGTCACCACAGCTTTGGAGAAGAGCCAGGCTTTTACACGCTTTCTGAAGTAGAGGTAGTCTTGAGTTAGATGTAGTCCCTCTGTGAGTGAGATCTAGAGTGTGGGGGCTACTCCTGAGAAAGATCGTTGATGAGTGTCACATTGCATAATTAACTTTGCCAAGGGTACAATTAGGGATGCTCCTTGAGAGGGCCCCAAGGGTGTGCAGAGGGCTAATTTATTATGTAGTCACTCTGGCTTCTTTCATCTGAGGGCCTTGAAAATCTGAGAAAGGGTTTTAAATTTGGCCTTGCAGGCTACTGATAGCCAGTGCAGTTCCTGTAGGAAAGGAGTGATGTGGTCATGCCGCTTGCAACCCTCTAGCACTCATACTGAAGAATTTTGAGTTAATTGAAGCTGGTACACACTCTTTGTGGCTTGACCAATATACAGGGCATTACAGTAATCTAGTCATGATGTTATCACAGCATGGCTCGCTGTGATCAGACTGTTCTCAAAACACGGAGAGAGATTTTGTAGCTGCTACAGGTGATAGAAGCAGTCTTTAAAGGTTGCCTGAATTTGTGGGCTCAAAGTGATCCCAAGATTCCTCTCCTGTGATTTTAGGGGGAGTTTATATTTCCCAAAGGGATTTTGATGTCACATATCAGTCTGCTTGAGTCAGGAACTCACAGAATCTCTATTTTACTGGGTTTCAGACAGAATTTGTTATTTTTTGCCCTCTTGAATTGCTATTTGACGGGCACTCAATTTGCCCAAAGCTGCGGCTAGGTCTGGTTCAGTGGATATGAGAAGCTGTATATCGTTGGCATAGATATAGAATGTTGGGGCCGGTTCAACGGCAGCGACCAGCGCTTGGAAAATGGCTGGCCGTCGCAGCTTTAACTAAGACCTGGATATTCAATGCTGGATTCATATCCGGCCACAAGCAGTGAACATCTGGGTTGATCGGGTAATGTTCTAGTTAACTGGGCAGCAGTGAAATTCAGCCGCCGCCCAGTAACTTTAGCCTCTTTAAGATATCCAACTAGTGGCTGAAGATCACCGCTGACCAGTTATCTTCAGCGCTGCTTCCGCAATGTCCCAATGCTACGTGGCTAGCGTTGGAATGTTTATTGGGGTTAGGGGGTTAGATATTCAGTGACACAAACTGGCTATGTGCCGCTGATATCCCAGTCACAGTCTTTAACACGGTCAGAAGGTCTGCTAATCACGTTAAATGCTTTGAATATGCCCTCGTTGTGTCTATCACCTCAAACAGCTCAGTTTGAGGTAGATATTAAATAAGAGAGGAGACTGTATTATTCTTGTGGTCTCCTGCAGTTCAGTGGCCAAGGTGATGATGTGATGTTGTTGAATATAACCAACTTTTGTATGTCTGACAGATAGGATTTGAACCAGCCAAATACCTCTTTCCTCCAGCCATGCCAGAGTGCCAAAGGCTACTGAGAAACCAAGCAGCACTAGTATTAAGGTGGACCCCCTGTCGCATATGTCTGTAATACTGGGAAGCATTGCTGGGTGTCTGGGACTCTCGTCTGTAATGCTGGGGAGCGCTGCAGGGAGTCTGAGACCCTCGTATGTCTGTACTGCTGGGAAGTGCTGCAGGGAGTCTGGGACCCTCGTAAGTCTGTAGTGCTGCAGGGAGTCTGGGACCCTCGTATGTCTGTAGTGCTGGGGAGCGCCATGGGGAGGGTGGATTCTTTGCACACTATTCTTCTGTTTCAAGTTATCTATTACATTATCTCAGCATTCAGTGGTTTTGATGATGGGTGTGGTGTTTTGGTCATGCTGTGTTGTTCGTGGCTATTTATGGATAAG
This sequence comes from Ichthyophis bannanicus, assembly GCA_033557465.1. Classification (NCBI taxonomy): domain Eukaryota; kingdom Metazoa; phylum Chordata; class Amphibia; order Gymnophiona; family Ichthyophiidae; genus Ichthyophis; species Ichthyophis bannanicus. Next base: position 67,765,476 of record CM066051.1, on the reverse strand, counting down.
TAAAACCAACTAATAACCCTTTTGTGAACTCAAATCTTGAGGCAAATCACTTCAGAAAAAGACTTCGCAGTAGGTAAATATTAGTGAATGGGCGAGGAGGGAAGTGAAGAAGTGAAGATCTGAACATGTCCACACTGATCAGCGCCTGTGCTAGAATAATCCTCCATGTGTGTATCCACAGACTGTCAGAAGAGTTGGGTGCTGGGCTAGGGCGGTGTCAGGCCACTGTTGCCAGCATCAGTCTAAGAGCTGCCAATGTCATTCGCAGGGCCGGCAAAATCATTAGGCAAACATAGGATTTGCCTAGGGTGTTGGTGCCTGCAAGTGTGCCAAAGAGCAGCTGCAGACAAAGCAAAAAAAAAAAAGACATAGGCAAACAAGACCCAAATGTTTAGGGGGCGCCTGTCAATGTGCTAAAGCATTCAGGATGCCAATTGCCTGGATTCTTTTCATGGCTGCACAGACTTTTGCATCAGTTTCTGGAAACAAGAAGAATGGCTAAAGTGTCTGGATATTTTTTCAGTGTTTGGATGTTACAGCTCTTCAGTCTTCCCCCACGGTGGAGGCGATGCTCTCTCACTCCCACTGACCCAAACCATTATTCTGGGCACCACTGCCCTAGAACTCCAAATCACTAACATTCTGGGGGACCATCCCCCCAACTCCACTATTGTCTAGAGCAGGGGTGGGCAAACCTGGTCCTGGAGGGCCGCAGACCAGTCAGGTTTTCGGGATATCCCTAATGAACATGCATGAGATATATATGCATTAGAGATATCCTGCCAACCTGACTGGTTTGTGGCCCTCCAGGGCTGGATCTGGAGACCCCTGCCTTACACCTCTGTCATTTAAGATTGTGAGTGGACAAGGTGCAGATGTCCAAGACATCAAAAAGGTTAGATAGAATTTGTCACAGTCCTCCTCACTTCTCATCACCACCAAAAAATTGTCTATTAGACAACTTTTTGGTGGTGGTGAGAATTGAGGAGGAATGTGACACATTCTATATACCCTTTCGATGTCTAGGACATCTGCACCTTGCCCACTCACGATCTTAAATGACAGAAGTGTAAGGCAGGGGTCTCCAGATCCAGCCCTGGAGGGCCACAAACCAGTCAGGTTGGCAGGATATCTCTAATGCATATATATCTCATGCATGTTCATTAGGGATATCCCGAAAACCTGACTGGTCTGCGGCCCTCCAGGACCGGAGGTGCCCACCCCTGGTCTAGAGGTTCCCAACTCCAGTCCTGAAGGGCCAAACACCATTCAGGTTTTCAGGCTGTCCCTAATAAATATGCATTTGCATGCACTGTCCCCATTGTATTCAAATGTATCTCATGCATATTCATTAGGGACAGCCTGAAAACCTGAATGGTGTTTGGCCCTCCAGGACTGGAGTTGGAAACTTCTGGTCTATGGGGTCTATTCGTCCCCCTTTCCCAACCCCGACTAAGCTCCCCCTACAAACAGGGAGTATGTACAGGGAAGCTAGATGGGGGCAGGAAGGGGGCGGAGCAGAGGCAAGGTTAGGGCAGGCAGTGAGCGGTCTGCGGCCCTGACCATACAGGGCTGATTCTGACGTTAGCCCTGTACATCTGGGACCAGCAGAGTAGACGGAGAACTTATTCCACCTCTGTGGTGGAATAAATTCCCCTAGACGGTGGGGGACGGCAGGCCTGGGGTATGTCAAAGGGTGGAGGGGTGCAGGAGATTCTCCGCAGCCCAACCCTGGCCTTGGGAGGCCAGATCGGGGGCCGGGCTGCGGGGAATGAAAGAAGTCGGTGGTGGCCAGGGATTGCGGCTCCTGAATGGAGCCACAGTGTCATGTCAACCGCAGTGCCATGCCGACCGGATGCACAGAGGGCTGGGATGCACTTCTTAGAATATGCCTCTATGGCAGCACATGGAGGATCCCCCCCCCCATGCACCTTAAAGTTAATTGAGGTGGGTGGGCCAAGGCTGAAGGTTTGCCTCCGGCACCTTATACCCTTGCAGTAGCTCTGGTCATTAGAGGGGGATCTCCTCACTCCCCCCACCCGTCCACATGATCATAGGGGGACTCCTTCCCCACTCCCCCCTCCCCCTAGGTGACGGGGAATAGTGGTGTCCACTGAGGGTCCTGTGTTTCTCCATCTCGGTTTGTCTGAGCATTTGTGCATGTGGCTATTGCCTTCTCAGATCACATTACACCTTGCCATACTTTTCCTCGGTAAGGCATCAATTCCTGCCATTCGGCCTCTCTGCTCTTCTAGGTCTGCTCCGAAGTAAGTGAAATCCCTGGGAACTACTGCAGAGCCTACATGAACTATAATAAAACCAGCATTTTCTGAAACAGTACCGTCCCACGCCCAAGGCTTGCAATAATCTATCCACAAAGCCCTTGTGGCTGTAGCAACTGGGGGTAGGATACGCCCACATTTCAGCTAGAGCTGATGTCTTAAATGAACTAAAGGACATGCCTGTAATACCACAAAACACTGGTAGAAAAAACATGAATAATTCACATTTTTGCCCTGCTTTTATTTACATAATTGAAGATGCAGTGGCGTGCCCTGAGATCGCACATAGAGAGCCATGGTCAGATCCAGGGTTAGAACTGAGGCACAGGGAGATAAAACGTCATACCCAGAGAGACCATAACAGAACCAGGGATTAGTACTGAGGCATAAGAAAATAAAGCAACTCACCTCCAGGTTACATGCAGAGCTGGGGACAGGGGTGAGGCACAGGGAGATGCCGTGACTCACCCTTAAATCACACACAAGTTGAAAAGAGAACACTTATAGTGTAACAAAATGGTGCGTTTCCCCTCCTCCACTTGCAGACTCATGCATGCCTGGGGGGGGGAGGGGGGGGCTGGGTGCAAATAGACATGTCTTGGTAGCATAGCAGTGAATGTGGGGCAGTATGAGGCATCTCTGTGAGAGGCGACGTCTGTGCATTCATGGCTATCTTGAAAAGGTGTGCGTGGGAATGTAGTAGAGGGCTGTGGCGCAGGGGTGGGGTGTAGGGTGCAAGCGTGTTGTGTGGGGATGGTGTGTGTCGGTGCATGTATCTGTATGTGTGCGTATGTTCCATCTTGCTGCACCCTGTACCTGGAACAGGACTACCTGAGTTGGTACATCAGGCTCCATCTCTGGCTCTATTCAAATTCAAGCTAAAACCCCACTTCTTCGGGGCTGCTTTTGGATCTTGATCCTCTTATGCTCCTCTTTACCACCCTTGTGTGTTATCATCTCCACCACCTCCACTGGAAGACTATTCCATGCATCTACCACTCTTTCCGCAAAGAAATATTTCCTCAGATTACTCCAGAGTCTATCTTCTTTCACCTTCATCCTGTGTCCCCTCATTACAGAGCTTTCTTTCAACTGAAAGAGGCTCTCCTCCTATGTATTTATGCCACGGAGTTATTAACTTAATTTTGTATGGCTTACCAAAAAACACCCTCAATCCTCTACAGCAAGCCATGAACACCGCAGCCCGTGTCCTCTGCGGTCTATCCAGATCCGACCATATCACACCAGTACTTAAGGATCTACGCTGGTTACCGATATGCTCCAGGCTAACATATAAGATTCTGCTAATAACTTACAAGATTATTAACAACATCGCTCCCAACTCTCTCAAGGATCTTATCACTCCTACCCCAAAAACCAGATCTAGAAGAATGACATCAGATAACACACTAGTGATCCCCAAAGACTCCATAAGGTGTTCACTATCAACCAGTAGAAGAACATTCGCCCACTACGCTCCAAAATGTCGGAACGACCTGCCTCCTGATATCAGAGCAATCCAAGACCTGCTACAATTCCGGAAAGCAATAAAGCACCATCTCTTTCTTCTCCACTTCTCTTAAGCTACCCCCCTACCACCAAGAAACCATCCCCTATCCCCCACTAAATCCCTCCACACAACATAATGCTCAAATCCCAAGCTTCCACCCCATCCTGGAAGCTTCTCACATTCTCTCATACCAACAATTAGCGAATATGACACCCCAGCATGTATATAGTTTATTTTATTTCAACTCGTTTGGACTTATGTTGTTCTGAAAATTCCCATGTTCCCCAAGTTCTATTCCCTGTTTTAATGTAAACCCAATCAGTCTTTGCTGATCTGAGTATTCTTTGTTATTTGTAAACCGCGCTGATAAAAATAGTGCGGTATATAAGAGCTGTTAAATAAATAAATAAAATAAAATAAATTTCACATCTGTCATATCTCCCCTCTTGGATAGATTGTGAGCTCTTTTGATCAGGGACTGTCTCATACACGTTTGTATACAGTGCTGTGTATGCTTTGTAGAGCTACACAAATGTTACGTGGTAGCCGTAGTATTAGTATGCTGCGGAGGTATCGTATACGCACCCATGCACATTTATGTGATAGAGGGGCGCGTAGCACCTTGTCTGTGGGGATCTCTCTGTGAAACATTAGGCTATCAGGGGCTGTGGAGTTCATCCGGAAATGGCCTTCTGCCTTCTCTGCGGCAGGGGTTGAGTCCCTGGTGCACACCTGCAACAGCAGCACTGCAGAATTTTCTATTTTTTCTTCTTTGACCTTCAGATATGAGGCCTAAACCCCTGTTACCGCACACAATATTCATTCCCTCTCCTGCCTATCCTTACGCATAGTTTTGTCAGGTCAAGTTCAGACAAACCTAAGCATACAAGCAGACGGGTAACACCGAGAAGGTCGGAACAGTCGTTCAAAGGCGCATTAGCGAAACACACCTAGCAAAGTGTGCGTGACGGAGCTGAGGGTTGGAATTTATTTCAGAGGAAGTTGTACTTGAATTTTTGAAGGTATGCGTTTTCCCCATCTCTGTAATATCAGAGAAATATGCACAGGGAAGTCCCACAGTTAATATATTGCACTGTGGTGACTCCCACCCGAGGGCAAGCACAACCCGATACTGCCCTGGACTTGGCTCACAGTCACACCCTGCAAATGAGCGCATTTTTATATGGTGCTGATATTGCAGCATGTGGCCTACTGACAAAATACGCCCTGGTTACAGTTTCCAGTCCTTGACTTAAAAACAATATAAGATTTGATTACTTTTGTTTGGAGAATCTTTGTGTATTTTGATATTCTGTACTGGTGAGTCATTGACCGCACGGATGAGTCACTGACAGGGACACTCCCGACCTCGGATCCAAAAATACCTTTTCACGTGCCCTCTTCCTGCTAAACCAGAGATACCGATACATGTAAATACCAGATTACCACAGTTACTTCTTGAGATCTCTATCACTGGCTTTTCTTGTCTCTTCCTTGTTACAGCTGAATAGGTGAATGAGCAGTAGAGACAGGACTGAATTTAGGCGTACATGATACCACCAAATGTCCAGGGCATTGCATTTTGATGGTGTCAAATATAGAGAGCACCGAAGTGCCTGATCCCATTTATTTAGTGCCAGGGGCAGGTGCTGCTTCAGAGGGACTTACAGTATAGCCTTCCTCGGTGCCTTTTCTAGATCTACAGTCTTCGGAATCTCTGCTGCACCGGCCCTAGGTTGGGGGTTGGTGTAAGGAGATGAGCGCCTTAGGCAAACCTCACCCTTGGTCCCCCCCAACTCCTGCCCCCTCCCTGGCCCCCACTGCTGCCCCTCTCCAGAAGCTGCAGCAGCATTTACCTCAAGCTTCAGGCACTGTGAGGTTCCAGGCATGGCATCGGACCACAACGGGACTGGAGTCAAACAGCCTTGCAGCACCAGAGGCTTACAGTCAGCGCTGCAGGGCTCTTTGAGACCATTGATGCTGTTGCAGATCCCAGAGAGGGATGGCAGTGGTGGCAATGGACCCCCCCAGACTGTTGATGCTCTAGGCAGCAGCCTAGTTCACCTAATGGTTGCGGCAGCCCTGCCCCTATCCACATCCCTATCCAACCTCCCACTTTCTGGGATTGTCTGATCTTGTCTATGTAACAAAAAAGCTGCACATTCACTCAAACCAATGTAGTAAAGTCAATTCATTCACTCTTATTGCAACACTATAATAAGGTCTCAGACTCGTATAGCACTTAACTTCAGACTTGCGTCCGTTCATATAGTGCTATAATTTGCATCAACGACCTTATGACCTGTGTATATTATAATCAATTCTTATTGCCACGCTGTATAGACTCTTGAAAAATGAATTGGAACTTAGCTTAAACATTCCTGCGAGTCATGGCCAGCGAGCTGAATGGATCCCGACGCTCTATTTCGGCGCCATGAAGGCGTTTCAATATGATATTTTCATCAGGAGATTCGCTCGTATCATCTACAAAGCAAACAAGCTGCCTTACTCCGTGAAAATCAAGTACTCTACGTGCCGAAATAGAGTGTCGGGATCCATTCAGCTCGCTGGCCATGACTCGCAGGAATGTTTAAGCTAAGTTCCAATTCATTTTTCAAGTCTAGTGTTGCAATAAGAGTGAATGAATTGACTTTACTACATTGGTTTGAGTGAACATGCAGCTTTTTTGTTATGTATATTTACACGTTCGGAAACGAGACCAGTAAGGCTTGTGATCTTGTCTATGGACACCAGAACCTTACATCTGGCCCTGGTGAAGATAAAGACATAGGCAGACAAAGAGACAAAGCGAAGATGAGAGAAAGCATAAGGATGGATTAAAAGCACAGAAAGCAAACAGCTGTTTGCTGTGGTTTCAGGTCTGGGCTTGGGAGACACTCCTTACTCGGCTGAGAACTGGAATAACAGGAGAGGCAGCTGATACACCCCGAGGGGGCATAGCAGGGAGGGGCCCCACCCTAATCCCAGGGCTCTGCTACTGCCCCTCAAGGTGTGGAGAAGGGTGCAGCTAGCAAGTTCAAATATACCACAGTGTGTGTTCCCGGGGAAGAAACACTTTGGGGAGGTTCCTGCAGGAGCCAAGCAGCAACAACCTTATTTTTGAAAAGGCAGCCCTGCAAATAATTCACCAAACCCTGGAACAGAAGTGCACCTCCTACTGGGCAAACAGAACAAGTGGGGCTGCTGTAGATCCTCTCACAGAAACTACAGGCTAGGTGCTAGCAGAGTCCATCAGCTCAGTCAGCCCTGCAGAAAACAGACCCTAACTTAGAAATAGACAGAGAATCAAAAACCGAACTGAAAACCTCATTACGCCAGATTCCGCATGCAGTGCAGTACTGGAGAAATGGATTTCCTTCTGTACCATGCAAAATTCAAGGGGGGGGGGGGGGTATTCAGTGGCAGTGGCTAACACTGTTAAAGCGGCTACCTGTTGCCGCTAAAAATTGAACTTAGATAGTCAATGCTGGGTTCATATTTGGCCATCAACATTGAATATGCGGGTTGTCGGGATTGCGATTTTGAAATCCAGTCAGAGGCAAAATTCAGCAGCTGGCTCGATTGCAAAAGTAGCTAGAGTTAGGCCAGCCATTTAGCTGTCCTAACTTTAGCCGGTTTAGAATAACCGGCAAGTAGCTGAATAATCGCCACCAGCCGGCTATTCTTGAGTGTCACCTCTGCTGGGTTCCTGGAAAGCCCCAACGCTAGCCAGCTGGCATGTGGACACTTAGTGGCCGAAATCAGAGCTAGCCAGCAGCACCAACCGCAAATCACCTAAATGCCTTTGAAGATCCCCTCCAAAGATATCAGAAATGCACCTTTCCCTAAGCTGAGAGAGAAAAATCAGAGAATTCCTGAAAAAATGAGCAGAAATAAACTTCATCCCATCTTAGGGGAAAGAGAAATAAAAGCCCCCAAAGCAACCAACTGCCTGCTGTCCACAGAGAACCCCCATTACAGGTAAGTAACATTGCTATCTCCTGCCCCCAGGCACAGTACAGACCAGCACCAGGATCCAGGAATTGTCTTAGTTCTGTTCTGATATGTAAACGCTCATTGCAGTCAGTGACAGAGCTGGCTGCATAATTCCTTATTTTTTAAAAAATATCTCCAGCTGCTCTGTGTTTAAATCTCATTCTAGGCACAGAATGGTCAAATTCACCCTCCTGGAAACAAGGTGTGGTTTGGTCGGCAAGGACAGCAAAAAAGCAGGGCTGGTACTTGAGTTTCTGGTGCCCGTCTGCAACCTATAAATCGGTTTGCTCCTTCTTCATTAACCGATGACCCGTGGCTACACACACAAAGCTGTTTTCAATAACACCTTAGGGCCCGCTATCCAGCGGCGGCGGCTAGCTCGAGTACAGTGTCTAACCGCCACCGCTGAAGAGTTAACCCGGATATATAATGCCGGGACCATATCTGGCCACGAGCACTGAAGATCTGCGATTGCTGTGGAGGCCGGAAGCTGACCGCGCAGTGCTGAGGGATAACTGGGGAGTGGCTGAATATTGCCACTGATTGGTTACCCCGGGTACCGTCCCCAGAATGCCCTGATCCTAACCGTGTAGCACTGGGGTGTATAACGGTGCTATCCGGGAATATTCAGAAGCACTAACCGTGTTAATACTGCTAAATATCTGGCTTAAAGATAGTTACACGGTTTACGAGTCTGTAAACCGTGTAACTGCTCTGGAATATCGGGCCCTCAGTTTTTAAAGTTTCCTTCACTTCTCGCCATTTTATTTTTCCGTGTTTTTTTTTTCTTCATTTCCTCATTCTGTTATTTTTCAGCATTTTGGTGCTCCCCCCTCCAAAGACTGGTGTCCCTCTGCCATGTTTACCTTGCTTATTATGCTGCAGCGGTCCTGACAAAAAGAATTATATCTAATTATGTATTAAGATTTATTAATTGCCTTTATGAGGAGACTCACCCAAGACAGTGCACAACAGGCCTGTCCTGACGGACAACTTACACTGTAGTAGCAGCTTAACAAGAGCAAAGTGTCCCCATGTCAGCAGATGAACAGAAATAATGGGCTATGGGGCAACAAGCAGCCGTATTTCATTAGACCAATTTGAAATGAAATTTAGGAGTTTAAATAGACAAAATAAAGCAAGATCTTAAGTGCAAGAATTTCGAAGAGCATAAATAAAGCTAAGCTTTAACTTGTGAATCTTAACCTAGGGAGCAACTAAGGGGTCTGTTTACTAAAGCGCATTAGGCTTTTGCTGCTAATGTGGCAGAAAAGTGCAGATGGTTTGGTATTAGCTGCAAAAGTCATGCACAGCATTTCCCCAGCAGATTACGCAGCAAAAATGCAGACAGCGCAGTCCGACAGCAGCTTGGATGCAATTAATACCACACATTGAGGTAGTATTAGTTGCACTCACGCTGTCCGCAAATCTGACGGTTACTACGTGCTCTTGAGACCCATGGTAACTGCGGGTTGCAGACATGCCCACTCTCTGCCCTAATCCCGACCACTCATGCAGATAATGCACTATCTGCAGACAGCGTAGAAAATTGCTGGGTTATGTGCATTTTGCATGTGTTACTGTTAATGCGGCACACAACACAAGCTATCAGGATACCAGTGCCGAATGTCACCGCCATCCAAAACAGTTAAAATTCAGCTGCTGAATTATAACTTTTGTGTTGTGTTGATGGGTAAATAATAAGTGTGATTTTAAAAGGGTAATTTTATAATCAAGTACATGCCATATTTGACTTTATAAAATACTAGTGTAGCTAGCAGAGAATATGCCTTAGGCTAAGGCACGATGACTTACACTAATCCTAGCGCTGGTGTAATGACCGCACCTACTGTTTGCAAGTATTTATGTAAATTATAGTACTTGATAATCAACATGCTACTTGCTTGTACTGCTCATCCTCTGCCCAAACCAAGGCTGGTCCAAGGGTAGCAGCTGCCCTTGGCAGACATTCAAGCGTTGCCACCCCCCGCCATCCAAACCTTTCCAGGAACAGCTCCCTTCCTTCTGCTATTTCTAAATGTCGGCACATTGCCGCGCAGAGCTTCACGTTCAAGCAAGCTGGAAGCCCCTGTCAATCCCTTCCTCTCTCACGCATACTTCCTACTGCCATTGTGGTGGGACTGGTAGGGGCTTTGAACACACTTGAAAGCAAGGCTCCATAGCAGCTTCATTTATCTTTTCGGTGCTGACCTTCAGAAATAGCAGAAAGAAGAGAAGGTTTGGCGGAGGCGGCTAAGTTGCCCACCTTCTGCTGAGGCTGTGCCATCCTAGACATTTGTCCAGCTGGCCTATTGGAAGGCCCGGCCCTGGCCCATACTCCGTCTATGTATATGCCCGCAGTGGAAGTCCATGCAATGCAAACAACATGTCATATTTTCCCACTAGTCGGTATTTTATAAGAGGTCATTGGCACGCATAAGCGGCCACTTACGCACATAAACAACTCAAGTACTGGCAGTCACGTGCACAAATGGTTAAAACATCAGCATTTACACACATTGATTTCACCTCCTTATAAAATTCCCCTCTAAGGGGCAGATTCTATGTAGCGTGCACGGAGAATTACGTAATGGAAGCGCGGGTAAGTCCCTATTCTAAAGGTCTTATGCATGCTCGCTGGGTGATTGCTATTCTGCAAGTGTGTGCATAAGTCCCATCATGTGTATTTTCAGTCGGGGTGTGGGAAGAGCGTGGGCAGAACTGAGGTAGGGCCTACATTTACACATGTGAGGTATAGAATACTATATCATTGCGTGTCACTGCACCAATCTGGACTCAGGAAGTTACTGCTATGACTAGGTTAAGGCGCATTTTGTAACGGAAAGTATGCAGATGCTTCACTTTGTCAAATAGGCTCCAAATTTGCATGTGGTTACGCGTATTGACTGCACATGAGTTTATAAACTTACCCTCCACTTGTCTATCCTAAACTTTTAAAGTTAGATGTGGACATTTTATTTTATGTAGTTGTTGATATGGAAGGACAGACTAGATAGGCTATGTGGTCTTTTTCTGTCGTTATCTTTCTATGTTTCTATGTTATTTATTTATTTTACAACTTTTTTATACCGCTATATCTACAAGTCAAAGCGGTGTATGTGTGTCTTTATAAAATATTAGGACAAATCCTGAAGAACCAGCGCCTAGATTGTGGACACAGTAACATAGTAAATGACGGCAACTAAAGACTAGCATGGTCCAGAGCTGTAGAGTTGCATGCATCGCTCAAGACAGGCCGCCCCTCTCCATTGAAGAAGTTATTTATGTTTGTTGATATTTAGCATGTAAAGTGCAGTTGTATTTTAACGCCTCCTCTGAACATGCCTATTCTGCAAACACACACCATCTTGCACTACACTCTCTTTTAGGTGTGGCCTAATTTTATAAGAGCGCTTTTCTGCAGCTAAATCGGTACTTTATGCACAAAAAGGTTTATAAACTTGCCTCCATAAAATTAATCAGCAGCTGTGCCTTGAATACAGACCTGCTAATATTTCTGTTTATATAGTTTTCCCCCTTGTGGTATACTGCGGCTGAGCAGTGACACAAGATTCTACAGCCAGTAGGAGTTTTAAAGAAAATTCACTTTATTTTCAGTATAAAACACCCAAGCAAACTGCCCTGGCTCCTTCTTGGGCCTGCAATACACGTAGGGTTACAGACACACTGTTGCGCCAGGTTTCCTCAGCTGTAACAATTCCTTAATTAGTCTTACCAGCACTGGTCTGCTGGGTGAGAGAACTCTGTTCCAGCACAAACAGTTCTAAGGTAGGAAAACAAAACAAACTGCTTCTTCCCCAAAATTCCTTCACTCTGGGACACAATTCAGTAGTATGTCTTCGTTCTGTAGCAGCAGGGCTGCATATCCACAAATAAAGTAAACAGCAGCTCTTTATAGCACAAGAATTCTTCAGCTGGGTAGAAGTCTATCAGTAAGGCTGAATACACAGCAGCAAACATAAACCACAGTTCCTACTTTCTCAGCAGTACTTCACTTTCAAAGGTAACTGGTCACTACATTTCTCCTAGGACAAGCAGGATGAGTCAGCCATACTTGGTGATGTCATCTGACGGCGCCGAGACAGAAGTACTCTCCATAGCTCAGAAGGGCTTTTGCTCTTCTCAGTATGCTCCAACAGACCCTCCCCCTCCCCCCCGTCCGCCCCTAGCTAGCCAGTCTATTCTAGCCGCCCAGCCATGTGGACGGATCTATCTACTCTCCCATTTATTACAATCTTTCTCTTTGTTACCTACTTTCAGATTCCTCCAGGAAGCTTCCCGGACATCTCTGTTGTAATTCGACCAACGCTCCATCTGTCTTCGGCCATGGGCCTGGCACTACAAAGAACAGCAGGTCCCCTCCCTGAGGACTGCTGCTCCGGCAGAGCTTCCTCTACGAAGGCTGATCAAGAAGCCCTGAAGAGCGATCCCCCACCGGCACGGAATAAGCTGCGCATGGGATGAGCCCTGCAGGCTGAGGAGCAAGCCGGGCATGGGATGCGTTGATTCAGGCCCCCATTCCCCATCCAGCTGTTTGGCAGGACTCCTGGGGCTGAGAATCTGACTGGCTATGCCCATACGGCCTCTAGCTGCGGACAGGGACCTGCACCGAGCTAAAATGTTTGTGCTCCTCCGGTTGCCTCAGCGACACGGGCTGGGAGAGAACCCTTCCTCAGTACAGATTTGCGCCAGACTGCATTTCAGTGCCACTGTGCAGTGCTCCGGCAAACATCTCTTCGGCTCCACTGTGCACCCCTTCGGCGCAGAGCATCAAACCCCGGCACTGATCCTGCAAGGGTAGGATTTTGGTGGATGGAGGGACCCTGCGTCGCTACAAAGGCCACAGGATTGAAGCCATCATTGGGATCCTACAGACCCTCAAGAGCACGTCGAGCTAATTGCTGCACACCAAACCATGGAGGCACACAGTACCACCACCTCTTGCTGGGCCCGCAGGAGAGCGTAATAAAGGCCGTGGGCACTACAGTGGACAACCAGGGTCCTTCCACAATGAGGGGCCTGCACAGAGGTGGGCAGCTACCTTCCATCGAAAGAGGGGAAGTAGCCTAGCGGTTACAGACACGACTCGGTTCCTCGAGCATCAGCAAGTCAGTCGACCTTTCATTGCTTCAACAAGCCTTCATCACTTCAGACAAGCCTCCCTTTCCAGTTTACCTGACTCTCCATCACCTCCAAGTGAAGTCACAGTCCGTGGGGATGCAATAATGGATCAGGCATTGTCCTTGTACACAGCAGTGCCTAGTCCAATTCCCACTTTTTGCTTTCCCTAAAAAAAAAGGGGGCTCTCTGTCCAGTAACACGGACATTGCTGCCTTGCTGGGCAGAAAATCTGCCATCATATACTATGTTATTATGTCTTCTTGGATGACTGCGGGCAACAGCCTCTCCATGCACGGGCTACTCATCAGCCTCTCTCAACGGCCTCTCTGTGAACAAAATGCGTCAGGATCCCAGGGTCAGATCCCCGAATGGGTGAATTTGGCCGCATAACATCAGAGTCTGCGGGGGAGGTTAGGTACGAATAGATCTCGTGCCTAACCCTAAAAAAAAAAAAAAGGAAAGGGGAGGCTTCACTTTAATCTTCCACGGAAGACACACAGATGACCCTGGCACATATGGCACTTCTAGTGCCTGTCCAGATACAGGCCAAGAAGGCAGAGAGGTAGTCCAGGGGCTGGGACACTGCCCTCGGTATCCAAGGATGTGATTTCCAAAACACCCCCAGCACTCCTTGTGGCCTCCAAAGGAAGGCTTGGCATCCACCTCCAGTCACACGACCAATAGAACTCAGGAGCTGCTGACATTAACTACATGCAGCAACCATGGGGGGGCACTGGATTCACAATTCCTAGTGCATACAGGGAAGAACCTCATAGCCCACTGGTCGGTTCAGGGCCACACAGAGGAAGAAGAACCTCATAGCCTCTTGGTTGGTGCAGGGGCACATGATGGAAGAACCTCATAGTCTCCTGGTTGGTGCAGGGGCACACAAGGGAGGAACTTCATGGCCTACTGGATAGTGCCTGGACTGTGGAACCAGGAACGGGATCAGCCCCATTCAGGTCAACATTCAACATTGGTCATCCACTGCTCAGCTGGGATGCGCATGATGGACCCTGTACGTAATTCCAAATCGCCCTATCACAGAGGGCATAGATCACAGTGCACTTCTGCCGGCAGGATCCCAGCCTCTGCTCCCTGTGGGACAACCTCCTAAAGAGAGAGGGAGCCTCACCAGTTACATCTGAAGCTAAGATCCCTGCCAACAGAGACAGGAGGCGGGCATAGCCTCCACCATCATATCTTGGGCTATCCTCCCCTTTGGGACTCAACAATGCTGTCCTTGCCACCAGGGGACAGCTGTTCCCTGAGGTTGGCCTGGGCCATGTGCCCACACAATCCTCTCACTGGGAACACCTCCTCAACAAATGTTGGCTGATAATTCAGCAGGGGACTACAGTGAAATATCTCCCATGCTCACTCCAAAGCAACCTCTCACTTGTCAAAGTCCCAGAGGACCCCTACTTAACTCAGACTCTTATCAGGGCAACATGGCCTCTGCAATATACCCAGAATCAATTCCACTCTATGGCTCACTGCCAAAAAAAAAAAAAAAGACAGTCAGGGCAGCCTGGCAGAGAGAGTCATAAAAACGTAAGATATGCCATGCTGGGTCAGACCAAGGTCCATCAAGCCCAGTATCCTATTTTCAAAAATGGCCAATCTAGGTCACAAATATCTAGCAGTTTCCCCAAAAGACACAGGTTCCATAATGCCTATATTTGTTGTTTACCTGTGCTTCAGGTACTGGGGAACATTACCAGTACAGAGTTCTCCCTTGTCTCACCACAGTTCGACGCAATGACGAGCCAATCTCTGTCTCTTTAACTTGGGAGGACTGGGCAGTGACCCAGCATACCATAATCCTTCTGTCCTCCTTGGGGCTCCCTGGTGAACCACCAGAGATCTCACCCCCACTCACAATGACTGGGCTTCATTGGTGGAGCTGACATTGACACCACACTATCCAAGGCACCTCCTCTGCAACATCGAAGAGATGCCATCTCCAAAACACACCTAACAGAGCGTATTCTCGACCCAGCAGGGCATCTCCTAAACCCTATGAACTACCTTGCAGAACCTGCTACACTCCCTGAGCCATGGTGGTGTCCAGACCAGTCACACTCTGGCAAAGCTACACAACTGCCGATGGCGGAACAGATACCTCTGGCAAAGCTATGTAGATTCCGATGGCAGAACCGATACCCACAGCTGTCCATGCTCATTCTTCGATACGGGGTGACAGGCTTTCACCGTGGTGACCCCGCAGAAGAATCTTACACAAGGCAGCCCTCCAGCAATCAACCCAGGTCAATCAGTCGTTACCACAGATGCCTCAACAGCGGGATAGGGGTCACTCTAGAGACTTGGATAGTGAGGGAACAGACATCCACATCAACCGGCTAGAACCCTGTGCAATCCTATACGCACTCCACCGTTTCAGGACCACGTCACCAGTGCCACTGTCCCATTCCAGACAGTCAGCAAGGTGGCAATAGTTTCATAGCAGCAAGCAAGGGGAACAGATTCCTGCTCCACTCCCCTGCTAGGAGGCTCTCAAACTCTGGGCTTACCCCGTCCAAGAGATGCCTGCCCGGGACATTAGGGGAGCTGGCGAACAGACTCAGCTGTCAGCTGAACCCGCATATAGGTACTCTCAAACCTCAACCCTTGGACATCCTCTCTTCTAAAGTGGGAATGACCACAAATCGATCTGCTTGCCACACGGAGAACACAGAGTACACCCCGTTGAAATGGACAAAACCAGGCCATCCTCATGGTGCCCACTGGCAGAGAATGATATGGTTTCCCTACCCCAGATCTTGTCACTCAGAACGGTGGGGATCCTCTGCCTCTCAACCGGCAGTCACCACCAGACAACATGGAGATTGTGAGCCGAACTCTTTGACAGGTAGAAATTGTGTCCTGCCCCTGTTGTCTTTCTACCTTCTGGTGTGCAATGAATGAAGCTGCCAGCGAGGCTCCCATCAGCACAAAGTCCTACAGATTGAAATGGTGGGCACTTCAGTGCTTGGAGCACGCCATGGCAGCTGCCCCACCCCCTCCCCGGAGCACACCACGACAACTGGACCCTTTTCCTGCTCAGTTCCCCAGTACCTCACCTGTCTGGACCTCACTTCACTCTTGTCTAAAGATGCAACATACAGTCCACCCATGTGCACCCACCCACGATATATGACTGCTCCGATGACAGCCCCGCTGCCAGCTTATGGAAGTCCTTCCAGCCACTGCAGACACAGAACTGAGGCAAAACTATAGTCCTGGTAGCGATCATTTCAGCCAGACATATCGTACTACAAGCCCTGGTGGCACACCCGCCACACATGCTGCGTGCTATCGTATCGGGACAGAGACACCCTTCAGGTTGTCCCTAAGGTGGCATATGACTTCCGCATTAGCCAGGCCATAGAACTTCCATGCTCCACTTGGAACCCCACACCTCCAGGCCCCATACCCTGGACAGCATCTGGGCAGCAGAGGTCCCATACCCTGCACAACATCAGGGCCTTACACACCTACATGCCCAGGACATACACAGCTACCAAAGTGGTCAAATTTCTTAGAGCAAAATAACAGATGAGCATAAAACAATATTGCTCTAATAGCAACTCGAGAACTATACCTAATAATATGTTCCCCAAAAATTAACCAACTGGTCTCAGACTTCCTTGGAGCTACGGCCTTAATTTATCATCAACCAAATGCTCCATTGATGCAAAATGGAGCATTTGGTTGATGATAAATTAAGGCCGTAGCTCCAAGGACGTCTGAGACCAGTTGCTTAATTTTTGAAGAACATATTATTAGCTATAGTTCTCGAGTTGCTATTAGAGCAATATTGTTTTATGCTCATCAGGACATACGCAGAGCAGCGCACCAGGGGACACAACTCTTCATCTCATGTGACCCCAACAAACCTGGCCACCTGGGCACCAGCAAACCCTATCTCTAGGGATTCCGTCTTCATCAGTTACTGCCTCGACCAGGCAGGTGCACAAGCCGCGCCAAGGAGTACAAGATGCGCAAAGGGTAAGTGCACATCGGCTCTGGGCAGGGACCACCACCATTGCCAGCCTGCGCCCTGTACTGGGCTGACATGCAAGGCCGCCACCTCTGCAAGGCCCCCAGTGCATACCTTACAAGGACATGGCTGACATCTGCAAGGCCGCTTGGTCCCCAGTGCACACCTTCCAAGGACACTACTGCTTAGATCTCACAGCTTGGACAAATGCATCCTCCGGCAAAGAAGCCACAGCAGTCTAAACTGCTACCTCCTGCTCTGACACACAAATCCACTCATGCCTGATGCGGTACTGGTGCGCTATCTTTGGCATTACTATTGTTGCACAGCCGTTGATGTCAACACTCTTGCCGCTTTTGCTTGTTGAATCTACCTCTCTGCAGCTGCTTGAAGGGACTTTCCCATGGGATTTATTCACTGCTGCCACACGTGTGCCTATTGTGACTGCATGCTTACACATTCATTGTCACTGTCATTGCACACGGCGTATTTTGTGCTGCACGCATGCATGTTCATCTACACGCTGCCCCCTTTTGCTTCCATCAGCATCGTGTTCCAAGTGCGCAATGGCCTTGCCCTACCTAACGGTGATGTTCCAGGCTACGCCAATAAGGCGTTCGGCCCGGGGAACTGTCCCCATTGCATCTGACCGGGGCGGGGCTTCAGCCTTCCCCCATCCACCACAGTACATGGCAACTGGGGAGGTACTAAGTGTGGCTGACTCGTCCTGCTTGTCCTAGGAGAATGCGAGGTTACTTACCTGTAACAGGGGTTCTCTGTGGACAGCAGGATAAGTCAGCCGCACGTACCTGCCCACCTTCCCTAGAAGGGGGTTGGCCTCCGGCCCCGGTGCCCACCTCCTAGCAGCAAGGGCTCAGCTAGTGATGTACTGGCTAGCTAGGGGTGGGCAGGGGGGAGGGGTAGGGCCAGTTGGAGCATGTTCAGAAGAGCAAAAGCCCTTATGAGCTATGGAGAGTACGTCTCGGCGCCGTCGGATGATATCACCAAGTGTGGCTGACTTAACCTGCTATCCACAGAGAATCCCTGTTACAGGTAAGTAACCTTGCTATTCCAGAAACCCTCCCTCCTGGCTCCTCTCTCTGCAGGTACTTTGCTTCCTGGGATAAAGCATGGAGCAGGGCCACACCCTTCCCAGGCATTCTCCAGCTTTTCTCCAAGGGTTTAAGTTCTTATCAGAGCCATACATCCCTTGTGCTAAGCTTGACTAGGGAGTTTCCCTGCGGGGGATGGGGAGTTTCTTCACACCATCACACTCCTGTTAAGTATTACCATCTCCAACTTCTTTGAAACTGTGTGTATCACATGTGGGCGCATTGAGAACAGTCCTCGGTGCTGTAGTCGGGTCCCAAGCAGCGCAGGCAAATGTCGTGTGTGTCCGTGACGCTCATCTTGTGCTTGCAGCGTGTGCATTTTTTAAAACCTGGTTTCGGCATTGTATTTCTTGATTTTAGTCTTCGATTATATTAGAGGAGAGCAGATTCTGTCTTGCTGGCAAGGCGGAAGGAAGAAGACTGGCCGGCTAGGGGGCGGGCCGATGAGGTGGGCTACCTGGGTGTGCTCAGAAAGGTTCACCTTTCTGAGCTCTGGAGAGCACTTCCGTATCTATGGCGCCACCGGAGGACGTCACCAAGTGTGGCTGACTTATCCTGCTGTCCATGGAGAACCCTGGTTACAGGTAAGTAACCCCGCTATCTCTGTCTTGTCATTCCTCTGTGTGTGTGTGTGTGTGTGTGTGGTACTCTCTCTACTGCTGCCTATATAGTCCCACAGGTGCTCCTTGTGGTCTTTGGCAAGCCACTTAACCCTCCATTGCCCATGTTCCCTGTAAGTATTAGTGTATGTGTCTCATATCCCCTCGTGTTAAATGTATCCCCCAATTGTGTTGTGACCACTTTGATTGAAGGATAAGGTGGTATACAAAAGTGTCTAAATAAATAAAATAAATATGTCTTTATCTCCTTTCCTCTGTTTTTTTTTCAAGCATATGGTGTGTAATTTCCATGTGCCCATAGTTCTGTTGGGGTAATTTTCAAAACAAAAGCACACACATGATTTTGCTTTAAAACTCAGACGAAGTTTGTGTAGGAAAACCTTTGCGCCACAAACGTTTGTGTACACTTCTTGCTTATGCGGGCAGTTGTAAATTTACCCTTGAAACGTATTGCTAGTCTAAAGGTATCACCTTTTATTTTTATTCACCAACCTTTATTTCTGTACATTTAAGTGAACTAACATGGCAACTGTAGTATATTAATGAAGACACTGAACAACAACTTAATAAATAGTCCAGTCCTGTACAAGGCAGGACACCGGGCCATCTTGCGTTGATAAACAGCTCTTAGTCCATCACTTGCCTTGTACATGCTGCAGAATCACTTATCATTGCAATGATGATGTTTGCTACCATGTGAGTTAGATCATGTGCTTACAAGGTCCCTGGCCTCAATGGCTTACAGTCTTAAGCATATGTAATGCACTCTGCTCTTGGTTAGTTTCTGCCAGAATGGAGAACAAAGCCAGGGTCTCGTGAGCTTACAGTGTCTTGTTCTGATCTCAATGGCATACTTCCAGCACTCCAGGGCTCACATCCTAGGAGTGGAAAAGATTGGAACCAACAAGAGGGGGTGAAGACATTTAAATGATATATATAATGTAAAATAGGTAATTTAAATATTAATAGGAAATATATGGAAGCTTTTAATGTTTTGGCTTATTGTTCCAGCCCCCTGAGCTGTATAAATATCATGTAGAGAGAGAGAGAGAGAATGTTATCATTGGGTTCGCGAGTGCTACAACTTTGATGGAGGCTGTAAAAACTGGTCCAGAACTGTATTGTCTTTAGGACTGTCCCAGTACAATAAGGCATCATAGAACCTGAGCAGTCAAAGTTCGGATGCTTCCTGGATGAGAGGGGCAATATGACATCGTCAAGCTCAAGAAAACAAAATGGCCGCCATATATAGAGAGGTAACAAAATAAATAATTTGGTAAAATAATTCAAACTTAATGGCATAAAGAATTTTGTCTGGGTCTTTGTTATTGTTAAACAGGATTATGTAGGAAGGGGTCACAGAGATCAGTCTTTGTGGACGTGTCCTTCAATGAATTATCCAGACTAGCATCAGCGCTAGGGCAGAAAGGAGGGAGATTTGGAGTGGACCAGCTGCGGTGTTGCACAAATCTGTGCCACAGCAGGATGCTTGCACATTGTACTCTTCGTCCTTCACTGTCTTCTTGGTGTAATTAAGGCATCGAAATGCCTCCAGGCAGCCCCGGGCAAAGATTGTGGCCTTGTTACCTAAAAGAGACAGAAAAATTTGTTTACACCTATTGCCATCCTGATGAATACAATGCCTCCTAAAAGTGAGCCTTGCCCCACCTCTGATGGTATCTACTGATCCTTTAAATGGTGACATCATCAGTAGAGGATAGTGTGGTCTTTGGTTAGGTCAGGAAATGAGATTCGGATGCAACTGGAGGGGGTGCCATCAATGATTTTGCCACCTGAACCAGGTCATTAGGGATAGGCTGAGACAGTCCTAGTTTTGTTTCCCATTGCATGCTAGGATTTGTTTTCTGCTTTTCTTACAGAGATTGGAAGTATAAGCCTTATAGATGCAAAAATAAGGTGAAGGTGGAGGAAACCAGGATTGGGTCAGTCTGTGTCGGCTAACGAAGAGCTATCTGGGGATGGTCTTGAAAAGGTCAAGCTCTTCTCTGCAGGCTGACCACTATAGGGTACCCACCAATGCACTTTCATTGTTCAGTGCTGGAATAGTCCCAGGGTACATGGTTACATAAGAACATAAGAAATGCCATACTGGGTCAGATCAAGATCCATCAAGCCCAGCATCCTGTTCCCAACAATGGCAAATCCAGGTCACAAGTACCTGTCAGGTTCCCAGAAAGTTATACAGGTTCCACAATGCTTGTCCTATGGTAAGTAGTGGATTTCCCTGGGCCTTTTTAATAATGGTTTGTGGACCTTTCCCCATTGTAACTATGGATTTGTCCTGTCTGAAGAGGGGACCGGTGTACACCACGTCTGTGGATAATAACGCAGGTCAACCTGAGCAGGCTGCTCCAGTTCTGGGTTTGATTCCCATTGCATGCTGGGAAAATGAAAACTACAAACCCATGCTTGAAGTGGGATAAAATCTGAAATGGATCAGCCTTTTCTGTGGTCTTTGTACTTAGCAATTCATTTGTAGGCATTGTGAATCGCTTTGCTTGACTTTCGAGCTATAAAGGCAGTAAATGCATTTTTAATAAATAAAGTAGGACTGCCAGCCCTCAGTCTTCTGTCCCCTTTCTTGGCAACATGACGGTGCAGTCATGGTTCCCTGAAGCAATACTTCCACAGTGCAGTTCTGCTCGGACACATAGGGGCCGATGCTCAAATAGAGAAAAATGTCCACCAAAGGCCAGTGAACGTATTGCTACTCAGATTTCCGGATGCTATACAGATAGTATTATACCAGCAATCCCATGAACTGGCCCGATATCATCCATATGGTCAATAGATGGAGGGAGGACGGGTTGTGAAAATTGTCCAGACAGCAGTGATTTTCAGCCACTATCCAAATAAGTCATGGGGTCAATATTCTAAAAGTAAAGCAGTAGCCGTTATCCAAATAAATGCCCTATCCATCAATTTTCAGCAGCACTATCTGGCCACCGGCATGGAATATCTGGGTCGGCTAGATAGCAGTGAAGCTCACCGGGTAATAATACTATTCAGCCACTGTCCAGTTAGTTTTGGCGGAGAAAGTTACGACAGCCTTTAAGGTGCCTATAGTTTGCCGCCGATGGATAACTGGGCAGCGGCTGAATATCGCTAGCCAGCTAATATCGAGACGCTTAGCAACGGCACTCTCCCCCTCGCCGCAATTAACGCTCAAGTAATTGCTTTGCATATTGGGCCCAAGGACTACAAATATCACGCTGTTTTGGGGATGTAAGTTCAAACCCAGGATTGGCAAAAAATCTCCCTCCTGGAAACCGGTAAATGACAGCTCTGACTGAGCCACACGGAGATGTGATGACTTCCATGCAATCACACTGTACATGGTCTGTGCTGAGTTGGAAGGCAGGTGGAAAGAGCGGGCGGGATGCTATCCCTTCTCTAGAAAATTGTATTGTCTTACTGGCTGTCAGAGAATAGGCGGCACAGGTCTCATTGTCCGCACACAGCATCTTGACCGGGTGACAGGGCAGTGTGGAAACGTCACTGTTCACTGTGACTTGGTAGCGGTAGCACACTAGGGCATTCCCTGTAGAAAACATAAGCAGAAAACATTACAGAGCGCCCTATGGCTCACCTCCTAAAAATCAATCAAGGTGATACAACGCAGACCACATGCATGTGATAGATATGGAACAGCTTATGTAAAATACAGGTGACAGGCTTTTTAAAACAAAATACAACATACAGGTTCCAACTATGCCCAACACCTCTTAATATTGAACAGCAGGTATCCACATGAGGCTCCACTGATTTTTAACCAGCTAATTTTCTCTTGGGGTCCTCTCACCCCTCCTTCCTTTCCAAAGGGAAATTAGAGAAATTAGGGCGCAGTGGGAGATGAGAAGGGCAGGGCCGGTGATACCATTAGGTGAACTACTGTAAGTGATTGCCTTGAGTGACAAGCCTTCAGGGGTGCTCTTGCCACTGCTATCACCCCTCATCAGGACTTACAGTGATGGCAATGGACTGAAACAGCCCCACGGTGCTTACCTTCAAACCTCAGCACCACGGGGCTGTTTGCTTCAACTCCACCAATGCTAACTTCCTGTTTGCATAGGGGCAGAAGTGGCTTCCGCCCCCATTCAAGTGCTCCCCACAGAGTAAGCGCAGACTCCATTGGCCAGACAGTAGAATGACATTTGTTTATTTGCACACTCTCTTTAAATTGGGATCTGACTGGTGACTAATAGTGTTAAAAAAAAGACTCCATGATGATTTTGGAGTTAAACTATGCTGTATGAGACCGGAGCTGCTGAACTGCTGAAGAACTGTTTGGTGAGGTTTGTGTGAATATTGAGGAACAAATTGGGAAGAAGAGCAAAATGGACTATAAAAGATAAGCTGGAATTGCTCCCCTGAGACAGAACTTTTGATAACAGGAGTCGCATCATGGAGTTTATACATTATGTGATATTTAAGACAATGTAGCACATGAAGATTTCAGTGGTGACAGATAAGATTTTTTTTCAGTGGCAATATAGTATTCCAGTAAGAATTTTAAAATTGATTATAGAGCTGATAAGCAAAACAAATATATATGAAAATTGAAAAGGTTTTCCAGCTAATGCTAAGCTGGAATTAACAGATAAACCGTCTCGACAAAAAATAATTTTATTCAAGGAGGATATTGGGTGGTTTAACAGGATAGTAGGAAGAAGCAGATGTACAGGATTGCTGCGTCAATGGCGCCAGACTCACCATGGCAATCCTAACAGAACAGGGTTAGTATAGAATCAGCAGGCAGCACCGTGGTCAGTAAACAGACTCAGGTTGGGGCAAGCAGAACAGGATCGGAACCAAAAGGCAAGCAAAGGTCAGCTACAATAGACCAGCAGAAGAAGACACCCAGGACCTCATTATACGTGAGACCTATCCAAGGTTGAAGTAGAAGGGGAGTTCCCGAGTCTAAACAGATGCAGGGGACCAATCAGAGAAGATGCATTCTCAGAGAACCAATTAAGCCAAGGTGCATCATTAGAGGACCAATCAGAGCAAGTTGCATCATTAAGACGTGACTAGGGACAACATAAAAGGAAGAAGCCAAACTCACTTCCAATGCGAGGAGAGCATCCCAGAAAATAAATATGTGACAGTAGACAAGCAAGGAACGAGAGAGAGCTGGTGGAGGGTGGGGAGGCTTGAATGGTGCATCACTCAAACATTCTTTAATATTCTGTTGGTTTGGAAATAGAATTACATGACACCATTACATGTCACTGACTAGGTTTCAAAGGATGGCTTTACTATGGGCCCCTGCCATAGACTCGCATTTACTTATTTTCTGAACCCCCCTTCCCCAATAGAATCTCATTCACTCTTTCCATGCCCTCCCCCACCGACCCCAAGATCTTTTGTTCATGCCTTTCCCCTCACACTTCACCTCTGCGAAAGTAACATAGGGAAAACTCCATCCACCATGCAGGCTCAGATATAGCATAGAGAAAACCAACGCTCCCTCTCGGCAGTATGGAAGTCCTCCGCCCACATTCCTGCCAGTGGAGGGGGAGGCGCCTCAATATTGCGTTTTCAGTCATAAGGAGCAGGCAGGTTCTGTAGGATTCCCAAGAAACCCATCTGTTTCTTGCAACTGAAAACATGATATGGAAGCATCCCCCCCCCCCCCCCCCGTCGGCAGGAATGCAGGAGGGCAGAAGACTCCCACACAGTTCAGAGGGAATTTTGGAGAAAAGTGCCATTCACTGTCTTAGCCACAATCCCCAGATGCCTCCTTGCTGCCTCAAAGGATTAGAATCGTCCTAGGTCCAGGCCTCAGTAGTTACAGCTCTCAGAGACTATAGCTGAGCTCTTGGCTTCTAGTTTAGTTTTCTCCTGCTTGGAGTAAGATCCTCATTTTTCAAAGGCCAAGAACCACACGGGATGGCACCTGCCTTTTTTTCCAGCCTAAAAAGTTGTCCAAGGTTTCAATCCTCCACTTACTAGTCAGGTGAAAATCAACTTTCCCAGGAAATGCATTCCTGAAGCCTTCTCTCAGTCTCTCCAGCATATATACCAACATATCTCTCTCTGTCTTTCTCACCCTTACGGCTGTATTACTGTGTGTGTGTGTGTATAGTTAGATTTGATTTTAACTTGTTTAACTTCATTCCATTTCATGTTATAAATAGTATTTCTACTATACTGCACCCTCAATACAATGTAAAATATATCCACAATCCTACAATAGAAACATTACAATGTAAAAATTACAATGTAAAAAACATCCATTCAGAGACCACCCATCACCTTACCCATCCAACTGGGAATGCACTCAAATGCTTCCGAAACCTTTCCTCCTATCTTACATCCTCTCAAATAGCCACGTTTTCAGCTTTCTACGGAAGCACATATAACTCTCTTCCTCCCTCAGTCATGTCGAATGGAAGAATTGGTGTTTCTGTTGAATGTTTTCAGATATGTCTCTGGTTATCTTGTATTCTGTCTCTAATGCCCTTATTTTAATTGCTTTATGGACTTATGTAAACCATTTTGAATGGCTCTGGTCATAAAGATGGTATAAAAAGCTTTTTAAATCAATCAATCAAGGGGCATACTTTTCCAAAGTTCCAGCGGCCGAAACTTACTTTTCCTCAGTACCCCCGCTATCGACACCAATAGGGCATCCTGGATAGATCGCAAAGCTCTCTTTGGCTTGAACCAAGACACCCAATTTACTAAAAAAGGCTGGTTCCAGTCCCAGTAAGGCATGAAACACTACCATCAAACATCTGAATTGTGCTTGCTCCTTAATAAGGAGCCAAAGCAACAACAGAAGCCTAGCATTCTGCCTTCTCTTACGATATTCACAGATCACTTTAGTCGTCGTGTTTTGTACCACTCTTCCTGGCAAACCCATATATAAATAATCAGAACACTCCAATAAGGGAAGTACACAGATCCACACCAACGCTCTAAAATCCTCTTGTGTCAGAAGCCCTCTCAACTTTCAAACTTCCTCTAATTTCCAGAAACAACACCCAGGCTACACTTGAGACCTGACATTCCAAGTCGCCCAGTCCATTTATTTATCATGACTCTTATATAGCACAAATCTTATACACCCTACGTGGTTTACACAGAGGTTTATGAAATAATCAATAAGGCTTTCAGTCTATGCAAACTGACCCCCTGATCGATCATCTTCTCTATTTCTTGTACTTCCTCTCCATCCATTTTCCATCGTAATGGGAGCATTGGGTCATTAAAACATGTAAACCCGCAGCAGCTCCCTCTTTCACCTGTTCAAAACTAGGCCACTCCCTTCAACCTACTGCACTATTCTCTCCATTTTTTCCTTGTCCCCTCCACTTAGGATGATAATCTGCACATCATTAGCATATATAAATGCTAGCAGTCCCAAAGAGTGGATCAGAGCCCCCAAAGGTCACAAAAAAATATATTAAACAGCATCTGGGATAAGGCCAAACCTTACAGTGCACCACAATCCACCTTTCTCAACTCAGACAGCAAACCGTGTACCAGATCCCCACTACTCCTGTCAAACTCACCTCCAAACCCTTCTCAACAACAACAGGCAGAGAACCAGATCACTTGCACCAGACATGTCCAATAATATAAGACACACTGCCTCCTTATTGAAGTTTCTCAGTCCTGAAGCCTGCCTGTGACTGATCTAATCAACCTGTTCCTTATGATCAGACCATGGGATCTCTAACATAGAATAAACCTTCAAAGCTAACTACTATAACCCAGCCCCGGAGCCAAAGACCAGATCTATAGTATGGCTTCCAGTGGGTGTAGCTCCTGATACTGTGATGGAAATCCATAGTCTCCAAAGCCTCCAACCAACTCTGGACCCTTTGATCATCACTGACATGGATATTAAAATTTCCTGCAGGAGTCAATCTAGAAAACCATGAAGCCGTCTCCCCAATCATCTCTAATAAACTCTTCATATTCCCCTCGGGAGCAGAACAAATGAATAAACCCCATTCCCTCTTTAGTTCAACTTCAACAACATCTCTCCCCAACCATGACCCACCCAAGTCTGAAATATCTGCATCTGTTCATCTGCTTTAAAAACGTGCAGACTCCCTCCCCCTACCTCCCACTTGAGGTTAAAACGACCAGTGGTATAGTCAAGAGGGGGTCTAGGTAGGCCATGGCCTGTCCAGTGTGACATCAGATCTACCCAGTCAGTAGCAGCAGAACAGTCGAATGAGATGAGAACTGGAGGTGGTATCAACATTTACACTGCCTTGTGCCACCCATGTTAATCCCAAACCCATCCAAAATATCAGTCCTGGCTACACTACTGGAGACAACCACTGCATTTTAGCCAACCTCCATCCCTTGCTATCATGCCCTGTAAACAAAACTAAATCTGGTTGGTTACTTTGAATAAAATCATGAAAAATAGGAAGCTCGTAAGAACAAAAGAACATAAGATATACTGGGTCAGACCAAGGTCCATCAAGCATAAGAACATAAGAACATAAGAACATAAGATATGCCATACTGGGTCAGACCAAGGTCCATCAAGCCCAGCATTCTGTTTCCAACAGTGGCCAATCTAGGTCAAACGTAACTAGCAGTTTCCCCAAGGGACACAGGTTCCACAATGCTTGTACTGGTTCAAGAATTGATATCCTGGGTCCCTTCTTAATAATGGTTTATGGACCTTTCCTCCAGGAACTTGTCCAAACCTTTTTTAAACCCAGCTACACTAACAGCCTTTACTACATCCTCCGGTAACAAATTCAAGAGTTTGATTACACGTTGAGTGAAAAAATATTTTCTTTTATTAGTCTTAAATAGTTTACCCTGTAGCTTCATTGCATGTCCCCTAGTCTTTCCATATTCTGATAAGGTAAACAATCGATCTACGTTTACCCGTTCCACTCCGTTCATTAATTTATAGACTTCTATCATATCTCCCCTCAGCCGTCTCTTCTCCAGGCTAAAGAGCCCCAACCTTTTTAGCCTTTCTTCATAGGAGTAGACTTCCATCCCCTTTACCATTTTGGTGGCTCTTCTCTCAACCTTTTCTAAAATCGCTATATCCTTTTTAAGATACGGCGACCAGAATTGCACACAATATTCAAGGTGCGGTCTCACCATGGAACGATATAGAGGCATTATAATATCTTTTGTTTTATTTTCCATTCCTTTCCTTATCATACCTAGCATTCTATTTGCTCTCTTGGCCGCCGCTGCACACTGGGCCGAGGGTTTTAACAAGGTATCCACAATGACGCCTAAATCTTTTTCCTGGGTGGTGGTTCCTAATATGGAACCTTGCATCGTGTAACCATAGTTTGGGTTGTTCTTCCCTAGGTGCATAACCTTGCACTTCTCCACATTAAATTTCATCTGCCATTTTGATGCCCAGTCTTCCAATTTATCAAGATCCTCTTGCAATTTTCCACAATCCTCCTGGGTTTTAACAACTTTAAATAGTTTTGTGTCATCTGCAAATTTGATAACCTCACTTGTTATTCCACTTTCCAGGTCATTTATGAATATGTCAAAAAGCAGCGGACCCAGCAGAGATCCCTGGGGTACCCCACTATTCACCTTTCTCCATTGGGAAAATTGGCCATTTAGCCCTACCCTCTGCTTTCTATCTTTTAACCAGTTCCTGATCCACAGTAGTACACTGCCTCCTATCCCATGACTCTTTAGTTTTGCCAAAAGTCTCTCATGAGGGACCTTGTCAAAGGCTTTCTGAAAGTCCAGATGCACAATATCAACCGACTCACCTTTGTCCACCTGTTTATCCACTCCTTCAAAAAAACATAACAGATTAGTAAGACAAGATCTTCCTTGTCTAAAGCCATGTTGGCTGTCTCCCATTAGGTCGTGACTATCTACATGCTGAGTAATGTTATTCTTTATGATGGTTTCTACCATTTTTCCCGGTACTGATGTCAGGCTCACCGGTCTGTAGTTTCCCGGATCACCCCTCGAACCCTTTTTAAAAATTGGTGTTACATTGGCGATCCTCCAATCCTCAGGTATTAGAGATGATTTTAATGATAGTTCACAGATTACTGATAGCAGGTCTGCAATCTCAAATTTCAGTTCTTTCAACACCCTTGGATGTATACCATCCGGCCCAGGTGATTTGCTACTCTTCAGTTTATCTAATAGTTGTAAGACTTCTTCCCGATGTATCGATATTTCCTTCAATTCTTCCACACCTTTAAATACCACTTCAGTCATGGGTAACATCCCTACATCTTCCTCAGTAAAGACCGAAGCAAAGAATTCATTCAGTCTCTCCGCTATCGCCTTGTCGCCTCTTAGTGCTCCTTTAACCCCTTTATCATCTAATGGACCAACTGACTCTCTCACAGGTTTTTTGCTACGAATGTACTTGAAAAGGTCTTTATTTCGCGTTTTTGCTTCCGCAGCAAGCTTCTTCTCAAATTCTCTCTTTGCCTGCCTTATCAATGCCTTGCATTTGACTTGCCAGTGCTTGTGCTGTTTCCAGGTTTCATCGTTTGGCTCTTTTTTCCATTTCCTGAAAGATGCTTTTTTGGCAACAGCCTCTCTGACCTCACCTTTAAACCATGCTGGCAGTTTTTTGGACTTCCTTCCACTTTTCTTAAAGCGTGGAATACAGCTGGTCTGGGCTTCCAAGATAGTATTTTTGAACAACACCCAAGCTTGATGTACGTCTTTAACCTTTGCAACTGCTCCTTTTAGTTTTTTCTTAACTGTTTTCCTCATTTTATCATAGTCTCCCTTTCGAAAGTTAAAGGGTAGTACTGTGGATTTCCTTACTATCCCTCCTCCACTAATTAAATCAAAGGTGATCATGCTATGATCACTATTGCCAAGTGGCCCCAACACCCTTATCTCTTGCACTACATCTGGTGTTCCACTAAGGACTAGGTCTAATATTGCTTCCCCTCTGATTGGTTCATGAACCAGCTGCTCCAAGAAGCAGTCATTTATTTCATCTAGGAACTTTATCTCCCTAGCATGTCCTGTTGTGACACTGACCCAGTCGATGCCGGGGTAATTGAAATCACCCATTATTATTACTGCACTGTAACTTTTGCTAGCTTCCTTGATTTCTTTGAGCATTTCATCATCCATTTGTTCATTCTGGCCAGGCGGACGATAGTACACCCCCACTGCCATCGCCTTCCCCTTTTTACATGGAATTTCAATCCATAGAGATTCTACAGCAAATTTTGTTTCTTGCAAAACTTTAATCCTTTCTGACTCAATGCCCTCTCTAACATAGAGCGCAACCCCTCCACCAATTTGGTCAGCTCTATCATTACGATATAGTTTGTACCCAGGTATCACAGTGTCCCACTGGTTGTCCTCCTTCCACCATGTCTCTGATATTCCAATCATATCTAACCTCTTGTTTAGTGCTATATATTCTAACTCTCCCATCTTGTTTTGTAGACTTCTAGCATTTGCATACAAGCATTTTAGAGACTGTATTTTATTCATATTAATTTGGCTATTGGTAGACATGGGTAATTTGGGATCTTTAAGTTCTGTCTGCTCCATACTCGAGGGCATTTGGGCTACTTTACTCTTTTTTGGAACCTCTCTGCTTTTTGTAGTATCCTTCAAGGATACATTCTTCCGAACCATGCGCTCTTGGGCGACTGTCGGCTTTCCCCTATTATCTAGTTTAAAAGCTGCTCTATCTCCTTTTTAAAGGTTAATGCCAGCAGCCTGGTTCCATCCCGGTTAAGGTGAAACCCATCCCTTCGGAAGAGCCCCTCCTTTCCCCAGAATGTTCCCCAGTTCCTAACAAATCCGAACCCCTCATCTCTGCACCATTGTCTCATCCACGCATTGAGACTCCGGAGCTCTGCCTGCCTTTTGTGTCCTGCGCGTGGAACGGGAAGCATTTCGGAGAACGCTACCCTGGAAGTTCTGGATTTCAACTTCCTACCTAAAAGCCTAAATTTAGCTTCCAGAACCTCCCTACCACATTTTCCTATGTCATTGGTACCGACATGTACCAAGACAGCAGACTCCTCCCCAGCACTATCTAAGACCTTATCCAGGTGGCGTGTGAGGTCCGCTACCTTCGCACCAGGCAGGCATGTTACCAGGCGATCCTCACGTCCACCAGCCACCCAGCTATCTACATGCCTAATGATCGAATCACCAATTATAACTGCTGTCCTAACCCTTCCCTCATGGGCACTTGGCCCTGGAGAAACCTCCTCGGTGCGAGAGGGGTTTACATCACCTGGAGGACAGGTCCTAGTTACAGGATCACTTCCTGCCACACCAGGGTGATGCTCTCCTGTCACGTGACCTCTCTCCTCCATGGCAACAGGGATGCTGCCAGACTGGAGGTGGGACTTCAGGACTATATCCCTGTAGGTCTCGTCTATGTACCTCTCTGTCTGTCTTATGTTTTCCAAGTCTGCTACTCTAGCCTCTAGAGAACGGACTCGTTCCCTGAGAGCAGAGAGCTCCTTGCACCTAGTGCACACGTAAGACCTCTCACCAGCTGGGAGAAAATCATACATGTGACACTCAATGCAAAAGACTGGAAAGCCCACATCCCGCTGCTGGACTGCTGTCTGCATCTTAGTTTTAAGTTTGTGTTTAGATCTTTAAGTTCTTTATGTACTAAAGGGTGCTATGGATTTTTATACCACTAAATCTGTACCTAAAAAGTTTAATATACCTTGTTCACCTGAAGCTTAATTAATCTCAGGTCCTTAGTGTATGACTGATTTGGGTAATGAGCTTCACCTGAGAGCACCTCCTGTCTTTTAAGTTGTGCAAGTACCTATAAAGCTGTGATTATCCCAGGGGAGGGTGGGTGTGGGGAGGGAGGGAGGGATATAACACTTATTAAAAAAGGGCTGCTACACAGTACCTTGTCCTGTGCCGCTGAGGTAAGCTATATTCTGATTTGATTTAAATTATAGCTCTTTGCTGCTACTAGGCTCTAACCTATTAAGAAATTTAAACTACAAGCTCTCTGCTGGATTCTAAATTTAACCAGAAAGCTTTCTTCTGTGTTTTAATTTGAAACTAAAAGTACTTTGCTGATGCTAGGCCCTGAGTGACTATGAAATTTAAACTACAGCTGTCTACTGGGTATGAAAGGTAACCAGAAAGTTCTCTTCTGTGTTTTAAATTGAATCTTAAACTGTTGCTACTAGGCCCTGACTGATTTAACAAAAAAAAAAAAATAGTGGGTTCACAGATTAATTAGCTTTAAAAGAAAAAAAAAATTCCTTTCAGAAAAATTCCCAGAGGTATATACTCACAATTTCAGATTTCTCTCCAGAAGTAACAGCCCCCCTTTCTAGTCCTTCAAGCCCAGTATCCTGTTTCCAACAGTGGCCAATCTAGGTCATACGTACCTAGTAGTTTCCTCAAAAGACACAGGTTCCACAATGCTTGTATTGGGTCAAGCAGTGATATCCTAGGTCCCTTTTTAATAATGGTTTATGGACCTTTCCTCCAGGAACTTGTCCAAACCTTTTTTAAACCCAGCTACACTAACAGCTCTTACTACATCCTCCGGTAACAAATTCCAGAGTTTGATTACACATTGAGTGACAAAATATTTTCTCTTATTTGTCTTAAATAGTTTACCCTGCATCTTCATTTACTATCAAACGGGCATTCAACACAAAAGCTACCAATACTATTAAAGCACCTCCTTCTCTTTCCCTTCTCCTTTATACCTTCCATTTATTCTCTTCCCCTCCACTGAAACCAGCCCCTCTAACCCGATATCTTCCTCTTCCCCACAAACATTCAGTCCTCCCTTAACCTCCTATCATTTCCCCCTGCAAGCACACTGTCAACAAAACCCACAACCCACAAAATTACCAATACAAGCACATCTCTTCAATCTTAATAGCTTTTCAAAGTGCTCATTAAGGCTCAAACCCCTTAAGCGCACCCCTTGAGTGCTCCGCAGTGGTGCACCACCATGTGGCTACTGTAGATATTAAAGTGGCCCAGGAGAACATGCTGGTACTGGTAAGTAGGTGAAACTGGTGAGATTTCCAGTGAGGGTGGGGTTAGGCAATGCTCTTCTGGACTTGGCTCTTCTGTTCATTGACATACCTGAACCCCACAGACACTGGGGAACTAGGTGACAGGAGGCCCTCTCACATGCACACTTGCTGGAACTAGCATCTTTCCAGACTCTATCCCTCTTTATCAGACTACTGCATTTATTTAAATGGCCCAGGAGAATGGTAAGTGGGTGGAGCTAGTGACTTTTCCAGAAGGGGCGGGATAAGGCACTATTAGATGCAGCCCTCTTGTCGAGTGACCTGCCTGAACCCCACAACCACCAAGGAACTAGGCAATAAGAGCCCCTCTCACTTGTACACGTCCTCAAGCTCGCTCGTCCCCACTCTGTCACTATACGGAATTCGCATGTCACGCCCCCATGTAGATCCCCAATTGCTATGTTTCACAGTATCAAAGTTTCTATGCTATAGAAACTGGAACGGCTTCTTCCATGGAAATGCAATGAGCCATATATATTTTTTTTTGGGGGGGGAGGGTAGGAGGGAGGAGAGGTTTTTCTCTGGAACCCCTGGTCCAATCTGGGTTACTTTCAAATTCAATATGTCTTTTCACCAATTATTCCTTATGCCAAATTTGATCCTGTTCAATTATATTTTCAGAGAATTATTTTGCCCCAGGTAGACAGACAGACATCATCAACTCCTTAGCTATTTCCAATAAATTGGGCTTGAAGGAATAAAAGGATTAGATAGAGCCCCCTCCCCTGAGAAGATGAATGAGCTGGAAGAGATGTCGAGTTTTCAGAAATTACAGAAGAAATTACATGAAATCTTACAGAGTACTGACACATATGAATACGGAAGCAACAACGGCTCTAAAACTTATACAGAGCAGGAACGAGGACCTAAGGATGTGGCTGACAGGAAAGGATTGGCAGGAAATTTGGAGCAGTGCCCACAGGATCTCAGTATTATTACAGGTCAACAAAAGCTCTTACAACAATTCAGTACAGGGTGTATAGATATGCAGTACTCTGAAAAAATTAAACCTGCAGCAAATTCAATCTGCTGGAGGTAATGTGGGCAGAGGGAGGCCTACGTAAACATGTGGCGGACATATCTGTTTATTCAAAAATTCTAGGAGGGAATTGAGGTGGAGATTGCAAATATAACCAAACCTCATGCAATCCTCCCGCCTAAATTCTGCCTGCTAGGAATATATGGGATGCAATGTGGACTTGGAATGGTACTAAGAAAGGTCTTTCAATTGCTTCATTCAGTAAGATATACCATAGTTCTGCAACGGAAGGGTAGGCCCAGGTTGTGCACTTGGAAGGTGCAGGACCAGATTATTGCAGAAGTGAAGAAAGTCATATTTTCCGATGATTCAGAGAGCTACCAGAAGGTTTGGAAACCCCCACAGGTCTTGCTACAACCTGTAATCTCTTGACGAAGCAAGATTAATGGCGAGAAACTTAAGGTTTTGCATTGTTAAGAATGAGGATCGTAGACTCATGATTGGACAGAAATGATATTGTAACAAACTACACATTTGGATTATTTGCAAAACTAAAACATTTTTATGAAAAAAGAGATAACAGAGCTGCAGCCAGTTATCATAATTTGCTGCTGAACTTATGCTGTTTAAACTCGAAACGGGCTCTGCCTGCATGGAAAAGAAACTCCCAGCACAACAGCAGCCATGCGGATTAAGTTACAATTAGTTCCCTTCTATTGCTTAATAGTCTCCACTATTGCATAATAGAATGCATTGTGACTTAATAATGCACGTTATTTGCCTGCACAGCCATAATCTTTAGGCAGTAATGAAGGAGGACATCCATGGATTCCTAGAATGCTGGTGGCTCGGGAAGTGGGGCTGTTACTGCCTGCTGTCCCCTCAGTCCTTTCAGCTCTCTTTCCTTCTTGCACTCTTTGCCCCCCATCATTTCTGCTCTCATGTTGATTTCTCCCTGGTTTCTCGGGGTGGAGGGAAGGAATAGAAGCAGGAGAATATAGGTAAAGAGAGGGGAGGGAGGGAGAGACTGAGGTGAAAAACATAAGGGATAGGAGGACTAGATCCGTAGGAAGGGAAAGAAGTGAAAGAGAGACCCAAAGTATGCTAATTAGTCTCATTCCAAATGAATATTAATTGTGACTATCCAGGCAGCCAGACTTGTTATGGGTACCTGAAGGCCGGATTTGGGAAGCACTCAACTAGGATTCAAATCTTCTCCATGTCGCATAGGAAAGGCTGGGCCAGTCTCCTGGTTTTGCCCCACTGCCTCTGCTTCTATTGAACATCCCACCAATGTGAGGGGATAGATGGGGTAAAAGTGGGACTGGATCAGTCTGTCCTTGCTGACCTGGAGTTACCCAGTGGTGACCCTATACCAGTGCTGGCTCGTGCACTAGGTGGCTGCCTAGGGCGGCAGACCTCTGTGGGTGGCACGGTGCAGCAGACCATGTGCTTCGGCTCACATGGCCTGCTGTTTCTGACCCACCTCCGACAGGAAGTTGTGTCGTAGGACGGTTAGAAGCGGCAGGCTATGTGTGCTGAACCACATGGCCTGTCGTGGGCTGTTGCCACCGCGCCAAACTGAGCCTTCTCCTCTCCACCGACCCCGTCGATGGAATTAGCAACAGCAGGGGGGGCAGTGACACAGCTTGGCTCGGAAAGGGTGGAGCAGCACGACTGGGGTTTCTGCCCAGGGCGGTGGGCGGCAGAACCCTTGGGCTGGCCTTGCCCTATACCACACACCAATTCTGTCTCCTAGCAATGGTTCCCAAACCAGTCCTGGGGGCTCCCAAGCCAGTCGGGTTTTCAGGATATCCACAATGAATACGCATGGCAGAGATTTGCATACAATGGAGCCACCGCAGCTCCATTCAGGAGCTGTGATCACCGGCCGACAAACAAATCTGTGATTCCATGCAGCCTGAACCCCAATCGGGCCTTCCTAGACCAGGATCGGGCTGTGGGGAACCCCCTGTGCTCCCTCAGCTGCTCCTCCGGGTCCCGCGCTGTGATCCCCTGCCATCCAGGGAGACTTTTTTCATCTTCTACATTAAAGGCCCCGGACGTACAGGGCCAACCTCTGAATCAGCCCTGTACATCCGAGGTCAGTCACCGCCCACTGCCCACCCTCGCTTCTCCCCCGGCCCACCCCCTCCCGCCCATGAACACAGCTCCCTGCACAAACCAGCAATGCGTGTGGGAAGCTCTATGCTTGGCATCACAATCCGGGCATTTAGCGGGTCTAGACAGCCAGATCGGATGTCCAGACACACTAAACACGGTTCGGAATGACCCTGTAAGAGAGCAATTTTATTTTTAGCCTATTTTATAAAGACACAAAGGCACCAATGTGTTTTTCTAAAATACTAAGTCAAATACAGCAGCAGTTGTGGCTACTTTGAGGTCACAGACATTTAGGCCTCCTGGGGAAGAGGCAAGAATGTTCGCAGGGAGAGTATGGAAGCACATGCGGAGATTAGTGTATTTTATAATCGATGCGCATAATTTGTGACTGCATCCATGCTCCACCCAGACTGTACCCCCAGAAACGTCTACAGTAAAAGTATATGCGCTCATGCCACCGTGTATACGTCTGCCCCTGGGGTAATTTATAAGAAACATTTTAGGCACATACATTACCCTCTAAGAATGGCAAATCCCAGACATGCAAATACAAGAAATAACAGGGCTGGCTCAGCCTGTTCTAGATGACATGGAGCCACTGGGCCACCATGACCAAAAGGACAGTAAGAAGAGGAATCTGGATTCAGTCTTTACCCAATGAGATGGCCACAAAGGCTACCAGCGTGAGAAGGTTCAGTCGCTCCATGCTCTCTCTCTCTCTCCGTCTCTCCCCTTCCAGAAGGATAAGGATGAGAAGTTACAAAGTCTGAGAAGATACATCCCCTGCCCTTTACAAGAGAGGCTGGGCTACTGCTAGATCAGAAATACACCAACTACATTCCTAGCCTCATGGCTGTCAGGCCCAACCTCTGAAAACTGGATTCCACAAAACAATTCACTGTACACAAGACAAAAAAAATAAATTATGACAACTTTCAAAAGAGTCTTGTGACGTAAAGTTACCATGAAACTCGCCCTGTTCTTGTTCCCTTCACCAAAATAGACAATCTCTCTTTAAAAGGGATTTACTGCAGCAGCCAACTCAGTTCTTCACGAGGCTCCCAGGACTCTGTTACCAGGAGAAAAATACACTTAATACCATCACTTGAGGCAATAGACTCTGTCCTTGTGCCCATCCCCTGAACCCCCCAGTCAGTGATGGATTTAGGATTTTGTCACCCCTAAGCATTGCCCATCTCCCCTTCCTAGGACAGTTAAACAGGGAGCAACAACAGGTCTAAGGCATAGACCCCACAATACTCTGGTGGCTGAAATGGTTTTCCAGCCTTACTTGTGTGTCTGTATAATTTACTTTTTTGTGTGGGGAGATAAATCTCACGCAGTGTTCCCACTAAGAAGCAGGGAGTTGTGTGGGAGTCTTCCACTGGCGTTCCTGCTGCTGGGGGGTGCAACATGATCACCTTTAGAATCTCGAAGCACAGACAGGTCTGGACTCGGACTCAGACAACCCAGGGGTCCACCTCCCAGCCAATCTTAGGGGGTGTGGGGGGGGGGAACTAGCAAGTGTGCATTCATTAGTGTTTAGCATGCCTTTAAAAAATGTAAGGGGGGATATTCAAGGGCATTTACACAGTTTGCAGACCTGCCCACCACTCTTTGGGACATCAGCCGCAGTAACCCGGTTAGTACCGCTAACACCCCTACGCTATGCAGCTAGCCTGGGACATTCTGGGGGTAGAATGGGGGCAGTCTACTGGGCGGTGGTGGCAACATTCAGCCACTGTCCGATTAATCCTGCCTGGCTAAAATTAGGACAGCTTAATGGCTGTCCCGACTTTAGCCACTTTTGCAATCCATCCAGCGGCTGAATGTCACAGCTGACTGGATCACAAAATCGGCAAGCTGGATCTTCCATGCTGGTGGCTGGATATGAACCCAACATTGAATATCCAGGTTCAGTTTACAGCGACGACAGCTAACCGCTTTAGCAGCATTAGCCACTGCCGCTAAATATCCCCTCCATAAGCGCTAAATTCTTTTAACAAACGCTAATTGACTTAGCGGACCACGGTTTGTCAGTTAGTGTGCATTAAATCAGTTTAGGGGCATGTTTCCTAATGGTTAATGCACGCTAAGCACCGTCGCAGCCTTTTCCTTTCTATGAACACAGTAGCACATAGCGCAGATTAATAGTCGTTAACAAGCTAACCTTTAGGAAACATGCCTCTTGGTGTGCACTAAAAACTCACTACTAAAACAAATGTGAGAACCAACTGAAAAAAACCCCCTGAAAACTGGGAAAAATATATGAACAAAAAAAGAAGACTGAGCAGATTTTTCATGCCTGAGTGCAGCCCTTCTAGCTAGTCGCTGAATGTGAGCGCAGACGAGAGCGGCTTCTAGTGTCTCTGTAAGTGCAGTGGCAGCATGGAATACGAGCCCCCTGCTCCCTGCCTTCCGGGCAGGCATGTTAACAGGAAGTTGCTTGCCTCACCTGCTCCTCTTGACGGCCCTGGAGAATAGGTTAGGGATGGGGAGAGGAGGAAAGAGGTTTGCAGCTGAGGAGAATTAAGGAAAAGGAGATAGAGGGAGAGGAGCAGGGTTCTAGGATGATGAAAGAGAAGGGAAAGGGGATTGGGGGTAGGGAGGTTCCAAACAGGGCTGGTACAAGGTTATCAGGCCCCCTAGGTGAACCTTCATTCTCATGCCCCTGTCCACTACCTATTTATCTATTAGCAGCAGCTCTGTAATCATAGCCACCAACTTCCCCTTTCCCCAGTTAAGCTGTGTTCACAGTGTTCATGTTATACCATATGAGCCTCACATAACATCTTGATTTCCCACAGTGTGCCTAGCACGTCTGCCTTATCCCATCACCAGCAGGAGGAAGGTCGCCTAAGAGTGTGTTGGTTTCTTTTGTGGTGTAGGGACAGTCTCCTGAGAAGATCTGGAGATCTTGCAGATTATCTTACAAGACTGAACGAGAGGACTTTGATGCGCTCTTAAGCACCCTTCCTTCTGCTGGTGATGGGGTGAGGGTGTGGGTGAGGATTGAAGCTGAAACACCGGGATAATGTTTGCTCTATGATGCTGCTCTTTTGCTGCCCCCAGAAGGTCAGTGCTCTAGGAGATTACCTAGTTTGCCTAATAGAAGCGCTGGCCCTGGTTCCAGAATTTACGATCATGGAAGAAGGATCTGCATTGGAAGGAGGGACTCTGGTACAGCTCATGGCCACCTTAAGCACTTAAGGAGCCCTGAGCAAACTTTTGCGGAGTTCCCTTTGTTTTTTTTTTCCATAGTGACCACCACTTTCCCTCTTATCTTCTTCTGGCCCGAGCAGGCTGATGTAAGTATGCTTAATACTCATTCAGCATACTCACTACCATTCACCTAGCTTTTTCCATCCTCTCAGCATGCTTTTATCATCATTCCCCATCTGTCCAGTACCCTCTCTCTCTCTCTCTCTCCCCTCCCAAGCACTGAGGCACCAGGTCTCCCACTTTCTTTGGCTGTCAGCAGGATGGGCTTCACCAGTGGTTCTGAGCCTCCTGCAATCTTAGCTACTGTTCCCTTTGTTTGTGGTAGGATGAGCTATGCCTGCTGCCCAGGCCTCCTCCTACAATCTTTGGCCCCTCACATGGGGTTGCCAACTGTCAGCAAATTTACTGACAGTTAACAAAAGAAAGATATATAGGAAGCTTGCAAATGACAGTTTTAGGTGTGCAATGCAGCCATATTCAGGAGCTGAGGACTATATCTCCCTGA
The DNA here is from genome assembly GCA_033557465.1 of Ichthyophis bannanicus. NCBI lineage: Eukaryota > Metazoa > Chordata > Amphibia > Gymnophiona > Ichthyophiidae > Ichthyophis > Ichthyophis bannanicus. The sequence goes on along the minus strand of CM066051.1, from coordinate 67,725,954 downwards.
CTAAAGGGCGAATCTCAGCATAGTAAGTCCAGTTGTGCACAAAATGGGAACTGTAAAACATCTGCCAGTAAAAATAGTTAAGTTGTCGGTAAATATCTAGAAGACTGTCAACACAAAACTATTTCACGGCAACTCTGCCTACACACAATCCAAAATTATTCTGCAAACAGCCAGAGGCGAAAACCCCAGCCTTCCAAAATTTGTTTCTCATGTGCTGCTTCAGAGTTAATGATCCCAGAATTTTTTCCTATTGACTATATGCAGCCATCTCCAAAACTGCTGTGCAAACCTCAGGCATGCACGGTTCATTCCAGTCCTCACAGCCAATCAGAAACCACAACTCTGACATCCCTGGCTGTCGCTGAGGTAGGACTCCTGGCATTATGACATCATCTCTGAAATCCCCAGCACAGGTGAGACTTGTGCTATTGTGATGTAATCAGGGGGAGCTTTATGATGTCAGACAGCTGCCTGCTACATCACCCATCAGGGCCTCAGGGAATGTCAACTGTACTACAGAAGGGTCTCCAATATCACAAAGTGGCTGACCTGCCCTTTTCCCCTGCCTAGGTTTTGCCCCCATGAAAGGGGGAGAGTTCTTGGGGCTGAAGGAGGAAAGCAATGGGGAACTGGTTTTCAAACAAGAACAGGACAGCAGGGGGACTGGACCTCGGCACACTGGGCTGCTTTGCTTCCTATATTCATAAACGGAGAGGGTAAGGAATAACTGATCTGAAGATCCTGTCCGCTGCTTCTTTTCTGATCTTTAGCAAATCGTTTAACCTCAGCTTCCATCCACCCTAGTATGGCACTGTCCATATACTCACGGTTTAAAAGTCACAATTCCAGACATCTATTAGATGCATAAGCTTACCGGGGTCAGGATAATGAATGACAGTGGGACAATGAGGAGTAAAGCCTGGGATAGGCACAAAGGATTCTTAGGGCAAAAGAGCAAGGAGATAAAGGCTGGTATGGACATAGTTTCCTCGGTGGTGGGGAAGTATAGGGGTTGTGTGTGTGTGCCTTTGAGTCAATGCTGACTCCTGGCAACCCAGCCCCTGTAAATCTTGTGAAAGGCACAGAGGAGCCTCAGCACAAAGGGGTGACACAGGCACCGAAGACCCTCAGCAATGGGTGATCTAAGAAAGTGGACTCTCATTCTCAAAAGCTCAGGCCTCAATAAGTCGGTTGGTCTATAAGGTTCCACTAGCCCCTTTGTCATTTTAGGAGTGGAGCAGTGAGGGGTAAAGTTTGGAACAGATGCAGAAGATCTTCGGGAGATGGGATAGAAGGGGTAAACCCTGGGATAATACAAGCAGATTGGAATTGTTTTTACTTTGGAGTGGGGTTATTAAATTAGCTGAGTAAGATTTGGGAATCATCACAGTGTGAATAAAGTGCATGATTTCCATTTTAAATCTTGTCTATATGCTTGTAAAGATTTACCCTCAGTGCTGGGGGGAGAGAGGGGAGATAGGGCAGAAGCGAGAGGAACCGGACGGTCTGTATCTACTTTCGCAATCTGTGCTTTTTTAGCAGGGTTGAGGACAAAGGTGAGATCTGTAGTCCCAAATCTGCGAAAGAGGAAGACGGGGACTACCCCCAAGAGCAATGGACAGGTAAGAAATGCTAGTCAAAGTGGTCACTGGGCAACCAGTAATAATAATAAAGCCCAAAGCTGTCTTTATTTACTGCTTGAGAGCACTGCTACACTCATCCGGAAACCAAATGACTCAGTCCAAGCTAAGGAGCCATGATCTACTGATTCCCTTTAGGCCTACCAATGCAGCTTGAATCATGCTTTTACAAGCTAAAGAATAGTTTAAAAAAAGGTAAAATGTCTCTTCACCTCAGTTCTTTGAAATTTTTTTACTGATTTTTTTTTTTGCTGTCCCTGCTCAGTTCCTGCTGAGGCCTAGGGGACTCTGCTCTGTTCCCTTCTTTGATTTCTGCCCTGGTACGTTTTGAAGGCACCAAATACGTAGGCCACAGAGGAACCGTCTCCCACTTACTTTAGGGTCATATTCATGTGCTGCTTCAAAGAGGTGACACTGTGATACTATGGCCTTCCTCTGCATTTTTCTGGCTCACCAATCATCTCTGACAGCCTCCACACCGGGGATCAGCTGTCTGGTCTTGCCTATAGGTACCAAAATCTTAAATCCAGCCCTGAGGGTATCTGTAATAGTCTGACAGACCCCTACCCTCATCTGTGGCTGTTCTGCCAACAGGAAACTCCACATTGCATGATGCAGCAGGAAGAGGTGTGGCTATCAAATTTGAAGCACACGGGGGCCATCTTTAAAGCGGACCCTCAAAAATATTTCCAAAGTAGTTTTCAGCTAATTCTGAGGAGCACAGGTGTAGCCCTCCTGCTTTCTAGTAAAACACTCCTCAGCTGTTTTCTCAGTGATGTCACAGGTCCTGGTTTTGTTCCAAAGCTGCTGTTCTTCAAAGATGCCTCCACCCTTCCCACTCCTTCCAAGCAAGAAGACTTGAGGGTGCTTTGCAAGAAGAAAAATGCCTTATATGCAGCCCCAAAGAGTCTGGATAAAAACCAGATCCCCTGAAGCTAGATAATAGCACCTTAAATCGGATCCATAGAGGATCCAGCTTTCACCTATTGGCGTCGGAGATTTAAACATAAATAATTAACTCAATAAGGCCCATTCTCTCTTTCATTCTAAAAATATAGGGGCCAATATTCAGCGGCAATGGCTAGCTGATCTAAAGCGGCTAGCTGCCACCGCCGAATTTTAAACCCAGATACTCAATGACAGAATCCCGGCTTGCCTGGATTTGCAGGAAACTAACCAGGAAGTAACAATATTCAGCTGCTGCCCGGGTAGCTTCCGTGATGAAAGTTAGGCCAGCCTTTAATGCTCAGTATCGCCACTAACCAGTTAAGGCTGGGTGCCGCCCCCGGACGGATGAAATGAGAGGAGTGGAGGGGCATCGGTGAAGAACAGCAGAAGACTCCCTGTTTCTCTTCAGCCTTTTCAGTGCAGGCAGGGCTGGTACCCTAGGTGAGCCCTCACTCTTGTTGCCACCCTTACCCCCGCTGCTGCCGGAGCCGCTCCTCTCTGGGATCTACAGTAGCATTTAAACTGAAACACAGCACTTACCTCTAATGTCTCAACAAATAGGGGTGTCTTACATGGAGCGGTGGGTTCACCCCTAAACAAAGACATGGGGAGGGGTGGCCTGCACAGAGCGGCAGGTGCACCTACTCTTGCTATCTTACTGGGCAGACTAGATGGACCATACTGGTCTTTATCTGCCGTCATTTACTATGTTACCTGATCTCTCCAGCACTGCATTGCAGTTCCTGCCCTCTATGACCTGCTGATTTCACCCCCTCCGATGCAGACTTCGTATTTGCATGGGGCGCTTCTAAGCAATTGCTTAGTGTGCTTGTTGGACTCACGGCCCGTGAGTGCAGGACAATTATCAAGAGCTGGTTCATACATTTCCCTAACTGTGAACTCATTAATTCCCAAGACTATGCAGACTTCCTCACTGTGAGTACAGCCAGCTCCCTACATATCCAGCATTCAAAGAAGTACAAAGACAACACTGGGAGACTCATCCTAGTTTGGGCGGGTTGTACAGAATTTAACCAGCTGACTGAATGACTGAGCCAGATCACTGTTAAAGAATGACCCTATAATTGATTGCCTCTCTTTGTTTGTTTAATCCTATTCTTCCTCCTACAGCTGCAGAGCTTGGAAGTTTCTATCAGGAACCAGAGGAGCACCCGCTGCTAGGATCAAGCAATGTCCTCCTGACCTTAAAACAGACAGAAGAGTGCCTACAGCCTGCGGAGACACAAACAGAGAACTTGCGTAGGTTCCAGGGGTCTAAGACCCTCTGTTACATCCCAGAGGAGGAAGAGGAAATTGAAGAAGAGGAAAGCGAGGAGGCATCCGAGGATGAGGACGAAGAGGATGAGACCGAGGAAGAGGATGAGGACGAGGAAGTAGAGGTGGTGTGTATGTAGAGACATGGAGCGCTCCCCTCCCGTACTCATCCATTCTCATATTTCCTGCACGCCACTCTACTAGGGGCCACGGATGTGACCCCATGCTTACCTCCTGCAATCCTCTTCCCCCGGAGCCACTTTCTCTGATCCATCTCCTGCATATGCCCTACCCCACGCCACCCAAAGGGTTGATAGTCTGATAGTTCTGAAAAAGGACCATCAGGGCAAAAAAGAAGTAGGTCAGGGATAGGAGGAAGTTTAGGGTGAGGGCTGGTTAAGGGAAACAGCCGGGCAGCCTATCAGCATACTCAGTAACAGCACAGAGTGGATGGAATTAATTTTTTTGGATTAGGGCGGGATGGGCGGAGAGAGAGATCATGCTTATGTTTATGGGCAGGAATTCTGGGAAATTTATTCAGGCTTTCAACATTCTACTACACCCACTGGCCGCACTACTTCCCCATATACAACCTTTGGGTGTCCTGCTGCTCTCACCCCACCGGCAGGCTCTCTTAAATATCTTTGATCCATCCAAAATGGTTTCTGGAAAACCGTCAGGATAACACTCAAAGGGAATATTACTTTCCTATAAACTCCTACATGCAGAGATGAAATGGGCCATCACCCCTCAAGTATAATCTAACCACATTCAAATTTGAATTAAAAAGAACAGTGAACTAAATGGTTTAAAGTATTTTTTCTGACTATTCTTTGGAATCTGGTTCAGATTTTCTTTCTCTCTTTCCATCTTCCTCTTAACCTGTTTCTTTCCTCTGAGCTTCCTCTTTTCTGCTCCCACCTCCCTGCTATACCTCTGCTTATGTGAATCTCTCCTGGTTCTCTTTCTTCTTCTCCCAGGCATGCTCTGGCTATATGCCGAGACTTGTAGCTCCCTGCTTTTCACAGAGAGCCCAGAGCATCAAATCCCATCCATGTGGTGGGGGTGAAATCAGGGCTGATTTGGGAGAAGGAGGAGCGGAATCCCAGTAGTATCAGCTTCTAATTTAAGGATGGGGGAAGAGCAGACACTTTCTTGGCAGAATATTCTCGCCCAGGTGACCCTTGACCCCCCTTTTAAAGAAAGGGAACAGATTCTCCAGGAAGGTGTCAGAAAACATGTGAATGGGTGGTAAGTTGTTTGACATGGGCACTGTAAATGACTGAGTGGCCTCCCTCTGAAGTCCAGACGGAGTTTTACCGTCCTTGGGCCCCACCGTCAGTCTGCAGAAGCCCAGACACTACCGTAGGTCAAGCTGCTCGGGGTCCTGCTCTCACTATCTTTGAATCCTTGGATCATCCCCAGGATCCTGTCCCTTCTGCCATCACATCTCTACCTCCACGAAGATTCTCCCTGAAGTGAAATCCCACCTCTACAAGATCCCAGACACCCTTTCTGGGACTCTCTGGAGTTGCCAACATCCTGCTCCTCATCATCACGGCTTTCTGATCTTCTGAGAAAAGGAGCCAGGAATTAGCAATTTCTGGGTTCAGGGTCACATCGACTCTGAGAAAGAGGGAGTCAAAACAAAGCTGAGTGTCAGAGCTCAATTACTGGGGAGAAGAATTATTTAAACAAACATCTAACCAAAACAAGTGGTGATACCCCCGCCCAATGTATATGATACGTCTTTTGATAGACCCTTTGGTTTATAGTGTGAATAAAAGGTTTTTTTGAAGGTTTTGACCTTGAAATGATCATAATGTTTTGAGCGTTATATCTTTCCATTCCTTGTATATTTTGATGGGACTTAATTTCCTGTTCTTAACATTGTCACACCCAGGATGGATAGATTCTTACCGGGTTTTTTTCCTAATTTTTCTAGGATTCCTAGATAGCTCCAGGCCAACAGGGACAATCTGAACCACTCCTCATTTTACTCAATAGCATGCAGAGTTTTGTAGTTCTGAGTTTTACCAATAGTTTTCCTATGAAAGTTAGAGCTACAAATCCCTGTACGCAATGTTGTAAGACCGGAACTTGCTCAGCCTATCTCTGACAACTAGGGTTCCCAACCTTTTGAACATGCACCACCTACCCCTGCCCTTCGATCTCTCTTATCCTACCATCAGACCACCTCTTCAGTAAGCAGGCAAAAAAAACACACACTGTTGAACTACACACCTACTTTCAATCGTTGAGAAGTCCGCAATAACGAAAGCCACAGTTCCCACAGGTAAAATATTGTTGTACCTGTGGAAAGGGCTTTGAATTATTGCTTCTAAATGTTTACATTATAAAAATAAAACACTGCAAATATTGTAAATATTAATCTAGATATAAAATTTTATTCTAGTTAACCATCTCACAAAGCCTTGCCAGTCTAATACATCCGCAAGCAACAATGTAAATCCCACATAAAGACCGATGGCTTCTCTCCGTGGCCAGTTGGGAGAATGCAGGCCCATGTTTCCTGCACAAAGAAAGCACTTACATTCAGAGATATTGTTATATAGGAGCACCTTCATTGTCAGTGTGACTGTGAAGGCGATCAGATACTGTATGTATAGTGAAGCTTTTCTACTTAATTTTAGTTTAAATTTAGCTTAATTATTTATGAATCACCTTTCCCGTGTCACTGCCTAAAACAATACACAATAATAAAATTAATCAACATTGATTAAAATATATAAATGTTCACAATAAAAACTGAAGAAAAAGAAATAAGCAAGCCAATAAAATACTCAAATGTTCTGACTGCATTGTCAGCAAAAGTAAATAAGAGGAACATGCTTACAGACAACGGAGTTACTTACCTGTAACAGGAGTTCTCCGTGGACAGCAGGATAAGTCAGCCACACTTGGTGACATCATCTGATGGCGCCTAGATGGAAGTACTCTCCATAGCTCAGAACTTGCGACCTTCTGTTCGAAGGCACATTAACTATTTATACTTCACCACACCTTTGCCACTGCAACTGGTGTTGGCTTGTCAGGGCTTCTTTTGGGGCCCCGAGGAGAGCATCTCATCCACGTCTGGTTGACTGCCAAGTCTTCCATTGTAGTCCGTTGTGTAGGGGCTACAAGGGGTGCAGTTCACCCAAGTGTCTTGGACAGAGTGGCCTGTGCATTCTTGCTACCGACGTGAAGCCTCCCGTCTTCTCTGGATTGTGATCTTCCACACAGGTTCTGACATGATGTGTACAATATCACCTATATGGGGTCTGACCTGGGGTCGAGGCTATGGTCCACTTTGTATTAGTGTGTGGAGATCCACGCCTGTAACTGGATGAAGAGCCCTTGAGCCTTTCTTTGGAGGCAGTAGGTGGTCAGGTGAATGTGGGACCTGAGGGAGGCACTGGAGAATTACTGACGTGCTGTGATGTAGGGTCCTCCAGTGGTTGCTTTGTGCCGGGGCACTTCCTCGGGGCTGGCCGGTCCGGAGCGGAACTGTACGCGGTAGCAGGAAGTGGCGCGGAGCTCAGAGTGCCAAGCGTCGGGCAGTTGCAGGCTGTACTGTAGTAAGGAGAAAACCTTTACTGGCTTCATTTCTCACAGACGGAGCTGGTCTCAATCTGTGACCTTGGAGATACAGGACAAGTGTCTTGCCACCATGTCCTCATGGAGGGATAGCCAAGGGGTACAAGGAGAAACCTGAACCCTGCCTTCCCTGATATTAAAAGGATGGTTAATAACACCCAAGGTCACACAGAGCTCCAGTGAGGATTGAACTCTTGATCTTCTGGGTACTATGCAGTTGCACTAACCACCAGGCTACTCCTGTCTGGTGGGAATTGAACCCTGGTCTCTGCATTCCTAAGCCAGTGTTCTTAACCATTAGGCTACTCCTCCACTTAGGCTAGTCTAAAGGGACCTTAGAAGGAGCCACAGGGCAGCTATCCGTGCAGTGTATCATGAGTTGGATGCAGACCTCACTTCCCTCTGGCCTCGCCCTCACTATGGCTCAGCCGAGGCCTGGGGTGATGATGCAAATATGTGGAGGCCTGACCCAGAACACTGTCGCCTCTGACTGACTTGGTGTTGGCTGATGGCAGCGAGCTGCCCCCTTTAGCCTTGACCATGTCTTCAGCCCCACTTCAGTAGGTTAATTCTCCGTTCCTTGGCAGGCTGTTGAGTCACGGGTTCAGGGAGTGCCCCCTTTATGACTGCTTGTTGAGATTTCTTCTTGCACTGCTGGTCGATTAATTGAGCAATCACTACTAATGCATTAAGATTGTGTTATCTGCTCAAATATTCACCACGTGAAACTCAAGAAACATGCTTTATACTTTCATCTGTGTACAAAGGTCTCAGTTAAAACATCTGCAGCTGTTTGTAAAAGGGTTTTAAAATCACCACCCTTATTACTAGCTGCTGTTCACATCAATGACCTTTAAACTACGTACACCTTAACTGTTTTTTTTATTTTATTATTATTTTTTCTTATTTTTTTGTGCTCCATCTCATAAAACTGTACTCCATTTTGTAAAACAGTTGATATTTTCTGAGTTTTCTTCAAACTATCAGGAACTGGTCCTCCAGCTAAATCTTATGGTAAGTTTTTCTGCAACGTATAGTGTTAACAATTCTGCTGACACTTGGCTTTAAGACCATACTTAATGTCCTTCACCATATTCATAGATTTTCGTACAGCATATAAATAAATGATGTAACTAGTACTTAGCTTCAGTGCCGTACAAAATGTCTTTCACTTTGCAAAACTTACCATAAGATTTAGCTGGAGGGCCAGTTCCTGATAGTTTGAAGAAAACTCAGAAAATATCAACTGTTTTACAAAATGGAGTACAGTTTTATGAGACGGAGCACAAAAAAATAAGAAAAATTAATAATAAAATAAAAAAAACAGTTAAGGTGTACGTAGTTTAAAGGTCATTGATGTGAACAGCAGCTAGTAATAAGGGTGGTGATTTTAAAACCCTTTTACAAACAGCTGCAGATGTTTTAACTGAGACCTTTGTACACAGATGAAAGTATAAAGCATATTTCTTGAGTTTCATGTGGTGAATATTTGAGATTTCTTCTTGGGCATTCAAGGGCCCTGGCAAGGAGCATTGTGAAGCTGCAGCAATATAAGGACATGGTTTGCAAGGGCCACAGCTGGGACTTGAACCTGAGACCTTCTGCCCCAGAACACACTGGCTGGGTATACTCCACCAACCATTGCCACTGATGCGGTATCTGCTTTGGGGGGCACGAGCGGGAAGCCAGGGGGCAACGTCTGAGGACTTGAACCCAAGACCACTGCTTGGACCGTCATTGTACAAACCAGGATGAACCTGTGGCCTTCGCACATGTGCATACCAACCATGTGTGATGTCTTGCAATGCTGCCATAGGCTGTGATGCAACTTGGCTCATTGAAGAAATCCTTTAAGTTCAGCCCTGTACAGCAGCAAGTAGAATTCTGGTAGCCTGCAGTGCACATGCAGTCTCCAGGCCGGGAATGGCCACACGGTCAACCGACAATGACTGGGCAAGTTGCGAAGCGGTTGGTTCACAGGATGCAGGTTAGGACCAGCACATGCACAAGGTGTATCGGCACCGAGGCAGAAGGCGGCTCGGCGCTGAGGCCCAAAAGGATGCCGTGCTGAGCCCCAGAGTGATGACACGTAGGAGGGGGAGAGGCAGCGGAGCGAAGGCAGCCAGCATAAATATGCAGCCAAAGTTGTTTTAAGTAAAAACCTTAAGAAGAACTGCCGCGGACACAGTCACAGAATGCTTGCTGCGGCTGTGCTTGGATGCCCCATCTGCTGATGCCGTTTATGCTGCTGCACTGGCGTCCAGCGTCAGCACGGTCCTAGGTGATGCCTCCTCGTCGGACGGGACCGTCGGTGCCGGTGGAGGGAGTGTCATCTGTGTTATCGGCTCCTCCTTCTCTGCTTGGAGTGGCGCCGACCAATGGTGCTGCAGGGGTATAATATAGGGTATAATGAAGTTTTATTTTGTTTAAGATAAGTTTGTGAGGGATTTTGGTTTTTTGGGGGGATTCACGTAGATATATTTATCAAAGAACAAAGCACCAGGCATTGATTGCATTCCCATAGTAGAAGTATTACAGCAATCTGATGCAGCTGTTACTGTACTTACAAGGCTCTGCCAAGAAATATGGAAGACAACATCATGGCCAACTGACTGGAAAAGATCTGTGTTTATACCAATACTAAAGAAAGGTGATCCAACTGACTGTGGAAATTATCGCACAATCGCTCTGATCCCACATGCCAGCAAGATTCTACTGAAGATTATTCAAGAGACTACAATCATACCTGGAACAAGAACTACCTGAAGTGCAAGCAGGGTTCAGAAAAGGGCGAGAAACGAGAGACATCATTGCGGATGTGAGATGGATCCTTGAAAAGACTAAAGAATACCAAAAGGATATCTATTTGTGCTTTATCGACTATAGCAAAGCTTTTGTTTGTGTAAACCATGAGAAACTCTGGGCCACATTAAGAAGCATGGGTATACCAGAACACCTGATCGTTCTCTTGCACAATCTGTACATTGATCAAGAAGCAACAGTTCGAACGGAACAAGGAGAAACAGAATGGTTTAAAATAAGCAAAGGTGTAAGACAAGGCTGCATACTTTCTCCCTACCTGTTTAATTTATATGCAGAACAAATCATCAGAGAAGCAGGATTGTATGAAGACAACAGAGGTGTGAAGATTGGTGGAAGACTCATGAACAACCTTCGCTATGCTGATGATACCACATTACTTCACCTCGCACCACTGTGGCCCATCCATTTTATTAAAGAGCCCTATGATTTAGGACATAGTATTAAATGCGATCTGTTTGGCGAAATCACTTAGCTGAAAAAGGCTGCTGTAAATAGTCATCCAACGACCAGTTTTGACCACGTGTCACGTTTCGGGGATCCTCTTATTCACCCCTGCTTCAGGTCAAGTCGCCGTGGACTGGTCGTTGGATGAATATTTACAGCAGCCTTTTTCAGCTAAGTGATTTCGCCAAACAGATCGCATTTAATACTATGTCCTAAATCAAAGGGCTCTTTAATAAAATGGATGGGCCGCAGTGGTGCGAGGTGAAGTCCTCTGCACTGTGACGGCTTTTCTGACAAAAAAAGTGGTTTCCTTTTAAGGCGTTTTTTGTTTAATTCACCAGGCTCTCTCTATTTATTGTTGCATAGGCATTGGAGAAGGGCAAACCACATTTGGCAGGGCCAGTGGGGGGCCACCAGGATGGCTGCATGCTTTGTCGAGAACGATCCGCTGAAGTGTCACAGGGATGAGAGGGGTCGGCGGGAAGGCATACACCAGAGACCACTCCCCCCAGCACATGTCGAATGCATTCGCTGCCATCCTTTTGTCCGATGGGTGTCTGGAGCAGAATAGAGGGCATTTTGTGTTCTGCCCCGTGGCGAATAAGTTGATGCTCGGGGATCCCCAGTGGTGGAAGAGACTGTCGGTGACTTCCGGGAGGAGAGATCACTCGTGCGGTTTGTCAGACGGCTGCCTAGGGTGAGAACTTACACAATCTTGATGATGCATATATTCATATGATTCTTGCAAGGTATTGTGGGTAATGTAGTTCTTTCACTCCAAACACAGCTGAAGACAATAATTGAGTTGTGAAACCAGTGATAAGGCCAATAAAATACTTCTTTTATTGATGGGGTTTAATTCACCCAGCACAAGTATGCTTGTTAGCAATATAAATGAGGTTACTTGCTTGCAGTGTTTAAATGGATAACATAAAGTCACAAAGCAAATCAGAAAACAACCTTCAGCTTGTCAGGCAATTAGCTAATGTTTTCTTAGCAAATAATTACCAAATAAAAAGGCACAAAGAAATAAATAAACTTTGCTGGTTAGGTTAACTTCTGCTTAATTTCCACACAGATCCTGCAGTGATTCTCTCTTGCTCACACACACAATCAGGTGCAGCTTTAATTACTATCAATTGACCAGCTGAAACCCTTTAGCTGGCTGGCTGCTACTGTGTGAACCCAAATCCTGCTTTAAGAGCTGTTTGCAGTGGAAATAAAGAACAAAGTTAGGTTTCTTTGTGATGGCTGATGTGTTTGCTCACAGAAAGCTAGCAATAGCACTTGGATAAAGAACAGTCCATGTAATCAATAGTTTCATCTGCTGTATCTCCCCCTTCATCAATCAGCATAGGGTCACTATCATACATTGGCACAGACGAGTCTTTCCATAAGGCACTATCATGAGAATGCTTATTCCCTTGCTGCCATTCACTATTATAGATAGGGTCTGGATCAGTGTTCATACCTGAGCCTCTCCTGCTATCATAATTCCTCTCTGTATAGCCTGGCCAGTATGTAATCCAGTTCTGATGTCCAGCCTTCCAATCTTGATCCCTGGACACTGGATCTTTCCTCACATACCTTCTGGCATAGGTCTGAAAGTCCTTTCCACGTGCAGTCTTCTCTCTTCCAGGTAGCCACTGGTGATTCCTATCTCTGCCATTCCATTCCTCTGGCTGACTCCAGTCCAATGGACTCTGCTGGCATTTGGAATACCTCCCAGTATAGGTACTGCCTTGGACTCTCCCAGACCATCCAATGGGCTTTCTTCTCTTCCTTCCAGAGAGTTTCCTTCTTTCTCTATCCGCTTGGCTTGGCTTCTGTTTCTCCAGGTGATACTGGTGCTTGAGCTTGTAGCCGTTGCTGTCTCTGTGTCTGAAGCTCTTTCTGTAGCTGTCTCTGAAGCTATTATCTGTAGAATAAGCTCTATTCTTATTCTGTCCTAATGTGTGCTCCTCCCTAACACAGCGCAGCTGTGTTGAATCAGGCCCTGCCCTTTGAGATGAGTGCTTAGGGATTACCTCATAGCTCTCTTGATTGCACACACGTTTTCTCACTTCAGCCCCTCTCATGGCTGCTGGAAACCTGGTGCATTCTGGGACTGGTAGTCTTTTATGTGAAAACTCTGTTTTCTTACTTCTACCAAAACTGACAGGTTGCTTGTTCAGAGTCACATCATCTTTTCTATAGCTCCTACCTGAGCTATGATAAGCTTCCTTATCACAGGTTTCAGCTGTCTGCTTAGCTTGTCTGCCAAGGTGTTCTGGTCTCCAGGTAGGTAGGAGGCTCGGAGACTGCACCCGTTCCTCAGGGCCAGGGACCATATCTGCAGCGCTTCCTTGCAGAGGGAGTGAGAGGCCGTGCCCCCTTGCTTGTTGATGTAGAACATGGCCACCTGATTGTCCGTCTGGATGAGGACAGACTTCCCGCGTACGTGTGTTAGGAACGCTTTGAGAGCGTATTTGATGGCCCTTAGCTCTAGGAGGTTGATGTGGAGGAGTTTCTCTTGCTGCGACCAGGCTCCCTGCGTGCTGAATTGCAGAATGTGAGCACCCCAGCCTGAGTTGGATGCGTCCGTGGTTAAGGTCACTTGGTGCTCGTGCGGATGTATGTCCTTTCCTCCTGAGAGGTGCTCCGGAACTGTCCACCAGTGTAGTTGAGTCTTGATCTTGGGGAACATTGGGATGCGAGAGGAGAGGGGTTGCGAGTGTTGGTTCCAGTGGGTACGTAGATGCCATTGGAGTGCCCGCATCCTCAATCTCGCGACTGGGACAACTGAAATCGTGGCGGACATGTGGCCTAGGAGACGTAGGATGGACCTCGCCGAAGAGGTCCCTACAGAGGCCAAGCTGGACGCAAGGGAGGTGATAGCAACCAGTCTGCGTTCGGGAAGGTATGCCTTCGAGAGTTTGGTGTCGATCACAGCTCTGATGAATTCCAGCCTCTGGGAAGGCATGCGATGTGACTTGTTGAAGTTGATAACGAACCCCAGGGAGGAGATCAGGGACTCGGTTATCCGCAGAGACTCCTGAAGCTCCATTGCCAAGGGGGCTGTGAGGAGCCAGTCGTCCAGGTACGGAAAAATGGATATGTTCCGCTTGCGGAGATGTGATGCAGCTACGGCCACGCACTTTGTGAAGACCTGTGGTGCTGGCGATAGGCCGAAGGGAAGGACTTTGTACTGGTAGTGTTGGCCCAACACTTTGAAGCGGAGGTACGTCCTGTGCGATCTGTGGATGCGGATGTGAGTGTAGGCGTCCTGTAGGTCCAGGGATGCCATCCAGTCGCCGGGTTGGATCAGGGGTAGGATGGAGTGGAGAGAGTACATCCTGAACCTCTCTTTGATGATGAACTTGTTTAGCTTGCGGAGGTCGAGGATGGGGAGGACACCGCCTGTCCTTTTGGGAATGAGGAAGTATCTGGAGTAGAAGCCAGAGTTTATTTCGGCCGAGGGTACCTGCTCTATGGCATTGGAGGTTAGCAGGTGCAGCAACTCTGCGGCCATGGCTAGGTGCGGGGGTGTGTCGCTGATGGGATGAGTGCGTTGGCGAGGTGTCGTAACAAAACGCATGCGGTAAACTTCCCGCACGATCTGCAGAACGCAGGAGTCTGAGGAGATGCGCCGCCACTCCGGCAGGAAGTGTGTCAGGCGACCCCCGATCTGGGTGGGCGCCAGTGAATAGCTGTCAAAGGGATGGTCCACCTTTGGTAGAGGGTGGGTTGTTGCTCTTCTTCTGTTTTCGGTCCCGCTGGGAGTTGCGCTGCTGTGAGGGGCCGCAGTAGGAGTTGTTTTTATACTTGTTGTATTGCCATCTCCTATTGGAGGAGTAATTCTTGTTGGAGCCGTAGTAAGACTTCCTCTGGAAATTGTTCTTGCGGGTTCCACTGTTGCGTTCGAACCCGTCCTCTGCCAGGGTTTGCAGAGTGGTGCAATGCTCCTTCATATCGTTAACTGCGTCCTTGACTTTGTACCCAAAGAGCGATTCACCCGTGCAGGGCGCATCCACGATACCATCGTGGGTGTCTTCGCGCAGGCCCATCGCCTCGCTGAGATAGCCGTGCCGGCCGTTCGCAGAGCTGTATCGAAAGAATCAAAGGTCGTGCTGGCCAGGTGTTTGCTGCACTCTGACATATCCAAGAGGGCGCTGGACATCAGCGCCTGAGATTCTTTGGGAAGGGACGCGACGCTGGTCTTGAATGTCGCCATGCAAGCATCAAGGAACAGGACTTGCTGGAATTGAAGCACCGCTATTCTAGCGCTGAGCATAGCCCCTTGGAATCCTTTTTTTCCAATGTCATCAAGAAGCTTGTGGTCCCGGTCCGGGGGGCTGTTGGCATGAGGACTTAATGCGCTTGAGCGCTGAAGACACGACAATGGACTTGTGCGGCAGCTGGGGTTGTGAGAACCCTGGTACAGGCTTCACTTGATACTTGGAGTCGAGCCTCCTGGGAAACGGTCGGCCGGATGCCGGTGTCTGCCATAGTCTCAAGTGGTTGTCCAGGAGTGTTTGGTGGACGGGCAGCGCGAAAGCAGGTTTTGGTGTTGCGAGGTATTTCAGAACCTCAGGGACTGGTTCCCCTTTCTCTTCTGAGACATTCAGAGCTAAGGTAGAGGCAAGTTTGCTTAGGAATTTGGGGTACGTGAGATCCTCCGGGGGGTGGATCCTCCCTCTCCGTGGATTGCCTCTTCTCTGAGTTCGTATGCTCCAGGGAAGCAGACCCCACCACTGCTGTTTCGATGTCGTGATCCTCGGCGGTGCTGTCTGGAGACGGATTTCCCAGGTCCGGATCAGGCGAGGGTTTCCGGGGGGGGGGGGGTCTCTGGCCCTCTCGTCGGGGGTGGATGTATGGTTTTCCACGGGCGTTGTAGAGGCAGACTGCCTAACAAGCTGAGATAGTAGATTGATGATTGCTGAAGAACTGTTGTGGATGGATCTGCTGGATCTGCTGC
Organism: Ichthyophis bannanicus; assembly: GCA_033557465.1. Lineage (NCBI taxonomy): Eukaryota > Metazoa > Chordata > Amphibia > Gymnophiona > Ichthyophiidae > Ichthyophis > Ichthyophis bannanicus. The sequence goes on along the minus strand of CM066051.1, from coordinate 67,710,267 downwards.
GGTGGCATTTGTTAAGGCTGTAGGAACTTGAAGGGCTCTGGTGTCTGTCCTTGTGGCTACGGCGATGACCCTCACGGCCTCTGCGGTGTTGGGAGCGGTGACGGTGTTGCTGGGAATGTTGGCGGCGTTTTGAGCGATGGGCCCTGTGACTGGAATCGCTGCTGCTGCCAATGGACCTGCTGTGCCTGGTTCCTTTGGCCCGTTTCCTGCCGCGATGTGTCTTGTAGACCGAGGCACTCCTGGTGTGCTTGTCAGCGTTGTGCCGCGGTGCTGTGGCACCTAAAGTGTTAACGGCGCTGATCAGGCTTCCCGGGGTGGTCTGCTGAGGGTGCGGGTGTGCTCCGTCGCTTGAGGCACTTCTGCTGCGCCTGTCAGCGATCTGCTGAAGCTGCGGTTGTGCTCCGTCGCTTGAGGCACTTCTGCTGCGCCTGTGAGCGATCTGCTGAAGCTGCGGGTGTGCTCCGCCGCTTGAGGCACTTCTGCTGTGCCTGTCAGCACTGTGGCGCGTTGCTCCGGCGCCGATGGAATCGTCGGCGCTGATGTGGCTCGCCGGTCTGGTCAGCTGAGGGGGCGGAGCTAGCGCGAAGCTTGAGGGATGGCGCTGGGAGCTGGCTTCCTCAACTCTGCGCTGCTCTGTGCACCGAGGAACATTAGCCCCGCCCTCCAGGGGGCAGAGTTGGAGGACTGATGCCGAGTCTGGGAGGACTGAAGCTCATCGCCATTTTGAGCAGCATGGCTGCGCTTGGAGGACTTTGAGGATGTAGCCTCTGCCAACTTGAGCCCCGAGGAGCCCAGATATGCCGGAGATGTCTGAACATGCGTCGGAGGCACGGAGGGGCATCCAAGGCACGGCAGTGGATGGAGGCCGCAACGAGCGCATCCGGAGCCGGCAACATAGCAACAGCCTCTAAGGTACTTGCGTTGGGTGACAGATAGTCCTGCAGGGCATGATTTCTGATTCTTCGAGCTCTTAGGGACATTCTACCACAGCGAGTGCAGTCATCCACTTCGTGGTTAGGACCCAAACAGCGCAAGCAGATGTCGTGGGAGTCTGCGCTGCTCATTTTCCGCTTGCAGTGGAGGCATTTTTTAAAGCCAGGTTTTGGCATCGTAGTTGCTTGATCGTAGTTGCTTGTCTTGATCCGTAGAACGTTTAGAGAAGAAAGATGGTGTAGGAGAGCAGGGTCCATCTTGCTGGCAAGGCGGAAGGAAGAATACTGGCTGGGCTAGGGGGCGGACCGGTAAGGTGGGCTACCTGGGCATGCTCAGAAAGACTCACCTTTCTGAGCTCTGGAGAGCACTTCCGTATGTATGGCGCCGCCCGGAGGACGTCACCAGGTGTGGCTGACGCAATCCTGCTGATCCATGGAGAATGGCATAATTCACCTACCACTCTGGACCCACTGGATGAATGCAAATGCCAGAACCAGGACCTGCCATTCCCAGAAGGAGAACTGAGAGAAGTGCAAAGGAGGTAGGAATAGTGAATCTCTCTACAACTATCTCAGCATGAGATCTCAGTTCTGCCCTTCCACAAAACTCGATGAAATTTGGCTCTATTCTAGGGATGTGCTTATCATTTTAATCTGAAATTAAAAAAAAAACAAAAAAAAAAACAACTATGGTTTTTTTTGCCAGCGTCATCATGGCCTGGTTGAACTGGTGTCTCTTAGGCTGGAAGGTGCTGGCCTTCCAGGAGGAGCTATTAGGTCTCCTGGGGGGAGAAAGGGGGGCTGGCTATAGTAGCTGTGTCTTGTAATATTAGTACCCGTTTCCTGACTGGCTTAAATTTCCTTACTCACTGTCAGGGCTGGCCCGGAACTAGGCATGTCAGACAACTGCCTAGGGCGGCACAGTTTTAGAGGCAGGCATTCGGGCATCAGCTCACAAGAAGCAACTGTGAAAATGGAGCCAGAGCTGATAAAGAAAGAACGAGAAGGCTCAGTGCTATATTGGGGGATGCCACACCCACCCCTCCCATTCTACTAAGCTAAATCCTGTGCGTGCTCCAGTCCTTCCATCCAAAACATGCCCCGCAAGCAGGCAGCCAGTCCCTCCTACAAACTCTAAACCTAGTCTGTCGGCAAGCAGACAAGCGCCACCCTCTCCGACTGTCCCATGGCGCCATCTTCCTCCTAAGCTCCTCCTCTTTGCAAATGACATCATTCCACACAGCCATCAAGCCAGAGCGAATGTGGCTGCCAAGTGGCAGAGAGGAATCATTGCCACATGGCTGGGCAGCAGACTCCGGGCTGCGGCATAGTACAGAGGGGAGGCTAAAGGCAGCAATAGCAAAGGCAAACCTCCCCATGCAGGTAAATGGCAATACGTAGTCATTTCTTTGAGGGCAGCGGTATGGAGGGGAGGAGAGAGAAAAGGAGATGCTGGACATGGGGTTGAGAAGAGAAGGGGAGATGCTGGACACCTGGGGAGGGGGAAAGGGAGAATGCTGGACCTGATTGGGAGAAAAGGGAAAGGAATGAGGGCTAAGGCATGGAAGAGGAGATAATGGCTATGGGGGGTGGGGTAGGTCCTTGGGCTTCCTGGGGGGGGGAGGGGGGAGGGGGAGGGGGAGGGGGGAGGCACACAGCTGAAAATTTGCCTAGGGCATCAGATACAAAGGTGCCAAGTGTGGCCCATCCCAAAGAGTGTGATGTACCACTCCAGTTTCATATTTATTTATTTATCCAACAGGTTTTCTATACCGCTTTATTTTTAAGGCAAAGCGGTTCACATTACAACTTTTAACTGTTTACAATGAATCAAGCATGGGGGTGGGGGGGGGGGGAGGAACTTGGCACTCAGGGTAATTTACAACATGAGATATACAGGTTAAGCTGTGGAAGTGTCCAGTGAGTGAGATTGATGACCAGTGAGTGAAGCTTTTTCTCTCGGTGCATTTGGAGTACACAGACTCCCTCCCTACTAGACACACTGCCATAAAAAACAAAATTCTACCAAAAAAGAGACACTCAAAGCCTATAAAGAAAAGCTGCTATACTATAACAGCACTAAGACCCAGGACTGCAAATATCATACCATGCTCTCAAACACCAATACACCTCTTAGGAAAAGAGAACAAGCTAAACAGCTTCAGATGCCTATGTGCATATACAGAACATGGATAGACACTCAAGTTCAGAATAAGGACCCAAAAGATAGGAAGAGAAGAATGACAGCAAAAACTGAACTGGAAACCTCAAGAAGCAAGACTCTGCTCTGCAATACTGGGGGGGGGGGGGGGGAGAAACTCTTTTATGAGAAAATTTTCAGGAGACAAAGGTGCCCAGTATGTTCCTTCCCTGAGTCTCCCCCATGTGCATTTTGGGACACGTGGGGGATATGTGTGGCAAGTACATTATGGGAAGCTGAAATGAGATTTACAAAGATAAGAGGGTCGATATTCAAAAGGATTTATTCAGGTTGCAGGACTTGTTGCTTTAACAGGGCTGACCATGGCTGCAAGATGTATGCAAACATTAATAGGCTCTTGTTCATTTAATATCATGTCTTCCCATCAAGGAGAATACTATCAATAAGAATAATACCAGAACTTATAAGATGTCAGAGAACTGCATAAGTAGGCCGCAAATGCTAAAATTCTCTTGACCTTGACTATAGTTTGGGTAAGACAGAAAAGTACAGTTTGAGATATTAAGAGGCCCATATTCAAAAACCCATTGAGATGGTAAATTATCCAGCTATTTGTATCTGTATAACTTTATTCAGATACTCAATGAAACTTATCCAGATAAGTGTGTTATTGAATATATCTAGATAATCTTATAGATACCTTTAGGCCAGTTCTTTGGCTGACCAGAATTATCTGGGTAAGTTTGGCTGGGCCTGTACTGACTGACTAAAGTCCGGGAACACCCTCATATTGTCTTTTTATAACTGGATACATTTTGTGCAGGCAACAATGTTAAAACTCACGGTTTGTCTGGTTTACCCCCACGTTAGGTGAGCAAACCTTCTGGAGGATGACTGTTAGAAATGTTTTAAAAGGTTTAATTTATTGTTTTTACAAAATAAATGTAAAACTCAAAGTAGAAATAGAAATCTCTAGGATGCTGTTTGCTTGCCACACAATACATTGTCTCACATGCTAATTTTCTTATTCTGCACCTGGTAAAACATTTTCTTTTGGCCTTGCAAATCTTAGGTTCCCCCGATACACCCCCCTAGCTTCTAGGCTATAGCACATAAGTAATAAAGAGTAGGACTAGAGATTCAAGGACAGAAGGAGCACTGAGTGAGTCATGTTGATAAAAATTGCTAGAAACCCATAGTGATGGGAAACCAAACTTAAGAAAAGTTAAAGGAACATGAAAGTTAAGACCCTAGGCAGCAAGGAAGGGGGATTTCTGAGAAATCATGTGACCGGTCATACAACCATAAAAGGAATAAGTTAAATAAGGGGAGAGGGGTAAAAGGGGCAAGGATTAAGAGAAGTAAACAGAGGCGGAGAGTCACATGACCTGAATAAAGATCACTAATAGGTAGGAGATTATTAGCACCTGCACCAATAGAATAAGAGAGGAGGAATTTGGAGATCACGTGATGCGGTGAGGGCAACAGACGTGGTCTGTGTGTGCTCCGGTCCCCGCCGGCCCAAACCGGGTTTCTAGTGCCGTTTGGTGGGTAAACAATCCCCTAAAATTAAGCTTTGCCTGGGGGAGACGCCGAAGCAGATTTTTGGGGTGACTGACGGGTCGTAGAAGCAGAATGGCGACTACCGTCAAGACCTCTCGCAAGGAGAAGGAACGAGGGGTGGCCGCGGCTAAGATGGCCGACAGCCATGGGCAGCCTTCCTCACCTGCTACTCCGGAGTATATAGAGGAAGTCTCTGGTGCAGTGGCTGCAGCGCTGGCCACACAATTTATGGCCCTGCATGAAAAAATGGATATTTTACAGAGCTCGATGAGCGGACTGGGGAGCCGGCTTCAAGAAGCAGAAGACCGCATTGGAAAAGCTGAGGATAGCGTGCTCTCTTTAACACAAGAAGTGGCAGCCCTGAAGTCACACATGCACTCACAAACCGTGAAAATAGATGATCTCGAGAACAGATCACCGCGAAATAATCTGCAGCTGATGGGGATACCAGACTCCATTGCAGACAAAGATCTGAAAGTACATCTGGAAGATCTTCTCCCGCAGCTGGTTGAAGGGCTCGCCGGAGGCGCTAACATGCTGATTGAACGGGCGCATCGCGTGGGAAACAAGCAGGCCCGCGATCAGCGGCCCCGAATTGTTCTTGCTAAGTTTCTCTACTTCCCGCACAGGGAGGCCATACTTCGGACGGCGCGACAGAAGGGCGGCCTGATGCATGAGAATGTGAAGATTCGAGTGGCCCCGGACTATTCTGCTTCTTTGAGCCAGCGACGAAAAGCTTATGCGCCGCTGTGTCAAAAGCTGATAGAAGCCAACATAAAGTTCTCTGTGCAGTACCCGGTAAGGTTGCACGTGCTCCATGATGGAGGTCATCGGACATTCGCTTCGGCGGAAGAGGCAGCCTCCTACATTGATGAGATAGTGCAGCAAAGGGGCCTTTCTCAGCGTAGCCCTTGAACTTTCACGGGACCTTTTGTGGTGAATTCTTTTGCACGGTGCATTGGTCCGGGTGTCTGTGACCATTGCTTGCAGGTCCTGTGGGAACTGTGTTTTGGCTTTGGCCTGGAGGCTCGGCTTTGACTGCCATGCACAGTGATGTTTTGGGGAACCCTATCTACTGTTTGTCGGACTTGAAAGATCTGCGCTGGATTCGGAGGCCTGATGGAGATGGGACTGTGTCCAGGAGGCTCTCAAGTCGTGAAAGGCCTACCGCATGGAGCAGCGGTTGAAGCGGGGAGCGCAGAACTGTTCCCCCACCCCCATGTTTCTCATCTTTTTCTTATTACATTTCTGCTTTGCTTGTGGGGTGTGGGGGGAGAGGGGGAGTCTAGCTGTTTACTCTAGCTGTTCAATTGTGTATTTTTTTTTCTATGTCTCCGTCTGTTACTGTGATCTGGGGGCCTAGAGAACTATATTTTTACAGGGTCCTATTGGAATCGGGCGGGGCGGTTTCAGGGTGAGAGTTTCCCCCTTTGTTACTTTTTTGTTCCCCTTTTTCTCCTATGGGATTGTTGTTGGTTGTGGGGTTTTCGGGGAGGGGGGGGTTCAATATATTTCAGCGGGGAGTACTGTATGGACATTGCCTTCACTATCTTATGCGCTGAACGTGCTGCCTGTTAACTTATAGTTGTCTGCTCTGTAATGCCATGCTAAGTTACCTTGAGTTCTGTTCCCGCGGGATGTTTTTGGGCACTGGGGGGCTGAGAATTTGGGGCGGGGGGCTGGAGGGGACCATACGCATCTCAGTTGATTTTGTATGGGGAGTACTATGCTACCCAATAGTGGGAGGGTAGGATATAGCTTCAGAGGGGTTTGGGTGAGGAGGGGAAGGAGAGGGGAGATGGAGGGGGGAAGGTGGGGTGGGGGGTGGGAGAGGGGATGGTCACACCCAGGACCTAGAGAGGCAGTTAGTGCTGCATCACTTGAGCGGGTATTGGGGGGAGCTCCAGGCTGGGAGGGCCCCCCCCTGGCATTTGGTTACAGCCTTGTTGTATAGTTGGGATCTTGGCCACCTAACCTGAAGATAATTTCCTGGAATGTTTGTGGCTTGGTGTGGTACAGATGAATTTTGACTATTTGATTATGCCTCACTATTGATTATGCCTCAGTAGTGAATATGCCTCAACTGTAAATAGGAGCACTTGAAACTGTTGAAACAATTTACATAACTACAGATACTGGAAAGATCAGGGAGGAGACCTTCTCCTAGCAAGCAAATGGAGACCCATTACAGAGAACAAAAGAACACTTCACCTAGGAGCCTTTCTACTAGCAGACAAATTGAAACCCATTAACAGGACAAAACAGGACAATTCACCTTGCCTTGGAAACATTTCTCCTAAGAATTCATCAATTGTAATGTAGACCAGGGGGGGTGGGGGGTTCCCTTGAGCATTTTCAAGCACCTGGCCAGTGTCTTGGATGTGCTTAATGGATAACTGACTCTATACTACGTATGTGTCACATGATAGGAAATAACTGGATTGTTCTTGCAACTGGATAAAATGGGTACCTGTTTTCAGCTAGACAGAGAGAGAAATGGATTCATCTAGGAATGGACGCATTGCCTAGAGAAACTCCCGATTGAGAAGTCTCTCTTGTCTGGTTGAATCAGGGATCCATTCAATCGAAGTGTGACAGGGATGAAGTAAATCTCTTTCGGTGAAGTATATTCTTCTTCTGTAATTATCTTTCTAGTTATCTATTCTGTAATTAAGTGCTTTTATTCTAATAGTTTTCCAGATATCTTTTTAACTAATCATAGGTAGATATATGAATTACTTGCCTTTCTAAATAAGTACGAATTAAAAAGTTAAATAAGTGAAATTCAAGTTATCCCTGCTTTGTATTATAAATAAACGCACGTCTTCATTAACAAGGTGTGTTAGCCTTTGTTGAAGTAAGACATTTGGTACCAGAAGTGGGGTGCGATAAAAAGAAAGGCTATAACAATGTTGAAAAGAAGAGTAAAAAATGTAAATAGTACAAAGACTGTAAAGGAAGATAAAGATGTTGTAAATTTTGTAAATATCCCGGATGGGATCAGGCGCCTTATGAAATGTTAGCTAGAGAATGGTCTTGCAATTCAGGACTAAGTGAGAATTGGGAATCTGTTTTAAAAGATGCGGAACCTGTAAATCTCCTTACATGCTTGCAAAAAATACCTGTTGAAAAAGGGATAGAATTGAGTGTGTTGGGGAGGAGAGGTTGGCTTTTGCTGTCTGCATATCGTAAGATACATCAGACAAAATCCAGCAAAGTAGATTTGATTGAGCAACTTGAAAAACAGAATTGTGATTTACAAAATATGATAACAATGCTACAATGCCAAATCCGTTTGTTGACGGATAAATTAGATACTTATCAGCAGGTTGCTGAGAGAGCAGCTGTCAGGGTGGCCCAGTATAAATATCGTAAAAAAAAGGGGAGAGTAAATAAAAAGAAAGTGCACATGTCTATTGCTAAAGCAGGTGTAAATTGGAATCCTGATGACTGGGATGGTAATATCTGGGATTCTACTGAATCATCTAACTCTGAGGAAGAGCAAGGAGTTAGTAATAAAAACTATCAGGCACAACCGATTTATAGGAGGAAAGTGCAGAGTACTCCCCAAAATCCTGGAGGAGTTAATCTAGATACTGTGGAGGATTTTAATCAACAAGAGATTAATGATATCCAGGACAGGTTTAGGCAGAAACCTGGGGAATCACTGATTACCTGGATGGTGCGTATTTATGAAACTGGAGCTGCAGGAGTACAGCTAGATCATGGTGATGCTAGGAAATTTTGTCTAATTAGTGTTGACCCTGTGATACAAGAGCAGTTTCGTAATTACATATCACAAAATATGACTAGTTTACTCCAACTGGCAGTAGAAGGATGTAATGCTAAATTTCCTGCCGAAGCTGATTGGCCCCCAAATGATAAACAATGGTTTGCTTTGCGTGACGCTATTCAGCGCATTAAAGAGGAAGGCATGAAAACTGCTATTTTTATAGGGCAAGCTGATCAGTTAATGAATTGTGCCATGACTGCATCAATGAGGAATAAGATTATACGTTTGGCTCCACCAGCTTACAAACATGTTATTATGACTTTACTGATAAATCAAACAGGGAATCCTTTATCAGAAGTAATAGAAGCAGTGAGACAATTAGGTGAATTGGGAGAGTGGGGTCCAAAGTACAGTGCTGGTGACAGAAGGGAGAATAGATCAGAAGGACAGAAGGGAAATATAAACAACAGAGTATCCAGGAAAGATATGTTTACTGCTCTCCTTAAAGATGGTGTTAAAAAGGAACAGATTGATGGAATTGACACACAGAGCATGTGGGAAATATATAAGAAAAGAGGGCTGTATAAGAAAAGTGGAAATAGGAATGTGAGTAAACAAAATTCTGAAGTGAATGAAGAGGAGAGAAAGAATGAGGGGAAAAGGAAGGAGGGTGAGATTAGAGAAGCAAGATCAAATGTTATTCCCACAGCACCACTTTCTGACTTATACCCTGATCTTTCATGGGCACAGGATTTGTTTCAAGAATAGGAAGTAGGCCAAGCTCCAGTTGAAGGGTGGACTCATAAAGACATGAGACCCCATGTAAATTTAGACATTTTTTGGAAACATAAGAACAATCAGAGGGTCCGAGCCTTAGTAGATACTGGAGCGGAGGCCACCTTAATTTATGGAAATCCAAAACATTTCAGAGGACAGCATGTTACAATCACTGGGCTGGGAGGAAGGAAAACAGATGCTGTACAAACCACATTGGAAATGAAAATTGGTCAGTTACCTAAGAGAAAATACTCGGTGTTAATTGTTCCCATTCCCGAGTATATAATTGGGATAGACATATTAAAAGGGTTGACACTGATACTTGATGAGGAACAATACCAATTTGGCATCAAACCTTACATGTCTGCTAGACCTATTACTGTAGGACACCTTAAAATGCCAGCAGTAAAGCTGCCCCCCGCCACTAAAATGGTGAGTATGAAGCAGTATAGGATCCCGGGAGGACATCAGGAAATAGGAGAAACAATTCAGGAATTGCTAGAAGCAGGGGTGATTAAGCCAGTTACCACTGGCTGGAATAATCCGGTGTGGCCGGTAAAGAAATCAGATGGCAGTTGGAGAATGACAGTTGATTATAGAGAATTGAATAAGTATACCCCTCCACTGACTGCTGCTGTACCAGATACAATTACTCTTATTGAAAATATTCAAAGACACGCAGGGACATGGTATGCTGTCATAGATTTGGTTAATGCATTTTTTACTATTCCAATTTCGGAGGAGAATTGGGAGCAGTTCTCATTTTCTTGGCAGGGTAGACAGTACTGTCCCACTAGACTTCCCCAGGGGTATCTACATAGCCCCACTATCTGTCACAGGATTGTAGCAGAACACTTAGATGAACTCCCACCTCCGGATGGGGTACAAATTTCACATTATATTGATGATATTTTAATGCAGGGGCCCTCACAAGAGATAGTGCAGGAACATCTTGAAGCTCTCATTGCACACATGAAAAAGAAGGGCTGGGAAATTAACCCTGCAAAAATTCAAGGACCAGCCCAGACAGTAAAATTCCTGGGCATACAGTGGCATCAGGGTCATAGAGAAGTGCTCCCAAAAGCCAAACAGAAAATAATGGAATTTAATACTCCCCGAAATAAAAAGGAGGCCCAGAAATTTATTGGACTGTTTGGCTTTTGGAGGCAGCACATTCCCCATTTGAGTCAAATACTGGCACCATTGTATAAAATAACTAGGAAGAAATATGAGTTTGAATGGGGAGATGTGCAGCAGCAGGCTTTTGAACTGGCTAAACAAGCTATACAGCAAGCCTTAGATTTATGGCCTGTTCAACCTGGGGAACTCGAGCTCAATGTATCAGTACAAGAACAGTATGCTAATTGGAGTTTATGGCAGAAACAGGGAAAGAAAAAAGTACCTCTAGGATTCTGGACGAGGAAGCTCCCTGAAGCAGGGACTAGATATACCCCTTTTGAAAAACAGTTGTTAGCATGTTATTGGGCTTTGGTGGATACAGAACAGGTGACCATAGGACACACTGTGATGTTAAGACCAGAAATTCCTATTATGCAGTGGGTAATGAGCTCCCCCAAGACACACAGAATAGGACATGCACAAGAAGCAAGCATAATCAAATGGAAATGGTATATTCAGGATAGAGCTAAAATTGGTATAGGGGGAACTGCTACCTTACATGAAAGGGTAGCTCAAGCCCCTCTTAAGGACACTGAGACCATGCAATTGCCAAATCATGAATTAACAGCAACAGAGTCTCCAGTGAAGTGGGGACAACCATTTGTACAATTAACCTCAGAACAGAGAAATCATGTTTGGTTTACTGATGGGTCTGCTAAATATGTGGGAAATAAAAGGTGTTGGAAGGCTGTGTCTTACAATCCCACTACTAAAATATTGTTGACAACTACAGGTGAAGGGAAAAGTAGCCAATATGCTGAACTTTATGCAGTATTTCAGGCTTTAAAACAAGAGACCCCAGGGACTTGTCATATTTACACTGATTCCTGGTCAGTAGCCAATGGCTTAGCCACATGGCTACCTATCTGGCAGCAAAATAATTGGGAGATACATTCAAGAGAAATTTGGGGAAAAGAACTGTGGCAGCAAATTTGGGAAATGTTGCTTTTAAGTACGGTAACTGTGTATCATGTAGATGCTCATTTGCTATTGATTCGTTAGACAGATGGTTTAACTCTATTACTGATGAACAAGCTAAAATTGCTGAAGCACAAACAGACACCAAAGAATCTGACTTGCTGGGCATGGCAAAATGGGCTCACCAGAAATGTGGGCATTTAGGTGAAAAAGCTACTTTCCGCTGGGCACAAACACGGGGAATCCCTATCCCCTTAGATGCCATTAGAACAATTATCTTGCAATGCCCAATTTGTCAGCATATACAGCACAGGTCTGTCCCACACATAGTGTATGGCCATTTAGGGCGAGGAAAACTACCAGGCCAGATATGGCAAATAGATTACATAGGACCTCTACCTACCAGTAAGGGATGTCAGTATGTATGCACGGCTGTGGATACATATTCCGGGTATTTAGTGGCATATCCATGTAAGAGGGCTACACAGATTAACACCATTAAAACATTAGACCTCATTACTTTATATTATGGGATCCCTCTTCAGATTCAAAGTGATAATGGGTCTCATTTTAAAGGGAGGCTTGTACAGGATCACAGTAGACAGCATAACATTGAATGGATATTTCATATACCCTATTACCCTCAAGCTGCAGGACTTATAGAAAGAATGAATGGATTGCTCAAAGAACAGCTTAGGAAATTAGGGGAAGGATCCCTGCAAAAGTGGAGAGATCATTTATCTGCAGCACTACAGATCCTTAACAATAGACCAATTGCAGAAACTGAAACTCCTCTAATGAGGATGTTGACTCCCGCATTACAAATCAAATCTTATGTAGCCACTAACACTATTCTATATTGGGAAATTAAAGAAGGTGCCTTAGCCCCGTATCGGGCAACACCAGAGGCAGCCGGACTAGATTTACATGCTCTGCAGGAATATAGAATAAAGGTCCATGATTTGCAATTAATAGAAACAGGAATAGGAGTCCAGTTACCACCCGAGCATTTTGGGTTAATTGCCCCTCGCTCTGGATTGGCCCTGAAAGGCATACAAATACTTGGAGGAGTGATTAATGCAGATTATCAAGGAGAGATAAAAATTATTCTAATGAACAGTGGTAACTCAGATTTAATGATCCAGACTGGGGACAGAGTGGCCCAATTACTTATCATCCCCACTTATGGAGGAGTAGTAAAGAAGGGGAATGCCCCCACTGCTCTAACAGTTAGAGGCGATGCTGGATTTGGATCTGCTAATTTAAACACCGGAGCAAGGATTTGGGTACAATCACCAAATCACCCACCTGAGCAGGCAGAAGTTATTGCCACTGGGAATGATAACATAATACTGATTATGAGACCTGGACAAGAAAAGTGGGAATATATACCAGCAAACAAATGTTACCTGCGAGAATAAAATGATGTCTTTTCATTATAGGTTATCTCTACACCTTATGAACCAATGAACCAGCATATTTCTATCAAGGACCGGGATCGGTTCCAGCAAGCTTTCATATGCCATGTAGTGACATGGGCACTCATTACCAGCCTGATCTTTGGTACATGGAAAGTCTATTACTGGAGAGTGCAAGTGGTAACCCAACCCGAATTACACTTGCCCAAGCGTTTAGCAGATGCGATAGAACCACCTCAGAATATCTGGACTTATTTAGCCCGAAAAGTTTTAAACATTTCTAACTTTTGCCTTTCGGACATGCGTAATCCAGTGGATCTGTTAACTACATGTTTGATTGCAATACCCACACCAGCTAGAGTTTTGTTGTACTATTTTAAAACTACACAAAATGACAGTTGGGCAAATGAAGAAGATATAAGGACACACCCCATGCTATACGAATATTGCAGAGATTGTCCCACTAATTTCAATTTTTGGGATAACATGACTCAAATAATCACCCATAATATCGCCCCAGGCGATGTATGTTATAACATGACATGTAATCCTGATGAAATACCGAAATGCCAACAACTAAAGATGCAACAAGAAATTGCCAAGGACATTGATATAATACTTTTATGTGATGCAACTAGGAAATGTAGAAATGTAACTAATACTATGAATTGTAATCATACTTCAGTTGCTTTACAAGAATTATTTATTGACTTAAGTAGTACTAGGAAGGCAGTCTTGCAAAATCGAGTAGCAATAGATTATTTACTTTTAAAACACAATTATGGATGTGAACATTTTGAAGGCATGTGTTGCTTTAATTTAACTGACCATGCTACTTCCATTCAGTCTCATATTCAAGCTTTGCAAGAACTAGCCAAAGATATTAAACAAGATATTAATGTTAATTGGTGGGATTGGGTATTTGGATGGCTGCCCAGTATGGGTAGCCTCAGACAAATCATTGGGGGAATTATTATTTGTATTTGTTTATTAATTATGATATGTTGTTTTATTCAATGCATACCCAGTTTCATTACTATATTTCATCCACCCAAAGTCCCCACAATGTTACCAGTATCTTATAGGCACAATCAATAGTCAAAGGACCGAATGTGGTACAGATGAATTTTGACTATTTGATTATGCCTCACTATTGATTATGCCTCAGTAGTGAATATGCCTCAACTGTAAATAGGAGCACTTGAAACTGTTGAAACAATTTACATAACTACAGATACTGGAAAGATCAGGGAGGAGACCTTCTCCTAGCAAGCAAATGGAGACCCATTACAGAGAACAAAAGAACACTTCACCTAGGAGCCTTTCTACTAGCAGACAAATTGAAACCCATTAACAGGACAAAACAGGACAATTCACCTTGCCTTGGAAACATTTCTCCTAAGAATTCATCAATTGTAATGTAGACCAGGGGGGGTGGGGGGTTCCCTTGAGCATTTTCAAGCACCTGGCCAGTGTCTTGGATGTGCTTAATGGATAACTGACTCTATACTACGTATGTGTCACATGATAGGAAATAACTGGATTGTTCTTGCAACTGGATAAAATGGGTACCTGTTTTCAGCTAGACAGAGAGAGAAATGGATTCATCTAGGAATGGACGCATTGCCTAGAGAAACTCCCGATTGAGAAGTCTCTCTTGTCTGGTTGAATCAGGGATCCATTCAATCGAAGTGTGACAGGGATGAAGTAAATCTCTTTCGGTGAAGTATATTCTTCTTCTGTAATTATCTTTCTAGTTATCTATTCTGTAATTAAGTGCTTTTATTCTAATAGTTTTCCAGATATCTTTTTAACTAATCATAGGTAGATATATGAATTACTTGCCTTTCTAAATAAGTACGAATTAAGAAGTTAAATAAGTGAAATTCAAGTTATCCCTGCTTTGTATTATAAATAAACGCACGTCTTCATTAACAAGGTGTGTTAGCCTTTGTTGAAGTAAGACACTTGGGGAGCCCTATTAAGAGATCTAAAGTGTTGCAGGCCTTAGCTAGGCATAAAGCAGATATTGCCTTACTCCAGGAGACCCACCAGACAGCTGAAGAGCATGGTAAATTATGCCGGGAATGGGTGGGACAGGTCTGGGGAGCCCCGGCCCAGGGAAAAAAGGGGGGTGTTGCTGTTCTGATTCATAAACAGGTACAATTCACAGTTGACAAGGACCTGGTGGACTTATCCGGCCGCTTCTTAATTCTACAGGGTACTCTTGAAGGGAAACCCGTCATTCTGGGTAACCTTTATGGTCCTAATGTTTTAGACCTGGACTTTTATAGACGGGTGTCTGCAAAAATAGCGTTATTGCCGGAATTTCCGTTGATCTTGGGAGGAGATTTTAATGCAGTCATGGATGTGAGTTTGGACACGTCGAGGGGGGGAGGACCTAGGGAGAGATTCCAGACTGTGAGAGCTATGGTTCAACTGTGTAAGAGATTAGACCTGGTGGACCCCTGGCGGTTGCTGCACCCGTCCGATAGGGATTACACACATCAATCTAGGGCACATAACTCTAGTGCGCGCCTTGACTACCTGTTACTTTCCACTGGGTTGTTTGCAAAAGTTGCCGAGGCACAGATCGGCCCCAGTGAAGTGTCTGATCATGCGTTTGTGTTGGTGGAACTGCACTGGAGCGGATCCAGCCCGAAAGCGCGGATCTGGAGTTTCCCCCTCGAGCTTTACAGAGATGCCCAGTTTCGACATTTTCTGCAAGGTCGGTGGCAGGAGTTTGAGACGAATCACCAGGGCCATCGAGATGATCCTGAATTGCTCTGGGAAACAGCCAAAGTGGTCTTAAGGGGGGATATTATTGGGTTCCTAGCACGGAAATGGAGATTGATGGCTGAACGTATTATCCAGTGGGAGAAATTAGTAACGAAGCTGCGCTGCCAATTGGCGCGAAACCCTACTGGGGAGCTTCGGCAGCGACTGTGGGAAAGTCAGGTGGAGCTCAATGAACTTCTGCACCAGCGGGCTACGAAGACTGTCCTGTATTACCGGTATCAATTGTACTGCTATGGAGATAAGCCCAGGAAGCTATTGGTGCGCTGTTTGCGTGGCCCCAGGGGGTCCAGACTAGTGACCGCGCTCCGGGATTCCCAAGAGTGTTACGGAGGGAGAGCCCAGAGATAGCCCGAATATTTCGAGCCTTTTTTCGGAAGCTTTATGCGGCTGACCCGGCTTCTCCCACGCTTATGAAAGATTACTTGGGGGGGTTAGAGCTGCCCCGATTAACGGAATCACAAAGGAGGCAGTTGGATCAGCCTATAACAGCCGAGGAGGTGCAGGCAGCGATAGCCAAAGCGAGCTGTTATAAATCCCCAGGGTCCGACGGCTTCGGGACAGAATTTTACAAGATTCTTGGCGACCTGCTTTCTCCCACCCTAGCGGCCGTACATAATCGGTGGACGGAACAGGGCCACTTTCGTTGGGGACACAACCATGCCCACATTGTCCTTATTCCAAAACCCAATAAGGATCCCTTGCAGGCAGTTTCCTACTGACCAATCTCCCTGCTTAACTTTGATCTTAAACTGCTGGCGAAAGTTTTAGCGGAACGTTTGGCGGGTTTTTTGGGCCAACTGGTTCATGAGTCCCAAGTCGGCTTTGTTAAAAATCGGTATGCCGTTCGTAACTTACGTAAAATTTTAGCCTCCCTGGAATGGGTTCGGTATCGGCATCAGTCATCTTTGCTTGTACGTTTTGACGCTGAAAAAGCCTTTGATAGGGTGGACTGGCAGTATTTGAGATATTTACTCCCGTGCTATGGTATTGGGGACGGGTTTTGCAAAATGGTAGCAAGTCTGTATGTGTCACCGACTGCGGCGATATTATGTAATGGAGTACTCTCAGAGGCCTTTCCATTGCAGAGGGGGACCAGACAGGGATGCCCTCTTTCTCCCCTCCTTTTTGTTTTGTCCTTAGACCCCCTTATACGAAGATTGGAGTCGACTCGGGAAATAAAAGGGGTGAGTATTGGGGGCTATGAGTTCAAATTAGCCGCCTTTGCAGATGATCTCCTGGTACATTTGCTCTCCCCTCGGGAGTCCCTGCCCCGCCTGTTGCAGGAATTCTGACTTTTTTGGACTTTTGCAGGCGTTAGTATCAATAGCGACAAATCAGAAGCCTTGGATGTCTCAGGCCAGTTGCGGGAGAGTTGGCAGGGCGATTTCCCTTTGAGATGGGCAGACGACCAATTTGTGTACCTGGGGATTGTGCTTCCGCGACAGGTCTCTCAGCTCTATGGGAACAATTTAAACCGGGTGCTGCTTAAGGTGAGGACCCAACTACAGTCTTGGAGGCATCTCCCCTTATCTCTATCGGGGTGCATTGCAGCGATTAAAATGGTCATCTTGCCGCGGATCTTGTATTGGCTGCAGCTGCTCCCGGTTTGGTTATTGCGTAGAGATATTCGGAGGTTTGAAGGGGAATTCCAGGACTTCTTGTGGAGAGGGGGGAGAGCCCGTATATCATACCGTCGTTTGATAGGAAAAGGGCGACACGGTGGCTGGGGGCTTCCGGATTTGGGTGCCTATGCTCTGGCCTGTCAGGCGCGCCATTTGGGAGATTGGTTGGAGGGTACTGAGATCTTCACTCCTAGAGCCCTGGAGGAGGCTTATGTAGCACCACACACCTTGCAAGCTTTGCTGCTCCAGGAGAGTCGACTGGTGCCCCGACACCTGTCGGAGGGGGCCTTGGTGGCCCCGGTGCGACGGACTTGGAGACAGCTTAATGCTTTTTGGGGACGAAACTGGAAAGTTTCGAGCTGGCTGCCTGGGCAGGGCAACCTTTGTTTTACCCCCGGGCTGGACGAAGCTGCCTTTCGTGTGTGGGCTGAGAAGGGTATTTGCAATCTGGGCCATGTTGTCGGCCCTAGTGGGAAAAGTAAGTCATTTGTCTCTTTATGTCAGGAATACGACTTGGGGCCTAAACATTTTTTTGCCTATATGCAGATCTCTCACTATGCGGCCTCCCTCCCTGAAGCGGAGTTGCATAGTGATCGTTCACAGCAGATACTGGAATTCTTTAACTTGGGTGCGGAGGAGGTACTATCCATTAGTGCCTTGATCAAGAGGCTTGAGCCCCTACGACCTGGTCTGGACTTTAGTGATGTGGAGAGGGCCTGGGCTACTGAGTTGGGGCGGGAGGTCCCCTCGGGTACTGTTCTCAAGGCTCTTCGGCGGATTGGGACTCTCGTGGATGGCATACGTTGGCATGAAATGCAGTTTAAGTCTATTACTAGGGTTTTTATTTCACCTAGGCGGGCCTTCCATTGTCATTTGACTGTGGATGGGCGTTGCCCGCGGTGTTCTTTGCCGTTGGCAACGTTGTTGCATATGTGGTGGGATTGCAAGTTTATCCGCCCTTACTGGTTGAGAATCTGCTCGTTTATGACTCGACTCTTGGAACAGCAGTTGGCCTGGGATGCTCCCTTTATTGCAGTGGATCACCTGAAGCCCAACCGCCCAAAAGGGAAATGGGAGAGGTGGTTAGTGCGGAAGGCCTGTCTGGTGGGTAAGGGGCCCCTTTTACGTAAATGGCGGGAGCCCAGCCCTCCGTCTTTTTGGGAATGGCGGAGCTCCTTTCATCAATTGATGCTCATGGAGGGTAGGGGAGCCCGGGGTAACGCTAAACGATGGACCTCCTTTCAGTTAACATGGGAACCCTACATTCATGTGCTGAGTCCTCGATGCCGTAATCTTATCCTCCAACAGGGGAGCTAGGGTGCGGTCCCTGTTTTCGAGTGGTGTGGGAGGAGGCGGTTAGATGGGGTCATTTGGTGTGGTCCTGGGTGTTGAGGGGGATGGGGGTGGGGGGGGGAGGGATAGAGGGGGGAGTGGTATAATTGGAAAAATGCACCTGTAAATGTGAATGCCTTCCGTGTGGGGATCAGAAACAACCCCGGCGGGCGGCTGATGATTGTTATATTGGCTATGTTTCAAGGTGATTTGTAAATAAAGTTATATAAAAAAAAAAAAAGAGAGGAGGAATTTGTAGAACAAATGGATGTAATAAATATGGAACTGTTTGTATTTCAGGCGTGGCTATTTTGTTGTTTAGACACCCCCTCTTGCAAGATTGTAATAAATAAATAAAAGAAAACCTTTGGTTTCACTGAGGTGTCTGTTATTGTGACACAATTATTATGGTTTCTTACATGACCCTCTGTGTCCTCTCTATTGCAAAAGGAGATAAGATTGGAGAATGACCAATGTAACACCAATTTTTAAAAAGGGTTCCAGGGGTGATCTGCGAAACTACAGACCGGTCAGCCTGATGTCATTACCAGGCAAAATGGTAGAAACCATTCTAAAGAATAAAATTACTGAACATGTAGATAGTCATGGTTTAATGGGAGAAAGGCAATATGGACTTAGCCAAGGAAAGTCTTGTCTGTTATATTTTTTGAAGGCGTGAATAAGCAGGTAGACAAAGGTAAACTGGTCGATACAGTATATCTGGATTTTCAGAAAGCCTTTGAGAAGGTCCCACATGAGAGACTCTAGTGGAAATTAAAAAATCATAGGATAGGATATAGTGTACTATTGTGGATCAGGAACTGGTTAAAAGACAGAAAGGTGAATAGTGGAGTACCCCAGGGATCTGTGGTGAGCCCACTGCTTTTTAACATCTTCACAAATGACCTAGAAATGGAATTAACGAGTGAGGTGATCAAATTTGCAAATGACACAAAATTATTCAAAGTTGATAAAACACAAGAGAATTGTAAAAAATTGCAAGAGAACCTTGATAAATTGGAAGACTGGGTGTTCAAATGAAATTTAATGTGGACAAGTGCAAAGTTATACGAAAGAGCAACCCAAACTTACAGTTAGATGATGCAGGGTTTCACATTAGGAACCACCACCCAGGAAAAAGATTTAGGCGTTATCATGGATAATACGTTGAAACCCTCCGCTCAGTGTGCAGTGGTAGCCAAGAAAACAAATAGAATGCTAGGATTCCTAAGGAAGGGAATGGAGAATAAAACCAAGGATTTATAATGCTTCTGTATCGTTCCATGGTGCGACCACTCCTTGAATATTGTGTGCAGTTCTGGCCAACGTATCTTAAAAAGGATATAGCAGAATTAGAAAACGTACAGAGAAGAGCCACCAAAATGGTAAAGAGGATTGAAGGATTCCCCCATGAGGACAGGCTTAAAAGGTTAGGGCTCTTCAACTTGGAAAAGAGACGGCTGAGGGAAGTCCGGTCCAGTCATAGCACAAAAACCATCCTCCTCTCTTTCATGGATGAACACCATGTTTCCCACGATCGCGGTCTCATCTCCATAGCCATTTCACTGGATCTGTCCTCCGCTTTCGATTTAGTCGATCATGCCACGCTCCTCACTCGTCTTTGTGATGCCGGGATTGGCGGTACCGTCCTCCGCTGGTTCTGCTCCTTCCTTCTCTCCAGGTCCTTCTCCGTCTTATCTGGTTCAAACACCTCGCCAGTTACACCCCTTCCCTGTGGTGTCCCCCAGGGCATCATTCTCTTACAACATGCCAGTCCCACTGCTCCTGAAATCACCCCTCTCAACACCCATCTCTCCTGCATTAATTCCTGGATGTCCTCAAACTTTCTCCATTTAAATCTCGCAAAGACTCTGGCTATTTGGTTCACTTTCGGCAGCCCCTCCCATCCCTAGTCTCATCGCTTTCTTCCTCCCTCATCCCCCTGGTCCCCACCCTGCGCTACCTCAGTGTCACCCTAGATTCTGCCTTATCTTTTCGTGACCACCTCTCCTCCGTTATACGCCGCTCCTTCTATTCCCTGCGGCAGATCAGTGTTGTCCATCCCTTTCTTACCACCTCATCCCTGACCACACTTCTGCTTTCCCTCATGATGACCGACTTAGATTACTGCAACATCGTCCTTGCCATTCTCCTGCAATATCAGTTACATAGAAAGCAACTCCTGCAGAACACTGCAGCTCGCATCATCACACACGCCACCCGTTCAGATCACGTCACGCCACTTCTCCTACATCTCCACTGGCTTCCCGTTGCCTTTAGAATCCAGTATAAGATCCTAACCTTAGTCTATAAAGCAATCCACACTGGCATTCCACAATACCTCTCCAACCTTGTTCATCTTCACACCCCTCAGCATTCATTCAAACCGTATGCCCCTCCCTTCCCCTTCACAAGCACACCTGGAGTCCACCCGTAACTCTGCCTTCTTTTCTCTTGGTCCCAAACTATGGAATTCCCTTCCCTTGAATTTCCGACTGGAACTCTCCTTTACCAAAGTCAAGTCACTGCTAAAAACACATCTCCTCTGCTCTGCCTTCGATCTTCCTTTCTCCAGAGCTTCCCCTCTCCCTTCCCCTCTGTGTTGACGCTTTAACCCACCCCTCCCTCTCTGCTCCCTCTTCTTCTTGTCTTGTCCTTACTTTCCCTTTCCTATCAGATTATGGCATTCTTTTCCTCCTTCCAGCAGCATTTTGAATTATTGTAAACGGTATATTAAAAACCAAAATAAAGATAAAGATAAGATAGAAGTCTAGAAATCAATGAGTGGAGCAGAATGAGTAAATGTAGATAGGTTGTTTACTCCATCAAAAAGTAGGAAGACTAGAGACACGCAACAAAGCTATAATGTAGGCCGGGAAGTACGTGAGGTTACAAGTAATAAGAGAAAATGTTTTTTCACTCAACGCATAACCATCTCTGGAATTCGTTACCGGGGGATGTAGTAAAAGCTGTTAGTGTAGCTGGGTTTAAAAAAGGTTTGGACAAGTTCCTGGAGGAAACGTCCATAAACCATTATTAAAGAAGACCCAGGAAATCCACTGCTTGCCCCGGGACAAGCATTGTGGAACCTATGTACCTTTTTGGGAAACTGGCAGTACTTTGGACCTGGATTGGCCACTGTTGGAAACAGGATACTGGACTTGATGGACCTTGGTCTGACCCAGTATGGCATTTCTTATGTTCTTAACACTTAAAATATGCCATGATTGTCAAATTTTTCAAATGCATTGTGATGTGTAATGCCATAGGCAGCAGAATGGGGTAGGCCACAAGGGCTATAGCCCCATCAACTTTTCCCAACATAACATCGGCAACTAGAGAACTTGGAAACATTGCTAGAGGTTGGATTGTTTGGCCCCTCCAAACAAAAGATGTTCCTTCCACTGCCCCTATGTAACACAGAAACTCAAAGACAATCGCAGAAAAAATTAGGGTTGATTTAGGTATGACCATAGAGTGAGTTCAAGTTCCACGGCACATAATGAAGGGGAAAATGTTCTAGTCATCGTAACGGTGCTGTGAATTCCTATAGAAGTGTTTTCAACAGCTCTTCCATCAGGCTCTACTAATTTAGCGCTACTTCGTACACTCACTTACAGTAAATGCACTGATAATGGAATCCACCCGGCAGTGAACTATGTGTACAGGCTGCTAACGGCTTGAAAGAGAAAGCTGACTCACCACATCATAGTTATGAAAATTAATTTGGTTCATCAGCTTATTAAATCTCCCATAAATGTGCTCTTGGCATCAAAAGAAAAACTTCATTATATAATAATTTTATGGAAACAGTTGTCTTCAGTTATTGACACATGTCCCACAAGAAAGCATGTTTATGTTTTTCTCAAATTTTATACCAGACACTAGTAATTATGAGTAATAAATATGAAAAATCGTACTCTCCATGGGCGAACGCAACATTTGTGGTTTTCCAAGGATAGCATTTCTTTCCATATAAAGAGTTTTGGAGTGCAGCTGAAGCTTATCAGAGCCCAGCCTTCTGCTGTTCCTGCGATAGTCACCAAAATGCAGGCCCCACAAGCATCCCCACAAGCTTCCTCATTGGGGTGCACACATAATGCATGAGAGGAGAAAGCCCTGGTGTGTGGGCATGATAGAAGGGCTAAAGGCTTGTGTCAGAGAGAGTGGGCACACATATATATTTAAAATGCAAAGTTCAATATTTAAAAGTATGATATCCGATTCTACATTTTGCAGGGTTGGGTGGGAGGGGTGGTGTTGGTCGGGGGGGGGGGCCAGGTGTAAGGCTGAAGGTTTGCCTAAAGTGCCCAATACCCTTCCACCAGGTGTAATTATGTGATCTGCAAACTGATTACAATGGACAGAATCAAGCACTGCAAATACTTCACTGCTTTGGGATGTAAGTTCGAAATCAGCACTGGCCAAAATGTCTCCATCCTGGAACTGGGGAACCTGGCAGCTCTCCTCCTAACCACAGTCTTTCCCTTTGACGTTTTTCCCTCATCCTTCCCATCCTTCCATACCTAAAGAAAGCTGCCCTGCCCTCCCCTCTTCCCTTTTTAGATTGGGCCATTTTCTCGTCTTTGCTGGTCTAAGAGCCTTCACAGTTTCCTTTAGTTTGTCCTGCTCATTTCGCCTGTCTTTTAGTTGCATTTTCAGGTGGGTTGTTTTTTTTTTTTACTGTTTAAGTGCCCCCTGCCTGCTCTTAGCTGGATTAACCCAGAGGCCTGCTGTCTTGCCTCAGTGCTTGCCAAGTGAGAGAACCCTGACCTTGTCTTCACAGGGAAGGCAAAAGGAGGAATTTTGAATGCTAAGGAAGATTGACCTCTCGGGGCTGCCGTAGTGAGGGATGGCAGACTATTAACCCATCCCCCACGCAAGCAAGGTATGTAGCTGTTAGAAAGTTAGCTGGAGGGAGAGAGATGCAAGGGGCAGGGAGGAAGGTTCATGGCAGTAAGGCTGAATCTTGCTGGACTCTCCTCTGATGTCCTTTTAGCCCCTGTGCTCTTTGCATTTCGCTGGAGTCTCCTCTAGTGTGTTTTCAGTCCTTGCATTCTTTGCATTTTGCTCTCTTCCTGTGTATTCTCATTCTCTGGTGTGCCTTGCAGGAATCTCCTCCTGTAGAGTTTAATCCTGTTCCTCCTTTTTCAAAGAAGCCAATGGCAGTCTCAAACCCTGTGACTGATCTCAAGGATGAGGCCACCTGCTCCATCTGCCTGGAGTACTTTCGTGACCCCGTATCTGTGGAGTGTGGCCACAGCTTCTGCCGCCCCTGCATTTCGGAGGCCTGGCAGGGCGTCTATTCCAACTTTTCCTGTCCACAGTGCCGCAGGATATCCAAGTGGAAGAAGTTGCGACCCAACCGGCAGCTGGCGAACGTGGTGGAGATCTCCAGGCGGATTGCGGCCCAGGGCCAGGAGGCGGCGGCACGGAAGGTGGAGCTCTGTGCCAGGCACAGCGAGCCACTGACGCTGTTTTGCGAGGAGGACCAAATCAGGGTCTGCACCATATGTCGCGAGTCATGGGACCACCGACACCACTGCGTGCTGCCCGCAGAGGAAGCTACACAGGAATATAAGGTATGGAGCGGGACTACTTTTGCCTGCAAAAATTTGGTCGGGGTGGGGGGCAATTGTATTGACTTTCCATGCATATAAAACCCCTTTTTGTGTGTGTAAAAGACCTGTTACATGCACGCATCCTGTGAGATAACTTTACAGGTATGCACGGTGACAAGAACATACGTTTCTTTCCTTGACCTGCATGTGGGCATGTTCTGGGGCAGAATTTGGACAGAGTGTGGGAACCGTTACAAAAGTACACAAATAGGTTATAAGTCATATCTGCGCACGAACATCACTCGCAAGTGTTTACCCCGGCTCCCTAGCAGGGGTAAATATACCTGGGTGCATTCTCTCCATGATTTCTGCAGGATTTGTGCCAGAGTTTTTAGGCATGTTCCGCTGGCACGTTCAGATCTAAAGGAGGCTTCTTGATGCATGAGGTCGGTGGTGTTGCACCTATCATGCTATGGTTTTGGTGCTATCTGCACTCTAGATCCAGAACCATAGCACTCTTTAGTAAAATTGCTTTAAAGTGCATGTTTCAGTCAAGGCTTAGTACATGAGATAGAAGCGGTTAATGCCTTCGATCCCTCATGTATTAGTGTTGCCTTTTTTAAAGCTTAAAAAAGGTGACTTTCCTTTTTAATTAGTGACTCTTACCTGTGTGTTTTTTAAAAACCTGCCTAGTGTACATTTAAGTACTGGCAATTTACATGTATAAGTGCTAGAAACTGTGTATCAATGCTGCTATTGTTTTCTACGTGGACATGTGCAAAATCGTTCCTCCTGCTGTAAGTGAACATAAGATATGTCTACCTGGGTCAGACCAAAAGTCCATCAAGCCCAGTAGCCTGTTTCCAAACAGGTGCTGGTAAATCCACATGTATTTTTGCCATCCTTATGTATTTTACGAAAGGCTCTCCTAAATGTGGGGCCTTTGGTAACGGTATTTTACAAAAGGCCCCACATTTAGGAGAGTCTTTTGTAAAATATGGGGGGGGGAGGCGGAATGTAAGGTCTCGACCTGGCTGTCTCATTTCCCACGTTCAACTCCTATGCAAAAGGGGGCTTCAAACATCTGAACATGAGAGATTGTTCTTAGCTTTTCTGCAAGCGTGTTTGGAATGGATACGGAAACGACTCCGGCCAAGCGCACCGGATGCAATGATAGAATATCCAACATACTGACTTTTTGACCCTAATTGGCGAGATAGACAGTATACTTTAGGCAATATGCAAACACATAAAAGCATTTGACTACTTAAACCTCTATAAAACAGCATGACATACACAGGACACTATGGGGCATGTTAACTTTACTTAACGTGCATTAACTTTTAGTAAACATGAGAAGATGCGCTGCTATTTTGTCAGACACTGACTATAAGATTAATTGTAAGACGCGGGTATATTGAGACTTTGCAGTCAGCATAACATGTACTCCCAAACGTCTATGGAGCTCCTTTATAATTCTTAATGTGGGCACTGGAGGCCCAGCTCCAACTTGCTGCCTGATCTAATAACATGAGAAACTGAATTATCACACACCTATACGTGGTAACTATTTAAGGTTCCATTTTATACAATAAGGCCTGTGATAATTAATACGCTCCTGAATGCAGTAATGCACCTTATTACACTGGGTGCAAGATTTCCCACTTTCCTCCCCGTCCCTTCATCCCCCCTCCACATTTCTCACTTCCAGATTTGAGAGTACAAAGGCAGCCATAGTGGAAAATGAAACTGGTTGCAGCTTTGTTTAATACACAAGAACATAAATACACAATTCAGGAAAGCCCTCAAGCATCACCTATTCCTTCTACACTTCTTGCAGCCAAATGATACTCAACCCCCTCCCACGCCCCAATTCACTCAAGCAGCACCCAACACATTACAAACAAACTAGGACAAACCGAGCCGCAGAACCACCCATCGGGTACGTTCATCAGTATCAATCTAAGGTGTATATATCAGATTGACAACAGAATACTATGAATATGACTAATACCTACACTGTAACAATTAACGTGTTGATATACATACGATAAAGATTAATGTAATAACCGATAAGACCCAGTCTTAACCATGCAGTTTGGGTCTAACATCTAACATGTAAATAGTTACCTCGCCACATCTTCGATCTATGTTTACCTATTCCACTCCATTCATTAATTTATAGACCTTTATCTTATCTCCCCTCAGCCGTCTCTTTTTCCAGATTGAAGAGCCCTAACCTTTTTAGCCTCTCTTCATAGGGGTATCCTTCCATTTTGGTGGCTCTTCTGTGTACCTTTTCTAATAATGCTATATCCTTTTTAAGATACAGATACCAAAATTGCACCCAATATTCCAGGTGTGGTCGTACCATGGAACGATACAGAAGCATTATAATATCCTTTGTTTTATTTTCCATTCCTTTCCTTATGATACCTAGCATACTATTTGCTCTCTTGGCCGCCGCTGCACACTGGGCGGAGGGTTTTAACATGTTATCCACGATGACGCCTAAATCTTTTTCCTGGCTGGTGGTTCCTATTGTGGAACCTTGCATCGTGTAACCATAGTTTGGGTTGTTCTTCCCTAGGTGCATAACTTTGCACTTGTGTACATTAAATTTCATCTGCCATTTGGATGCCCAGTCTTCCAATTTATCAAGATCCTCTTGCAATTTTCCACAAACCTCATGGGTTTTAACAACTTTCAATAGTTTTGTGTCATCTGCAGATTTGATAACCTCACTTGTTTTTCCCTTTTCCAGATCATTTATGAATATGTTAAAAAGCAGTGGGCCCAATACTATCATTAAGAGGAAAAAAGTAATAATTTAGTCCACATTAAGGAGAGCCACATTATAACAAAGGAAAATAATTACAAAACATCCAAATGGTCCTGAAAATACAATCATAAGCTCAAATACATTGTCAGGAGAATCAGAAAAATCAAGAATTTATCCAAAATTACATTATTTATTTTTAAGAAAATTCTGTAATTGCTCAACCTCAGAAAATACAAAACGATTACCTTGAAATAAGACCTGGCATTTACAGGGAAACTTCAAATAAAAGGAGGCTCTCAAGGACAACACTTGCGCTCGCAACTGCAAAAAAGCTTTGCGTCGCGCTTGAGTAGCCCTGGAAACGTCAGGAAATATTTGAATAGGTTGGCCACAAAATTTCATAGATTTCTGTTTAAAATATGACCTCAAAACTCTCTCCTTATCCATGTGTAATACAAAAGTAACCAATAACGTGTCCCTAGAGGAGATTTCATCCATAGAAGATTCCAAAAATTTGGAAATATCCAAAGTGGAAGAAGCAACTTGCTGATCTAAGAGGTCTCCCCCTTGATCTACATCTCTTACCACTCTCCCTTTAGGGACATAGTATATTTGAGAGACCAAAATATCACTCCCATTGGTAATCAATAAAATATCCTTAAGATATTTCTGAAACAAAATTAATGGTGATAAATAATGCGTTTTAGGAAAATTTAACAATCGCAAATTCTTAGAGCGTGCACATTTTCTAACATTTCATCTTGTTGATGCAAAGAAGAAAAATCCTGAACAAATTTAGCAGAAGTAGATTGATGGGAGGATAATTGATCTCTCTGCGAGATAAACCCTTTTTCCAACTCTAACTTTTTTCCTCTTAATGATAGTATTGTGAATACTGTTATGGTGGTATTTTTTCCTTGTAATGTTGTTAAATTTAGAAATAAAAAAAAATAAAAATAAAAAAAAAGCAGTGGGCCCAGCACAGATCCTTGTGGTACTCCACCATTCACCTTTCACCATTGGGAAAACTGGCCATTTAGCCCTACCCTCTGCTTTCTATCTTTTAACCAGTTCCTGATCCACAATAGTACACTGCCTCCTATTCCATGACCTTTTAGTTTTGCCAAACGTCTCTGATGAGGGACCTTGTCAAAGGCTTTCTGAAAGTCCAAATACACTATATCAACTGACTCACCTTTGTCTACCTGTTTATTCACAATTTCAAAAAAACATAACAGATTATTAAGACAAGATCGTAATTGTCTAAAGCCACGTTGGCTGTCTCCCATTAAGCCATGATTATCTACATATTGAGTAATTTTGTTCTTTATGATGGTTTCTACCATTTTTCCCGGTGCTGACATCAGGCTCACCGGTCTGTAGTTTCCCGGATCACCCCTGGAAACATTTTAAAAATTGGCGTTACATTGGCCATCCTCTAATCTTCAGGTATTACAGAGCATTTTAATGATTAGATCACAGATTACTAATATCAGGTCTGCAATCTCATATTTCATTTCTTTCAACACCCTTGGATGTATACCATCCGGTCCAGGTGATTTGCTACTCTTCAGTTTATCAAATAGTTGTAATACATCTTTCCGGTGTATCAATATTTCTTTCATTTCTTCCGCAGTATCATCTTTAAATACCACTTCAGTCATGGATAACATCCCTACATCTTCCTCAGTAAAGACCGAAGCAAAGAATTCATTCAATCTTTCTGCTATGGCCTTGTCCCCTCTTAGTGCCCCTTTTACCCCTCTATCATCTAATGGTCCAACTGACTCACAGGTTTTTTGCTATGAATGTACTTGAAAAGGTCTTTATTATGCATTTTTGCTTCCACAGAAAACTTCTTCTCATATTCTCTCTTTGCCTGCCTTATCAATGCCTTGCATTTAACTTGCCAGTGCTTGTGCTGTTTTCAGTTTTCATCATTTGGCTCTTTTTTCCATTTCCTGAAAGATGCTCTTTTGGCAACAACAGCCTCTTTGACCTCACCTTTAAACCATGCTGGCAGTTTTTTGGACTTCCTTCCACTTTTCTTAAAGTGTGGAATACAGCTGGTCTGGGCTTCCAAGGTAGTATTTTTATCATTCAATATGTTTATTGAGAGATTTAAATTAATAAAATCATAAACAAAACAGGAAATACCAAGAAGTTGTAACAAATGAAGTAAATAAACTAGCATATTAAAAAAGAACTGTAATAGTCCACATCATGATGAGTTAGAGACCCACATATTACAGTATCAAGTAATAAAAAAGTAAAAAAAATACCTCCACAACACTGCAGGATACATCAAAATAGGAGCAAAAACACAGAAACCTACTTCTTTTTCCTATCTATTAGAAAGGTTTCCAATTGAGTAACATCAGAAAAAACATGTGTACATCCCAGAAAGGTAATAATACATTTACATGGAAATCTAAGAAAAAAAAGTAGCGCCCAACTCTAGCACCCTAGGTTTTAAGGCCAAAAAGCCTTTCCTACGGGCCTGAGTAGGCTTGGAAACATCAGGAAACACATATATTTTATAACCACAAAAGGCTTATTTTTATTTTTAAAATAAGCCTTCGGGACCTGTATTTTATCTAAATTATAGAAGAAGGAAACCACCAACGTGGCCCTTTTAACAATCAAATCAGTTGAATCCTCTAGGAAATTAGTTAAATCTTTAGCCACATCTATAGACATCTACCCCATCAACTGCTTTGTCCAGCTGGCGCTTCCCTCCAGGGAGGTAATAAGAAGACTGAATAGCAGTCTTATCAGAAAACAACAAAACTTCACTGAAATATTTTTCTAACAAAATCTGAGAGAGCAAAGATGATTTAGGAAATTTTAAAAAACGAAGATTCAATGCCCTAGCACTGTGCTCCAATGATTCTAATTTATAACAAGTAGATAATGAATCTGTAATAAATGCAGAACTTGTCTGCTGCAAATTAATTACCTGTTTATTCAGAGTAGAAACAGTGCTAGCTATATCAAGTAATTGCTTATCTATCTCAGCAAATTTGTGATGAGCCTCTTGTGTAAAGGTACATAAAGACTCAAACGAAGTAGATACTTTAGTATCAATAGAAGCAATGGCAGACCACAAATCTTTTAAGCTAACATCATCAGGTGGAGGGTTCAATTTAATACCAGTTAGAACATTGACAGGATTAGGCAACGGTCCGGGAGAATAGGAAATTTTATCACACTTGGAAACAACACTACTATCTAGAGTAGAAGAAAGCTGGGGGACAGGAAGAGGAGGAGGCGTGCGCTCACAAGAACTGAGAGATGCCCCTTCAGTGAGAGAGCCCATCTCAGGTAATATCAGGAAATGCTTATCAAGGGGACCAACGATCTTACCATCCCCCATACCAATAGAGCCTGCATCACCTGTTGGCTTCTTATTTTTCCGTTTCCCCATGCTTCACAGGCAACAAACTTAAAAGCAGCCAATCAAATTTGAAAATAAGACCAAACAGGAAAACATGCAAGGCCTTCAAGAAACACCAATGAAGACCGAAGGGACACCAAATGGGTGTGGCTTGCCCCTTTGGACACGCCCCAAGATAGTATTTTTAAACAATTAACCTTTGCAACTGCTCCTTTTAGGTTTTTCTTAACTAGTTTCCTAATTTTATTCTAGTCTCCCTTTCAAAAGTTAAAGGTAGTACTGTGGATTTCCTTACCATCCCTCCTCCATTAATTAAATCAAACGTGATCATGCTATGATCACTATTGCCAAGTGGCCCCAACACCCTCATCTCTTGCACCAGATCTGGTGTTCCACTAAGGACTAGGTCCAATATGGCTTCCCCTGTGGTCGGTTTATAAACCAGCTGCTCCAAGAAGCAGTCATTTATTTCATCTAGAAACTTTATCTCCCTAGCATGTCCTGCCGTGACACTGACCCAGTCAATACTGGGGTAATTGAAATCACCCATTATTATTACTGTGCTGTAACTTTTGTTAGCTTCCCTGATTTCTTTGAGCATTTCATCATCCATTTGTTCTTTCTGGCCAGGCGGTTGATAGTACACCCCCACTGCCATCGCCTTCCCCTTTTTACATGGAATTTCAATCAATAGAGATTCTACAGCAAATTTTGTTTCCTGCAAAACTTTAATCCTAACATAGAGTGCAACCCCTCCACCAATTTGATCAGTTCTATCATTACGATATAGTTTGCACCCAGGTATCTCAGTGTCCCACTGGTTGTCCTCCTTCCACCATGTCTCTGAGATACCAATCATTTCTATACTCTCATTTAGTGTTATATATTCTAACTCTCCCATCTTATTTCTTAGACTTCTAGCATTTGCATACAAGCACTTTAGAGGTTGTATCTTATACATATTAATCTGGCTATCGGTAGGCAGGGGTAATTTGGAATCTTTAAGCTCTGTCTGCTCCGTACTCAAGGGCATTTGGGCTACCATTGTCTTTATTGGAACCTCTCTGCTGATATGTCCTAACTTCATTCTTTTAGTAGTATCCTTCAAGGATACATTGTTCCGAACCATGCGCTCTTGGGCGCTTGTCGGCTGTCCCATATTATCTAGTTTAAAAGCTGCTCTATCTCCTTTTTAAAGGTTAATGCCAGCAGCCTGGTTCCATCTTGGTTAAGGTGAAGCCCATCCCTTCGGAAGAGCCCCTTCTTTCCCCAGAATGTTCCCCAGTTCCTAACAAATCCAAACCCCTCCTCCTTGCACCATTGTCTCATCCACGCATTGAGACTCTGGAGCTCTGCCTGCCTTTTGGGTCCTGCTAGTGGAACGGGAAGCATTTCAGTGAACGCTACCCTGGAAGTTCTGTATTTCAACTTCTTACCTAAAAGCCTAAATTTAGCCTCCAGAACCTTCCTACCACATTTTCCTATGTTGTTGGTACCGACATGTACCAAGACAGCAGACCTCCCCAGCACTTGTCTAGGTGGTGTGTGAGGTCTGCTACCTTTGCACCAGGCAGGCATGTTACCAGGCGATCCTCACGTCCACCAGCCACCCAGCTATCTACATTTGTGAAATTGCTAGATCAGGGTGAACCCCTCCCCTATGATAAGTGAAAGAGCAGTTCCAATTGCCATCAAGGGACTTTTTTGCGCACATGCGTCTATTTTCTTCGCCATAAAGCATGTCGGGCGACCTTTGCTTAGGGGTTTAATGACTTGGGGGCCAGTTGGTGGGGAAATATTACTTTAAAGGTAGGGGTTTGATAAGATTGCTATATAAAAGTTTACAAGGTACCCACTTTTTAAAGCTTCCTTACATGATAGCTTGGGAGTGTGACATTGGAAGTGAGTGGACGGAGAAAGGCTGGGAGAGTGTGTGCATGGGAGTGGGCCAACAGGCCCTCTCAGTGTCAATCAGGGAAACTTCATACAAGCTGCTGATGCGATAGTATTGTACCCTGGATCGCTTGCATGCTATGTTTCTTCAGACACCTGATCGGTGTTGGCGCAACTGTGGGGCTAAAGAGTCCTTTTACCACATTTGGTGGGAATGCCCAGCGGTGTCTCAATATTGGGATACCATTCGGGGGCTCATTAAAACAATTTTTGATGTTGATGTGAGATTGGACCTGGGGTTTTATCTGTCGGGCAAATGGCCCATTGAGCAACTGACTAGATGGGCTCGCCCTATTCATGCTTGCGTCCTGGCGGCCTGAGGAAAGATCGCCTGGAATTGGAAGAATCAGGTTGCCCCAGATATTGAAGCATGGAAAGCATGCTTATGCTACCTAGTTTTGATGGAGCGGTTGGCTGCGGCCTGGCGTCAGAGAACCAACCAATTTAATAACCGTTGGCCACCATTGTTGGACTTTTTGCAGAACTGATTTGTTTGAGTGTAAGGGGAGAAGGGGATGGAGGTGATGGAGGGGGTTTATATATTAAAAATATTTCTGTATTGAACTATTGTATGCTGTGATGTGGATATGCATGTAAAGTTCAATGCCAATAAAAATAAAAAAAGGCATCAACTTATTTTCCTGTTTATTTAACTCCTTTAAAGGGTAATTGTGTAGCAGGGCATCTAGGTTGGGAAAGGACATAGGTGCATTTGTGGTACATATTATGTAAAGGCATCATATGCACTTTTTTAAAGTGCCATAAGTCAATGCTGACTCCTGGCAACCCAGCAGCCCCTGGGCTTTCTTGGCAGTATGACTGGGAATAAATTGCCAGGCTTTTCTTCAGAGGCAAAGTGACTTTCCCAGAGTCACAAGTACAAGTGGGAATGAAAACCAGATTTCCTGGGAATGCTCTGGTCACGCCTCCACCACACCCCTGTTCAGACTTTTAAGATGGTTCTGGAGACGTCTCTGTGCTCTGGACATCTCTGTGCCCGTTTTTGGACTGTAAGGGCCTACTAATCTGTTTGCTATAGCATCAGCACAAGGGTTAATAGAGAAACCGTGTGAATAAGTTCAGCACAGTTGTCTTTGACCTTTAAGGACGGATATACAGACACTGAAGAACAAAGTGCACTGAAAAAAGGAAGCAGGAATGTGCAGGGAGATGATCATAACTGAAATTTAACACACCAAGGGCAGGATATGTGTTAATTTAATTAAAAAGAAACATATTGAAGAAAGAGCTGAGATATGAAGTCTGGAAATGAACTACAAAATGATGAGAGAAAAAATAGAGATAAGAATATGTGTGTTTGCATGTGTATGAGGTTGGAAGGCCTAGAAAGGAAGTAGGAGAAGAACTGTATGGGAGGGAGTAAGTAGGAACAGATACGAAGGTGGGCTGTACCGAAACCTTTTTTTCTTACTAGGTAAGCTTATGCTGCTTGCTAGGTGCAATTAGATATTCTACTCACGTTTCTATAATAAAGATTTCTTGTTTAAGCACTGCAATAACTGTTTGGGATGCTTATTAGCATGTGTATGTGTGCCTGAGGGGGAAGGCTATCCCGGGTAATTCCCCAACACTTCGGAGTCACTAGGTGAGTGTCCATAGGAGTGTCGCCTCCGAAACTGAGCGGAAGGTAACCGCTAATGGGACGTCCAAAGCATGAACAGGGCTTCTAAAATGACCCTCTATATTACACCAATAAATGACTTGTAAAATCACCCCTTCCAATCTCCCACTGTAATGTTTCATGGTGTTCGGATTATTATGCCATTACATAATCTGTCCTTCTGCTTCTCTCCTCTTCTGTAGGGGAAACTTCAGAGTCGGCTGGAGCCTCTGAGGAAGGAACTGGCCAAAGCCCAGGAAGCAAAGAGCTGTGAAGAGAGGAAAATATTGGCATTAACTGTGAGTGTGGCGGTGCTCTCAGAGGACACATGGAGATGTCAGTGTTAGCACAGTGTACGCCGAGGAGGGAAGGTCGCTGGCGAGGATCAAAGCACGATATGCCGTGTGCGACATCTCTTATGTTACACAAGAATGTTGTAGGAGAGGGCCTCTAAGGGATTTTATAGTTGCTGAGCTCATGCACTTAGTCTAAAACGTTTCTCTGTTATTAGCATGTGTGTTTCATTTGCTTAATGGGGCTAATTTTATAAAGGGGTTTTCATACGTAAAATGGGCTTTTATTTGCAGTTGCATATGTGCATAAAAAGTGCATACTTTTACACGGGCTGCGCACAGGCATCCTGGGAGATGTGGTTTGGGCAAAGCGGGGTCAGAGCTGCAGCGCAAAATGAGCTCCGGCGCCCTCAGCATAGATTTCTGGCACATGGTTGCGGGGGGCGGAATTTTTATAACTTATTAAAATGTTATAGGGCTTCATTTTTTTATTTGAGTGTTTGTTTTTTTTGTGTGTAAACCACCTTATGCTGGTGTTCAGGCAGTATAATGAATGAATAAGCAAAGAGGGGGATTTTACGAGGGACATCCAAGTGCAATTTGGGATGTCTAAGCCAGAAGGTCTGAAAAAAAAACAAGGCATGTCCATGTGCAGATGCGATTCACAAAAGTGGACATGCCCGATTTGAACGTCTGCAGGGGCATCTACATAGACATCCCCAGAATAGTATTTCCAGAACCTAGATGTCTAGGAGTAGCCTAATAGTTAGATTAGTAGCTTAAGAATGGGGTAGGCAGGGTTCAAATCCCACTGCTGCTAATGTTGACAATGTGCTGGGGTGGCCACCTTCTTTATACCCTCTAAATGCTTTTTCAGCCAAACAAGCACTTTTCAGGTGCCTGGAGCAAGGCTAAACTTAGATATCTGGGACATTTCTGAGATCAGACGGGGGACATCCAAGTTCCTGGGAACATCCCAGCTATGCCTCCACCATGCCCTTGTTAGACTTGGATGTCCCCAGAGCCAGCTTCTAACAGAGCTCTGGCGATGTCTCTATACCGATTTTTGCATGTCCAAAGCATGAATAGGAGTTTCAAAATGACCCCCATAATGAATACAGCTAATAATGTTAGAGCGTTTTTGAGCAGTGCGCTGTTGGAGCTAGTTACGGATGCCTATGAGCCTTTATAAAATAGGGGCATATTTTTGGACTTTCACACATTGATGTCCTGCTATAAAATGACCCCCGGCATGTCTATTTGTTTGCTTTAAAGGAGAAGGTGAGGGCGGAGAAGCAGAAATGCATGGCGGAGATTGCACAACTGCGCCAAATGCTAAGCGACAAGGAGGATGCTGTCTTCACCAGACTGGAGGAGATGGAGAAGCAGCTTGCCCTGATGGGGAAAGGGAACACTGAGAAGCTCTCTAAGAAAATCTCCTCCCTGACCCAACTGATTGCAGAGATAGAGCAGAAGAGTCTTCAGTCTGCAAAGGACTTCTTGAAGGTAATTTGTATTCCTTTGAGGAATTCTGCAGTGATATATATATATACACACATTTATTTAAAAGGATTTATATTCCACTCTATCTAAAAGTCTAGGCAGATTACAATAAATAACACACAAAATACAAATAGAAGAAAACACAAAACCAATAAAAAACCCCAAAAAAACTAAAACAGGTGATCTTTGTTATTTATTTGTAATGGGTTAACAATTCATAATAACAAATAGTAGCTGCTGTTTAGGCAGGTTGGTTGTTATCTTGAACCTGTAAAACGTCTACTAAACTTATTGGTTCCTTCCTCGATATAGCACCCTGAGATAAAGGGCCACATTGCATACATTTTTTAATTTAACATCTTGCAATGCCTGCTGAAATAAATGTTCTTTTACCTTCTTACAAAGTAAAACAAGCTGTGTGATAGGACATGATTCGTTTGCTAGTGCATCCCGGAACTTGGGGACTTGCTACAGCAAACATACTGATGCTGGCTACCTTTCTGTTCATTATCAGTGCCCTGTGCAGGCTTCACATGATTAACATAGCCACTGATAGCTAAAGCACAGTATTGAGGAAATAGGTTTCTGTAAAAGCAGATGTAGTCTGAAATGTGCAATTTATAAACAGTACAGTTTTTGGATAACTCGCATATACAAGCTGGTGGATTTTCTCTATTTCTTTTTTTTCAGGATGTGAACAAGACTCTGAACAGGTACAGTCTGGGCTGGTTCCTCATGTCTCCTACCAGCTGGTATTTCGGGTGTGAACAGAGAATCCAGGAACGTACTTACTTGCTTGTGGATTTCTAGCTTGTCTCCTGTTCCTTGCTGACCATACTCAACTCTCTTTCAGCAAATACCCGTTTAGCTGCTATTTGACATGACTGTGCATAAGGGATCATTGCTTTAGTGCAGGCATAAGAAGGCATTCCTGTCACTGGCAGCAGCCTGGAGGAGTCTCATATGACAATATTCTCAACTCTGTAGGCTCTTCCCTTTCTTAGCAGGAATTTTCTACCCAATAATTTTGCCTTTATTGTTTCAATTAAAGCAACAAAGCAATCAGTGTCTCCAGTGCTACTAGGTTCTTACTCTATCCACCAATTCCGGCCTGGCAATCATATTTATTTTGGCCTGTTCAAAGCGATATTAGTATCTGCGATAAATCATGGTAGTAGTGCCGGGCTCTTGGAAACCAAGATGACGGACGCTTTTCTTCTCTCCCCTGTTATTGTTTATTAAAGTATAGTTTTGGGCCAACCAGATACCATAAAATTATCAAAATACCTGCCCTAAGTAATCTGAAACTTGAGGGTTCACATTTTTTACATTAAGCTCTGCAGTTTTGTGAAAAGGTTTCTTAAGGTTTGGTGCTTAGGTGATTAATGATCAACAGAAACAGGCCTTGTTTTGCTGTGTTGCACACTGGGACCTAGATTTGTGCCTTTTACTCAGAGAAACATGAAATAAAAACCTGCAAATGCAATAGGAATAAAACCAATCAGTGTTTCTTTCCAGGCCTGGAGGCGCCAACTAATCTATCAGATATCATGGGAGGCAGTAGTGCACTCCCGCTGTGATATGCCTCAGTCACTGCTCATCTCCTCTTCCTGTTTCTTCCTTTGAAGAAACACAGATTTAAGCAAACTGGTTCCGATTCGGTCAAATCTTTCGAATTAAGCATCCTTTGCCCCTGTTGTGAATAAAATCCCTCCCAGTCACGCAGGTCAGCTGAGTTGAAATGTTCTTTAACTTTAGAGATACTAAATGTAGATCAGGGCACATGTGTTGCACTGACAGAATAACAGTCACCTCTCCTCCTTTCCCAGGAGCAATTATGTGACGTTTCAACACCCAGATCCTGTGTCTTCTAAGAAGACATACAAGGCGAACCCTAACAGGAAGGCCACTCGCAAGGATTGGATAAAAACTTATAGAGGTAAGGAAGGCACAGCTTTCACTTCTACTTAGCTGAAGAGAATAATGGTGCTTTGTGGGTCAGATCAGTATTTCTCAAGCCCATCGTATGTCATGCATATTCATTGCATGTTATCCTGAAAACCAGACTAGCTGGGGATACTTCAGGACTGGCTTGAGAGACACTGGGTTGGAGAACATAGAGAGATATGCTGGGGGGGGGGGGGGCAATATAACACCCGAGTATCTATTAAATAAACTTGAAGCCGAAGAATAGAATTGTGTAATTTATTGTTTTGCAGAGTTTATAAACGAGTGCAGACTTCTCCGTTCTGTGTTGCGTTCAGCAGAATTGTATGTTCTTTAGCTATGTGCAAAACAAAGAACACAGAGAAATGAAAGGCTCAGATGTGCAGTCGACCCCACAGTCAAGAAAAACAGGTTTTGCATGACGCAAGTTTGAGTTAGCTACCTTCGATTTCTCTCTAGTCTGCCTGGGCACCAGAGCACAAAAAATTGCTACTTTGCAAGCAACTCTTACAAATTTTATGATAACAGCCATGTAATTGCTCCATCCCACTGGAAATTTAGCCCCTAAGTCTTGGAGCCCTTTTATTACTTTCTTCAGACCTTACATATAGGGTTACCAGGTCAACTGGACAGGTTTTGCCCTATTGCATGCATGGATTTGTAGTCCTAATTATGTAAGAAAAGCCAGTGGGACAATCGGAACTGAAACTGCATACATGCACTGAGACAAAACCAGGACTGGATCAGCCTGTGTGGTCCATCAGGCCCAGTATCCTGTCTCTGAGAGTGCCAGTCCGGATCACTAGGAAGTACTTGGAAGATCTGTTCTAGAGAAAAGCATTGCTTTTCTCAAATTTATCTAGCTGATAATAGCGTTCACTACTTTTCCTCCAGGAATTTGTGTAAACTCCTTTAAATGCATCTATATTAAATGCCTTGACCATATCCTCTGACAATAAATTCCACAATGTCTTTGTAGGACATCCCTCCCACTGAAACTGTATTTTGTTAGGTTTTGGCGCCCACTCCAAGATGGCCGCCTTGGTCTTGAAATTCCCTGAGGGCAGATTTGCTGAGTGCTTTGGTTGTCAAGGCAACATAAAACTTTCAGTGGATGCTCTGTGTGTAGAGTAGGCCTCAGTAGGCGTCTAGACTTGTAGGTTGTTTTTCCCACTGACACAATTTTGGTAAAGAAAAGTTAGAGGAAAAACATTTGTTATTGATGAAGGGGAGACAGAAGTGTTTTTTTAAGGAAAGATGCTAGACCTTGAAGTCCCTTTCAACTGCTGAGAAGTCATCTACTCATGTGCCCTGATCAAGACCTTATTAATTCAGTCTCCAGCTGGTTAAGCAGTTCTTTGCAACTCTCTCATCTCACTTCTCTTTTTCTGCAGTGTCTTTAACAGTGAATCCTCTTACTGCACATGTTCAACTAATTCTGTCCCGAGACAAGAAGACCATGAAATACGCGGAGAATGCACTTTTCTTTTCTGACAACCCTGAACGATTTAATGGCAAACCCTGTGCCCTGGCACGCCAGGGATTCTCCTATGGGGTACATTACTGGGAGGTGGAGGTGGGAGGTGGGGTATACTGGACTGTGGGTGCCGCCACAGAATCTGTGAGGCGGAAAGGAGGGTTTAAGATCAAGCCATCAGCTGGGATCTGGGCTATTGGGCTCCTGGGTCTGTATCGTGATGAATACTGGGCCTTCACATCCCCGGATACCTCTCTGGTACTGAATGAAACTCCTAGTATCATCGGAGTATTTCTGGACTATGACAAGGGGCAAATCTCTTTCTATAATGCTGATAGCATGGAGACCCTCTTCACTTTCAGTGACTGCTTCATGGAGAAAATCTATCCTTTCTTTTGTGTAGGCGCTGTAGGGACAGAACTGAGGCTATAGGATAAGCCTTATATTCTGCTGTGTCCTTGGATTTACTATGTTTCCAGGATACAGCATCTCCCTATGGCGAGAAATCTCTGAATTTTGGGTAATGCCTGCATGAACAGTTTCTGAAGCTTGTGATGCTGATCAGTTTTCTGTTGGTTAAACTAACTTGATTTTGTGCATTAATTACTGCAGAGGAACAATGGCATATGAAGCTCAGGATGTGTTCTTACTGCAATTAATGCTTGTTGAACAAAAGCTAATGGTTATCCAGTGATATTGGTCAGCTCTCTGTTGATGGCAGCAGCAGATAGGAACCATCACCTGAGGCTTGTGCTCTGTTGTCACTCTGCAGTAATCAATATGTAAAATAGTATGTGTAATCAGCTAACCAAAGTCTGAGCTGCGGAAGTACAGGGAGCCATGTTCATGCAGGCTTTTCCTGAAGGGGATTATATTTGCACAAGGAGAATGAGCTTTCACTTAATGCCATTAGAGAAGAGATTTGGGATTTAGCTCACACCCTTTTAAAGTAGTAGCTCAAGGTGTGTTGCATTTTAGGTACAGTAGGTATTTTTCTGTCCTCAGAGGCAATGGAGGGTTAACTGATGTGCTCAAGATCAAAAGAAATGGCAGTGGGATTTGTACCCTGACCTCCCTAGTTCTCTGCCTGTTGTAGCAAGAGGGTGTTTGAATTCCCACAAGCCAAATAACTTACTCATAAACACAGGAAGGTAGAATAAATCCGCTGAAGGTCGCACAGAATAGTAGAAAGAGGAGGCTTGGTTAAGTGACTTTACTGAAAGCACATACACGTGACTTTGAAGGCTACATAGTGAGTACTGGCTGAAGATCTTACTTACTTTCACGCTTGAAATAGGCGATGCCTTATAAAATGGCCTTACACATTTATGTTCACCCTCAGCTGGACCCTGCCTCCTTGCTGTAATCCTAGTAACAGAGAGGAATGCTGAAGGATATTCAGAACTTCCAAATATAATTTATGCTTAAATGAAATAAGACCAAAGAATAAGAGAGCAGGTAAGAGTGGATAGGTCGGGAGATGCAGCTTGTTGAGCTGTCATGGGTTTTATTGTAAAATCCATTCCATGGGATTTGCCAGTTTCGTTCTGATTTTTTACTTTTAATATTTCCATATTATTCTTCTTCAGTAATTTCTGTTTGTATAATAGCTGTTGCTGACTGTGAGAATGTTCCTAGTGGATTTTTTTAAATTTGTTTTAATATTTCCCTGGGAGTCTTAGGAGGTGACCAGGACATTCCTTCTGCAGTTCTTCTTTTCAAAGACGGGGTGTGAAAGAAAGGAAGGTCAATGCAATGAACCTTCTCTTAGATTGTTAATGTTCTGACCGGTTTCATTCCTTTAAGCCAAATGGTTTGTGGGGGGGGGTTTTAATGTTTTGACATGCCTCCTGCTTATCTCATTACATTCTGTCATTTTGGAGTTAAGTAACTCGGCAAATGCCGGCAGTAATATATAAACGTATAATTAAAGAAAACAGAAACTCTGCCTAGAATTCATTTTATAAACTTCTACTGAAAAGTTTTGAAAACATAGTTATTGACACATGTCCCACAAGAAAGCATGTTTATGTTTTTCTCAAATTTTATACCAGACACTAGTAATTATGAGTAATAAATATGAAAAATCGTACTCTCCATGGGCGAACGCAACATTTGTGGTTTTCCAAGGATAGCATTTCTTTCCATATAAAGAGTTTTGGAGTGCAGCTGAAGCTTATCAGAGCCCAGCCTTCTGCTGTTCCTGCGATAGTCACCAAAATGCAGGCCCCACAAGCATCCCCACAAGCTTCCTCATTGGGGTGCACACATAATGCATGAGAGGAGAAAGCCCTGGTGTGTGGGCATGATAGAAGGGCTAAAGGCTTGTGTCAGAGAGAGTGGGCACACATATATATTTAAAATGCAAAGTTCAATATTTAAAAGTATGATATCCGATTCTACATTTTTGCAGGGTTGTGTGGGAGGGGTGGTGTTGGGATGGGGGGGGGGGAGGTGTAAGGCTGAAGGTTTGCCTAAAGTGCCCAATACCCTTCCACCAGGTGTAATTATGTGATCTGCAAACTGATTACAATGG
This sequence comes from Ichthyophis bannanicus, assembly GCA_033557465.1. NCBI lineage: Eukaryota > Metazoa > Chordata > Amphibia > Gymnophiona > Ichthyophiidae > Ichthyophis > Ichthyophis bannanicus. The sequence goes on along the minus strand of CM066051.1, from coordinate 67,668,763 downwards.
ACAGAATCAAGCACTGCAAATACTTCACTGCTTTGGGATGTAAGTTCGAAATCAGCACTGGCCAAAATGTCTCCATCCTGGAACTGGGGAACCTGGCAGCTCTCCTCCTAACCACAGTCTTTCCCTTTGACGTTTTTCCCTCATCCTTCCCATCCTTCCATACCTAAAGAAAGCTGCCCTGCCCTCCCCTCTTCCCTTTTTAGATTGGGCCATTTTCTCGTCTTTGCTGGTCTAAGAGCCTTCACAGTTTCCTTTAGTTTGTCCTGCTCATTTCGCCTGTCTTTTAGTTGCATTTTCAGGTGGGTTGTTTTTTTTTTTTTACTGTTTAAGTGCCCCCTGCCTGCTCTTAGCTGGATTAACCCAGAGGCCTGCTGTCTTGCCTCAGTGCTTGCCAAGTGAGAGAACCCTGACCTTGTCTTCACAGGGAAGGCAAAAGGAGGAATTTTGAATGCTAAGGAAGATTGACCTCTCGGGGCTGCCGTAGTGAGGGATGGCAGACTATTAACCCATCCCCCACGCAAGCAAGGTATGTAGCTGTTAGAAAGTTAGCTGGAGGGAGAGAGATGCAAGGGGCAGGGAGGAAGGTTCATGGCAGTAAGGCTGAATCTTGCTGGACTCTCCTCTGATGTCCTTTTAGCCCCTGTGCTCTTTGCATTTCGCTGGAGTCTCCTCTAGTGTGTTTTCAGTCCTTGCATTCTTTGCATTTTGCTCTCTTCCTGTGTATTCTCATTCTCTGGTGTGCCTTGCAGGAATCTCCTCCTGTAGAGTTTAATCCTGTTCCTCCTTTTTCAAAGAAGCCAATGGCAGTCTCAAACCCTGTGACTGATCTCAAGGATGAGGCCACCTGCTCCATCTGCCTGGAGTACTTTCGTGACCCCGTATCTGTGGAGTGTGGCCACAGCTTCTGCCGCCCCTGCATTTCGGAGGCCTGGCAGGGCGTCTATTCCAACTTTTCCTGTCCACAGTGCCGCAGGATATCCAAGTGGAAGAAGTTGCGACCCAACCGGCAGCTGGCGAACGTGGTGGAGATCTCCAGGCGGATTGCGGCCCAGGGCCAGGAGGCGGCGGCACGGAAGGTGGAGCTCTGTGCCAGGCACAGCGAGCCACTGACGCTGTTTTGCGAGGAGGACCAAATCAGGGTCTGCACCATATGTCGCGAGTCATGGGACCACCGACACCACTGCGTGCTGCCCGCAGAGGAAGCTACACAGGAATATAAGGTATGGAGCGGGACTACTTTTGCCTGCAAAAATTTGGTCGGGGTGGGGGGCAATTGTATTGACTTTCCATGCATATAAAACCCCTTTTTGTGTGTGTAAAAGACCTGTTACATGCACGCATCCTGTGAGATAACTTTACAGGTATGCACGGTGACAAGAACATACGTTTCTTTCCTTGACCTGCATGTGGGCATGTTCTGGGGCAGAATTTGGACAGAGTGTGGGAACCGTTACAAAAGTACACAAATAGGTTATAAGTCATATCTGCGCACGAACATCACTCGCAAGTGTTTACCCCGGCTCCCTAGCAGGGGTAAATATACCTGGGTGCATTCTCTCCATGATTTCTGCAGGATTTGTGCCAGAGTTTTTAGGCATGTTCCGCTGGCACGTTCAGATCTAAAGGAGGCTTCTTGATGCATGAGGTCGGTGGTGTTGCACCTATCATGCTATGGTTTTGGTGCTATCTGCACTCTAGATCCAGAACCATAGCACTCTTTAGTAAAATTGCTTTAAAGTGCATGTTTCAGTCAAGGCTTAGTACATGAGATAGAAGCGGTTAATGCCTTCGATCCCTCATGTATTAGTGTTGCCTTTTTTAAAGCTTAAAAAAGGTGACTTTCCTTTTTAATTAGTGACTCTTACCTGTGTGTTTTTTAAAAACCTGCCTAGTGTACATTTAAGTACTGGCAATTTACATGTATAAGTGCTAGAAACTGTGTATCAATGCTGCTATTGTTTTCTACGTGGACATGTGCAAAATCGTTCCTCCTGCTGTAAGTGAACATAAGATATGTCTACCTGGGTCAGACCAAAAGTCCATCAAGCCCAGTAGCCTGTTTCCAAACAGGTGCTGGTAAATCCACATGTATTTTTGCCATCCTTATGTATTTTACGAAAGGCTCTCCTAAATGTGGGGCCTTTGGTAACGGTATTTTACAAAAGGCCCCACATTTAGGAGAGTCTTTTGTAAAATATGGGGGGGGGAGGCGGAATGTAAGGTCTCGACCTGGCTGTCTCATTTCCCACGTTCAACTCCTATGCAAAAGGGGGCTTCAAACATCTGAACATGAGAGATTGTTCTTAGCTTTTCTGCAAGCGTGTTTGGAATGGATACGGAAACGACTCCGGCCAAGCGCACCGGATGCAATGATAGAATATCCAACATACTGACTTTTTGACCCTAATTGGCGAGATAGACAGTATACTTTAGGCAATATGCAAACACATAAAAGCATTTGACTACTTAAACCTCTATAAAACAGCATGACATACACAGGACACTATGGGGCATGTTAACTTTACTTAACGTGCATTAACTTTTAGTAAACATGAGAAGATGCGCTGCTATTTTGTCAGACACTGACTATAAGATTAATTGTAAGACGCGGGTATATTGAGACTTTGCAGTCAGCATAACATGTACTCCCAAACGTCTATGGAGCTCCTTTATAATTCTTAATGTGGGCACTGGAGGCCCAGCTCCAACTTGCTGCCTGATCTAATAACATGAGAAACTGAATTATCACACACCTATACGTGGTAACTATTTAAGGTTCCATTTTATACAATAAGGCCTGTGATAATTAATACGCTCCTGAATGCAGTAATGCACCTTATTACACTGGGTGCAAGATTTCCCACTTTCCTCCCCGTCCCTTCATCCCCCCTCCACATTTCTCACTTCCAGATTTGAGAGTACAAAGGCAGCCATAGTGGAAAATGAAACTGGTTGCAGCTTTGTTTAATACACAAGAACATAAATACACAATTCAGGAAAGCCCTCAAGCATCACCTATTCCTTCTACACTTCTTGCAGCCAAATGATACTCAACCCCCTCCCACGCCCCAATTCACTCAAGCAGCACCCAACACATTACAAACAAACTAGGACAAACCGAGCCGCAGAACCACCCATCGGGTACGTTCATCAGTATCAATCTAAGGTGTATATATCAGATTGACAACAGAATACTATGAATATGACTAATACCTACACTGTAACAATTAACGTGTTGATATACATACGATAAAGATTAATGTAATAACCGATAAGACCCAGTCTTAACCATGCAGTTTGGGTCTAACATCTAACATGTAAATAGTTACCTCGCCACATCTTCGATCTATGTTTACCTATTCCACTCCATTCATTAATTTATAGACCTTTATCTTATCTCCCCTCAGCCGTCTCTTTTTCCAGATTGAAGAGCCCTAACCTTTTTAGCCTCTCTTCATAGGGGTATCCTTCCATTTTGGTGGCTCTTCTGTGTACCTTTTCTAATAATGCTATATCCTTTTTAAGATACAGATACCAAAATTGCACCCAATATTCCAGGTGTGGTCGTACCATGGAACGATACAGAAGCATTATAATATCCTTTGTTTTATTTTCCATTCCTTTCCTTATGATACCTAGCATACTATTTGCTCTCTTGGCCGCCGCTGCACACTGGGCGGAGGGTTTTAACATGTTATCCACGATGACGCCTAAATCTTTTTCCTGGCTGGTGGTTCCTATTGTGGAACCTTGCATCGTGTAACCATAGTTTGGGTTGTTCTTCCCTAGGTGCATAACTTTGCACTTGTGTACATTAAATTTCATCTGCCATTTGGATGCCCAGTCTTCCAATTTATCAAGATCCTCTTGCAATTTTCCACAAACCTCATGGGTTTTAACAACTTTCAATAGTTTTGTGTCATCTGCAGATTTGATAACCTCACTTGTTTTTCCCTTTTCCAGATCATTTATGAATATGTTAAAAAGCAGTGGGCCCAATACTATCATTAAGAGGAAAAAAGTAATAATTTAGTCCACATTAAGGAGAGCCACATTATAACAAAGGAAAATAATTACAAAACATCCAAATGGTCCTGAAAATACAATCATAAGCTCAAATACATTGTCAGGAGAATCAGAAAAATCAAGAATTTATCCAAAATTACATTATTTATTTTTAAGAAAATTCTGTAATTGCTCAACCTCAGAAAATACAAAACGATTACCTTGAAATAAGACCTGGCATTTACAGGGAAACTTCAAATAAAAGGAGGCTCTCAAGGACAACACTTGCGCTCGCAACTGCAAAAAAGCTTTGCGTCGCGCTTGAGTAGCCCTGGAAACGTCAGGAAATATTTGAATAGGTTGGCCACAAAAATTTCATAGATTTCTGTTTAAAATATGACCTCAAAACTCTCTCCTTATCCATGTGTAATACAAAAGTAACCAATAACGTGTCCCTAGAGGAGATTTCATCCATAGAAGATTCCAAAAATTTGGAAATATCCAAAGTGGAAGAAGCAACTTGCTGATCTAAGAGGTCTCCCCCTTGATCTACATCTCTTACCACTCTCCCTTTAGGGACATAGTATATTTGAGAGACCAAAATATCACTCCCATTGGTAATCAATAAAATATCCTTAAGATATTTCTGAAACAAAATTAATGGTGATAAATAATGCGTTTTAGGAAAATTTAACAATCGCAAATTCTTAGAGCGTGCACATTTTCTAACATTTCATCTTGTTGATGCAAAGAAGAAAAATCCTGAACAAATTTAGCAGAAGTAGATTGATGGGAGGATAATTGATCTCTCTGCGAGATAAACCCTTTTCCAACTCTAACTTTTTTCCTCTTAATGATAGTATTGTGAATACTGTTATGGTGGTATTTTTTCCTTGTAATGTTGTTAAATTTAGAAATAAAAAAAAATAAAAATAAAAAAAAAGCAGTGGGCCCAGCACAGATCCTTGTGGTACTCCACCATTCACCTTTCACCATTGGGAAAACTGGCCATTTAGCCCTACCCTCTGCTTTCTATCTTTTAACCAGTTCCTGATCCACAATAGTACACTGCCTCCTATTCCATGACCTTTTAGTTTTGCCAAACGTCTCTGATGAGGGACCTTGTCAAAGGCTTTCTGAAAGTCCAAATACACTATATCAACTGACTCACCTTTGTCTACCTGTTTATTCACAATTTCAAAAAAACATAACAGATTATTAAGACAAGATCGTAATTGTCTAAAGCCACGTTGGCTGTCTCCCATTAAGCCATGATTATCTACATATTGAGTAATTTTGTTCTTTATGATGGTTTCTACCATTTTTCCCGGTGCTGACATCAGGCTCACCGGTCTGTAGTTTCCCGGATCACCCCTGGAAACATTTTAAAAATTGGCGTTACATTGGCCATCCTCTAATCTTCAGGTATTACAGAGCATTTTAATGATTAGATCACAGATTACTAATATCAGGTCTGCAATCTCATATTTCATTTCTTTCAACACCCTTGGATGTATACCATCCGGTCCAGGTGATTTGCTACTCTTCAGTTTATCAAATAGTTGTAATACATCTTTCCGGTGTATCAATATTTCTTTCATTTCTTCCGCAGTATCATCTTTAAATACCACTTCAGTCATGGATAACATCCCTACATCTTCCTCAGTAAAGACCGAAGCAAAGAATTCATTCAATCTTTCTGCTATGGCCTTGTCCCCTCTTAGTGCCCCTTTTACCCCTCTATCATCTAATGGTCCAACTGACTCACAGGTTTTTGCTATGAATGTACTTGAAAAGGTCTTTATTATGCATTTTTGCTTCCACAGAAAACTTCTTCTCATATTCTCTCTTTGCCTGCCTTATCAATGCCTTGCATTTAACTTGCCAGTGCTTGTGCTGTTTTCAGTTTTCATCATTTGGCTCTTTTTTCCATTTCCTGAAAGATGCTCTTTTGGCAACAACAGCCTCTTTGACCTCACCTTTAAACCATGCTGGCAGTTTTTTGGACTTCCTTCCACTTTTCTTAAAGTGTGGAATACAGCTGGTCTGGGCTTCCAAGGTAGTATTTTTATCATTCAATATGTTTATTGAGAGATTTAAATTAATAAAATCATAAACAAAACAGGAAATACCAAGAAGTTGTAACAAATGAAGTAAATAAACTAGCATATTAAAAAAGAACTGTAATAGTCCACATCATGATGAGTTAGAGACCCACATATTACAGTATCAAGTAATAAAAAAGTAAAAAAAATACCTCCACAACACTGCAGGATACATCAAAATAGGAGCAAAAACACAGAAACCTACTTCTTTTTCCTATCTATTAGAAAGGTTTCCAATTGAGTAACATCAGAAAAAACATGTGTACATCCCAGAAAGGTAATAATACATTTACATGGAAATCTAAGAAAAAAAGTAGCGCCCAACTCTAGCACCCTAGGTTTTAAGGCCAAAAAGCCTTTCCTACGGGCCTGAGTAGGCTTGGAAACATCAGGAAACACATATATTTTATAACCACAAAAGGCTTATTTTTATTTTTAAAATAAGCCTTCGGGACCTGTATTTTATCTAAATTATAGAAGAAGGAAACCACCAACGTGGCCCTTTTAACAATCAAATCAGTTGAATCCTCTAGGAAATTAGTTAAATCTTTAGCCACATCTATAGACATCTACCCCATCAACTGCTTTGTCCAGCTGGCGCTTCCCTCCAGGGAGGTAATAAGAAGACTGAATAGCAGTCTTATCAGAAAACAACAAAACTTCACTGAAATATTTTTCTAACAAAATCTGAGAGAGCAAAGATGATTTAGGAAATTTTAAAAACGAAGATTCAATGCCCTAGCACTGTGCTCCAATGATTCTAATTTATAACAAGTAGATAATGAATCTGTAATAAATGCAGAACTTGTCTGCTGCAAATTAATTACCTGTTTATTCAGAGTAGAAACAGTGCTAGCTATATCAAGTAATTGCTTATCTATCTCAGCAAATTTGTGATGAGCCTCTTGTGTAAAGGTACATAAAGACTCAAACGAAGTAGATACTTTAGTATCAATAGAAGCAATGGCAGACCACAAATCTTTTAAGCTAACATCATCAGGTGGAGGGTTCAATTTAATACCAGTTAGAACATTGACAGGATTAGGCAACGGTCCGGGAGAATAGGAAATTTTATCACACTTGGAAACAACACTACTATCTAGAGTAGAAGAAAGCTGGGGGACAGGAAGAGGAGGAGGCGTGCGCTCACAAGAACTGAGAGATGCCCCTTCAGTGAGAGAGCCCATCTCAGGTAATATCAGGAAATGCTTATCAAGGGGACCAACGATCTTACCATCCCCCATACCAATAGAGCCTGCATCACCTGTTGGCTTCTTATTTTTCCGTTTCCCCATGCTTCACAGGCAACAAACTTAAAAGCAGCCAATCAAATTTGAAAATAAGACCAAACAGGAAAACATGCAAGGCCTTCAAGAAACACCAATGAAGACCGAAGGGACACCAAATGGGTGTGGCTTGCCCCTTTGGACACGCCCCAAGATAGTATTTTTAAACAATTAACCTTTGCAACTGCTCCTTTTAGGTTTTTCTTAACTAGTTTCCTAATTTTATTCTAGTCTCCCTTTCAAAAGTTAAAAGGTAGTACTGTGGATTTCCTTACCATCCCTCCTCCATTAATTAAATCAAACGTGATCATGCTATGATCACTATTGCCAAGTGGCCCCAACACCCTCATCTCTTGCACCAGATCTGGTGTTCCACTAAGGACTAGGTCCAATATGGCTTCCCCTGTGGTCGGTTTATAAACCAGCTGCTCCAAGAAGCAGTCATTTATTTCATCTAGAAACTTTATCTCCCTAGCATGTCCTGCCGTGACACTGACCCAGTCAATACTGGGGTAATTGAAATCACCCATTATTATTACTGTGCTGTAACTTTTGTTAGCTTCCCTGATTTCTTTGAGCATTTCATCATCCATTTGTTCTTTCTGGCCAGGCGGTTGATAGTACACCCCCACTGCCATCGCCTTCCCCTTTTTACATGGAATTTCAATCAATAGAGATTCTACAGCAAATTTTGTTTCCTGCAAAACTTTAATCCTAACATAGAGTGCAACCCCTCCACCAATTTGATCAGTTCTATCATTACGATATAGTTTGCACCCAGGTATCTCAGTGTCCCACTGGTTGTCCTCCTTCCACCATGTCTCTGAGATACCAATCATTTCTATACTCTCATTTAGTGTTATATATTCTAACTCTCCCATCTTATTTCTTAGACTTCTAGCATTTGCATACAAGCACTTTAGAGGTTGTATCTTATACATATTAATCTGGCTATCGGTAGGCAGGGGTAATTTGGAATCTTTAAGCTCTGTCTGCTCCGTACTCAAGGGCATTTGGGCTACCATTGTCTTTATTGGAACCTCTCTGCTGATATGTCCTAACTTCATTCTTTTAGTAGTATCCTTCAAGGATACATTGTTCCGAACCATGCGCTCTTGGGCGCTTGTCGGCTGTCCCATATTATCTAGTTTAAAAGCTGCTCTATCTCCTTTTTAAAGGTTAATGCCAGCAGCCTGGTTCCATCTTGGTTAAGGTGAAGCCCATCCCTTCGGAAGAGCCCCTTCTTTCCCCAGAATGTTCCCCAGTTCCTAACAAATCCAAACCCCTCCTCCTTGCACCATTGTCTCATCCACGCATTGAGACTCTGGAGCTCTGCCTGCCTTTTGGGTCCTGCTAGTGGAACGGGAAGCATTTCAGTGAACGCTACCCTGGAAGTTCTGTATTTCAACTTCTTACCTAAAAGCCTAAATTTAGCCTCCAGAACCTTCCTACCACATTTTCCTATGTTGTTGGTACCGACATGTACCAAGACAGCAGACCTCCCCAGCACTTGTCTAGGTGGTGTGTGAGGTCTGCTACCTTTGCACCAGGCAGGCATGTTACCAGGCGATCCTCACGTCCACCAGCCACCCAGCTATCTACATTTGTGAAATTGCTAGATCAGGGTGAACCCCTCCCCTATGATAAGTGAAAGAGCAGTTCCAATTGCCATCAAGGGACTTTTTTGCGCACATGCGTCTATTTTCTTCGCCATAAAGCATGTCGGGCGACCTTTGCTTAGGGGTTTAATGACTTGGGGGCCAGTTGGTGGGGAAATATTACTTTAAAGGTAGGGGTTTGATAAGATTGCTATATAAAAGTTTACAAGGTACCCACTTTTTAAAGCTTCCTTACATGATAGCTTGGGAGTGTGACATTGGAAGTGAGTGGACGGAGAAAGGCTGGGAGAGTGTGTGCATGGGAGTGGGCCAACAGGCCCTCTCAGTGTCAATCAGGGAAACTTCATACAAGCTGCTGATGCGATAGTATTGTACCCTGGATCGCTTGCATGCTATGTTTCTTCAGACACCTGATCGGTGTTGGCGCAACTGTGGGGCTAAAGAGTCCTTTTACCACATTTGGTGGGAATGCCCAGCGGTGTCTCAATATTGGGATACCATTCGGGGGCTCATTAAAACAATTTTTGATGTTGATGTGAGATTGGACCTGGGGTTTTATCTGTCGGGCAAATGGCCCATTGAGCAACTGACTAGATGGGCTCGCCCTATTCATGCTTGCGTCCTGGCGGCCTGAGGAAAGATCGCCTGGAATTGGAAGAATCAGGTTGCCCCAGATATTGAAGCATGGAAAGCATGCTTATGCTACCTAGTTTTGATGGAGCGGTTGGCTGCGGCCTGGCGTCAGAGAACCAACCAATTTAATAACCGTTGGCCACCATTGTTGGACTTTTTGCAGAACTGATTTGTTTGAGTGTAAGGGGAGAAGGGGATGGAGGTGATGGAGGGGGTTTATATATTAAAAATATTTCTGTATTGAACTATTGTATGCTGTGATGTGGATATGCATGTAAAGTTCAATGCCAATAAAAATAAAAAAAGGCATCAACTTATTTTCCTGTTTATTTAACTCCTTTAAAGGGTAATTGTGTAGCAGGGCATCTAGGTTGGGAAAGGACATAGGTGCATTTGTGGTACATATTATGTAAAGGCATCATATGCACTTTTTTAAAGTGCCATAAGTCAATGCTGACTCCTGGCAACCCAGCAGCCCCTGGGCTTTCTTGGCAGTATGACTGGGAATAAATTGCCAGGCTTTTCTTCAGAGGCAAAGTGACTTTCCCAGAGTCACAAGTACAAGTGGGAATGAAAACCAGATTTCCTGGGAATGCTCTGGTCACGCCTCCACCACACCCCTGTTCAGACTTTTAAGATGGTTCTGGAGACGTCTCTGTGCTCTGGACATCTCTGTGCCCGTTTTTGGACTGTAAGGGCCTACTAATCTGTTTGCTATAGCATCAGCACAAGGGTTAATAGAGAAACCGTGTGAATAAGTTCAGCACAGTTGTCTTTGACCTTTAAGGACGGATATACAGACACTGAAGAACAAAGTGCACTGAAAAAAGGAAGCAGGAATGTGCAGGGAGATGATCATAACTGAAATTTAACACACCAAGGGCAGGATATGTGTTAATTTAATTAAAAAGAAACATATTGAAGAAAGAGCTGAGATATGAAGTCTGGAAATGAACTACAAAATGATGAGAGAAAAAATAGAGATAAGAATATATGTGTGTTTGCATGTGTATGAGGTTGGAAGGCCTAGAAAGGAAGTAGGAGAAGAACTGTATGGGAGGGAGTAAGTAGGAACAGATACGAAGGTGGGCTGTACCGAAACCTTTTTTTCTTACTAGGTAAGCTTATGCTGCTTGCTAGGTGCAATTAGATATTCTACTCACGTTTCTATAATAAAGATTTCTTGTTTAAGCACTGCAATAACTGTTTGGGATGCTTATTAGCATGTGTATGTGTGCCTGAGGGGGAAGGCTATCCCGGGTAATTCCCCAACACTTCGGAGTCACTAGGTGAGTGTCCATAGGAGTGTCGCCTCCGAAACTGAGCGGAAGGTAACCGCTAATGGGACGTCCAAAGCATGAACAGGGCTTCTAAAATGACCCTCTATATTACACCAATAAATGACTTGTAAAATCACCCCTTCCAATCTCCCACTGTAATGTTTCATGGTGTTCGGATTATTATGCCATTACATAATCTGTCCTTCTGCTTCTCTCCTCTTCTGTAGGGGAAACTTCAGAGTCGGCTGGAGCCTCTGAGGAAGGAACTGGCCAAAGCCCAGGAAGCAAAGAGCTGTGAAGAGAGGAAAATATTGGCATTAACTGTGAGTGTGGCGGTGCTCTCAGAGGACACATGGAGATGTCAGTGTTAGCACAGTGTACGCCGAGGAGGGAAGGTCGCTGGCGAGGATCAAAGCACGATATGCCGTGTGCGACATCTCTTATGTTACACAAGAATGTTGTAGGAGAGGGCCTCTAAGGGATTTTATAGTTGCTGAGCTCATGCACTTAGTCTAAAACGTTTCTCTGTTATTAGCATGTGTGTTTCATTTGCTTAATGGGGCTAATTTTATAAAGGGGTTTTCATACGTAAAATGGGCTTTTATTTGCAGTTGCATATGTGCATAAAAAGTGCATACTTTTACACGGGCTGCGCACAGGCATCCTGGGAGATGTGGTTTGGGCAAAGCGGGGTCAGAGCTGCAGCGCAAAATGAGCTCCGGCGCCCTCAGCATAGATTTCTGGCACATGGTTGCGGGGGGCGGAATTTTTATAACTTATTAAAATGTTATAGGGCTTCATTTTTTTATTTGAGTGTTTGTTTTTTTTGTGTGTAAACCACCTTATGCTGGTGTTCAGGCAGTATAATGAATGAATAAGCAAAGAGGGGGATTTTACGAGGGACATCCAAGTGCAATTTGGGATGTCTAAGCCAGAAGGTCTGAAAAAAAAACAAGGCATGTCCATGTGCAGATGCGATTCACAAAAGTGGACATGCCCGATTTGAACGTCTGCAGGGGCATCTACATAGACATCCCCAGAATAGTATTTCCAGAACCTAGATGTCTAGGAGTAGCCTAATAGTTAGATTAGTAGCTTAAGAATGGGGTAGGCAGGGTTCAAATCCCACTGCTGCTAATGTTGACAATGTGCTGGGGTGGCCACCTTCTTTATACCCTCTAAATGCTTTTTCAGCCAAACAAGCACTTTTCAGGTGCCTGGAGCAAGGCTAAACTTAGATATCTGGGACATTTCTGAGATCAGACGGGGGACATCCAAGTTCCTGGGAACATCCCAGCTATGCCTCCACCATGCCCTTGTTAGACTTGGATGTCCCCAGAGCCAGCTTCTAACAGAGCTCTGGCGATGTCTCTATACCGATTTTTGCATGTCCAAAGCATGAATAGGAGTTTCAAAATGACCCCCATAATGAATACAGCTAATAATGTTAGAGCGTTTTTGAGCAGTGCGCTGTTGGAGCTAGTTACGGATGCCTATGAGCCTTTATAAAATAGGGGCATATTTTTGGACTTTCACACATTGATGTCCTGCTATAAAATGACCCCCGGCATGTCTATTTGTTTGCTTTAAAGGAGAAGGTGAGGGCGGAGAAGCAGAAATGCATGGCGGAGATTGCACAACTGCGCCAAATGCTAAGCGACAAGGAGGATGCTGTCTTCACCAGACTGGAGGAGATGGAGAAGCAGCTTGCCCTGATGGGGAAAGGGAACACTGAGAAGCTCTCTAAGAAAATCTCCTCCCTGACCCAACTGATTGCAGAGATAGAGCAGAAGAGTCTTCAGTCTGCAAAGGACTTCTTGAAGGTAATTTGTATTCCTTTGAGGAATTCTGCAGTGATATATATATATACACACATTTATTTAAAAGGATTTATATTCCACTCTATCTAAAAGTCTAGGCAGATTACAATAAATAACACACAAAATACAAATAGAAGAAAACACAAAACCAATAAAAAACCCCAAAAAAACTAAAACAGGTGATCTTTGTTATTTATTTGTAATGGGTTAACAATTCATAATAACAAATAGTAGCTGCTGTTTAGGCAGGTTGGTTGTTATCTTGAACCTGTAAAACGTCTACTAAACTTATTGGTTCCTTCCTCGATATAGCACCCTGAGATAAAGGGCCACATTGCATACATTTTTTAATTTAACATCTTGCAATGCCTGCTGAAATAAATGTTCTTTTACCTTCTTACAAAGTAAAACAAGCTGTGTGATAGGACATGATTCGTTTGCTAGTGCATCCCGGAACTTGGGGACTTGCTACAGCAAACATACTGATGCTGGCTACCTTTCTGTTCATTATCAGTGCCCTGTGCAGGCTTCACATGATTAACATAGCCACTGATAGCTAAAGCACAGTATTGAGGAAATAGGTTTCTGTAAAAGCAGATGTAGTCTGAAATGTGCAATTTATAAACAGTACAGTTTTTGGATAACTCGCATATACAAGCTGGTGGATTTTCTCTATTTCTTTTTTTTCAGGATGTGAACAAGACTCTGAACAGGTACAGTCTGGGCTGGTTCCTCATGTCTCCTACCAGCTGGTATTTCGGGTGTGAACAGAGAATCCAGGAACGTACTTACTTGCTTGTGGATTTCTAGCTTGTCTCCTGTTCCTTGCTGACCATACTCAACTCTCTTTCAGCAAATACCCGTTTAGCTGCTATTTGACATGACTGTGCATAAGGGATCATTGCTTTAGTGCAGGCATAAGAAGGCATTCCTGTCACTGGCAGCAGCCTGGAGGAGTCTCATATGACAATATTCTCAACTCTGTAGGCTCTTCCCTTTCTTAGCAGGAATTTTCTACCCAATAATTTTGCCTTTATTGTTTCAATTAAAGCAACAAAGCAATCAGTGTCTCCAGTGCTACTAGGTTCTTACTCTATCCACCAATTCCGGCCTGGCAATCATATTTATTTTGGCCTGTTCAAAGCGATATTAGTATCTGCGATAAATCATGGTAGTAGTGCCGGGCTCTTGGAAACCAAGATGACGGACGCTTTTCTTCTCTCCCCTGTTATTGTTTATTAAAGTATAGTTTTGGGCCAACCAGATACCATAAAATTATCAAAATACCTGCCCTAAGTAATCTGAAACTTGAGGGTTCACATTTTTTACATTAAGCTCTGCAGTTTTGTGAAAAGGTTTCTTAAGGTTTGGTGCTTAGGTGATTAATGATCAACAGAAACAGGCCTTGTTTTGCTGTGTTGCACACTGGGACCTAGATTTGTGCCTTTTACTCAGAGAAACATGAAATAAAAACCTGCAAATGCAATAGGAATAAAACCAATCAGTGTTTCTTTCCAGGCCTGGAGGCGCCAACTAATCTATCAGATATCATGGGAGGCAGTAGTGCACTCCCGCTGTGATATGCCTCAGTCACTGCTCATCTCCTCTTCCTGTTTCTTCCTTTGAAGAAACACAGATTTAAGCAAACTGGTTCCGATTCGGTCAAATCTTTCGAATTAAGCATCCTTTGCCCCTGTTGTGAATAAAATCCCTCCCAGTCACGCAGGTCAGCTGAGTTGAAATGTTCTTTAACTTTAGAGATACTAAATGTAGATCAGGGCACATGTGTTGCACTGACAGAATAACAGTCACCTCTCCTCCTTTCCCAGGAGCAATTATGTGACGTTTCAACACCCAGATCCTGTGTCTTCTAAGAAGACATACAAGGCGAACCCTAACAGGAAGGCCACTCGCAAGGATTGGATAAAAACTTATAGAGGTAAGGAAGGCACAGCTTTCACTTCTACTTAGCTGAAGAGAATAATGGTGCTTTGTGGGTCAGATCAGTATTTCTCAAGCCCATCGTATGTCATGCATATTCATTGCATGTTATCCTGAAAACCAGACTAGCTGGGGATACTTCAGGACTGGCTTGAGAGACACTGGGTTGGAGAACATAGAGAGATATGCTGGGGGGGGGGGGGGCAATATAACACCCGAGTATCTATTAAATAAACTTGAAGCCGAAGAATAGAATTGTGTAATTTATTGTTTTGCAGAGTTTATAAACGAGTGCAGACTTCTCCGTTCTGTGTTGCGTTCAGCAGAATTGTATGTTCTTTAGCTATGTGCAAAACAAAGAACACAGAGAAATGAAAGGCTCAGATGTGCAGTCGACCCCACAGTCAAGAAAAACAGGTTTTGCATGACGCAAGTTTGAGTTAGCTACCTTCGATTTCTCTCTAGTCTGCCTGGGCACCAGAGCACAAAAAATTGCTACTTTGCAAGCAACTCTTACAAATTTTATGATAACAGCCATGTAATTGCTCCATCCCACTGGAAATTTAGCCCCTAAGTCTTGGAGCCCTTTTATTACTTTCTTCAGACCTTACATATAGGGTTACCAGGTCAACTGGACAGGTTTTGCCCTATTGCATGCATGGATTTGTAGTCCTAATTATGTAAGAAAAGCCAGTGGGACAATCGGAACTGAAACTGCATACATGCACTGAGACAAAACCAGGACTGGATCAGCCTGTGTGGTCCATCAGGCCCAGTATCCTGTCTCTGAGAGTGCCAGTCCGGATCACTAGGAAGTACTTGGAAGATCTGTTCTAGAGAAAAGCATTGCTTTTCTCAAATTTATCTAGCTGATAATAGCGTTCACTACTTTTCCTCCAGGAATTTGTGTAAACTCCTTTAAATGCATCTATATTAAATGCCTTGACCATATCCTCTGACAATAAATTCCACAATGTCTTTGTAGGACATCCCTCCCACTGAAACTGTATTTTGTTAGGTTTTGGCGCCCACTCCAAGATGGCCGCCTTGGTCTTGAAATTCCCTGAGGGCAGATTTGCTGAGTGCTTTGGTTGTCAAGGCAACATAAAACTTTCAGTGGATGCTCTGTGTGTAGAGTAGGCCTCAGTAGGCGTCTAGACTTGTAGGTTGTTTTTCCCACTGACACAATTTTGGTAAAGAAAAGTTAGAGGAAAAACATTTGTTATTGATGAAGGGGAGACAGAAGTGTTTTTTTAAGGAAAGATGCTAGACCTTGAAGTCCCTTTCAACTGCTGAGAAGTCATCTACTCATGTGCCCTGATCAAGACCTTATTAATTCAGTCTCCAGCTGGTTAAGCAGTTCTTTGCAACTCTCTCATCTCACTTCTCTTTTTCTGCAGTGTCTTTAACAGTGAATCCTCTTACTGCACATGTTCAACTAATTCTGTCCCGAGACAAGAAGACCATGAAATACGCGGAGAATGCACTTTTCTTTTCTGACAACCCTGAACGATTTAATGGCAAACCCTGTGCCCTGGCACGCCAGGGATTCTCCTATGGGGTACATTACTGGGAGGTGGAGGTGGGAGGTGGGGTATACTGGACTGTGGGTGCCGCCACAGAATCTGTGAGGCGGAAAGGAGGGTTTAAGATCAAGCCATCAGCTGGGATCTGGGCTATTGGGCTCCTGGGTCTGTATCGTGATGAATACTGGGCCTTCACATCCCCGGATACCTCTCTGGTACTGAATGAAACTCCTAGTATCATCGGAGTATTTCTGGACTATGACAAGGGGCAAATCTCTTTCTATAATGCTGATAGCATGGAGACCCTCTTCACTTTCAGTGACTGCTTCATGGAGAAAATCTATCCTTTCTTTTGTGTAGGCGCTGTAGGGACAGAACTGAGGCTATAGGATAAGCCTTATATTCTGCTGTGTCCTTGGATTTACTATGTTTCCAGGATACAGCATCTCCCTATGGCGAGAAATCTCTGAATTTTGGGTAATGCCTGCATGAACAGTTTCTGAAGCTTGTGATGCTGATCAGTTTTCTGTTGGTTAAACTAACTTGATTTTGTGCATTAATTACTGCAGAGGAACAATGGCATATGAAGCTCAGGATGTGTTCTTACTGCAATTAATGCTTGTTGAACAAAAGCTAATGGTTATCCAGTGATATTGGTCAGCTCTCTGTTGATGGCAGCAGCAGATAGGAACCATCACCTGAGGCTTGTGCTCTGTTGTCACTCTGCAGTAATCAATATGTAAAATAGTATGTGTAATCAGCTAACCAAAGTCTGAGCTGCGGAAGTACAGGGAGCCATGTTCATGCAGGCTTTTCCTGAAGGGGATTATATTTGCACAAGGAGAATGAGCTTTCACTTAATGCCATTAGAGAAGAGATTTGGGATTTAGCTCACACCCTTTTAAAGTAGTAGCTCAAGGTGTGTTGCATTTTAGGTACAGTAGGTATTTTTCTGTCCTCAGAGGCAATGGAGGGTTAACTGATGTGCTCAAGATCAAAAGAAATGGCAGTGGGATTTGTACCCTGACCTCCCTAGTTCTCTGCCTGTTGTAGCAAGAGGGTGTTTGAATTCCCACAAGCCAAATAACTTACTCATAAACACAGGAAGGTAGAATAAATCCGCTGAAGGTCGCACAGAATAGTAGAAAGAGGAGGCTTGGTTAAGTGACTTTACTGAAAGCACATACACGTGACTTTGAAGGCTACATAGTGAGTACTGGCTGAAGATCTTACTTACTTTCACGCTTGAAATAGGCGATGCCTTATAAAATGGCCTTACACATTTATGTTCACCCTCAGCTGGACCCTGCCTCCTTGCTGTAATCCTAGTAACAGAGAGGAATGCTGAAGGATATTCAGAACTTCCAAATATAATTTATGCTTAAATGAAATAAGACCAAAGAATAAGAGAGCAGGTAAGAGTGGATAGGTCGGGAGATGCAGCTTGTTGAGCTGTCATGGGTTTTATTGTAAAATCCATTCCATGGGATTTGCCAGTTTCGTTCTGATTTTTTACTTTTAATATTTCCATATTATTCTTCTTCAGTAATTTCTGTTTGTATAATAGCTGTTGCTGACTGTGAGAATGTTCCTAGTGGATTTTTTTAAATTTGTTTTAATATTTCCCTGGGAGTCTTAGGAGGTGACCAGGACATTCCTTCTGCAGTTCTTCTTTTCAAAGACGGGGTGTGAAAGAAAGGAAGGTCAATGCAATGAACCTTCTCTTAGATTGTTAATGTTCTGACCGGTTTCATTCCTTTAAGCCAAATGGTTTGTGGGGGGGGGTTTTAATGTTTTGACATGCCTCCTGCTTATCTCATTACATTCTGTCATTTTGGAGTTAAGTAACTCGGCAAATGCCGGCAGTAATATATAAACGTATAATTAAAGAAAACAGAAACTCTGCCTAGAATTCATTTTATAAACTTCTACTGAAAAGTTTTGAAAACATAGAATACATTCTGGAAAAATAAAATGACACAGGAGAACTGTGAATAAGACATGAAGGTGAAGTCAGAGCCTAAAGTTGTTCAGGCATTCTAGGATTTGAAATCACTGTCTTTAGAACTGACAGCATAAGAGGAGAAATCCAAGACTAAGTAGTACCAGCACTGATTCACAATGAGCCGGATGCATTGATGCTTTAGTTAAAATGTGCACTGTTTTTACTGCACATTGCACTTAACTCCCATGCTAAAAAAGCCATATTAATATTCAATGCATTAAGCTGATATGCTAATACATTGGATGTTAAAAAAATGAAATCCCTGCCTTTCCAAAAGATCTGTGTTAAAACCTGAGCAAACAATTGTGCGAAGCTTAGTGCACGTTTTCTGATAGAAATGAAGAAATAAGTATGATTTGTATGAGTAATGTATCAAGTTCTCATTAGATACACTGTATAGCAAAACATATCAAACTTTCTTTCAATGCAGCCCCATTGTAGCTGGTGAAAATTCATGTAACCTTAGATAGTATTCAAAGCAAAGTATTACTCTAGCAACATTAAGCAGCCCATTCATTGTATTTCTTAAAGACTGTGGGAGCCAGAGGAGAAGGGGTTAACACAGTGACAAAAAAAATCATTGAAATGTCTGACTGCTGGAATTGTACTGAGGTGCGTACATGAAGCTTTCAGCCATCATATGGGAAAGATGTGAAAACACACTTATCAGTAAATGGTGGACCTTGAGAGAGGGTAGAAAGGCAATCATGAGAGATAAACATGCCAGCTTAGCATGAAGAACATATGGCCCCAAGTATAGTTGTCAGAATATGGGGAGTTGAAGAGATATATTTCTTGGGAACTGAAGGGTGGGAGAGAACCAAGTACCAGGTAAAGAACTGAGTGAGGGGGACAGAGGTCAGTTAACAACATAAATCTGACAAGGCCCAGGGCCTCAGAAGAAGGTCAACGGAGAGGGGTACAGACATGAGTAGAATAACATAGCAAGTCACACAAGTGGGAGCCCTAGACAGCTGGAACAAGAATTACCTAATTAGAGAAGAACGCCCAAATAGTAAGAATGGTCCTGAGCAAGGGTATATAATGTGACAGGACCAGATACACGAGGAGTTTGTCTCCTGCGCAGTGAAGGCTGTGTGGGTATGGATTCCCTGGGTTCCCTATGGCCCCACTATCCCTGTTGCCGTGTCTGAGAGTTTTGTGTGCATGCTGTTTTGTCTTGTGTATGTCTGTTACACTGATTTCTTGTGTCCAGGAAAGCCTGTCATATTCGCTGTTGAGTTAGGAAGTAAGACTGAATTATGCAGGCAGGACCAAACATTCTGACTTGTAGCTAGAGATTTACATCAGAGATAAGACAGAATGACCCTGTTTGCCTGCTGTGAGGTGGCAA
The DNA here is from genome assembly GCA_033557465.1 of Ichthyophis bannanicus. Taxonomy (NCBI): domain Eukaryota; kingdom Metazoa; phylum Chordata; class Amphibia; order Gymnophiona; family Ichthyophiidae; genus Ichthyophis; species Ichthyophis bannanicus. The sequence continues at coordinate 67,649,189 of CM066051.1, read as the reverse complement.
GATCTCTAATTCTACTGGACTGTTTTCCTTTGTTCTTAGTTTCTGAAAGATAGGGAATAAGAAAAGGATCCTTTTGGAAGAAAAATCTGTGAGATAGTTATTACCATGTACGAGCGTGTTGTCCTGAATAAGGTGAGATGTTATTGGGAAGTGTAAATCCTCTCTGTGATGTTTCTTTTATTGGGAAGTGATATGTCCTCCCTGAGTGGTTCCCCTTCTGGACGGAGGAAGGTGTCTTCTTGGGAACTGTCTGGTACATAGTCCAGCTGATCCTTCGCCCCTACAAGATTCAGTAAGATGTAATACATAAATCTATACTTTTTTAAAGTAACTGGCAGTACATCAAATAGAGATGCACAAGCTGTCAAGTTGAACAGGGTTTATCAAGCTTCTTTCACTGCACAGTCCGAGACATTTCTTTTTAAGGGAAGGCTGTGAATGGGTGAGCTGGGAGGGAGCTCAGAGACATCAGCAAGTTTCTTGGCAAGTTAAAAATCAAAATGAACACTCTCCCTTCCCTCCTTCCTCTTCTGAGCAAGATAAATTGCTTACGTAGGTATCCTGGATCGCAAGAATGCGTATGCTCCCCTAACAATTCATCCTCTTTATAAGACGTATCTCAGATTTGTGCTTAAATCCAGCCATTATCAGTACAAAGTGCTACCTTTTGGTCTGGCATTAGCCCCCAGAGTATGTAAGAAGTGTTTCATGATAGCTGCAGCATACCTCCACCAGCAAGATCATCTGGTATTGGCTTATAGTGGCCGCTTCACAAAAGCAAGCTTTGGCCCTAGTCCACAGACCTGTTACCCTGTTCTAATTTCTAGGATTTCTCATCCACTTTTGAAAGTCAACAGTACACCTAGCATTGGGTTTACCATCTAATACTTCTCAAATGAACATAATCAAGTCACATATTCACAGTTTGATTGCTCACTTCATGAAAGGGCTTCTTCATGTATGCCCTCCACTACAGAAACCATATAGCCCTTATGAGCTTAATCTTGTGGTATCCTTGCTTATGAAGGCAACCTTTAGATCTGGCTATGCTCAAATTCCTAACCTGCATGGTGCTCTACCTAGTAGCCATTTGCTCAGCAAGGAAAGTGAGTGAACGTCAAATTGAAAGTATGGTTCAGAAGTTACCAGTACCTAATCATCACAAAGTGGTTCTTCAAACGTATCTTAAGTTGTTACCTAAAGTGGTCCCTCCATTTCATATCAAAGAAGAAATAGTTCTCCCCACCTTTGTCCAGAGCTACATTTGAATCCACGTGAGTAGGCTTTCCATATCTTAATCTAACAGGCGAGAGCCCATTTACAGTCTAACAGAACAATTTCAGAAACGTCCTGGACATCCTGAACACATCAAAGGTTATACCTGCTCCAGGCAAGAATAAGCACCTGAAAAGTGCTCTTTTGTCAGGCAAACCTCTGAAGGGCATGGAAAAGGAGATACTCATATCCTCTTTGCCATGCCACTGAACGTCTCCGTATAAACAGAAACAGCTAAGCAGCTTTCTGTATTTGCTTCAGTCAGAAAATGATTAAAGCATGTAGCTGCAGTATTTAGAGATTCCCAGTAACAGGAATGAAAGGACCCAGGGACCTGACCATAGCACCCTTCTAACAACTGACTTCTAAATCTGAAAAAGCGTGCCCTGAAGGAAAGGCAAACCTACATGATCTGTCATGAAGTACAAAGAGTTGTTCATCTGACAGCTTTAAGATGCTGGAGAAAACAGGGTTTTGTTCTGAACTTCAACAGAGGCGCAGTTGTGGGTGTTGAGCACCCTTGAGTTAATGTCGAACCTCTGGATGATTTACCACTACTTTGAATTTGGTGCAAGGGAAAAGGCAGGAGGTTGGACCAAACCCCTCAAAATACTAGTTCTCCCCCAAAAAAGCATTAGCTGCTGCCCTTTGGAACCCTCCTGCCCATCTGTAGTGTAACAGGAGACATAAAGATCAGGCGCTTTTCAGTAGGGAGGTTGGCTTGTGACTAGGTTCCCAACAGTAGTTTAATTTGTTTTCCTTGGTCTTTGATGGGACACTATGGTGCAAGGATAGCGTTGTACCCTCACATTGGAGACGGGTACGTTCAATTCTCCTTGTAAGTGAAAAGCCAATGAACAGCATTCGAAGGTCCAAGCTACAATAGCATCTCAGAGAAGTCCTTCTGAGCCTGCGCGCACCTTCCCGCCTTGCCGGCACAGCGCCCGCTCTCCCCTCACTCCAGAGAAGTCCTTCTGAGCCTGCGCGCCCCTTCCCGCCTCGCCGGCACAGCGCCCGCTCTTCCCTTACTCCAGAGAAGTCCTTCTGAGCCTGCGCGCGCCTCGCCGGCAAAGCGCCCGCTCTTCCCTCACCTCAGAGAAGTCCTGAGCCTGCGCGCGACATCCCGCCTCGCAGGCACAACTACGTCATCCTCAGGCTTCACACAGTCGACGCACGGCGGGTGGTGGGTAGCACTGGCAGTCGTGTGTGTCACTTCCTCGCTCCTGTCATGCGCGTCGTTTTTTATTATTTTCTTAATTTTCCTTTTGTTTTCGACATGTTTTCTGGCGAACTAGAATTAATCCATCCCTAAGGTGTATTTAGAAACACAGACTTTTTTCCCTATGGTAAATAAATTAATCACGTTTTGTTACGGCTTAACGCCTGCCAAAAAGCAGTACAGCAAGAAGTGCTGTCACAGGGATCCTTCCGAAGCGCATGGATACATTGGTACAGTGGCAGAATTCTCGCTTGTCACGCGAATGCCCGGCCAATGTAGCAGTCTGCTCGTTTTTTATTGTCCTTTTCATTAAAAACCCAAAAGCCGAAACACAAGGAAGTGTAAAAGAAGGGTTTCTTATATGGTTTAGAGTAGATTTAGTTATTAATAAGTCTTCCTTATTTACCCAAGAACAAGTCAGAAAATATTAAAAATGAGTGTCTTTTCCATTTTTTAAAAAATATAAGTGGTGAAATGGATCATAAGGGTTTTCAAAAAGATGCTTGGTCTTATCTTGCACGCACAAATAATTTAATCTACAAGCACATATTTTTTTTTAAATTATTGAATTGTGAAATATCTATCAAGCATACACCTAATTTTTCTATATAGAGATTAGCCAGAAAACTAAACTAACTCACTATTCTCTGTAAAGTCAATATACTTGAGGGAGAAAAGGTAGAAAACCGAGAAATTATGAAATTTAAAGGGAAAGAAAGCACACACTGCCATTACTGTAAGGAGTAGATTTCGTAGGCTCCTCATATTACATTGAAGCCTTCTTCATTTAGCATTTGTAGGGCAAAAAAAAGTACTAAAAACAGACACAACCGCCCAACGTGGGGCTCGAACCCACGACCCTGAGATTAAGAGTCTCATGCTCTACCGACTGAGCTAGCCGGGCTGTTATTTTCTGTTCTCTAGAAACCCCTTGATTAAGACTAAGTGATAACAGAGAGATTTACCATATTACCTCCCAGACAGAGATTTTGAAGGTGTAGAACCTACCATACTCACAGTGCTGAAGGCCCTCCATAACTTAGACTGTAAATGGGCTCTCATCTGTTAGATTGACAGAACTAATTATTTTAGGAAATCCAAGCAGATTTTTGTCTCCTTTGATCCCAACAAAGCTGGCTTGCCAGTCCTAAAGAGAACATTGGCCAATAGGCTGGCATCCTACATCCACTTTTGCTTGGCCAAGCCAATACTCTCCTCAACTGTGAAGTCAAGTCACACCAAAATAGAGCTACTGCAGTGCTCCTAAAATCTCCCTCACATGATACCATCTGCAAAGCAGCTCGTTGGTCTTCCCTTTGGCCCTTTACTGTGCATTACTGCCTGGACCAAGTCTTGGCAAGGTCAGTGCCTTTGGTCAAACTGTACTGACCAATGTGTCCATCTGAACAAGCAAATCTTGCATTGTTACTGTGGGTTGCTCTAGGACTCCAACAATACATAAACAAAAACTTGGATGTCCTCGCCCAATTCCAAACCACGTCAAAGATTATACCTGCTCCAGGCAAGAATACGCCCCTGAAAAGTGCTTATTTTGTCAGGCAAACATCTGAAAGGTGTGGAGAAGAGGTATAGTCATATCCTCTTTATTTTACAACTTGGCAACACACTTCCAGGGAATGGGGGTTGATATTTTCGTTTTGCCATGCCCCTGGATGTCCCCATATGCACTGAAACAGCTAACCAGACTTCTCTATTTGCTTCAGTTAGAAATGAAGACATGCAGCTATTTAGAGATTTACCTTAGAGATCCCCAGTAACAGGAATGAAAGTTCTCCATGGACAAGCAGGATGAGTCAGCTACACATGGGTGACATCATTTGACAGCACCATGGACAGACTGAAGACTCCTCTGAGCATGTGCCAACCACCCCACCCCAGTGCTCACCCCTTTTCCAACTCAATCTATTCTATCCGTCTGCCATGGATTCTTCTGCTCTCCTTTCTATCCTTTACTAACCTCTGTGGGGCCAAAGGTTTGGGGAGCAGCCCAACAGGGTGATGACAAAGAGGAGGTCCACCAGCGCTCCGCATCAAACCCCGGACCTTTCTGGCATCATGGCAAGGAACAAGCTGGGCACAGAATGAGCTGGAAAAAGGCCTCCATCCCCTGCCCGGACCCTCACCAAAATGACAGGACAACACAGCGCAATCCAGGGAACGACCAACCCGGTTCAGGACTGATGCACTGGTGTGGCCATGCCTGAAGAGCCCCATTACCTTGGGTATATCCTTCAACTTCTGCTGAGGGGCTTGGTGTACGGTTGGTACTTGTCTGAAGGCCGGGTCACTGATCTGCCTTCTGGATCAGCTAAAGGAAGCCCTACACCAAACCCTTGCTAGGCTTCGGCTCTCCATGACATAGACAAGCCAGGAACACTTTATGCTGTGGGCTAGCAATCCTCCTGTACCTGCACTGAGCCTGAGTAATGGCTCATCATTTATTTATTTTTTTAGACAGACTTGTATACCACCTTATCCTTCAATCAAGGTGGTCACGTCACATCACAATTGGAGGGTTACAATTAACATAAGGGTACATGTAAACATGTAATCATGCAAGGTGCCTGCCTTCTAATCCAGAAATCTATGGTTTGTGGTTTCTCTTTTAACTTTCGAAAGGGAGACTATGAAAACATGAAGAAAATATTTAAGAAAAAACTAAAAGGAGCAGTTGCAAAGGTTAAAGACTTACATCAAGCTTGAGTGTTGTTGAAAAATACTATCTTGGAAGACCAGACCAGCTGTATTCCACGCTTTAAGAAAAGTGGAAGGAAGTCCAAAAAACTGCCAGCATAGTTGAAAGGTGAGGTCAGAGAGGCTGTTGTTGCCAAAAAAGCATCTTTCAGGAAATGGAAAAAAGAGCCAAATAACGAAACCTGGAAACAGCACAAGCACTGGCAAGTCAAATGCAAGGCATTGATAAGGCAGGCAAAGGGAGAATTTGAGAAGAAGCTTGCTGCGGAAGCAAAAACGCAAAATAAAGACTTTTTCAAGTACATTCGTAGCAAAAAACCTGTGAGAGAGTCAGTTGGTCCATTAGATGATAGAGGGGTTAAAGGGGCACTAAGAGGTGACAAGGCGATAGCGGAGAGACTGAATGAATTCTTTACTTCAGTGCCCTTACTGCGAGCAATAGCCTCCTAGAGGTTGCAGCACTAGGTGACTGTCTAGGTTGCCTAATGGTTGTGCCCACCCTGAATATAATACCAAGAGCAGCTACATTTCCAGGCCTGGATAGCTCAGTCGGTAGAGCATCAGACTTTTAATCTGAGGGTCCAGGGTTCAAGTCCCTGTTCAGGCGCTAAGAAAAATTTTCTGGAACAGGATCATTGCTATCATTATAGCAATTTACCAAATACAGACAGCTTGGCAAGGTCACACTGGAGACTTATACAGAGACGCTATCACCTCCCTTTTTTCTGCAGGCCATTCATCTCCCTATGCACCCAAGCATCCATCTAGCTTTCACTGTCACCTTTTCTACCTGTTTAACTATTTTAAGATCTTCAGACACAATCATGCTCAGGTCCTACTCTTTTTCTGTGGATAGAAGTACTTCACCCCCCCCCTCCCCCTACACTGGATTTTTGCAGCCCAAATGCATGACCCTGCATTTTTTTAGCATTAAATCTCAGTTGCCAAATTCTAGACCATTCTTCAAGCTTAGCTATATCCCTCCTCGTGTTATCTACTCCTTCCTGAGTGTCTATTGCAGATTTTGGTATCATATGTAAAGAGGCAAACCTTACCAACAGCCCTTTCACAATATCACTAACAAAGATGTTAAAAAGAATCAAACCAAGGACAGATCCCTAAGGAACACCACTAGTAACCTCCTTCTCCTCTGAGTGAGCGCTATTTATCTGTACCCTTTTGTCACCTCCCTCTCAACCAATTTCTAACTCGTTGAAGCCATGGAATTTTCAATAACATCATATGGATGTGAAAGTTTGATATGAAAAAGATAGACAGGAAGAAAATTGATGCCTTTGAATTAAAAGAACAAACCAGTCAGTGCTAGAGGAGATCAAATCTAAGCTTTCTTTAGAAGCTCAGATGATACTTCAACTTTCATACTTTGGACACATCATGAGAGAGAGATCATTAGAGAAAGACATCATGCTTGGCAAGGTAGAAGGTCAGTGCAAAAGAAGAATGCCAGCAATGAGATGGATCAATACAATAACAGCAGCTATGGATGCCACTATCAGCAATGAGCTGCCTGACTGAAGGCCAAACACAGTTTAGGACAACTATCCAGAGGATTGCTATGAGTCAACACTGAGTTGATGGCACTTAACAACAACATGTAATCCCTAGTAGATATAGCAATTTTAAATTACTTTTAAGTCTTCCTTATTTTATTTACCCCTTAAAAATGAGTGTGTTTTCATTCTTGAACAAATATGAAGGTTGGTGAATTAGATATTAATGATTTTCAAAAAATGCTCTGTCATATCTTGCACGCACAGTTTAATCTACAAGCACACATTTTTTAAATTATTTATTGAATTATGAAATATCTACCAAGAATACTAATTTATTAAGTTGAGTCACTCCTTATTTCTGTAGAGATTAGGCAGAAAAACATTAGCAAACATTAATCCATAATCAAAAGCTAACTCAATAGTCTCCCTAAAACCCTCAGCCTATTGGGAGAGAAAAGGTCCAAAAACAAGGAGAAACTGAGGAATAGTCTCACACCACATGAAGAAATATTTCAGTGCCCTTATTGTAAGGAATCTTAGAATTTATTCATAGTGATCCTAGTGTTACATTGAAGATTTCATACATTTGTGGGGGAAAGAAGTTCACCCAAAGGGAAGAAAAGCAACTCTACCGCCCAATGTAGGAAATTGGGAAACGTGATAAAACTCAGACTAGAACTTTGAAAAAAATTCTATGCATGCAGGTATTAGTGACCCTGAGATTAAGAGTCTCATGATCTACCAACTGAGCTAGCCAGGCTGCTAGTGCTATATATATCAGATGCCTCTTGATTGCTTTCACTAATACCTGCATGCATAGAATTTATTTTTCAAATTTCTAGTCTGAGTTTTATCACATTTCCCAATTTCATCCATTTTAGTGGATGTTTGGAATGCCCTCCCGATGGAGGTGGTGGGGGCAAACACAGTGATGGAATTCAAAGTGGCCTGGGACAGACACAGTGAATCACTTTACAGCAACAAGATGAAATCAAAATAAACTGAACCATCTAATTTCTCAACAAATAGGGGTGTCCTACATCAAAATAAACTGAACCATCTAATTTCTCAACAAATAGAGGTGTCCTACATGGAGCGATGGGGGAGGAGCGGTGGGTTCACCCCTAAACAAAGAAACAAAGATATGGGGAGGGGTGAAGACATGGGGAGGGATGCACCTGCTCCTGGTGGGTGCACCACTAAGCAAAGACATGGGTAGGGGTGCACCTACTCCTTAAAAGACATGGGAAGGGGTGCACCTACTCCTGCCATATTGCTGGGCAGACTAGATGGACCACACTGGTCTTTATCTGCCGTCATTTACTATGTAGCAAAAAACCCGTGAGAGAGTCAGTTGGTCCATTAGATGATAAAGGGGTTAAAGGAGCACTAAGAGGCGACAAGGCGATAGCGGAGAGACTGAATGAATTCTTTGCTTCGGTCTTTACTGAGGAAGATGTAGGGATGTTACCCACGACTGAAGTGGTATTTAAAGGTGTGGAAGAATTGAAGGAAATATCGATACATCGGGAAGATGTCCTACAACTATTAGATAAACTGAAGAGTAGCAAATCACCTGGGCCGGATGGTATACATCCAAGGGTGTTGAAAGAACTGAAATTTGAGATTGCAGACCTGCTATCAGTAATCTGTGAACTATCATTAAAATCATCTCTAATACCTGAGGATTGGAGGATCGCCAATGTAACACCAATTTTTAAAAAGGGTTCGAGGGGTGATCCGGGAAACTACAGACCGGTGAGCCTGACATCAGTACCGGGAAAAAATGGTAGAAACCATCATAAAGAATAAAATTACTCAGCATATAGATAGTCATGACCTAATGGGAGACAGCCAACATGGCTTTAGACAAGGAAGATCTTGTCTTACTAATCTGTTATGTTTTTTGAAGGAGTGAATAAACAGGTGGACAAAGGTGAGTCGGTTGATATTGTGTATCTGGACTTTCAGAAAGCCTTTGACAAGGTCCCTCATGAGAGACTTTTGGCAAAACTAAAGAGTCATGGGATAGGAGGCAGTGTACTACTGTGGATCAGGAACTGGTTAAAAGATAGAAAGCAGAGGGTAGGGCTAAATGGCCAATTTTCCCAATGGAGAAAGGTGAATAGTGGTGTACCCCAGGGATCTGTGCTGGGTCCGCTGCTTTTTGACATATTCATAAATGACCTGGAAAGTGGAATAACAAGTGAGGTTATCAAATTTGCTGATGACACAAAACTATTTAAAGTTGTTAAAACCCAGGAGGATTGTGGAAAATTGCAAGAGGATCTTGATAAATTGGAAGACTGGGCATCAAAATGGCAGATGAAATTTAATGTGGAGAAGTGCAAGGTTATGCACCTAGGGAAGAACAACCCAAACTATGGTTACACGATGCAAGGTTCCACATTAGGAACCACCACCCAAGAAAAAGATATAGGCGTCCTTGTGGATACCATGTTAAAACCCTCGGCCCAGTGTGCAGCGGCGGCCAAGAGAGCAAATAGAATGCTAGGTATGATAAGGAAAGGAATGGAAAATAAAACAAAAGATATTATAATGCCTCTATATCGTTCCATGGTGAGACCGCACCTTGAATATTGTGTGCAATTCTGGTCGCCATATCTTAAAAAGGATATAGCAATTTTAGAAAAGGTTCAGAGAAGAGCCACCAAAATGGTAAAGGGGATGGAAGGCTACTCCTATGAAGAAAGGCTAAAAAGGTTGGGGCTCTTTAACCTGGAAAAGAGACGGCTGAGGGGAGATATGATAGAAGTCTATAAATTAATGAACGGAGTGGAACGGGTAAACGTAGATCGATTGTTTACCTTATCAGAATATAGAAAGACTAGGGGACATGCAATGAAGCTACAGGGTAAACTATTTAAGACTAATAAAAGAAAATATTTTTTCACTCAACGTGTAATCAAACTCTGGAATTTGTTACCGGAGGATGTAGTAAAGGCTGTTAGTGTAGCTGGGTTTAAAAAAGGTTTGGACAAGTTCCTGGAGGAAAGGTCCATAAACCATTATTAAGAAGGGACCCAGGATATCAATGCTTGAACCAATACAAGCATTGTGGAACCTGTGTCCCTTGGGGAAACTGCTAGGTACGTGTGACCTAGATTGGCCACTGTTGGAAACAGAATACTGGGCTTGATGGACCTTGGTCTGACCCAGTATGGCATATCTTATGTTCTTATGTTCTTATGTTACTATCTTTTTGTTGTTTTGCATTCTGAATTCCTCTAGCTGTATTCTGCTACCCCCTACGTTCAGCACCCATCTTTCTAGACATGCAGGTTTTTTTCCTGTAGATTGAGAAAGTAGCTAAACTTAAAGTAAACAAAGCGATGGGACCGGATGGGATACACCCTAGAATACTGAGGGAACTTGGTGATGTTCTAGCAGCTCCACTGACTGACCTTTTCAATGCCTCGTTGGAGTTGGGAGTGGTGCCAAAGGACTGGAGAGAGGCTCATGTGGTCCCTTTACACAAAAGCGGAAGTAAGAATGTGGTTGAAAGTACAGGCCAGTTAGTTTAACTTCGGTGGTGAGTAAATTATTGGAAACACTGCTGAAAGAGAAAATAGTGAGGTTTCTGGAGTCCAGCAAATTACAGGATCTGAGGCAGCATGGATTCACCAGAGGCAGGTCTTGTCAGACAAATCTGATTGATTTATTTGACTGGGTTACCAGAAAGTTGGACCGAGGGAGAGCCCTAGATGTGGTGTATTTAGATTTCAGTAAAATAACAATTCAGACTATCTACAGAGTCTTGAAGGGCTACAGAAGGGGACTGCTACTTCTGGAGAGAGATCTGCAATTGTAAGTATTTACTTCTGGGAATTTTTCTAAATCTTGGGGTAAAAGGAATTCTTTAGATTAAAGCTGATTAATCTGTGAACCCAGTGTATTTGTTAAATCAGTCAGGGCCTAGTAGCAGCAAAGAGCTTTCAGTTTAAATGTAAAACATAGCAGAGAGCTTTCTGGTTAAATTTAGATCCCAAGACTCCCTCTATTCAAGCAAGGGCTGTGGGACCCCCTCCCTTCGAAATTGGTCACAGATTACCTTAGAAGCACAGGACAGGGTACTGTGTAGCAGCCAGCTTTTCATAGGTCTTCTTTCCCTCCCTCCCTCTCCAACACCCACCCACCCCTGGGATAATCGTAGTTTTATAGGTGCTTAAACCTCTTAAAGGAAAGGAGATGCCATATTCACTGTCAGGTGCAGCTGTTTATCCTCATCAGGCAGACATTAAGGACCTGAGATTAATTAAGCAACAGGGATGCTGCCAGACTGGAGGTGGAACTTCATGACTATATCCCTGTAGGTCTCGTCTATGTACCTCTCTGTCTTCCTTATGTTCTCCAAGTCTACTACTCTAGCCTCCAGAGATCAGACTCGTTCCCTGAGAGCAAAGAGCTCCTTTCACCTAGTGCACATGTAAAACCCCTCACCAACTGGGAGAAAATCATACATTTTCTCAATGCATACACTCAATGCAAAAGACTGGAAAGCCCCCATCTCGTGCTGGACTGCTGTCTGCATTTTAGTTTCGGTTTTGTTTAGATATTTAAGTTCTTTACTTACTAAGGATTGCTGGGGATACTTATACTAATAAAACTATACCTAATACGTTTAATGTACTTAATATGTACATCTTAGAGGAAAGGCAGGATAGAGGTGATATGATTGAGATGTTTAAATACCTCCATGGCATAAATGCACAGGGGGAGAGCCTCTTTCGATTGAAAGCAAGTTCTGCTATGAGGGGACATGGGATGAGGGTGAAAGGGGTGATATGTGGAAATATTTCTTTACAGAAAGAGTGGTGGATCTCCCAGTGGAGGTGATAGAGATGAGGACAGTATCTGAATTTAAAGAAGCTTGCGACAAACACAGAGGATCTCTAAAGGAAAAAGGGGGAATGTTGTAGTGGTTGATATGGAAGGACAGACTAGATAGGCCATGTGGTCTTTTTCTGTTGTCATGTTTCTATGAATCTGTCCCTGTAAGTTTAGATCTGCTTGTAATTGCGGCCAGCACCCTTGAGAATGTGAAGAGGTTTCAGGAATCTGAGTGATTTAGGCAAGACTAAGACATATAGAAAGTTTTTGAAACAAGCACTTATGCTCTCTCTCTCTCTCTGGGTCCAGCTGCTAGTCAGAATAAAAGAAAGTTATCATCACCTTCTCTAGCCCTCAAGACTACCAAAATTAAATTGGTCACAAAAGGGTTGGATTAGCTTATAACCTGTTAGCAGCAGGGTGAACACTTACACTTCCTCCAAGGTATTTTTTGTGGAACTCTAAAAGCAAGACACATGTTTCTGCCCGGTTTCGAACCGGGGACCTTTCGCGTGTGAGGCGAACGTGATGACCACTACACTACAGAAACACATGGATGTGCATTTCCCCCCCTTCCTCAAAGACAACTGGGGCCCGGGGTCATGTGGCTAATTTATAATTGAGGGTCTTTCTTTTCAGTTTGAATCCACTTTTGTTTTCAAATGCAGAGAATTAGATTAAGCCATTTTTCACCTTACCAACCACAGTGGGATGCCTTTTAACACTCATCATACAACTACAGCCCCAGGCAGCTATTACCGGCATCTCTTGTAACACAAAGGCCCATAACAGAGGAGACAACTGAAGATAACCAAGGCACTTCTTCATGTTATATAAATATTCAATTAGTTTTCAAATTGAGTAGCTATATGCTCTAACGTAAACCCTGCCCCCATCTCCATGCACCGCAGGTGAAAGTAGCACAATATAGCAAAACCTTACTTACCTACACCAACTGTAGAAGGCATGTGCCAACTTTTGGATAAATATTTACTGTTTGTTCTCTCGCAGACACAATTTTCTTAGAGTTTCAAAGTGTTTACATGGCTTCTGACGCGATCTAGAAAGGCTTTAAATAGTTTAGCTTTGGATGAATGACGATTTTTAAGCTTCCTTTATAATTATATTTCGCCAGTTTGCCTATATTTTATAAAAATAGAAACGCTGATGAATAGGATACCAAGGACATTTTCAATACCTATCATATCTTACACACTTATAAATTTAATAAGCACACCCCAATCGATTCAAACTTTGATACATCCCAAATCCTGTTCCACAAAGCAATAACCCAGACAACAGAAAAAAAAGAAATATTTATCCACCTGCTCTTATTACAGGGAGTTTTACACTTTGTTTTCTCTCAGTTGCTTGCAAGTTAACAGAGTCACAGTACGGTGCAAGAACTCAGAGAGGGAGTCGAGAGGATTAGCGTATAGTGAGGGCAGGCAAATAGGGAGACGGGGCTTATCCAAACGCATCATAAAATGATAAAGAAGATTTACAAACAACTGGTAATTTGTAAGCTATTAAATCAATTAAGAGGATTAACAAGCAGAGTTAATTAGGGATTTTCATCAACCACTACATAACACTGGCTTTTTTTAAGCAATATATTCTTTCTAGTGCTGACTCCATAGCCTCTGTTTCTGGCCAATTAGCATAGGGCTGGATTAAGGGAATCAGTAGTTAAACTGGCTAAGAGCCGATAAAGGCTCTAGACTTTCCTCTACCCAAACATGCTGTTCTATCACGTCTGGAGCCTTGAGAGATTGGATTGACCTTGCAAGTTGCAGGTATGTTCATGAGCTTTAAAGACAGCTACAGTAATGTACTCTTTCCTTTTTCTTTTCATTTGGATCAGGTGTCTTTCTGGTTTTAAGTAAAAATTAGGGATGAATCTAAAATAGTGATGTTGCATTGGCCGGGAATCGAACCCGGGCCTCCCGCGTGGCAGGCGAGAATTCTACCACTGAACCACCAATGCACATGGTAGCTATCTTTTCAGATTCTTAGTAGAGTTCTTCTGCCGCCACTGCTTTTGGCTTCTTAAGCATTTTCTTAATTAGAAATGATTTGAGTGTTTCATTTGTATCTAAAGAGAAAATTGAAACACTTGTCCTTAATGTATGAGAAGAATACTGACTGAATGTTAAGTCATTTTTAAATTTTAAGTTGCAACAGTGCAGAGCGGCATGGCCCAAGGTGCCTGTAAAGTCTGGACTGCACAGGAGACTAATGAAGAACTGGCGGCAGCCACAGGCAGATTCCGAAGGGGCATCTGAGCCGGGAGAGCCTGTCCAGGGATGGAGGCCTCAGGGAGGAAGCCCTGCTGCACAGCAGCTTTCTTTGCTGTTGCAGTCAGGCGGTTAGCAGAGGGAGTCAAGACGGATGGTGAGCCTTTTTCGGGAGGAGAGGAGGCTTGGAGGAGAAAGTTCTGAAGAGCATGGCCGCGGGACTTCTTGCTCTGGGTGACATTCGTGCACAATGAGAGCAGTCCTCAACTTGATGGTCCTTACCCAGGCAGCGTAGGCACTGGTCGTGGGAGTTGGAGTTGCTCATCTTCCCTAGAGCATGCAGGACATTTCTTAAACGCAGACTTGGGCATCTTGCGGGTAACTTTTCTTTTCTGGAGAGCTGTAGCTTTTGGTTGGATTTCAGTTGGAAAGTGGAGAGGTCTGTCTTGCTGGCAAGGCGGAAGACTTTTCTGAGCATGTATGAGGTGATTCCACCTCCCCGGCCCGCCCCTAGCCAGGCCAGTCTTTCTTGTTCCGCCTTTGTCTCAAGACGGATTTTGCTAGCTCTCAAAGAAAAGAGAATGCCTTCCATGCAACCGCAAGATGAATAAAATGGACACTCACCAGTGCATGAAAAAGACTTTGTTATGCGTTTTTGCTTCCACAGCAAGCTTCTTCTCAAATTCTCTCTTTGCTTGCCTTATTAATGCTTAGCATCTAACTTGCCAGCGACTTGCACATCCAGCGCCTCCACCCCCCCCCCCCCCTGTGGCTCTGTCTAGCCACTGCCTGCTTTTGCCCTGCTGCTGCCGCCACCCTCTGTTTTCTCCACTGTGGTCCCGGCAGCAGCAGACCAGACCTAACTTTAAAATGTGTAAAAAAACAAACAAGTATGTGGGTCTTTCAACTTCACGCTTTAAACAGATCTGATCCCTTTCTGCTCTGATGTCGCATCAGAGGAGGGAGGGACCAGACTTGCAGAAAGACCCACATGGTTTGGCCTTTTTATTTTAGGTCTGCTCAGTTGCTGAGAGAGCAAAAAGTGGCGGCAGCGGCAGAGCAACAGCAGGCAGCAGAAATGTGCCCCCTAAGCCTTTGTGCCCTGTGCAGCTGCACCACATACACAGGGCTAGGTAAGGTGCTGGCTTCACATACCATTTTGGACCAATTTCATAGGAATGCTGTGGGATTTTTGGATCGTCTTGTCACTATGGATGAAACTTGGATCCATATGTATGATCCAGAGACCAAAGAACAATCCAAAGATTGGAGACACAGTGGTTCGCCACGTCCTCAGAAGTTCAAGACTCAAATATCAGCAAACAAGGTGATGGCGTCTATCCTTTGGGACAAAGATGGAATTTTGCATGTTGATTATCTGGAAAAAGGTGCAACCATCATGGCAAACGATAACCTGTTCCCTAACCTCAAAAAACATTTGAAAGGAAGAAGGTTTTCAAGCACTGAGAAGGCCGCTTCAGCTGTTGATGAGTGGTTTGCCAAGCAACCACTAGAATTTTATTTGGAGGGCATGAAGAAGTTGGAGCAATGAAGTAATATGTGTGTGGAGCTCAGGGGGGAATATGTTGAGTAAATAAATATTTTCAAACCCGTAGCTTTTCCTATTCGTCTCTCCGGCCAATCCAGGGTACCATTGGGTATTGTCAATCCCCTTCAGCAGCTGAGGACTGAACTCCAAGTTCTTGCTGACAGGGTATAGCCACTCCCCCCTGTGACAGCGCTCCAGTCTTCAGTCCTCAGCAGCTGAACAGGACATGGAAAGCTGACAGGGTCCCTCGACAGTGCAGCTGAACGCTTATTTAGCAGACTTTCTGAAGAGAATTAGTCCTAGCAGGGCTGTAGCCTCTCTCTCTTCTGTATTATTATTATTTATCTCTTCCCTTGTGCCTAATTTCAATTAAGCTAATTGAAAAAAAAAAACGCACGAAAGACAAGGATGGAAGCAGGTCCAGGGCTGTCGGTTTCGGCAGCGTTCACAGGGGCAGAGCCTGTCTCCACAAGTGACCGGATCTGTTTCTTGTAGGGGGATTGTGCCTGGGAGCCCCAGGTTTCACCCACCTTATGGTCTGCAGGAGAGATTCTGCGTTTCCCGCTAGCAGCGGGATCTGGGGGATCGGTGCTGTCAGGGCTGCTGTCAGGTCAGTTTTTCTTCTTTCTTTTGGCAGCCGGAGTTCCTGCGGTGTGTGTGTGCGGTGTAGGTAGTTGTTTTGAGCAGTGGTTTGTCTGGATTCTCCGACAGCGGTTTGAGTCGGGTACAGTTTTCAGCGCGGCATTATCTGCTGCAGTTATGTAAAGCAAGATGGAGTCTCTGAAGCCTCAAAGCATGGCTGAACAGGTGGGAACGGCGGCCATTTTAGGGGAGCACGCCGTTTCTCCCGCGGGGCAGCATAAGCAGGGGAAGAGGAAAATGAAATCGGTTAAAGAAAATCCCTCTGATTTAAAGGAGCAGCGCAAGTCTCCTGAAGCTCAGGAGTCGTTAGCTGCCTTATTTTCCCCAGATGTTATTTTAGCTCTGCATAGGGCTTATACACTAAATGTTTCCCAGGCCAACAGGGCTCCCTTGCTCCCTGGCCTTAGGGAAGGGGTTAAGCTAGGAGAATCTAAGTTGGATCCTGGAGAGGGTACCTCTCATTCAGGGGCAGGCACTGTGACTGTCTTGGAGAGCTTAGGACAGCAGCTGCCTGAGTCTCATAAGAGGGATGAGACTGAGGTTTTTTCTGAGGCGAGTTTTGATCCTTGGTCGGGTGAGCTGGAGGATGGAGAGCTGGCTCCGGGCGAGGATCCCAATCTCTTTCGGGTATTCTGAAAAGAGGAATAGGGGGCGCTCATTGGCCAATCTTTGGCTGCCTTGAATATTCTCCTACCTGCAGTGGAACAGGAACCGCTGGAGGATCCTTTATTGCAAGGTTTTAAGACAGAGCAACGTTGTTTCCCGGTCCACTGGGTGATAAAGCAGATGATAGAGTCTGAGTGGGAGTGCCCGGAGACTACTCTGAGGGGCGGTCGTGCTCTGGGTCGCCTTTATCCAGTTCCCCAAGAAGAAAAGGATTTGTTGAAGATGCCTAAGGTGGATGCCCTGGTTTCGGCAGTGACGAAGAAGACCACGATTCCGGTGGAGGGCGGTGCAGCGCTTAAAGATCTACAGGATCGTAAGCTGGAGGGGCTGATTAAACAAGCCTTTGATTCTTGTGCGCTAGCTCTACAGGCTTCCATTTGTGGAGCATATGTTTCTAGGGCTTCGATCCGATGGCTCCAGGGAGAGTCACCTTCAGATACTTCTGAAGAGTGTTCCACAGAGGGAGCGAAGTTGGAGTCGGCGGCAGCCTATATGGCGGATGCATTTTATGATTTGGTTCGTATTTCGGCGAAGTCCATGGCATCCTTGATTGGGGCTCGACGGTTCCTTTGGCTAAGGAACTGGTTGGCCAATGCGTCTTCAAAAGCCAGGCTCAGTAAGCTCCCTTATAAAGGCAAGCTGCTCTTTGGGGAGGCCTTGGAGAAAATTGTAAAGGATTTGGGGGATTCCAAAGGAGGTCGGTTGCCGGAGGATTGGCCCAAGGCTTTTAGACAATCCTCCACGCAGCGGGGACAAGGAAAGGAGTTTTGTAGATTTAGAGGAGCGCGTTTTTCTCCCTATCCCAGAGGTCGTTTTGTTTCTAGGGCTCAACCCTTTCGAGGGTCCAGAGGTTTTGGTAGAGGTTTTTTCAATGCCCAGCAAGCCTCTGCAAAAAAGCCGCAATGAAGGTCAGCTGGTCCAGGTGGAGATACCGGTAGGGGGTCGCTTACAGGGATTTCTCTCTGCCTGGACCGCGATAACTTCTGACCAATGGGTGCTGGAGATTATCCGAGACGGTTACGCGCTGGAGTTCGTGTGGCCACTTCACAATGCCTTCTTAGTGTCTCCTTGTGGACTCGGAACCAAAAAGCAGGCGGTAGAGGACACACTGCTACGTTTAGTGCAGCTGCAGGCGGTTGTGCTGGTTCCTCCAGACCAGTTAGGGTCAGGTCGATACTCGATTTATTTTGTAGTTCCCCAAAAGGAGGGATCCTTTCGGCCGATTTTGGACCTCAAATACGTGAACCGGGCTTTGAGAGTTCCTCATTTTCGGATGGAAACTCTAAGATCGGTGATTCGTTCCGTATGTCCTGGGGAGATGCTCTCCTCGATAGATCTCACAGAAGCTTATCTGCATATCCCGATCAGGCCAGATCATCAGCGTTTTTTAAGATTTGCGATTCCCTCCGGCCATTTTCAGTTCCGAGCAATGTTCCCTCTAATTTTCTGTAGGCTGTGTGCGCATAAAATATCAGCTGTGTGCAGCTTTTGAAGGAAGGTTAAATTTTTGTGCGCCACATAACGACACTCGGAGTTATATACTTTAAAATTTGACTACACATCAGAATACAGGATGTACACCACACTGATTTTAATCAAATTAAATGAAAATAGATGATTACTAAATGAAGCAGGAAATTTCTAGTAATTACAATCATTACTTTTAAATTTTAAGACGTCTGTGTTGTTTTCTATCAGAATCAGAGCCGTAATTTTTGTGCGCTCTGTTGTAAAGTATGTGCGCTTGCTTGGCAAGGTGTGTGCGTGCGCACATGCGCACAGCTTAGAGGGAACAGTGGTTCCGAGCGTTACCTTTCGGCTTGGTGACGGCTCCGCGGACATTTACGAAGGTGATGGTGGTCGTCGCCGCAGCCTTGCGGATGGAAAGGATTCAGGTTCATCCTTATCAAGACGATTGGTTAATCAGGGCAAGTTCTCGGCAGGAGTCGGTCGAGGCTACCTCACGAGTGGTACAACTCCTGGAACAGCTCGGTTGGGTAATCAACCGTACGAAGAATCAGCTGCAGCCGCAGTCCCGGCTGGTGTATCTGGGAGCAGAGTTCGACACAGAGCGCGGATTGGTCTTCTTGCCGGAGAGCAGAGTGCTAAAGCTATTGGCTCAAGTGAAGGCGTTTCTGCGGCTCCAGGCTCCCTCGGCGTGGAGGTATTTGCAGCTCTTGGGGTCCATGGCGGTGGCCTTGGATCTGGTGCCCTGGGCCAGGGCACACATGCGGCCCTTGCAGCAGGCGTTGCTGTCCAGATGGTCTCCGCAACTTCATCCCTTATTGAGCAAGCTGTTCTGCCCGGATGTGGTGCGCGACAGTCTCAGTTGGTGGCTAGATCCGAGACATCTCCAGGCAGGAGTTCCGTTGTAGCTTCCGGATTGGATGTTAGTGACGACAGACGCCAGTTTATCAGGCTGGGGAGCTCATTGTCAAGCTCAGTATCTGCACTTGTCAGCCAGTGGGAGCTCTGTCCCTGGACCTGGGCCAGGCGCTTCTCTGCCATGGTGAAGAAATGTTTGTTACCCAAGGTGAGTTGTGTCTACAGAATTGAGCCACATGCTCTGTGCTACTGTGAGGACCAGAAATTTGTTTCTGTTATTGGATGTGAGCTGTGCCTCCAAACTTCAATCACATGCTCTGTGCTACTGGAAGGAGCAGAAATTCTTCTTACCAACTATGGGCTGTGTCTCCGGACTTAAGACATATGCTCTGCACTTTTCATCATCCATTTGTTCATTCTGGCTAGGTGTTCAGTTGTACACCCCCACTGCCATCACCTTCCCTCTTTTACATGGAATTTCAATCCATAGAGATTTTACCGTGTATTTTGTTTCCTCCAACACTTTAATCCTGTGACTCAATGCCCTCTTTAACATAGAGCACAACCCCTCCACCAATTTGCTCTACTCTATCACTACAATATAATTTGTACACACAGTGATTGTCCTCCTTCCACCAGGTCTCTGAGATACCATACATATCTAAATTCTCATTTAGTGCTACAGTATATATGCTAACTCTCCCATTTTATTTTTTAGACTAAAGCTTGACTAGTATTGATCTGAGGCCCTGCTCTCCAGTGAAAAATTGAGAGAAGGGTTCCTCTGGGAGATGAACCCAGGACTTTTCATACCTCAAGCAAAAAATCATACCCCTAGACCTGGTATCCAATGTATATGTTTGTAAAACCTCTTCA
The DNA here is from genome assembly GCA_033557465.1 of Ichthyophis bannanicus. Lineage (NCBI taxonomy): Eukaryota > Metazoa > Chordata > Amphibia > Gymnophiona > Ichthyophiidae > Ichthyophis > Ichthyophis bannanicus. Next base: position 67,629,320 of record CM066051.1, on the reverse strand, counting down.
TAAGCAATGCAGTTATTCAGGAAAGAAAGGAGGCTCTGTGGCAGTTTGAATGGAGAACCTGTGTTTTGGCCAGTGAATATTCTAAGGAGAAAGACAGACAGACCCTACATTGAGAAAGCTTTAGAAATAGCAGGAGCAGTGCTACTTAATACAGCATTTGGAAGGCTTTAGCCTTGGCTATTTCATTATCAGGGTTTCAAAACTTCCTAACTTAGAGCTTATTAGCCACATTGTATGTGCAAACAGAATGCTTATATTGTCTTTCTTCAACACAACCAGAACAAAGTCAGCAGCTATCCCTGGTGGTCTAGTGGTTAGGATTCAACGCTCTCACCGTTGCGGCCCGGGTTCGATTCCCGGTCAGGGAAATGTATTTTTTCTATTTTGCAAACTATATTAGTTTTCATCAGTGTTGTAATACCAAGCTTCCTGAATGACACTTTGTAATATTATGCAGTGCAGCAATTACATTTGCTTACAGTCTACCAAGCTTCCTGAATGACACTTTGTAATATTATGCAGTGCAGCAATTACATTTGCTTACAGTCTGACTCGGCAGAATCAGGCTTTGCAATAAAGAGCTCTTGTTCATGGTCTCCTTCCACTCTTTGCTATGAATTTTGTCCTACTTTGAAAGTTTGCCTATGATATTTTCCTTTGGCTTGCCTTTCTTCCTGCCAAATTAATCTAAATGGTGTATAAGTCTTTCAAGAAGGACAGACTAGATAGGCCATGTGGTCTTTTTCTGTCGTCATATTTCTATGTTTCTAAGTTTCTGGTCACTGTTATTCTAACCCTTCACTTATTCTCCTTAATTGTTCTTATTTTTTAAATGTGAATAGATCTTATGAAATAAGAAAGTAAGCTTAGAACCGTTCGGGTGCATAAGGTTAAAAATAGAATGTGTCAGAAGTGGGATTTGAACCCACGCCTCCATTCGGAGACCAGAACACCCAAACTTGGGAAGAGTGAGCTCTTGAGTCTGGCGCCTTAGACCACTCGGCCATCCTGACAACTTGAAAGTTGTTTTTTAAACCTCGTACTGTTGCTTGTCAGTCTCTTTGTTAGACGCATTAAAAAAATAACCATGAACACTATTCATTCAAATCGCAAATAAACAGTGAGATCAGGTTGAAAAAGTCCAGACACCCTTCTCAAACTCATAGTGCCCCAACTCTGTGTCTTACTGCACTTGGATAAGAACCTCTAGACTAGCAAAGATCTCTAACAAACATGCTACGAAAGAATGTAGCGCGCTTTGCTATAGTAAGCTGGCAATGATTTAATAAAAACAGAAGAGTTTCATCGCTGCATCAAAAGAGCTTCAATCCATGTTATTTAAATTCTCCTTGTAAGCATAAATTCAATGAACGGCTTTTTGCCTGTGCCCATCCGCACATGCAGCAAACTTCAGATTTCAGTTCCATGGATCCAGAGACTAGGACTTAACACTGACTAAAGGGTGGATACTCTGTAACTCTTAGAGACTAAGAGAAAGCTGATGGTGCAATGAGGCAACAGGGTTGGGGCATTGTGAATCGGCAGCTTGTAAGAAATGAATTTGAGAAGAGTGCCTGAGTTTTTTCAACCTGGTCTCCCTATTTAGAACTGTTTATTTGCGACTTGAATGAATACTGCTCATGGTTGTTGTTTTTTTAAATGCTTCTCTAGCAGTCATTATAACAGACTGAAAAGAAACAGTAAGAGATGTAAAGTGGAGTTTTCTTGTTGTTAGGATGGCTGAGTGGTCTAAGTGATATTATCAAAACACGGAGACTGACAAGAGCAATGGCTGGTGACTCCATCTTTTAAAATTGGGGAGGGAGGAGGAAAGTAAAAGGCAGCACTAAAATAAATAAATGGGGAGAGGTAGTCCATGGATGAAGGAGGAGTGAAAGGGTGGAATAACTGTCAAACAGGAAACAGCTTCCAGACTGCTGGGCTAGGGAAGACCAGGGCCCACTCTAGAATCTCTGTGAGTAATTACTATACTGACCTCCCCCCCATTCCAATAGAGTCCTTCACAAGCCTCATCTTTGTCTAGGGTTGCCAACTGGCTCCAGATGCGCCGACATACTTGATCCAGTCCTAGGTTTACCCCACTGCATGCAGGGACATGTAGTTCTGATTTTTCTATTGCACTCCATAAGAAAAATCAAGACTACATGTCCTTGCATGCAATGGGATAAACCCAGGACTGGATCAAGCCTGTTGGGCGCATTTCGAGCCAGTTGGCAATCCTATCTTTGTCCCAACAATAACTTAATGAGTTACTATTAACATGTACAGTGCAGCGAGGATAACAAAAGGCTACCAGATTTTTACATAACTATCTTACAACTGCATTAGAAAGTACTGCAAAAGGCTGCTCATTTAGAACCCATAGCAAACTCCCTGTATCACAACAGCACTACCAGGACTCACACAACACCAACCCCTACCTATCAAAAGGCAACACCACAAATATGAAACCGATACATTTTATAGAATACCAGTTCATCTCCTGCTGGGCAAAGAGAACAAATGGGACTGTTACATTGAAACTACGCACCAACTGAATATCCTACCTCAGTCACACACAGAAAACACAGGCAGACCATCATCAAATATAGAACAAGGGACCACAATTTAGAAATATGAAGACAATAATTGATCTCAAGAAGCCAGACTTGGAATGTACAGCAACACTGGAGAAATAAAACTAGAAATGCATTTCCTCTTGTGCTGAACAAAATATAAAAGCCTCAGTGATGCACATTTCCCAGAGCTAGCATGTTACAGTTAATAAATTCAAAGTAAAATACTTTTTCTGCCTTTGTTGTTTGGTCTTTTCATTTTTCAATCATAATGACCCCACAGCTTGTCATGCTGTGAGGGCTTGTGTGCATCAGTGATGCTGAGAACTAAACTATCGGTAGTTTAACTACTGGCGGGGTCTCCCAAGATGGACAGGTCTCAGCTGAGGTGCCAGACCAAGACAAACCACCCATCTGGGCAGCAGCAGAATGGAATAGTGTTGACGGCAGAGGATCACATTTCTGTGACAACGGCAACAACACCAAACTTAAACTGCGCGGAAGAAAGGCCCAGCAATCTACTTCTGTATCTTGCAATGAAAACCCAATGGATAGTTACAACAAAACAAATTGTGCTATAGTGCTGGAAGATGAGACCCCCCGGTCGGAAGGCACTCAACTAGCTACTGGGGAAGAACTGAAGACTTTTCAGAGTAAAGTCAGCATTTATGATGTGGTTAGATCAAAGCCCTCGGGACGTCTGACTGCTGATGTAGCTGCGCATGAAATGAGAGTCAGAAGCTGTAAAGATGTCTTACACATTGGAACATGGAACGTACAAAGCATGAACCAAGGGAAGTTGGAGGTGGTCAAGAATGAAATGGAACGTGTACAACTTGATCTTTTGGGTGTCAATGAACTGAAATGGACTGGCATCGGGCACTTTGCATCAGATGATCACATGGTCTACTATGCTGGAAATTAAAGTCAAAGAAGAAATGGTGTTGCATTTATAACAAAGAAGAAACTTGCAAGAACTGTAATGAAATACAATGCAGTCAGCGAACGCTTAATCTCTATTCGTCTACGAGGAATGCCTATCAACACAACTATAATTCAAGTATATGCCCCAACAACAGCTGCAGAAGAGAATGAAATTGAAGAGTTCTATGAACAAGTACAAGCTGAAATTGACAGAACATGCAAACAGGATATCCTGATAGTCATGGGTGACTGGAACGCAAAGGTTGGCAACAAAGAAGGCAAAGTAGTTGGAAAATATGGACTTGGCAACAGAAATGAAGCTGGAGAAAGACTGATAGAATTCTGAAAGACCAACGATATATTCATCTCAAACACCTTCTTCCATCAACACAAGCGGCGACTGTACACATGGACTTCACCCAATGGATTGTATAAAAATCAAATTGACTACATCTGTGGAAGTCAATGATGGAAAAGTTCTATAACATCAACAAAGACAAAACCTGGAGCTGACTGTGGTACAGATCATCAGCTACTAGTATGCAAACTCAAGCTAAAGTTGAAAAAGAGCAAACCACTCATGAATGCAGCAAAATATGACCTTGAGAATATACCACTGGAATTTAAAGACTGCCTGCAAAATCGATTTGCTGCTTTAGATACAAATAACAGAGCTCCAGAAGAGTTATGGAATGACATCAAGAAGGTTGTGTTGGAAGAAAGCGAGAAGTCTCTACAAAAAGTGAAAAAGCAAAAACGGCTAAAATGGATGACGGAAGAAACTCTGAAAATTGCCCAGAAACACAGAGAAGCTAAAGCCAGAGGAGAAAGAAAGACAATAACAGAACTCAACAGAGATTTCCAATGTGCAGCAAGACAGGACAAGGAAAAGTACTACAATGACGCATGCAAGGAAATAGAAGCAGAAACTATTAGAGAAAGAACAAGATCGGCTTTCTTAAAGCTACGAGAGTTAAAGAAAAAGTTCCAGCCTCGAATTGGAATGTTACAAGATGCTCAAGGTTCTATGTTGAATGATGCTGAGAAGAACAAGAAAAGGTGGAAGGAATATACAGAGTTTTTATATGATAAAGATCAAGTGGACCAACAGCCGTGTCAACCTGTACCTTATGATCCGGGAACCATTGGTGATGAAAGAAGACGTTAAAGCAGCATTGAAAGCCTTATAAAAAAACAAAGCACCAGGCATTGATAGCATTCCCATAGACGTATTACAGCAATCTGATGCAACTGTTACCATACTTACAAAGCTCTGCCAAGAAATATGGAAGACAACATCATGGCCAACTGACTGGAAAAGATCTGTGTTTATACCAATACTAAAGAAAGGTGATCTAACTGACTGTGGAAATTATCGCACAATCGCTCTGATCCCACATGCCAGCAAGATTCTACTGAAGATTATTCAAAAGAGACTACAACCATACCTGGAACAAGAACTACCTGAAATGCAAGCAGAGTTCAGGAAAGGGCGAGGAACGAGAGACATCATTGCGGATGTGAGATGGATCCTTGAAAAGACTACAGAATACCAAAAGGATATCTATTTGTGCTTTATCGACTATAGCAAGGTTTTTGACTGTGTAAACCATGAGAAACTCTGGGCCACATTAAGAAGCATGGGTATACCAGAACACCCGATCGTACTCTTGCACAATCTGTACATTGATCAAGAAGCAGCAGTTCGAACGGAACAAGGAGAAACAGAATGGTTTAAAATAAGCAAAGGTGTAAGACAAGGCTGCATACTTTCTCCCTACCTGTTTAATTTATATGCAGAACAAATCATCAGAGAAGCAGGATTGTATGAAGACAACAGAGGTGTGAAGATTGGTGGAAGACTCATGAACAACCTTCGCTATGCTGATGATACCACATTACTGGCTGAAAGTGAAGATGATCGGAAACATTTGCTTCTCACAATCAAAGAACATAGTCTCAAAATGGGCCTGCACCTTAATGTAAAGAAGACAAAGATCATGGCAACTGGCATAATCAACAGGTTCATCGTTGAAGGAGAAGAAATTGAAATTGTGAACAACTTTAATCTACTTGGATCAACTATCAATAAAGGAGCAACAAGCAGTCAAGAAATCAGATGACGCATTGCTCTTGGCAGAATGGCTATGAAAGACCTAGATAAGATCCTCAAGAGCAGAGATGTCTCTCTCCATACAAAGATTCAACTTGTTCAAGCCATGGTATTTTCAATAACATCATATGGATGTGAAAGCTGGACAGTGAAAAAGATAGACAGGAAGAAAATTGATGCCTTTGAATTATGGTGCTGGCGGCGAATACTGTTTATAACATGGACTGCCCGAAGAACAAACCAGTCGGTACTAGAGGAGATCAAACCTAAGCTTTCTTTAGAAGCTCAGATGACAAAACTTCGACTTTCATACTTTGGACACATCATGCGAAGAGAGAGATCATTAGAGAAAGACATCATGCTTGGCAAGATAGAAGGTCAGCGCAAAAGAAGAAGGCCAGCAATGAGATGGATTGATACAATAACAGCAGCTACGGGTACCAGTCTGTCAACAATGAGCCGCCTGACTCAAGACCGAACACAATTTAGAATAGCTATCCAGAGGGTCGCCATGAGTCGACTCCGACTCGACGGCACTTAACAACAACAGCAACATGACCCCACTCTCTCTTTTCTGTTTTTCTCATCTGTCTTCTGCTATATCTTTTTCTAGTGTTTGCTGTCCATATGCCCTTTCTTCTCTCTCTTGCTGTCTTTTTCCATTCCCTCCCTACAGCTCTTTGACATATTGATTTTTCTTGCTCTTTCCTCCCTCTCTATCCACTCTAATGTTGCTCTCCCTCTCACCCTGTAGTCCTCAGTGCTCTTTTGACTTCTTGCTTACTGTAGCTATGGACTTTCCATCTCTTCCTCTTTCCTCTTTCCTTCATAATTAGCCCATCTCTCCAGCTCCTTCTGTCTTTCACCTACTACTGCCTACTGCATTTCCCCCCTATACATTCATTCTCACTCATCTCCTTGCAACCCCCCCAAGGCTCTCCTACATAGATCCACCATGTCCAGCATCTATCCACCAACCCAACTCATCCTTCTCCATCTTTCTCTTCTCTTCTTTCTCTTTCACTACTCATCTCTTTTGTTCCTTTTCCCCATATCCAAGCAATTTTCTGTCCCCTCCCTAAGCCAGAGGTCTGGCATCTCCTCTCCCACCTCCCACTTCCCACCCCCAATCCAGCATCTTCTCCCCCTCCCTCCCTTAGTCTTGTATATACAGAGTGGCGCTACCACTAGGAAAATTAGGCAGTCGCCTACAGCACTGCCTCTCTGATGCCCAATGCCAACTTCTATTTTATGTTCTTTATGTTCTTATCTTTGTTTTATTTTTATTTATTAACAATTTAAAGAAGAATCTTATAATTCAATAGAGTAAAAGAGTATGTTGATTGACATTATAGTATCAGACCTGCAAAAAGTAACCTGTCAGAAGTGGGATTCGAACCCACGCCTCCAGAGGAGACTGCGACCTGAACGCAGCGCCTTAGACCGCTCGGCCATCCTGACGACCTGGTGTTAGTTTTCTACCGGTAGTTCTAGGAGATGAAACAGTTTCATTATTTCCTCCTAATTTCATTTATTGACATGTCACCCAGCATTAATAATCTTTCTAAGCTCTCCAGTATCTGTCTCCTGCACCAATTATAGACTACAGTAAAGAGTACCCAATGTGTTTTTGGTCCTATTAACGTGCATCTGCAGATATTTGACGTTTTGTTCCTGTTCTCCTTTAAATGTATAATTTATCTGAGCCCCTCATCTTTTAGCACCCTTTTCCTCGGCTTTTTATGCAGGTTCAAAGACCTTCTTAGGCCATGCAGAAAGCTGGCGCTGAAGTCACTCTCTATCACAAAATGGCATAGTTATACTGGGAGTGAAGGCCAAGCACCAGTACCTCCAACAGAAAGCAAATCCCGATCCCCACCCACTCAAGTGACTCAGCAGCCCCAAACCCCCCATCCGCTAAAGTAAAAATATTCCTTTATGGACCAGCAAACCACAACTGCCCAACCAAAAATTACCCTATTGGCTCAGAACCTCCCTTCGCCCTCTCAATACCTTTAGAGATGAATGGACTTAACAGTTCCAGAAACCTGAACACTGAAAGCGCTTAAACAAATGATCAATAGTAGTAGTAGAATATAGAAAAAGAAGAAACTCTGTAAGGAATCAGAATAAGCCTTTAACCTGTGCATTGGTGGTTCAGTGGTAGAATTCTCGCCTGCCACGCGGGAGGCCCGGGTTCGATTCCCGGCCAATGCAACGCAAACTTTTAAACATTTTTTTCTAATTTTTACTGAAAACCAGAAACAAATGAAAATATAGGGAATAGTAAAAAAAAAGAGTTTTAAGTGAGCAAACCATTTACATAGGCTTCTTAGTATGATACATTAAAAATACTGCTAAATGGCACACCAGATGCAGACAAATGTCACAATTCACTACCCTTATTGTAAGTAGTCTTACTGTTTGCTTTCTCTCAATGGTCTATAAATTAGTATATTCACAATCAAATGTTCCTAATATTACATTCAAAATTACTATTTATTTATTTGAAAAGGGGGGGGAATGTATGAACAGTTTGGGAGGGAAAAAAAATTTGGAACCGCCCAACGTGGGGCTCGAACCCACGACCCTGAGATTAAGAGTCTCATGCTCTACCGACTGAGCTAGCCGGGCTGTTATTAGAGTTCACTGTGCCATTTCATCCTCTTTCCACATAACTGCAGTCCTAGTATAACAGGTCTTTATTTATTAGTTTCTTCTCTTTCACCTGATGAGGTCCTCTATCTGTACTCCAATACCCTTGCCCCTTTCAGCACCCACCTTTCCCAGTTATCTTCAGGTGATGTAGTCCTGTCCCACAGATCTGAGATCTGCTTTTTCACTACAACTTGTAGATTCATCATACTTGTAATTGGGGTTAACACACCTGGGACTGTGAAGAGGATCCATCAGGACTGGCCCAGCCATTAGCAAAATAGGTGGGACATTTATTTAAGCCTCCCTGCTCACTTTTCAACTCTAGATAACTTTACAGTTCTCCTCTGTAAGGCATTGTAGAAAGGCTTTGTATACTGTAGCCAGTACAGTAACTAGCCCTGTGCAAACAGTGCAGCTGCACAGGGCGTAAAGGTTTTAAGCAGCACATTTCGGCTGCCTGCTGTTGCCCTGCTGCCCCCCTTACCCATACCTCCGTCCAGCCGCTACCTGCTCTTGCCCTGCTGCCAGCACTCGTCGTGGAGAAAACAGAAGGCAAGAGCAGGCAGCAGCTGGACGGAGGTATGGGGAGGAGGGGGGCATGCATCTGATGTGCAAATCACACAGGGCAGGATTCTGGCTCGGTATGGCCCTGATGGTATCAAAGTCTTTACAGTCATTTCTACCACCTATTTTCTGTGTCTTGCTGCATTCTGAAATCTTGAACAGTGACTCTTACATCACGGGGAATCAAGGCTGGAGCAAGGGCACACCTGTGTTGGCTTCCCTATGGGCACCATTTGATTCATGCCATTAATGATCTGTCAGGCTGATGCAGAAAATCGACACTAGACTCGCATGGTACTAAATGCTTTATGCATTCATGTAGAGCCCCGACAACCCACAACCTTTAGAGCTCAATGCAGAAAAGAGACACTATGCAAATGAAGGGCGCGTAAAATTGAATGTATGCAAATGAAAGACACAGGGGCGGAGCCTAACTGGGCAAGATGGACGTGTGAGAGCTTTGCTCCGGAGGGGCAGTTCAAGAATCCTGTCTCTGGCTGCTATTGTCGATGCGGGTCCTTGTATTTTTGATGCAGTCACTTTCGGACGTGTCTGGCCCCAAACCGATGCGATTGGAATATCAAGGAATGCAAAGTCCCAGTGCAAAACAATCAAAAATGGAGCCTCTCTCACCTCATAAGATGACGGCGGCACAAGATTATCCCGAGGCCTTGCAGGAGCTTCTGTCTGAGGTACACGCTGTTAAAGACATGGTTAAATCGAACAGGGACTCATTGTTCACAACGCAAGAAGATATCTGTTCTTTAAAAAACAGTCTGGAATCGATCGAGACTGGAAAAAACGGCAAACATTGTTGCAACACACGTGGAGTGTTTTAGGGCCGTTGATAAGCAAGCAAAGCTAATCCGGTCATTACAGAGGGACCTGGAAGATGGCAATAATTGTGCTCGAAGAAATAATGTCAGGATCTTGGGAGTCCCTGAGGGAGCCGAAGGAACAGATATGATGGCCTTTCTGCAGGTGATGATCCCTAATGTGATCAAGGTTAAGTTTGCCATGCCGTTTGAGATTGAGAGAGCTCATCGGGTGCCCACACAGTCTACAGTTTCGGGCAGGCATCCACGCCTGATTATATTGAAAGTACTGCGGTTTCAGCAAGTTTCACAAATAATGGAAGCAGCCAAACTACATTCACCATTGGAATACCAAGGACATAAACTTCTCTTCTTTCCAGATTTCGTGAAAGTTACTGTGGACCGGAGAAAAAGTTTCTTAGCTCTGCGTCCGCGATTGCTGCAGTTGCAGGCTCGTTTTGGGCTGCTCTACCCTGCCCGTATGAGAGTTACTTTGCACAATCAGACCAGGACATTTGACGAACCAGAGGCTCTACATGCTTTCTTGGAAGACAAAGAACTGATGTTAATGTGGTGAAAACCCTGCCTAACGCAATGTGGTGGATCTGAGCTTGCAGTGTACATTGAATTTCCCTCATTGGGAGTTACAACTGGGTTACTGACCTGTGATGCGTTGATTTGAGCTGTAGTAGAGTTGTTCTATACTTTTTGTCTGTTGGCCTCGGGCTGGATCAGAAGGTATCTTGGCATTGATTGATATGTGGGCCCTCATATATCCATCTTTTTGCGATTATGTGATGTGGGAGGGGCTGTTCTAGAACTTTGGAGTCTGGGGTGGATATCCTAGATGTAGTCAATTATTGTTTAAGGCCTGATTGGAAAAAAGGTTTTACTTGGCAGCGGAGATGATGTGGATTATCTGGTGTACCCTCCATGCCTGTCCTGCCCATTTTGGGCTCACCCGCTAAGTTTAGAGTTTGGTGTAGTCCCCCAGGGTTTTGGTAGCTTTCTGCAATTAGAATTTTGTTCCTCTTTGGGCTGTCCTTTATAAGGGCTAAGGTGGAGATGTGGTATTTCTGCTTGTGTTATCTCCTATGGGATTTTATTGCTGCTTTAATACTGGGATTCTAAGGGAGATGGATTATGAGAACTAGGATTAATGTTACAATATGGAATCTCTCTGTAGCAATTGTATATCAATGTGTGCAGTATTGTCACAATGTCTTTCTTTAAGACAGTATCACTGAATGTTAAGGGCATTAACAATCCCATTAAGAGAAAAAAGATACTCCTTTATGGACGCAAAGAAAGTGCTGATATCTTATTTCTGCAAGAGACTCATTTGAATGGAAGGGAGTCACTAAAACTAGATATGAAACCCTTTACACATAGCTTTTTTTTTTAGCAGCAAATCATAAGAAAAATGGAGTAGCTATATTAGTAAGGAAATCTCTTTCCCCTATAATGCTGCAATCTTGTTCGGACATCGAAGGGTGCTGGGCAATGGCTGTTATCAAGATAGGCCTCACAGAACTGGCTTTCATCAACATTTATGTCCCAAACTTAGATTGTCTTGCTTTTTTTAATTCTTTAGCTGCTGAGGCACAAGCGGTATCCAGATATCCGATCATTCTGGGGTTGGACTTCAACCTTACTTTGGACCCCTTGTTAGATAGGAGGCCTGTCAGAACTACTAAGCTCCCAAAGGCACACCCTGCACTTTTGTCAATAATGCAAGATTTGGTTTTAGTAGATATATGGTGGTTACAACATCCTGTGGATAAGGAATACACTTTTTTTTTTCACCTCCTCATAACTTGGTATCGCGCATAGATTTTTTTCTTATCTCCAAGGGATTGTGTTCTAGAATTAGTCCATCCAATATTCATGTGGCTCACATATCTCACCACGCCACAATATCTTTGCCCTTACTGGACTCCTTGACCTGTTCATCTCACCCATGGCGGTACTTTGACAGAACTCTCCTTAGTAATCAAGAGTTCCGTGAAACCATTCTAGTGGCCATGGAGGAGTACTTTCAGTTTAATTTGCCTCAGGATATTTCGGGATGGGCGTGGTGGGAGGGTTTCAAAGCTAATATGTGGGCCATCATTATCAGCTTTGGAATACTCCACGCAAAGCAACGTAAAGCAGAACTAGAAGCTTTGGATAAGCAGCTGGGGAACGCGTCTAGGCCAAAGAACTGATCCAAATATTTTGATCCGTCTACAACGTCTAAGATTTAAGTATAATACGATTTTAGCTACTGAGGCCTCACAGAATATTCAGGTACAGAAAGGAAGATATTATTTGGAAGGCGATAGGACTGGTCGTTTACTAGCCAGCTCCTTGAAAGGGTACAAGGAAACTTCACGTATTGCTGCATTGCGTGATTCTCAGATGCAGAAGCTGATTGTTGAGGACACTGAAATAGCAGACACCTTCCGTCTTTTTTATGCTCAACTGTACTCTTCAGCACTGTTCCCTCTAAGCTGTGCGCATGTGTGCGCGCACACACCTCGCCGAGCGAGCGCACATACTTTACAACAGAGCGCACAAAAATTACGGTTCTGATTCTGATAGAAAACAACACAGACGTCTAAAAATTTAAAAGTTGTTGTGTATTTACATTTTTCACAAGTTCTACAATATTTTCTAGTGCAATCAATGTGGTGTACATACTGTATTCTGACGTGTAGTCAAATTTTAAAGTATATAACTCAGAGTGTCGTTATGTGGTGCACAAAAATTTAACCCTTCAAAAGCTGCACAGCTGATATTTTATGCGCACACAGCCTACAGAAAATTAGAAGGAACATTGCTCTTCAGAGATATAATTCTCTAAGGAAACTTTTGAAAGATTACTGTCTGATATTCAGAGGCCTAGTCTTGATCAGGAAACATCTGCAGTTTTGGACAGTCAGATCTCGGTCATGGAAATTAATCAGGCCATTGATTCTATGCATGTGGGCAAGGCCGCCAGTCCAGACGGCATTCCCATAGAGTTTTACAAAACCTTTTCTAAAGTGTTAGCTCCATATTTACAGCAATATTATCGGCTCCTTATGGAAGCGGATGCCCAGGTTGGTGCGTTCGCCTCTGCAAATGTTGTGGTTCTTGAAAACGCTGGGAGGGATCCTCAGTTAGTCAGTAACTACCGCCCAATCTCGTTGCTAAATGCAGGTTATAAAATATATGCTGCCTCCTTGGCTTGTCGCCTTACTAAGTTAATCCCTTCTTTGTTCCACCTGGATCAGTGCGTCTTTACTGAGGGGCACTGTAGGGATTATTAGTAGCACAAAAATAATGCTCTCAGTTATGTCTAGGGGAAATTAGCTACTAATACCCAGCCCGAAGTTCTATGAGTTATGCTGGTAATGATCCACGGAAGAAGTCCCATCTGTATATATATATATTAAGTTTATTATGGACAGCGAGATAGAAAAATATACAGACATATAGCTAAAGATATACAGTATAATTAGAAACATGAGGTAGCAGATTGTTGCAACACAGAATTACAGTTAGACAAAGTGATAAATCACTGATTAGTAACCAGAAGTCACTGATTCGCTCTGCACTGAGAAGAGTTATAGAATACGTTTCTAGCTAACCATTGCCCATCCGGAGGAGGAGAAATAAGACAATAGCTTCTGCTGGAACTCTGGTGGCTGAGGTCCGATAAGACTCTGGAGCAGCACAGGTCCAAGGAGGCAGCTAGGCTAGATAACACAGGCTACAGACCTTTCGGAGGCGGGCCGCGGGAGAAATAGTGTGTGCCTGTCTTGCAGACAGATCAGGTAGCAGACACAAGGTAAACAGGACACAAACAGCGAAAAGGCGCGCAAGTTCTTCTGCGCAGACTGTATTATTCTTTGTGATGAGTCTCCATCATAGATCTGGTGATTGGTTGGCACAAGACATTCTGAGGTGTTCTCAGTGAATCAGAAGGTAGTCTACGGGCATCTTTCTTGCAGACAAAGGATCCATAGTAAGATGTCATGCGGAGGAAACGTTATGTAGTTTCTGGGCATAGGTACAAGTGCCCAAGGCCAGTAGAACCAGCTATAGATAAGCACCGGAGAAGCAGATGTTCTTGCATGTGGGCAGTGAATTGGCCAGAAACACATAGAAACACTTGGCAAGCAGTTGTTTGAAGGTCAAGTCTGTGGCTGAAAACACAGCAAAAGTCCTTTGTAGCAGGAAACCATCTTGTTTGGTCAGCTTTGGTTCAGGCTTTAGCTGCTAAGCAGGCCAGAGATCTACAGGCGCAGAATTGCAGGGGTACCAGCCCTACAGCGCTCTACAGCTGATAATGCCAGAGTGTTTTGTCATGTTTTGAAGGTGCGGAGAAGGTTGAGGGTCCTTCGGTGGGGTTGTCTCTAGATGCAGAGAAAGCGTTTGATAGACTGGGGTGGCCTTTCCTGTTCGCTGCTCTGAGGTGGTTTGGCTTTGGTGAAGGGTTTCTCAAATTACTTAAAGTCATGTATGCATGACCAAGTGCAAATATTTTTGTGAACGTGACTCAATCTCGAGATTTTCCTTTAGGACGTGGTACCCGACAGGGTTACCTCCTTTCACCTATCTTATTCAATCTCGCCTTAGAACCCTTAGCTTTGTTGTTGAGACAGAGTTCTGTAGTCAGAGGTGTGCCTATTGCTGGTTTGGAGATCAAGCTGTCTGCTTAAACTGATGATCTTCTGCTGTTCACTACACCCAGTTCAATTTCTTCTGTTCTTGAGCTGATAGATCAGTACTCATGGTTATCTGGGTATAAAATTAATTGGACAAAATCTGTAGCGTTCCCCTTAAACTCACAAGTTTGCAGTGCAGACCTGAATGACTACCCTTTTGTATGGGAACCCAAAAATGGTAAAATATCTAGGTGTACATTATTGTTGCCCACTTACAGAAACATTGCAATATAATGAAGAGACTCTCCTTACCACTGTCTGGGATATGACTGTGAAATGGTCACCGGCTTATCTATCACGGTGGGGACGCCTTGAGACAATCAAGATTACTATCACTTCTAAGGTGAATTATATGCTAGAAATACTGCCAGTTTTTATGTTGCATAAAACATATCGGCAAGTAGAAAGGACTCTTGTCCAGTTCTGATGGAAAAATGAACCACTTAGAATAGCTCTTAGGAAGCTTAAATCCCACTAGAGGACAGCAACCTTGGGCTGGAAGGACTGGGGTTTCTAGTCCCACAGGTGCTCCTTGTGGTCTTGGGCAAGCCACTTAACCCTCCATAGCCCATGTTCCCTGTAAATATATGTGTAAATAGTTAATATGGTTATCCAAGTTGAGATCCCTGTTATTTGTAATTACGGTGTAATCCCCCACCGTAAAATACCTTGATGTTCCATGTAAACCGCACTGATATCAAATAGCACGGTATATAAGAGAAATAAATAAATAAATAAATAAAAAAGGAAGAAGGGGTGTGAATTTTCCTGATTTTCAGGCTTATCACTGTGCCTTCCTGTTAAAGCAGGGGTCAAGATGGGTCAGGAAGACAAATGGACAACGTCCTGTGTGGCTTGATTTGGAAGAGAAATTGATTGCCCCCTTCCTTTGAGACTACTGCCTGGGATGATGTCTTCAGAGAGGTTGACGTTCCCTAGAGTTATTATGGATACCCAAAAGGCTTTCCAGCAGTTAGCGTGTTTAATTCCTCGGGAAAAATACTTGTCGTTGCTTATCCCCATTTGGTATAGCCCTGTTTTAAAAAATTCAACAGTATCCGTTTGCTTGAAAACAGTGGTATTCCAGGGGAATTTGGTCTATAGGGCAGTTGCTATCTGATGGTAAATGGAAGCCTTTTGTGAGTCTACAGCGTGAATTTGACTTACCTGGATCCTTATATTTCCAGTGGATGCAGTTGGGACACTGTATAGGGAAATCCCTTATCGATATTAGATCTCTACCTGAGGAATGGGGGCTACTTAACATAATTGGAAAAGCTCAACAGGCTCCAAGGGTGGCTTCTAATTATTATCAGTTAGTAACCCATCGCCCTCTCTCACAATCCATTGGCATTCAGCAGGTATGGGAGCACGATACTGGGGTTACTCTCTCTCCGGAATCATGGGGGAAATTTTGGGGTAAACTAATTAGAATATCGCAATCTGCCTCTATTTCTCAGGCATTATACTTTTTTGCACACAGAGCTCATTTTACTCCGATAAAGGTATCTAAATGGGATAAGTCTATTGGCAATGTGTGCTGGTCTTGCCAGAGGGATGTTGGTACCTTAGGCCTTTTGGTTTTTGATTGCCCTAATGTTCAGTCCTACTGGGTTCTGATTTGGAAGCAAATTCAAGCTGTCTTGGGATTCAGGGCCACTCTCAGATGGTCTACTATTGTTTTTTGTTCAGCAACTGACATTCCGTCTTTACAGAGGGAATGCCATTTTCTGTTTGACTTTATGTTGGGAGTGGTGCTACATCTCGTAATCACCAGTTGGAAACATACGGTAGATCTCAGTTGGCACACATGGTGGAACCGATTATGTTTGTGTTGTAAATATGAGCAGATGCCACGTCAAGGTTCAGTTCAATTGCCTTCCACCTTGCTTAAGTGGAAACCCCTACATGATTATATATCGAGAGCACATTATGTTGTGACATAGGGTGCAATCAATCCTATTTGTGCAAGGTATAGGGCAGTCTCTGTAATACACCATAGTACTTGTAAATGTCTCCTTTTCTTCTCTCTTTAGGATGGCTGCCTGAACTGGGGGGGGGGGGGGGAGGAGGGGGAGTAGCTGTTGGGGTGGGTTGTTGGGGTTCTCTTTTTTATGTTTAAAGGTATGTGTTATTTGAATTTTAAGTTCTTTTCTGTTGTAATTCTTTCGGAAACTTAAATAAAAGATTAAAAAAAATGAAAGACATAAAATCTTGAACAAAAGAAATGTGGGTCATAAAACATGGGCATTAAAAAAGTAAAGTAATACATGCACAAAGAAAAAAAAAACATAATACATGAGCGGTTGAGCATCTGCATGACGTTAGACACCCATGTAGCTGTCGCATCTATACACCATCATGTAGCATTGATTTTAGGCATGTGTTGCAGTGTGTAAATATATAAGTCCATCCAGTACTCTCCTGTTTCTGAATAGGTGCTGTCTGTGGGGTCTCACAATGATGGTGGGTGCAGATGTGCCTCCTCATTCTCTTCTCTCGGGTCTCTGTTGCTCTCCCTTCTTAATCTGACTCTTGCAAGCAGCAGAACAGCAAGAGGATAAACAGCAAAAGACATTTCTTCTTTAACGCTAAATACAATAGAGACAGACAAAACACGCAGATCCTGAACACTGTGTACACGAGAGCAGACAATGGATGTGACCACTGATATGTACACGACAATGAAGCTGTCCACCACGCAGAGGGATGTTAGAGTTTAACATCACCTCCTGACCAGGCATACAAATAACAGTGCTCTCAAAGTTTACGCCTGATTGGGTTATTTTTAAAGCAGTCTTCTACTTTGAGCATAGACTTACTAACATGTTACATGAATATGCCCAACTCATTTAAAAATAAGCCTCATTTAAATACTGGTGGTGTTACTTGTGTGCAGAGGTTTTACAGACTTTTTATGCACAGGTCTATATTTTTTCTGCATAAGCATTAAAGTCACATTTGTGTATTTGGAAAATTGCCATAATAACAGTGATGATATGGTGGGAATAACTAATAACAGGGATGATATGATGGGAATAAACAGCTTGTCAAAACATCACATTCGCCTGAACAGGGACTTGAACCCTGGACCCTCAGATTAAAAGTCTGATGCTCTACCGACTGAGCTATCCAGGCTACTGAAGAAAAGTCTTGCTACTTGTTAGTGTAGTGGTTTACTCTTGATTTTTTTCCCAGCCTAATCATACTTAGGATACAGGAATTAAAATTAGGGAGGGGAAATCATAAAGCCACTGCACTAAAAGCTAGCACTAGGGATGATATAAGGAGCTGAGTTGTCCTAGGGCTGGAGTCAAACAGTGTTACAGTACCAGAGGCTTAAGGGTTCTTTGAGGAGCGTGGGATGGCCACTGAAAGGAACACTGTACCTAGCTCTGTGCAAGTGGTGTGGCTGCACAGGGCACAAAGAAATAGAGGTGCTTTTGGGGCTGCCAGCCACGGTGCCTCCCCACACTGCCTCCACTTGCCCCACCGTCGCTTTTCATGCTTCTGTGGCAGGAGCAGAGCCACATGGGTCTTTTTGACTCCGCACTTACATGCAGGTCTGATCCCTCCCTTCTCTGATGTATGCTCACGTCAGAGGACCACACAGCAATTCAAGCGTGGAGTTGCAAAGACCCTCGTTTGAATGGATGATCTGGTTCCTCCCTCCTCTGACGTATGCCTGCACCCGCTCACCGGGCCCATAAAACAAACATTGTGCTCAATGGGGCGACTCCTGGGGCATTTCTGGTGACAATCTGTCCTGGTCCAATGTAGTATACCGCCACTGGTCTTGTAGGGTATATTCGTAGCACAAGAATAAGTTAGACTCTGGTGTTGTCTAGGGGAGATAGCTACTAATATACAGCCCAAAGTTCGGTGAGTTATTCTGGCAATGAGCCACGAAAGAAGTCTGGTCTGCAGATATATATTAGACTTTATTATAGGCAACCGAGTAGAAAAAAAATATACACACATATATAATTAGAAACATGAGGTAGAAATTTGTTATAGTACAGATGTACACTTGGACAACGTAATTAATTAGTAATCAGACATCACTGATTCGCTCTGCACTGAGGAAAAGTAAGAAATATATTGCTAACCCCTTTCCCATACGGAGGAGGAGAGATAAGTCAGTACCTTAGGTCCGTCGGGCTCTCAGGAACAATGCAGTCCAAGAAGACAGCTCCTAGCTAATGCGGGCTCTAGCCTCGTCAGGCGAGCTGCAGTAAGTCCGAACCGGAGGTATCTGTGAAAGTCTTATCTCAGACCTGTGGAGGACGGCCTAGCCCACACTTAGTGGCCATCCTGCGGAAGGGTCAGGTCGCAGTGCACAGCAGAGACGAACCAGAGCAGGAGTCTGTATGAACAGGTGGGAAAAGCCCCCAACTCTCTCTCTCTTACTACTACTAAAGTTTCCAGCGCAGAATGCATTATTCTGTGTGAGAATCCTCCATCATAGGTCCGATGATTGGTTGGCACCAGGCAGTCTGAGGTGTTCTCAGCGAATCAGGAGGTAGATGATGAGCAGCGTCTTGCAAACAAAGGAGCTATAGTGAAATCAGGCAGAGGCAACAGTATGTAACTTCTGGGCATGTACCAGTGTCCAAGGCCAGTCACGGACAATAGCTTCTGTATGCACACTTAGAAACGCTGCACCAGCAGTTGCTTGAAGGCCGTTTGTAGCTGAACACAGCAAAAGTGAAGTGAAGAATCCATCTTGTCTGTGCAGTTTGGTTCAGGCCTGAGTTGCTGAGCAGGCCGGAGATTTGCATGTAGAATTGCAGGGGTACCAGCCCTACATCTCCCCCCCTTGTAAGATGGAGGATGCTACAAGGGAGTACACTCCATCGTACAAAGCCTAACTAGCAGTACTACCGTGCAGGTCAGAACCAAATGACAAATGATTGACTAATACATGATAAGTGGATAATACTTCAAGTACAATATGCATGAAAGCAAAACTGCATGAGGAATAATACAGTGAACACACTCAAGCAATAAAAGAAGTCAAAATAAAATGACATTGATACAGTCAAGTCAATTCAATCAAAATAATGCAGGTTAACTGCAAACACAAGAGTATATATAGTATCCAAACCAAAAATGCATATCAGTAATGCAATATAATGTGTTAGTGTAACACCAAGGTAAATACTCAAAAGTAATGAGAAGCCATGTGTAACAGTGTTAGTAAAATGAACACATGCTATCTATGAAAAAAAAAACAACTCAATTAAGAGTAATGGATAACTTTCAAAGAAAATGGTGACACTTATTCAAAAGTGTGTCGTTCCAGCAAATCCTGCAGACGCATGGCAGGCAGCAGAGGTGCAGGATGCATAGAGCGACGAAGAGCACGAATCTGTCTCTGTTGATACAAAGAGATAAGAAACTGGAGCACCAACAGAAAGAAAAGACCAGGCACAATGACATATGACATAAAATCAGTTTGTAAAATGTCCACATCTCGTGAATCAAAGTTATAATCAGCAATGGCAAGGTCGGCCTGGTCAATGGACAGTTCAACTGTGTGAGAGTCCTTATAGTCCAAAAGATAGGTCAAGGCTGCAGTGAAGTCAATCTCATGACCTCGAAACACATCCAATATCTGGAGCTCTGTTGAAACAGGGTCAGCATCAAGATAAAACAAGGAAACTCCACCAACATTAACAATGGAGTTCTTGGGAACATCAATCAAGCAAACATTGCAGGGTAGAGGAACTCTATTATGAATGTCATGTTTATTCATGGTGACCAGGAGTTCACTCAACTAACCAGCCAAACATTGTTGACAACAGCAACTTTCGTCTCTGAAAAGTCATCGAACTTGGCCATGGTAACTTTACATTGTTCTTTCACATTTGCAGCAGACAACTCACAAAGAGCTGTAGAAGTGTCCTTCAGGAAAGGCTTACCAGGACATAACCAATGAATGTCTTTAGAGCGTTGGCACATGCCAAGATTAGGTATCACTGTTGTATATTAGTGGTGCGTACAACAGACGATTCAAAATGTTTCTGTAAAACATGTCGGGGATCTAGGGACACAAAAACTTTCTGTGTGACAGTCTGGGACTGTGTAATCAGGAAACCAGGCGCATCCTGTAGCACGACACCAGAAAGAGGGCCAGGCTCAATCAATCTGGCCACCTCGGATCCCGCTAACATCAAAATCAGGAACAGGACCTTCAAAGCCCGGGACTCCATCTGTAAAATAAAACAAACAGGCTATCCCGCCTCAAGGTTAGCATCACTCACTTCAGCAAGAGGTTCTTCATGAAGGAGCTTACTGGGATGACACGGTCTAAGCTGATTAATGTGGACCCATTTAAGGGAGCCTTCCCTCTCAGTACCTGACTTCATTCGAATTTGATAAGCAACAGGGGAGGCTTTATCCACAATAGGAAATGGACCGTTCCAGCTAGGTAGAAATTTACAGTCTTTGACCTTATTCTTACCAAAATTGTAGTAGAATACCTTATCGCCAATCTGGTATTCTTTAGAGGTAGTCCTCAAATAATAGTAGGCCTTCCTACCCCTAGCAGCAGTGTCCAAATTCTTTTGGGCAAAGGCAAAGGCACTTTGCAAGTGTTGTCTTAAATGGGCAACATATTCATGAGCAGTTGTAGCAGCAGCGAGATTCACATCATTAGTCCTGTAAAGAAGATGAAGGGGTAAAACCATGTCCCTACCTGTCATCATCTCAAAAGGGGACACACCAGTAGCACGATGACGCGTGGCTCTGATAGCCATCAGGACCAAGGGCAGTTTGATGTCCCAGTCCTTCCCAGAGGAAGAAACATACTTTTTCAAGATACTGATGATAGTTTTGTTTGCTCTCTCCACTTGTCCAGAGGATTGTGGACGATAAGCAATGTGGACTTTGGCCTTCACACCTAGTACCTTCCACAGATGCTTAATGACTTGTCCCATGAAGTGGGAACCCTGGTCGGATTCCACTCGCATGGGGAGGCCCCACCTGCTGAAAATGTGGTTTAACAACAAAGTGGCCGTGGTCTCAGCGGTACAGTTGGGTGCTGGGATGCACTTGACCCACTTAGTAAATAAGCAGGTAACTGTCAACATATATTTGTTGCCTCGAGAGGATCGGGGCACGGGGCTGATCCAATCAATCTGGAGATCAGACCAAGGCATGGTCAGACCTCTGTTTCTCAAAGGTGCTCTATGAGAAGGAGCTGCAGGTTGAAATCTGCAACAGGTCAGACAACCTTTAGTATACAATTGTACATCTTGGTACATGTGGGGCCAGTAGGCCACTTGTTTCAACGTTTCATAGGTTATTCTGTCACCTCTATGACCGGCACAAGGTTCATCATGAGCGTGCTGTAACATAACTCCACGGAAGGCCCGAGGTACCACCCATTGCACAATACCATGCTTACTCGTCCGTATCAACAGATCTTTCTGGAGATGAAACATGTCCTTGGAGATGTAGAGGATCCTCAGTTCCTCATCGTCCTGACAATCCTCCAGAGTTAATGGGTGTTCCTGGGGGTTCTGCAGAAAAAGGTAGAAACGTCCAAGAGTAGGATCTTGTTTCTGGGCTTGCACGAGGTCGAGATCTGTGCTCTCACCACACCATTGAACCACAGGGGGCATGGTGGATAATTGAGCTTGTCGCCGGGTAACCGCCGTCACCTTTTGAAGCCCATTAGTCTCGGGGGCCTCCAACTGCCAGAGGTCTCCAGAGACAGCACCCTCCTTGGCAAGCTGATCAGCTAGATCATTTCCTATCTTGTCAGGATTATCAACACGGGAGTGACCTTTCACTTTCTTCCAGTAGATGGTCATGTCATTTTCATGAGCTACCTTGTCCAAGGCCAGAATTAATCCGGCATGTTTGACAGGTTTCCCTTTGGAATTCAGCATATGGTTAGATTTCCAAATGGGTAAGTGGGAAACAAAATTCTGTCAGACGTAGTCTGAATCAGTACAGATGGTTAGGGTGTGAACCCCTCCCTGAGCAGCAGACTGGAGAGCTGCCAGGGCTGCAGCTAGCTCTGCATACTGATTAGTCTTGGTACCCAGACGGTACTTGAAGGGTTCACAAGGGTGGTTCTGGTTCCAAACCACACCTATACCTGCTACCAGTTCATGGTCAGGCTCTCGACGGTAAGCACAACCGTCCACATACACCTTGGGGTAGCCTTTACAGAGGTTCTCATCATAAGGACGATGACGAGAAGGCTCAGGCGTACATGACTCCATTTCGGTGTCTAAATTACCCACTAAAGGTTCTTTGGCAGTGCAATCGTGCAATTCAGCCAGGCCCTGTGCGGCGGCATCCTTGCGGTTTTGAGCATACCTGACCTCCAGGGGCCAGCCCTGAAGCGCTAAGGTCCAGGAGACAATGCGACTGTTTGACACTTGTCCCGATTTAATCCGATCACTGCCTAGGAACTTGATGGGTTGGTGATGAGTCTCAACAACCAACCTCTCACCTTGGATATAACTGCGGAAATATTGGAGGGCCCAGACTGTGGACAACAAGGATTTCTCACAGTCAGAGTATTTCCTCTCCACTTCCGTTAAAGCTTTGCTGGCATAGGCAATAACTTTCCTATCTGTGTCATGCATCTGGTACAGAACAGCACTCATAGAGTGATCGGTGAAACCTAGTTCCACGAAGAATTCTCTGCCACTCTCTGGATAGGCAAGACAGGGAGCTCGACTCAAAGCTGCCGTCAGCTCTTCTAGAGCTGCCTCTTGGTCAGGATTCCATACCCAAGGTTCATCTCTTTTGAGGAGTTTGACCAGGGGTCGGGAAATCTCCGCATATTGATCCACAAATTGGTGTGAATAATTGCAAATGCCCAAGAATGAGTGCAGCTCACTCACGTTGGTCGGACGTTTGAGTTGTTGCAAGACCGCAATTCTCTTCCTTTGAGGCCGCAGTCCCTCAGCAGAAACTTCGTAACCCAAATAATTGAGGGATTTCCGGCACCATTGGCCCTTTGACAAGGACAGCTTTGCTCCCGCAGCTTTCAGTTGCTGGAAAACATGCTCTATTTCTTGCAAATGGTCAGTGAAACTGGCGCTCTTCACCAGAATGTCGTCTACATAGACGAGGGTGCCTCTAGTCTCAGCATCAGGCAAAGCCTTATGCAGGAAAATATTGAAGTCTGCTGGGGCATTCAAATAACCAAACGGTGTCCGATTCCAAGTATATTGTCGCCTACCGAAGGTAAAAGCCAGCTTATGCTGATCTTCTGGATGGGCAGGTATAGTCCAAAATCCTGAGGCCAAATCCAGGCTTGTAAAGTACCTTGCACCCTTAATGGTGGCTAAGTTCTGTTCCAAATGTGCCATAGGCCATCTGGATAGAGGTACCTTTTTATTAAGCTGGCGATAGTCCAAAGCTAAGCGCCAGCTAGAGTCCTTCTTGATGACAGGCCACAGTGGGGCATTGTAAGTACTGTTGCATTGACGTATAATTCCCTTTTGTTCCAGGGAATTAATGATTTCCTGAACAGATTCATAGGAGGCCAATGGGATTTTATACTGCCTCACAAAGACAGGTTTACTGTTTGGATCCGTAGGAATCCGGGTGACATGTAGGTCGGTGAGACCACAGTCATAGGTGTCAGTGGCAAACAGGTCCTTGTGACGGTACAGCAGTTCTTTTAATTGGGCCTTTTCTGACTCATCAGTGCAGGCGTCTGCTTCAGCAAGTTTTCCCGCAACTATTTCATCAAATCCCAGAACAGGTTTATTTGAGGGTATTTCAACCTTCTTCTCAATCTCATCTTGGAGAGAGGAGACCTGGATGGCTTGGACAGCATGGGGCTCCCCCCCCTGGTGGGTGAGGGAACTAACAGCCTCATCAAGTTTACTTGACAAAATCAGATGGTCAGACTCGAGGTCCACCTGTGAGGTCACAGCACTATGTGGCCAGACAAACTGTAAGGTGAGAAGGCCTTGGGGCGAGGATCGTACACACGCAGGGGTCCCCCCCCCCCCTTCACAGATGTTCCAGGAAACAGGGGCTTCCCCAATAATCTGGAGACTCAATTCCACACCTGGGAACGATTCTCCCACTAGGAATCCCAGAGGTTCGCCTTTCACAAGGTGAATGCGATCTGGATTTGGATTGGTGAGCAATAAGTGTAAGGCGGGAGCTGTGGCCTCCATGCAGGGTATGGGACCCATGGCTAGGCCCAGTTCCTCAAAACGGGAATTTGGACTGAAGAAGACCAAGTTGTCTGAGACCACATGTCCTCGGGTCACCTGTATCGGCAGGGGACAATCCTGTACCCTCCCAGGTATGTGGATGTCTTCTGCACAGACCACTTCACAGACTTGAGGGATAGTCTGACCAGCCCGTAAGGACGGGCGGGCACCAGAGAAATCCACCGGATCTCCTTCCATCCTACTCCAGAGGATGTTGTTCACAAAATCCACATAAGTTCCCAGTCGAACAAGGCAATCTGAGCCTAAGGAGAGGGGCACCTCAAGTCCTCTGATGATGGAGAAGGTGTGCCGAAAACCTTTGACCCCAACTTGCAAGGGGAGATTGCAGTAGCCCATTAATGTCTTGAGCCCTTCCCCAGGCACTTGGAACGAAGTCTTCGCTCCCATTACCCAATCAAGGGTAAGCTGTTGTTTGAGCCGATAGAAAAGAGTCTCACTGATGAGGGAGTGGTCACAGTGGGGTAATAGGTAGGCCCTTTCCTTTTGGGACATGCCCACCTGCACATATATAAAGGGACCTTTCTCAGCCGAGAATATGTCCGTCAGTCTCCTAGGGTG
The DNA here is from genome assembly GCA_033557465.1 of Ichthyophis bannanicus. NCBI lineage: Eukaryota > Metazoa > Chordata > Amphibia > Gymnophiona > Ichthyophiidae > Ichthyophis > Ichthyophis bannanicus. The sequence goes on along the minus strand of CM066051.1, from coordinate 67,604,198 downwards.
ATCTAGGCAGGGATGGGATGGAGGAGGGGTTTGCACCTCACAACCTTCCACAGGTTCCTTCAGGAATATCTGCAGGCAGTCAGTATCAAGGACAATGTTAGCTACTGAACCCACTGCAATGGAAACCACGTCGCTGATGCCCTGATCCTCATCTCCAGCTCTTTCATACTGGAGCTGAAGGATTTGGGGATCAGCTGACCTCTGGAAATTAATCCTGATGGACTTGTTTGTGCGTTCCACCGAACAAGGACCACTGACTCTGCTGTCATGTTTTACCCTAGCATAAGGTATGGGATGTGTGACCTGTGTCCAGATCACTTCCTGGACGTAGTCCAGAATGGGGCGTAACCATTTCAGGAGCTCATTGCCAATCAAGAATTCTTCCCCAGGGCACTTAGTAATGATTACAGGATGTTTCACCTGTAATTTTCCAATTTGGAGGTTAAGCCAGACCTGCCCCATAGACTCTATGGGCTGATTCCCATAAGCTGCGAGTGACAAATCACTGGGTGTGACGTGTAGGGTCCTCTGACCCCCCAAGGAAGCAGTGAGTCTATCAAAGAGACTCGAGGTAATCAGGGTAGCCTCAGAGGCTGAATCTATCAGGCCCTCACAGAGAAAAGCCTGATGAATTGTAACAGGAACAGTATACCTCTGTCCTTTTGGCTTGAGTTTACCCAGAAAGTACTTGTGCTTCCTGATGGTGTCAAAGGCTGGACCCTCGCTGTCCATTGCGGGACTGTCACTCTGTGTCCATGGGGTGGCATCTACAGCTGGCTGCACCTGTGCAATAGTGACCTGTGGGACAGAAACAAAGTCGGTTAGTCATTCAGTCGCATTAGAAGGGGAAGAGGAGTCAACCAGTTCCTCCTCTGGCTTCTGAGGCTTTGCTTGTGGCTTAGGAGGCGCACTACTAGCAGGAGCCTCCTGTGAGGAGCTGAATGCAATGGTAGCCTTCATCATATCTGTCAGCTCACTTATTCTCTTCTCCAGCTCCAGGTATTTGTCAAAACCGGGCTTTCTCTTCCAGTTCCGGTTCTGTGGAGCAAAACGCTGATTCCCAGAGCGCTGCTTAGACCCAGATGACTGGTTATTCTAGGGTGGCCTGGGAGGATTCTGTGGAGCAGAAGGAGAAGAGTTATTTTCTAATGAAAGAGTGGATTTTACAGCACTAACACACTGTTTTGGCTCTCTGGCTTTGCTTGGAGCCCTTACTGGGCTGCCAGTATTGGTTGCTCTCATGTTGGGAACAGCTTCCCAAATCCACTCAGCATGTTCTATCACATGTGACAGGAGTTCGTGACGCTTGTCAGACATATATGGCTTGATAGATGGAAGGAGCAACTGACAGAAAAGATTACGAAACTCCTGATGGTGTTCTATCGTTTCCCAAGAAGGGTCACTCTGGAAGAAAGTCTGCCTAAGTCTGTAAGCAAACTCTCGGGGTGTTTCATTCTCCCTATGAGTCATACTAAATGCTGCCTGCTTTGCAGCAATATCATCAGGGTATGGCCCATAATGTTTCTTTAGTGCCTGTTCAAAGATGACAATGTCCTTCTTTTCATCGTCTGCCATGGCCCGAATGAATTGCTGACAAGGCACATCAAAGGACCATGGAAGATACAGAACCATGTCCTCCCCCCTGGTAATGTTCAGTGCCCGAAAGGCATCTTTGACTGCAGCTAAATGTTCATTTATGGTGGCATGACCAGTTTTCTCAAAAGGAGTGACCATGCTCCGCAAGGTCTTGATAATTTGTAATTGTGCGACAGAAGCACCTTCATTTATTTTCCCTTGCAGGACACGGGCACATAGAGGATTTTGCGTCCCTTCAGCTCCCTCTGGTGGTCGCTGCTGGTACAGTTTGCCATCACTAGGGAGACTTCTCACCCCCCCCTCCACCGCTCCCTGTATGGGGAGGGGTCGAGAGTAGGGTGTTTCACTCCACCCTGTTTCTCTCCTGTGCTCATGCGCTGATGGGAGAGAACTGACTCTGTTCTGGAAAAGCTGCCGTTCTACACTGGGCAGGGTTTCCAGTGGCAAACTGCCATCATCTACCCTCTGGTACTTCGAGAAGCCTAGAGGGATCAAATTATCCCGGTACTCTGTCTCGTTACTATGAGAGGTAGTCACACCGGCCAAATCAAAACAATCAGCTTGCTGGATTTCGAGGTTAACTCTCTGTATGTCCTGCCCACATTCCTGACGTGCAACAGCTAGCTTTCTTTGGAGACTAGCCGTGCGCTGTCTTACTGCAATCAGAGCAGTCTCTATCTCATTTAACTGAGCCATCAGAGTTCTCTCTCGCTGTTCATAAAGAGCAGCGGAATCCGTTAGTCTCCTGGTCTGGGCGGCTAGTTCAGAGCTACACACTGTCAGAAATTGCAATTCCGTTTGATCCAGAGCATTCCGCTTCCTGAGAGCGGAAACCTGATCCAACCAGCCCTCTGTGTGAACCATCGTAAATCACTAGCTGAGACTGTCTGTAAAAACAAACACAGGAATAACTGTTGAAGAATCACTCTAATGCAGAGATCCTGTAATGTGGGTTCCAAAGCCGTCTCACTAGACAATGCTCTCTGGCCACAAAACCTCAGCATAAACAGCTGCTTTGACCACAAAGACAATTCAGAAATATTACACAAATTCTGAGAGGCGTAGCACATTCAGAAATACTCATCCCTTTGGACGAGTCCACCATTATTATGTAGGGTATATTCGTAGCACAAGAATAAGTTAGACTCTGGTGTTGTCTAGGGGAGATAGCTACTAATATACAGCCCAAAGTTCGGTGAGTTATTCTGGCAATGAGCCACGAAAGAAGTCTGGTCTGCAGATATATATTAGACTTTATTATAGGCAACCGAGTAGAAAAAAAATATACACACATATATAATTAGAAACATGAGGTAGAAATTTGTTATAGTACAGATGTACACTTGGACAACGTAATAAATCACTAATTAGTAATCAGACGTCACTGATTCGCTCTGCACTGAGGAAAAGTAAGAAATATATTGCTAACCCCTTTCCCATACGGAGGAGGAGAGATAAGTCAGTACCTTAGGTCCGTCGGGCTCTCAGGAACAATGCAGTCCAAGAAGACAGCTCCTAGCTAATGCGGGCTCTAGCCTCGTCAGGCGAGCTGCAGTAAGTCCGAACCGGAGGTATCTGTGAAAGTCTTATCTCAGACCTGTGGAGGACGGCCTAGCCCACACTTAGTGGCCATCCTGCGGAAGGGTCAGGTCGCAGTGCACAGCAGAGACGAACCAGAGCAGGAGTCTGTATGAACAGGTGGGAAAAGCCCCCAACTCTCTCTCTCTTACTACTACTAAAGTTTCCAGCGCAGAATGCATTATTCTGTGTGAGAATCCTCCATCATAGGTCCGATGATTGGTTGGCACCAGGCAGTCTGAGGTGTTCTCAGCGAATCAGGAGGTAGATGATGAGCAGCGTCTTGCAAACAAAGGAGCTATAGTGAAATCAGGCAGAGGCAACAGTATGTAACTTCTGGGCATGTACCAGTGTCCAAGGCCAGCCACGGACAATAGCTTCTGTATGCACACTTAGAAACGCTGCACCAGCAGTTGCTTGAAGGCCGTTTGTAGCTGAACACAGCAAAAGTGAAGTGAAGAATCCATCTTGTCTGTGCAGTTTGGTTCAGGCCTGAGTTGCTGAGCAGGCCGGAGATTTGCATGTAGAATTGCAGGGGTACCAGCCCTACAGTCTCCTTCCCCTACCACAGCCTCCGTGCTCTGGCTTGACCCGTCTTGCCTCGTCTGACTATACTCCTTTCCATATTGCTCATGGCAGCCATTCCTTCTCACTGTGGTTGGCGTCTCCCGCCTACCCTGGCACATTCAGCACGCAACCCTGACAATCTTATCCCTTGCCTGCCCCATACTCCCCTACCTGCCTCCTCCCCCTCGGGTCCCTCCCTTCTTTTCCTTAACATGGCTTTACTGAACTGCAGATCCCTCCACTCTAAAACTCTACTGGTTCATGACGGTAACCCAATACTCCTTAGATGTGTTATTCTTAACTGAGACCTGGCTCTGGGACAGAGAAAAGGCCCTTTTTCACCAATGCCTTCTACTGGGTTTCTTGGCAATCCACACACCCCGCTCTGGGAAGTCTGGGGGTGGTGTGGTTGTGCTGTTCCACTCCTCCATCCCCTTAGTGACCACTAACACTTCTCTTCCCTACCCTGAAGCTCTCCTTCTTTCTCTGAATACTGCTCCACCTGTGTATTTCCTCCTGGTGTATACCCCCCTTCTCTACAACCTGAGCTATGGGATGCCTTCCTTTTACCTTTCTCCGAGGCAGCCCTAGCCTTCCTCCAGTTGGTAGTCCTAGGTGACTTCAACTGCTACTTTGACACCCCCTCTTGCCCTCGGGAATGGTCCCTAATGTCGCTCCTCAATGATGCTGTTTTTAGGCACCATGTGACCTGCCCCACCCATGCTGCAGGGCATATCCTGGACCAGATTCTTACTTCTGGTAGTCTCCCATGTGCACCCTCTTCTGTTACCCCCACACCTCTGCCCTGGACAGATCACTCCCTTCTTTCCTTCTCTTTTTCTTTTCCCACCATTCCTGCTACCTCAGTTTGGGACACTCCTGCTCGCTGACCTTCCCATTTAGTGTGACGCATGACACCATCTACCAACTCGAAGTTTCCCTCATAGAATCTCTTTTTCCGCCTGACTTCTCTTCAATGCCAGTTGACCTCAAGGCTGAAACATGCCTCTGCACTGGACTCCTTAGCCCCTCTTGTCTGCTCCCACAGTCTCCTTCCCATCATCCATGGTATCATGCGGGTCTTTATTTCCATAGATCGCAGCTCTGACATGCAGAGCGCCTCTGGCGAAAACGTCCCTCACCTGAAACTCTCTCAGCCTACAGGATGCCTCAAGGTATTATCATAATCAACTTCATACTGCCAAGCTCACCTACTATTCAGCCTCCATCGCTTCGGCCACAAACTCCTCTTGCCATCTCTACTTGACCCTCTGTTCCCTTTCAGCTGTTCACTTCTCTGCTGGTCCTCTGCCTCCCTCCACGGCTTCACCCGACCCTACTAGCCTGGCTCACTTTTTTTGCAGGGAAAATTCACTCCCTACCTCTTTCCTTCCCTGCCTGTCCCCCTCTCTCTTCCTCTTCTCTCCCTCCTTCTTGTCCTCCAGTTTCTGCTCTCCCTGTGCCCGCTTCCCCTCCTGAGGCATCTCCCCCACTGCGCCCCTTCCTTATGCATTCCTGGGGTTCCTTCTATCCAGTCACAGTAACCGAACTTCTCTCAGCTATCCACAATTCCCACAAAACGACCTGTCCCCTCGACCCCATCCCCTCCACTTGGCTCTTAGAACCTTCATTGGCCCTCCTCCCCTTCACGTTCAGTTTGATCAACACCAGCCTCTCCTCAGGCTCCTTCCCCACAGCATGGAAACACGCTATTATCCGCCCCGTACTTAAAAAACCTTCCCTAGACCCTTCTGTTCTTGCCTATTGGAGACCCATTTCAAATCTTCCTTTTCTTTCTAAGCTTCTTGAAACCTTAGTCTTTGCTCAGCTATCATCCCATCTGGAATCCACATCTGCACTTCATCCCCGTCAATTAGGCTTTAGGCCTGGACACAACATTGAAACCATTCTCCTCTCCCTCCTCAATGAGATACACACAGCGGATGTGCGTGGAGACATTTCCCTAATGGTTTCTTTAGATCGTTCCTCTGCTTTTGATCTTGTGGACCATCCCACGCTCCTCATGCACCTTGCTGGCTATGGGGTGCATGGGACGGTCCATAATTGGTTTTGGTCTTTCTTGTCCTCCCGTTCCTTCTCATTCCGTATGAGTTCTTCCTCTTCCTCTCCATCCCCTCTCCCTTGAGGGGTCCCTCAGGGTTCAGTACTCTCTCCGCTCCTTTTCAACCTCTTCCTCGTCCCTCTTACCTTGCTTGTTCAGCAATCAGGAATCTCAGCGTATTATTACACCAATGACATACTTCTGCTTTTTCACGTCTGCCCACTCACTCCCAATCTTTCTCCTCTTTCATCTGCCTTTCCAATATTTATTCCTGGCTGTCGGCAAACTATCTTCACCTGAACCCCTCCAAGTCCACTGCTGTGTGGCTCACCTCTGGCACCCCCACTCCCTCCCTTTCGCCCTCCCTTTCTGACATCCCCATTCCACTTGATTTGACTCTGCGGTACTTGGGGGTCACTCGACTCAGCCCTTACATTTCACCAAGATATCTCTTCTCTTGTTAGACGATCCTTCTGCACTCTTCGACAACTTTGTGCAGTACGTTCCTCTCCTATCCCGCCTCGACTACGGCAAAGTAGTCTTGGTGGGTGTTCCCCAATACCAGCTACACCGTCTACAGCATATTCAAAACACCACCGCTCGCCTCCTCACCCATGCCAGTCACAGAGACCATTTCACGCCCCTTCTTATTCAGCTCCACTGGCTCCCGTTACCAGTATAAGCTTCTTACCACTGTCCATAAAACAATCCACACTGGCCAGCCTCAGTACCTTGCTGTTCTCATCCAGGTCCACCTCCCCCCACATACCCTCCGTGCTATCCATAATGACTGCTTGGCCCTTCCATCCCCGGCCCGGTCCCACCTAGAACACACTCGTCACTCTGCTTTTTTCTTTCCTGGACCTGCCATGTGGAATTCCCTTCCTGCCTCTCTCCGCACCAAAATTCCTACCCCCAGTTTAAATCCCTCCTAAAATCCCACCTCTTCTGCAAGGCCTTTGACCTTCCTCCCTCTCCCACCTAGTTGTGTGATGTTAGTCAGTCTATTTGTACTTTTGCTGTCTCTTATCTTATCTTTCCTGTTATGAATTGGCATTACTTTCTCCTTTCTAGCGCAGCTTATGAGTTTTATTATTTGTAAACCACCCTGACACTTCGGCCTGGGCGGTCAAGCAAGCAATATAATAAAGATAAAGACCAACCATTCAAATGCAGAGTTTCAAAGCGCAAGCATACATTAGAGAAGGGAGGGATCAGACCTGCATATAAGCACAATCAGAAAGGCCTACATGTTTGTTTGTTTTTTAGAATTGGATGTCCCCTCTGCTTCTGCCATTGCCGCCAAGGAAACACGAAATTGGCAGTGGGGCAAGGGCCCGTCCCTACCTGGCTCAGTTCTTGTTCTTCCGCCCTGCCATATGGACAGAATATCAGCTCTCCTTAAACCTCCTTACAAAAAATGGATAAAGAAAAACAAGAAAAGACCATCAAACCCAGGTTCAAGAAATGCCCAAAGAGTTCAAGGAAGATGAATGCTACTAATGCCCACGACCGTTGTGTGTGCTGCCTGGGAAAAGACCATCACATGGAGGACTGCCCTCACTACGTCCACATGTCTCCCAGGGCTCGCCACTACCACAGCATCTGTGGCAGCAGACAGCAAAGCATCCCACGGGGCACCCCCACACTGGCATGGACTCCGGGACAAGAACAAAGACTCCGCCCACTGACTGCACGATTGGCTGATGTCACGATGACATCAGCTGTGATATCAGCTATCACTGTGCCAACCAGGAAGCCACCAGAGCCAACCCTCCCCAAGCCATGCAAACTCATTTACCCCAATACTGGCACTGGAGCTCCAAATTCAGCTGCGCCAACAGGAGAAGATCAGCCAACAGTGGCAGCACCTGGAAGGCAGAACAGAGGCACTGACGCTAACAGCCAAGAATCTTTTCCAGCAGTTCTGCTTCCTCTACACCCCACTGGAAGAGCCAGCAAAGGGAGCGGTCCTACCAGCAACAGCCCTTGCCCACACCACAGCTCTGGATCCAGAACTCCCACCCGTGGCCATGATGGACCTGTGAAGGAACTTCTTGACACAGAACTGTCCCATAAAGGACCTCCAGCCACCACAACTAACTCCCCACCCCTCAAGAACATCACCTCCAAAGACATTGCCCTCTCTGGTCAGATTCTGCCCAGGGCCCTTCTCCTCAAACAGCGATTCAGAAGGGGCAGCCAAATTACTTTCCTTAAACATTACCTATTCTGTCATCACCTTTTAGGCCACAACTCCACGCTTCCTCCACTTACTTCGCAAATCACCCACACAGCCGCAGACATCCCAAAAACTTAGTCAATACAGAACACGAACTAGTCTCTCTGCACCCAAATTTATGACCCCAACTTGAACTGTAATTGCCAGAGGTAATATATTTTCTGTACATAACTTGTATATAGTTTCCCATGTTATCTCCAAGTTACTGACCCTGTTATAATGTAAGCAAAAGATTGTTCTAATGCGAAAATTTGTTATCTGTAAACCGCGCTGATACCAAAAAGCGCGGTATATAAAAATTGTAAAATAAATAAAATAAATAAATAAATAAATGTGGTGTGGGGCTATTGCTTCAGTTTAGCAGGATTTTGGACGTTTCACAGTGGGATTAAAATGTGTGTTTTGTAGATTAAATTACTTGTGTATACTTATTAGATTTATATTTAAGTGTTATGTGTTAGGTTTTGGATGAACCATTGTGATCCATTTACCAAAGGATTCTGTGCTTTTGAAATGAAGGCATGCACTGGTTTAAGAAGTATAATTAATTATAAAGGAGACCTAAAATTAAATATCAAAAGTTGAACAATCTGTGCCTGCTCTAGATCCTAAAAAAATATATGTAAAAAGTTTGAGCGGAACTCTTTTTTTGATTTTTGATGTTTGTTCATTTCGATGATGTCTTTTGATGTTCAGTAAAGAAAAAAGATTTAAAAAAAATCAAAAATGAAATATTGCATTGGCCGGGAATCGAACCCGGGCCTCCCGCGTGGCAGGCGAGAATTCTACCACTGAACCACCAATGCATTTATGACATGAAACTTTCTCTGCGTGTAGTCTATATTGAGTCATTCAGAGTCCTGTCAAAGTCTCATTTTATGTTTTTCATTTCCTGATATTTTTTTTGGAGTATTCCTCCATTAGATTGTTTCTTTTCCCTTGTTCGATTGCCGAACATTGTTTTTTTGTGCTATTTTCTCCCACAGAGAGATCTTGGACTTGTGGAACTTATTGTCTTTCCCTGTTTCCCCAAGATTGGTGCAGGAAAACATTTCTGAGAAGCAAGAAAAGCTCTCTTTTGTGCACTTTGGTCCACAGAAGTCCAGAAACGACCGCAGAAAGAGTGTGAACCCATCCTACTTCTCCATAACCCAGGATCTGCAGTCTAGATATTATCAGTGATACTGGACCATGCTGTTTGGAAGATTGGGGCTATTTGTGCAGTTTGGACGGGATTCTCTTTTCCCTCATCTAAGTTTCATCGTCGGGGGTTTAAAGGGAACGTGTAACTTGAAGTTTAATCACATGAGCGCTCAAAACGTGCATCTGTAGAAAGATGACTGATTGATTACTAAGCAATGAGCCCGGGGATTTGTCTCACCTTTCTCCAGCCTAGTTCATAGATGCCTGACCCTCTAGGACCTAGTAGTCAGATGTCATCATAGCCAGCATTATCCTTAGGCACTTTTCTTTGCACCGAAGATACAAGACTTGGCGGACCTTTGGGCTTGACACTACAAGAGGCTTCTTATGTTCTTGAAAGTCCTATACACTACAGCACTTAATATACATTCCTACAGGTTATGTATCTGCCAGCTTCTAATCAAAAGGAAATAATGCTAACTTTCATTATGAATTGCAATGATTTTTAACTGTATGAGTGTGGTGGATAAATGTAAATAAGCAATAAATGCATAAATAATTTGTTTAACCATATTGTAAAAAAAGAATGGCCCAGACTCCTTCAGGTATCATTTATCTAGAGACTAGTGGACTTTGTTTGCATGAGTGGGTTTCTGTAGTGTAGTGGTTATCACGTTCGCCTAACACGCGAAAGGTCCCCGGTTCGAAACCGGGCAGAAACAACCCTTCATTTTTTTTATGTATTTCTCAAATGTCAAATATGCTCAGATCATACATCTTTACACCTCATACATCTTTACACCTCATTTTAATAAAGAACTTGGAAAATGTGTCTGGATGGATATGACGGCAAAGTATTGAACCTATCCTAATCTAGTATGTGAGGAGGAGCCTTATTCGCCCATAAGAATGTTAAACCCTAATGAGCAACCGATGATTTCAAAGGCGTTTCTAAGGTCATGGAATTAATATAAATTGTGAAAATAACCTGAAGGGCTCTTGCTTTGCCTCTGACTGATGAACTGGGTGACCAATCCGGAGGCAACAAACACCTTCAACTCCCACCCACTCTTCCAGGAAATGAGAGTTAACTAGGGGCTGAGAAATGTGCAACGTGCTTCTTTTACTAATGATCACAATCTTCAAGTTTATGCTGCCAGATTTATGTGATGGGGTCTAGAAAAAAATGATTTCACTTCAGCTCCAGAACTATCTTATTTTTGCTTTGCTAAATTGTATTTTCAAAGTCAAACCGCCATATCTTTGTTGTAATGAAGTCATCGAGCTTTTCACGTTTGGAATTACACGTCTTCAAGGGTTTTAAGAGTGAAAAATCTTCGCTTCATGTGCATAGTGGCATTTAGCTAATTTACTAAAATATATAATTTAAAAAATTTACATATTCTGAACGGTATACGACTAGTAATCCGTTTTACAATACAGTAAGAAGACTTTTCTCACTACTACTGAAAATTATCATATATTCTTCTTAAATTTTTATTATTTTTAAATCTGAAAAAAATGTAATTTAAGATAGCAAATTTTATGTAAATCGGAAAAGTTCAAGTTTTGAATTACCTCCAAAAAAAAAAAAGTTATTTGTCAGAAGTGGGATTTGAACCCACGCCTCCATTCGGAGACCAGAACACCCAGTCTTGGGAAGAGCAAACTCTTGAGTCTGGCGCCTTAGACCACTCGGCCATCCTGACAACTGACGTACAACACTTCAAAGCTCAATGCTGTTGCATGTTCCCACGCATTATTTCATTCTTTTACCCTATGTTCTTTATTCTTCATTTGTTTTCTTTCTTTATTTGTAACAATAACCATCAGCACTTCAAATAATGAACATTATTTGTAAAGTGAAATAAGACTTTCTAAATAGAAACCTCAAGGGCAGGTTTAAAATAGAGACATACATCAACCCAAATCTGGGATCTAAAATCAGGGACCTGAGATTCATAGTTGCCAGCTACATGGATGCTTGAGCACCCCAAATATGGAGCAAACTGCTTCACTCTGTTCAGGGACAGATAAGTTGCAATGAGCTTATGATAGTTAATTGCTTTGAAAAGTTGGCTTCTTTGCTATGATTAAGAATTAGATAATTTGGCAGTAATCAGTGCTGGAAGCTGCAACCTGCGTAAATGCTGCTAATTAAAAATATCCCCAGTTTGGACGGCTAAATGCCCCAATGCTAGGTGCTTAGTGTCGGGCTGTCTTACTGCCCAGGCAAATGCCCCTGCAGTGCTGCTACTGCTGCCACCAGCATCCCCCCCTCCTGCCACCTTCACCCTCCTGAATCCATCTTTTCATTTTGCAACAGCAGCCCGATTGCGTTTTGAGCCGCTGCAGCTTTCAAAATGGAGTTGAGCTGCCGCAAGATGAGAGAAATGGACTTTGGGGGGTGGCGGTGACCTGACTGTTTTGAAAGCAGCAGCTTTGTGCTGCTGTTTTCAAAATGAATTTTGGGCTGCCGCCTGGGTCTGCTTTTCTAGGCAGCCATCTAGTCCATCTAGTGGATGGGTCAGCCCTGGTCAGGATATTCCGAGGACAGCAGCAATATTTATCCTAACTGGCTAAAGTTAGGATAGTTCAATGGCTGTCATAATTTTAGTCAGTTCTGCAATCCAGCCAATGGCTGAATAATCGAGGTTACTTACCTGTAACGGGAGTTCTCCGAGGACAGCAGGATAAGTCAGCCACACCTGGTGATGTCAACCGACGGCGCCGTGGACGGAAGTACTCTCTCTCTAGCCCAGAGGGGGTTTTCCCTTCTGGGCGGGATCAGCCCCCACCTTGGGGACCACCCCTAGCCGGCCACTATGTCCCAAGCTGAGCCAGTAGGTGCTAGGGGCATAGGTAGGCCCGGAGATGGGCCCCTGAAGGGGAGGAAGGGTGGGAGTGTGTGGCTGACGTATCCTGCTGTCCTCGGAGAACTCCCGTTACAGGTAAGTAACCTTGATTTCTCCAAGGACAAGCAGGATGAAGTCAGCCACACCTGGTGACTCCCTAGCTGTGAAGTGCTGAGGTGGAAGGGGCCCTCTCCGAACATAGGAGGACACATGGTGTGGAACAGGATTTTATTTAGTCATAAATTGCGTGACGACCTCGCAGAGGTCTGTATAAACAACGGTGCAACGAGCAAACATGTGCAAGAGATGCATTAAACAACAGTGCAATGAACCAACATGTGCAAGATAGATGCAACAACATCTTGTGCAAAACTGCAACGAAGCAACATGTGCAAGATATGTGCAAACAGCATGGGCAAAGGGTAACGGTCTGAGGCAACCGCAAGAGTGAACCCAGAGTCAGAAGGCGCATCTGCCCTAGGGTGAGTTCTGTGATTCTTGTATAGCTTGGCGCCGAGACTGAGGCACTGGTCCATGGGCTGCCGTAAGAACTGCTTGGCTGAGGGCTTGGTTGGCCTGCAGGTCGAGGCAATAGTGTCTTTGGAAAGTCTGCATGGAGGACCAAGTAGACGCCCTGCAGATGTCCGCTATCGGGACCAAACGTAGGTTGGCCATGGTGGTGGCTAGCGCCCTCAGCTGGTGGGCATTGACTGTAGGTGCGTCCTCTACGCCAGCTTGGTCCAGGCAGAAGGAGATGCATGAGGAGATCCAGAGGGACAGGGTGCGCTTGGTGACGGGGCGCCCGGGTTTGTTTGGGTCATAGGAGACAAAGAGTTGCGTGCCGTGCCTCTGTGTAGTGGTCCTGAGGAGGTAGAGTCGTAGCGCCCTGACACAGTCCAGCGTGTGGAGCCGCTCCTCTTCTGGCGAGGAGTGGGGCTCTGGGCAGAAGGTAGGGAGCTCGATGGTCTGGTTGATATGGAAGGACGATGCTTCCTTCGGCACGAACTTTGGGCGAGTCCGGAGGGAGGCGCGGTCACTGGAAATTTGCATATATGGTGGGTGCGTTACCAGGGCTTAGAGCTCGCTGATTCGCCTGGCCGAGGTGATGGCAATAAGAAACAAAGTTTTCCAGGAGACGAACTTTGCGCTTGCTGACTGCATGGGTTCAAAGGAGGGCAACGTGAGCTGATTGAGGACAGCGTTGAGGTTCCAGTGAGGCACCGACTCTCTGACTGGAAGGGTGTAGGTTTGCCAAGCCCTTCATGACACGGGCTACCAAGGGCAGTTGAGCGATGGAGCTATTCCCGAGGCGGTCATGGAGGGCTGCAATAGCCGCTAGGTGCACCCGGATGGACTGAGGCTGCAGACCCTGTTGCGCTAGTGAGGTCAAGTATTGAAGAATTCTGGGTGCTGGGGATGAGAAGGGATCCAGACCCTGGGAGGAGCACCAGGAAGTGAAGCGCCGCCACTTGCGGCCATATGATTTTCTCGTTGCGGGGCGGCGTGCAGCGAGGACCACTTCCTCCACCTCCTGAGGCAGGCCGAAGGAGGACAAGGCTATCTGCTCAGCCGCCAGGCTGTCAAAGCCAGCGCCTGCAGGTTGGGGTGAAGGATGTGTCCGTCTTCTTGGGAGAGCAGGTCAGGCACTAGTGGGAGTCGCCGGGGAGGGTGTAGTGATAGCCGCCTCAGGAGCAGGAGCACCCTTGGCGTGGCCAGCGTGGGGCCACCAGAATTGCCTGAGCCCTGTTGGAGATGATGTGCTGTATCACCATGGAGATTAGAGGAATGGGGGGAAAGGCATACACTAGTGACCACTCCCCCCATGATGTGTCAAATGCATCCGCTGTATGGCTGAGAGCGGATGGGCGCTTGGAGCAGAAGGTTTTGCACTTCGTGTTCTGCTCCATCGCGAAGAGGTCGACCTCCAGGTGGCCCCAGTCCCTGAAGAGGGCGCGGGTGATGCTTGGCTTGAGAGACCATTCGTGTGGGTTGAGCTGGCGGCTGAGCCTGTCCGCTAGGTCGTTCTCCACTCCCGGTAGGTAGAAGGCCCGGAGGAAGCAGTGTTTGGAGAGTGAGAAGGCCCAAATTTGGAGCGCTTCCCTGCAGGGAGTGCGGGAATCCGTCCCCCCCTGTTTGTTTACGTAGAACATGGCCACTTGATTGTCCGTCTGGATAAGGGTGGTCTTCCCATTGAGCAGGTCCTGGAAGGCCTCCAGGGCATAGCGAATGGCCCTGAGCTCCAATAGATTGATGTGATGTTGCTTCTCTTGTGCTGACCAGGCGCCCTCCATCCGTAGGTGTAGGCAATGCGCCCCCCAGCCTACCGGGCAGGCGTCAGTGGTGATGGTCAGCTGGTGTGCTGGTTGGGAAAGGGGCCTCCCTTGCGAGAGGTTCCTTTCGTGGACCCACCACTGGATGGAAGCGAAGACAGCTTCGGACATCGGAATGGCCGTGCTCAACGGCTGGTTGTGCTGGGACCAAAGAGCTCGCAGGTGCCATTGAAGATGGCACATGTGGAGTTTCGCCAAAGGAACCGTCTGTGTGGCGGCTGCCATGTGACCCAGGAGGCGGAGGAGCCTCCGTGCGGTGGAGGTCTTCCTCGCCTGTACGTGGAGCGCCAGCTCCTTGATGGATTCCTTTCGCTGCTGGGGAAGGAAGGCCTTCGAGGTGGTGGTGTCTATGAGCGCCCCTATGAACTCCAGCCGTTGAGATGGGCACAGGTGGGACTTTTGATAGTTCGCTAGGAAGCCCAGGGCTGACAGTAGGGCAATGGTGGTGTGGGTCGCTCTCGTGGCTTCCTTGAAGGAGGGGGCTGAGATGAGCCAATCGTCCAGGTAGGGGAAGAGGCAAATTCCCTGCTTGCGTAGGTGGGCCGCCACGACTGCTACACATTTCGTGAATACCCGTGGGGCCGGAGACAAGCCAAATGGAAGGACTTTGTACTGAAAGTGTCTTCCCATGGCCCGAAAACACAGGTACTGTCTGAAGTCCGGGTGTATTGGAACGTGCATGTACGCTTCCAGTAGATCCGGGGATGTCAGCCATTCGTTGGGTTGGATAAGGGGAAGGATGGAACCCAGGGAGCGCATCCTGAATTTCTCTTTGGCAATGAATTTGTTGAGTGCACAGAGGTCGAGGATAGAGCGCGTGCCCCCCGATTTTTTGTTATCAGGAAGTACCTGGAGTAGAAGCCAGAGCGCTGTTCCGCTGTCGGGATGGGCTCGATAGCTTTGGAGGATAGGAGGGCTTGGATCTCCTTCGCCAGGGGAGAAGAAGAGGTCCCCGAAGGCTTGCAGGGGGGAAGTCCATGTTGTTTCGGAGGCGAGAGAAACTTTATGCGGTACCCTTCCTTGATGATACTGAGCACCCATTTGTCTGAGGTTATGGACTGCCAGGCTGGAAGAAACATGGCCAGACGTCCTCCTGTGGGGGGATCTGCCAAGGCTTGCTTGTCAAAAGGGCTGGCTGGCTTTCCCTGTGCCGGGCTGGGAGGACTTTTGCTGCTTCCTGTCCCTTTGGGGAGGTTTCTGCCGGTAGGAGTGCTGCGGTGGCTGTGTCTTGTAATGGGGTTGCCATTTCTGGTAGGAGTTGTTGGCGCCGGGAGCCCAAGAAGGAGTGGGGCCTTTGATGGCAAGAGCTCTTGCGACTGGTGCATTCCAGGCCCTCATCCGCTAGGGTTTTTAGTGTTGAGCAGTGGTCCTTCAGTGCATTGACAGTTTCGGTGACTTTGTCGCCAAAGAGGGACTCCCCGGTGCAGGGCACGTCGGTGATGCGGTCATGGGTATCTTCCCGCAGGCCTGAAGCCCTGAGCCATGCTAGGCGGTGGGCGGAGATGGAAGATGCGGCCATGCGGACTGCCGCGTCAAAGGCAGCTCGCACCTGATGCTTTGTGCACTCTTGCAGGTCCAGGATGGTGGTCATCTGCTGCTCCTGGCTGGGGGCGGTGGTAGCCGTCTTTAGCTTCTCCAGGAGGGCACCTTGGTAGAGGGTCTGTTGCAGCTGTTGGGCCGAAATCCTGGCGCACAGCATGACCCCTTGAAAAACCTTTTTGCCCATGTCATCGAACAATCTCAGTTCCTTGCCTGGGGGAAAGTTGGCGTGGGTGCGCGTGGATTTTGATCGTTTAAGGGCCAATTCCACCACGATGGAGTGGTGGGGGAGCTGTGTTTTGCCAAAACCTGGTGAGGGTTGAACCTGGTATTTGGCATCCAGCTTTTGAGACACCGGAGGGCCAAAGGTGGGGTTTTTCCAGAGATTAATGAGGTTCTCGCGTAGTAGTGGGTGAATAGGGATAGTAGCCACAGTCTTTGGGGCTTCAAAGAATTTGCATGCTGCTTGCGTCTCCGGGCGCTGGTCCGGGGCATCGCCCGAGTTAGGCAAGTTTAGAGTGTTGGCAATCTTCTGGAGGAACTTGGAGTAGGTGAGATCCTCTGGGATGGAGGGAGGCGGTTCTGCCCCCGAGTTTATGGCTTCTAAGTCAACTGCAGGGGTGGAGGTTTCAGGGGACACAGGGAGAGGGGATTCCCCGGGGTCCAAATGTCCGGGCACCGCCGCCTGCTCCCCGTTGGTATCAATTCCGCTGACTGGCGGAGGAAGCACGCAGGTCTGGGGGAGGCTGCGAGTGGTAGACTCTGTCTCTGGAGCAGCTGAAGTAGAGGCCTGCCACTGCTGGAAAAGGTTGGAGAGGAAGGAAATAAAGTCTTTTCTATTCCCCTCAGTTAGTGGGCCCTCTGGTTCCTGGAGTGCCTGCTGCCCTTGGGTGGCAGGGGGGGACTCGGGAGAGGGATCGAGGTTGAAAAGGTGTTGGAACGCCGTGGGGGAGGCGTACCTGTGAGAGCCATTGGCAGCAGAAGAGGAGCTGGATCCCCGTTGATGGTGCCGGCTTCTGGCAGCGCGGTGGTAGCGTTTGTGGCTACTTTTGTCGCAGCTGCTGCTGCTGCGGTGTCTCCTGCCCCATTTTGATGGCACGATCCTGATTTCTTCCTCGGCGCTGATCGGGATCTGTGCCCGCGCCGGCTCCTTCGGCACGGAGAGATGCTCCTCCTACGGTGATGTTCGCGCCGGCGTCGATCCTCGGTGCCATGGAGGGAGGAGCTTGGTCTGGAAGTGTTGTCATCCAAGATGTCCGCCCCCATGCTGACCATGCGGGGGGGAAGCTCCCGAACGCTGCAGAGGCCACTGGGGAACTCCGTAGGGGCTCAGGATAAGAGGAGGGGGCTCCGGAGCGCTGCGGCTGGGGACGGAGGCCATGACAGGCACGCCCCAGGCTGGGGGGAGCATGGGAGTTGCGGCATTCGTCGGAGCACCGGAAGGGCCCGTGGCAGGAGCAGAAGAGCCAGGGAGAACCGTAGTGGGAGGAAAGAGCTCGCAGAGCAGGTTCCTGCGGCTTTTCCTCGCTCTTGGAGACATTTTGGAGCAGTGAATACAGTCTTCTACCTTATGGGAGATGCCCAGGCAGCAGATGCAGCACGAATGTGAGTCCGTGGAATTCATTTTGCGTGAGCACTGGGGGCACTTCTTGAACCCGGGCTTGGGCATGGTTTCGAGGATCCAATACTTGAATAAAAGCAATAAAATAAAACAAAAAAGATGAGAGAGTAGAGATCCGTCTTGCTAGCAAGGCGGAAGAAGTGAAAGTGGCCGGCTAGGGGCGGTCCCCGCGGTAGAGCCTGGGGGGGGGGGGGGGTGAGCCCGCCCAGAAGGGAAAACCCCTTCTGGGCTAGAGAGAGAGTACTTCCGTCCACAGCGCCGTCAGTTGATGTCACCAGGTGTGGCTGACTTCATACTGCTTGTCCTTGGAGAATCACTGTTGCCCAGACTTGAGCCCTCCTACACCAAGTTTAAATCATTGCTAAAGACCCACCTGTTCAATGATGCTTTTGACCTGCCGACTCTCTGATTCCTTCATTCCCTCCTACTCCCTTATGTTTCTCTCCCTCTTTGTCGGCACCTTCCCCCCCCCCCCCCTCACCTTCATATGATTGGTTCTCTTTAGGATATCCTATTATGATATGGCATTGTGCTCTATCTTTTTATGTCTTATTAAATTGTTTTTAATTTTAATTTTGTACACTGCCCTTCTGCTGGTGTGAAGGGTGGTTAAACAAATGTAAATCAACATAAACAAAAACTGCAGGACTGCAATCTGGGCAACCCAGAGTATCTGGTACAAAGTTAAAGCAGTGACAGCCAGTCACTTTAGCTGTGCTGGCTTCCGCCTATGAAAAGTCTCCTCGAGATTTTTAACTGGTTTTGTTTTGGGGTACTGGGGTCAAAGTTGGCTTACATTCCATCTGCCAAATTACCTAACTCCAGGAAAAAGATTTTAGGATGATCCTGGGTTTCTGATTACCCCATCTTGGTGCAGGAGAGCTGTAGCACTGATTTCAAATTGTGTTTATCAGTGCGGATGGAGATCCTGGAGTGATCTGCTGCGTTGCTGCAGCTGAAGGATCTGGCACAGTGTTTATCTGTACAGGCCTAGGCTAGAGGATCAGCACCATGTTTTCCTGGTGCCATGCTGTGGGTGCGCTCTTGCGCAGGAGGCTTGGAGGAGGTCTTGCGGACCTGCATTTCTTTTGAGCAGGAGTCCTTTTTCAAAGGGCGGCTCTGCACTCCTTTCTTGGACTTCTTAGCCAACTGGTACTGTACCAGAGGCTTTTGGATGGTCCAGTCCTGCTGTGGATTGGTCAGGCTAGAGAGAGAAGCCTCAAGGGACCCCCCCCCCCCCAAGAAGAGAGGTAGGATCACCAGGGGAGCAGAGGCAGGATCAAGGGTTTTAATGGACCACCACTGGTATTCCTGTAGCAACAGTCAGCAGAGCTTCTGTGCATATGGGGACATGCGGGCACATAGGGAGCATGCCAAGATGTCTTGATTGGCTCCAGGGCCAACCCCAGTACATACTAGGCAGACCTTACGCTTTGCATCCCCCCAGCTATCAAATTCTACTGATTAAAATTGAATGCCCTGCTTTTTGCCACTCCCCAGAAGTTGCTGTCCTAGGTGACTGCCTAGTTTGCCCAATGGTTGGGCCAGCCCTTGTTGACTCCAAAGCATCAGAGGTCCTCTTGGTCAGGTGCATTCTTCTCTTTGTATCATTTGGGACAGAGTTTGAACCCATGTTTTTCAGACATGTTGCACAAAAGAGAAAAGGAAGAGTGTAGTGACACATGCCTTTTGTCAGAGCAGTTGAACAAGACTGAAGCATGGTCAGCCTGTGGGGAGTGTGAGAACAGCCTCACATGTCCAGAAAGGTCTTCTATACTTTGCTGGGCTCTGGAGAGGGAGGTACTCCTGGTACCATCAGATGATGTCACCATCTGTGTGGCTGCATCCATCCTGCTTGTCAGCAGAGAATCACTTAATATTGAAAGCTTACAGGGGGCAGGGAAGTAATATAGGTAAACATAAGATTTGGAATTTATTTGAGGTAGTGGGGTCAAGGTTGGCTGACAAATTATCCAATTCCAGAAAGATGATTTTAAGCCGATCCTGGTTAGCTGATGAAGTTATCTTGGTGCATGAAAGCTGTAGCATCGATTGCAAATTTGGTTTATTAAAGGCGGCCATGCAAAAAAAGAGATGGAGAGATTGGAACAGCTCCAAAACACAGGTATGAAGGAATGTGTTGGGGTTGGGGCAAGGTACTTTAGGCCGGAAGGTCGGGGGTTCAAATCCCACTAGAGGACAGCAACCTTGGGCCGGAAGGACTGGGGTTTCTAGTCCCACAGGTGCTCCTTGTGGTCTTGGGCAAGCCACTTAACCCTCCATAGCCCATGTTCCCTGTAAATAGTTATCTCCAAGTTATAATGCCCTGTTCAATGTAATTTCAGTTTGTTTAATGTAAACCGCACTGATGCAGAATAGCGCGGTATATAAGAGAATGTAAATAAATAAATAAAATAAACTGAGCCTGCTCCAGGAGATACATAGGAACATTGTTGGGCGTGGAGAGGGCTTTCCTTAGCTATCCTGTGAGATTTCCATCCTCCCAAAGCTGATAAAAACGATAGGTATGTCTGTGTCTTTGTTGTGTGATTTATGTCAGCTGGTGCATATGAGTATTTGTGCATGTGCAGGGCAGGCCCAACCATTTGTCAAACTAGGTGGTTGCCTAGAGTGACAGCTTAGGGGGGGGGAGCAAACAGCTGAGCATTCAAAGCTAAACAAAAGATTCTGACCACTGCGGGGGGGGGGGGGGGGGGGAGCTTAAGGCGTAAGGATTGCCCAGGGTAGGAACAGAGAAAATGATGGCAGATAAAGACCTAGCCAGTCTGCCCATCCATAAGAACTACAGTCAAACCTCGGTTTTCATTTGCCCCGGTTTTCATACGCTTCGGTTTTCAACGTCTTTTTTGACTGAGATTTTGTCCCGGTTTTCATACATCGCTTCGGTTTTCAACGTCTTTTGACTGAGATTTTGTCCCGGTTCTCGTACATCACCTCGGTTTTCGTAAAGTACAGTACTGTAAATACATACACCCTCGCGCTGCACACCATTCTGTATACACTGCCAGAACGCCTGCCCGGTCCCGGCAGCACTGCCCCCCGGACTCACTGATCGCCAGCGTGATGAGAAGCCAAAAGCCAGCTGAGCACGTAAATGAAACACATCCTCGAGCCTGGTCAGAGTCAGAGAGGCAAGGATTGCGCAGAGAGGAAGGCCCCGTTCTCGTCCACTGCCTGCCCGTTCTCTGGAGCGCCCCCTCAGGCTCGGAGGTAGCAGGGAAGAAAAGCTGTCAACGTAAGCAGGAGATGTTGCATGAATGTGGGAGGCAGTTCTTTCTCTTGCATGGTACGTCTGAAGCTATATCATTAAGATTTTCTGCCATTCTGAAGCATTGAGCAGATAATGTAAAGGTATTTTAATGGGCTGAATCCAATGTGATTCCGAAGAGAGCTGGGCACAGCAGCTTGTCAGGGGTGGCTAAGGCCAGATGTTAACATACTGTACTGTACAGTACTGAACTTAGCTTGCCTTCAGTGATGTTAAATGTTCATTTATCCATTTCATTAGTCATTTATATTTATTTCTCATTGTTTTCTGTATGTAAAAATATAGTTATTCTCTATAAAATGTATTTTTGTGAATATTTTTGGGTGTCTGGAACAGATTAATTGGATTTACATTATTTCTTATGGGAAATATTGCTTCAGTTTTCATACGTTTCGGTTTTAGTCAGACTTTTTCGAACGGATTAATCATGAAAACCGAGGTTTGACTGTATTAAGTTCTAGATTCTCACCCTCTCCCTCAGAAATCTTCAGTATTTGGTCCCATGCTTTACTGGCACTCAAACAATTGTGTGTGGGGGGGGTGGGGGGAAGAGTGACTTTATACGTGCTAATTCAGCAGTTTCCAATCAGTGTTTTGGCGAAAAATCAGCTGCCTACTAAACAGTGGTGGTATTGGACATGACATGCAGGGGCCCAGGGCAGAAACTGTGAGCCCTCCCTCAGAGTCTGCTTGCAGGCTTTGCCTCCTTCAGCTTGGAGGCACACGTGGGGGCCCGGGGCAATCGCCCTGTTTGTCACCCTCTAACGCCGGCCCTGCTTCTGCCAGAGAAGAATGGAGTCAAGCCAGAGCCACTGATACCCATGAAACTCTTTCTACCCTCTGCACCCACTGTGCCAGTGGCTCTTTTCCCTTCTGCTCTTGCCATCTCCTTTGCTGATTTACCTTAGAAGTCAGATCTTGCAGAACCACAGGGCGCTGCAAGGTTCTCTCAGGTCCACTAGCTCAACAAAGAGAAGGCAGTGGCAAAAGTGATTATGTCAGGGGAAGGGAGAATAAGGGGATGATGTGATTATACCAGGGAGCATAAGAGGAAGAGGGAATTTCAAAATGTTGTTACATTATAGTGAGGGGCTCCGTCCACTGGTTTACCTAAGGCCCACCAAAGAATTAAGCCTGCCCATTCCCTGAAGGACAGGATCACAGATTTCAAAGGTACACAAGTGTCTCATCTCTTTATCACCAATGACCTAAAAACAGACCTACACATTGATTGAACACAGTAAGCAATTCACAAATTTCATGCGTTTATCGTACCATGGATGTCACTTTAGAAGCATCTCTAAAAGCAGGTTGTTATTGACATGTGGCCAACTTCAGAAAGCCTCTCTTAAAAGTGTAGATCCCTGGGGTGCATAGATTTCAAGGAGGCATATATTGACAATATTCCCATCTGCATTTGCACACTTGCATTTGAAAAGAAAGTGCTTGTTTTGGCCAGGGCCATTGTCCTTAAACCCCCATTTTTTAATTTCTGTCTCTAATGTAAAAATAAAAACCTTTGGCAGCCTGGCTGCCAGTTTAACATATAGGTTTGTGAACTTATGCATGTAAGTGCAGACATCTACATATGGAAGTTGCAAACTGGTCATCTCCATGCTTAATCGCTTGCACTCGTAAGTGGGAGATGCCAGGTAATGCCAATCTCCTTTCCTACATGTAGCTCTGTAAAATCGCTGCTTCTGCTAGATGCAGCAGCAAATACCCATGTATTTGCTGGGGTTCTTCTACTTATCTTGCAAAAGGTTCCAGAGCCTTTTGTAAAGTACCAGGGAACTGTTAAAGTCCCATTTCTCACGTTGCACCTCTACGTAAAATGAGGCTTCGTATGCATACATATTTTTCTGGATAATTACAGGTAGGAACAATTAGCTTCAGTACATACCAATCCAAGGCAATGGACACGCTGCTAGACTAAGATCAGCACTTAAAGAGAACCCCTGGAAACGTACATTTAACTAAACTTTACAGGCCACAATTCACAAAATTAGCTAAATTTAGAAATTATTTATTTATTTTATTTATTACAGGCTCTTATATACCACACTATTTGAGATCAGCGCGGTTCACAATATAACAAAATACCAGAACAATCAGCTGTTTGGTTTTACATAGAACAGGAACAAAAACTTGGATAAAACAAGGTGGAAATTATTAACTGAAACTATTTACATATGTAATCACATGTATGTACAGCGGTATTATTCTTAGGTTGCGATGGGTCATGTGGCACATGTGTTCAAAAGGGGATGGGAGGTCAGGTTGGTGTTTGGCTGGTTTGGTAATATTGGGGAATAGGTGGGATTTGAGCGCTTTCCTGAACTGTGTTAGATCGGAGATAGCCCTAATCTCTGGTGGTAAGGTGTTCCAACACTTAGGGGCATAAAAGCTGAAGGCCTTGTTAGACGTCGCTAGCGAGCATTTTGTTGCTGCCTTAGGGATTATTAGCGCTTTTGTAGATATAGTTCTCCTAGATTTGTTAGGTGGAACGGTCTGGATGAGGTCTATTAGTGAGGAGGAGGTGATGCCTTTGATAGCTTTGAAGGTGAGTAATAAGGTCTTGAACAGCAGTCTCCCATGTATGGGGAGCCAGTGAAGCTGCTTTAAAATGGGTGTTATATGGTCTCTTCTTGATGCTCCGTAGAGGACTCTGGCAGCGGTGTTCATGGCAAGCTGCAAAGGGTTTAAGGTGGAGTGTGGGAGGCCTTGAAAAATGGCATTAGCATAATCAAGGTGTGGTAAGGTTAAAGCTTGGAATATCGTCCGGAAGTCCTCAGGATCAAGCAAGGAGCGAAGGTGGTGGAGTGTCCGGATTTTGAGATAAATCGCTCTGACAACATTGGATATATGTAATTTCATATCTAGGTGTTGGTCCAAAGTGACCCCAAGATATCGGATTGATGGCTTTGTTTGGAGCTCGGCTTCTTTCACCTTTATCTGGGGTGGAGGGGTGAAAGATGGGTCCCTGGTGATGAAAAGAACCTCAGTTTTCTTGTGTTGAATGCGGAGGTTCTGGGATTGAAGCCACTCAGACACTGCGTCAAAGCACTTGGTTAACGGTGAAAGATCCATGTTGACTGTGGAGAAAGGCATGTAGAGAAGAATGTCGTCTGCATATATCAAGCAGTCGATCTTGAATGACTTGATGATATTGCAGACGGCCTGTATGTATATGTTAAATAAGAGAGAAGATAGGGATGAGCCTTGTGGCACGCCCTGTCTTTGATGGAAGTGTGTGGATGTTGCCGTTCCAGAGGTTACATACTGCCATCTCTGATCCAGGTATGATCTGCACCAGGCGAGAGCAGTGTCGTTGATGCCCTTTTCTTTTAGCCGCCCTATTAAAAGATCGTGATGCACAGAGTCAAAGGCGGCAGCAATGTCCAAGATAAGAACAAAGCCTTGGCGGATGTTGTCAATGCCTGTGACAATGTTGTTGAAGAGGGTGGTGAGGAGGGTTTCTACACCGTGGCACTCTCTGAAACCATGCTGGCATTGGTTTAGAGGGGAGGGGTGTCTATATGGTCCTGTATTTGTCTTTGCGCTTCCTTTTCGATTATTTTAGCTAGAAGGGGTATACTAGCTATGGGTCTGTAAGATTCAACCTTCTGTGGGTCGAGCTTGGTGTTCTTCAATAGAGGTCTAATTATATATAGGAAAAAGAAGTCAGTCATGATGGAATCACAGCAGAGACATTGTTTGGGTTTTATTTTGTTTGAAGGCCTCAATGTCATGTATTGATTGAGGTGTTTTAATGTTACTCCCTTCTAAATGATGCCTAAAAGTCCACATCTGGAGTGTGGCATTTCTTTAAGGTTGGAACTTCCTTGAACATTCTAGATCTGGAGTGCATGGCATTTAAGTGTTTAATGAAATGCAATTCCTCCTATGAGAATAGTTTTTCAGCTCCATTTTTTAACCCAGCAGGTTAATCCTTCTGCTTGAGGTGCAGCAAACTCAGAACCAGAAACGAGATCTGGCGCTATGCTCCTTCATTCACAGTTAGCTGCGGACTTATCCCCAATCTTGTACCTCTTTCCAACTTACTTTAGTCCATTCACTGCAGCGGCGTCCTCAGACAGGGGAACATGCACTGGGAATACTTATGGAAATCTGCAGTCATGAATCCTAAATCCAGCCCCTAGGTGTCACCATTGCACAATGACTAGACTGTCTCAACTTCCAGAGGCTGTGAACACTAGCCAACCAGTGGGAAATGTGGTGTGAGCCAGGAACTGAACCCCAGATCCCTCTGGTCTAGGCCAGCAACGATGAAATTAGAATTACCTGGTAATTGTTGTTCCTTAAGGAACTCTAGTGCAGTCCCGGTACCATAGAGTTTAGAATCTCCTCCAGCAGCCTTGGAGACTGAAAGACGTCATCGCTTTGATGACACCTTGTATTACTAATTAAAGATTTATATGGATTTTTGGTTCAGCAAAGGATATTGTACTTTATCTGAGCCAACTTGCTCCAGAGATGAGAGATTTTTACACATCTAGCCTGGGGAGTGTTAAGAGATCAGAGAGGGAGACAGAATTCTTCCCTTGGCCTTTGAACAATTCTCTTGGACAGGATAAGAATTCATCAATTATAATGTAAAAGCTTTGAGATGCTTTTGGGTGTCTCCCTTGACAGAGACCCATTAATGATAACAAAAGAACACTTAGGCCATGGAGGATGTGTCCTTTGAGCATTCTCAGATGTCTGACCATGTCTGACTGTGTAAGTTTGAGCTTCTAACACCAAGGGGGGTAATCAAAAGCCTGCCCGGAAACCGAAGCAAAAAAGGTGGATGGGGTGGAGAGAAGCTCATGGGTGAGAGCTGGCTGCAAACACATTTGTGCCTATATAAGTACAGAGAATATCCAGAACAGACAGAGCGTAGATCTGCTTGGCCAAGCATGAAGTATCCTAGACTGTCATCAGTTCCTCTCGCTGAGCGCTCCCAGCTGATGTGTAAAGGGCTTATGACAAGTTTGGTGAAGTATATTCTTTGTACATAGCTGCATTCTCTCATAATTCTTTCAGTACTGTAATTAAGTGTGCATTCTAGTTATCTTTTCTAACTACTCATGTGTAACTAAGAGAATTACTTGTCTTTCTAAATGTTTCCTTACTTTGTTTGTAAATAAACTGCACGTCTTCATTACAAGGTGTTAGCCTTTGTTGAAGTAAGACACACCTGGTATAAATAGGCAAGGACTGCCCCTTTCCATCAGCAACTATTGACAAAGCAGACTCAGCAGAGCAACAAATAAGTAGTTATAAGAGTAATGAAACAGTCTGTCAAAACTACAAGTTTTTTTTATCAACTACGCCAAAATTTTTTTTTTTTTTTTTTTGCATGAAAATCTAAGCTAAGCCCTCAGGGAAAAACCTCGCCTCCGTGGAGACAAAAAACTACTTCTCGGGCTAACGAAGCACCTGCTGTGAACAAAAGGGCTCCCGCTGCGCATCGACTTTGCGCCGTATAAAAAGAACCCTTGCACAAACCCACCCCCGAACTTCAGGCTGAACAACTCCTTACAATACTGGGTGGGATCCGGGACTGGACTAGAGTTCCTTAAGGAACAACAATTAGCAGGTAAGTCTAATTTCATCTTCCTTTGCGTCCCTCTAGTCCAGTCCCGGTACCATAGAGGATGTAACAGAGCAGTGAATATCAACGGGAGAGACCTGCAAGCCCAGCCTGAAGCACCGCTGAGCCAAAACGCCCCTCTTCCGCCACCAGCACATCCAGCTGATAGTGCTTTGCAAAGGAATGCAAGGAGGACCAAGTCGCCGCCCTACAAATGTGCTCGACCAGAACTAAACTGAACTCCGCCCAAGACGCCGCTTGCGCCCTAGTCAAATGAGCCCGGAGACCCTCCGGAACCACCTTGCCCTTAAGAAGGTACGCCGTCGCACTCGCTTCCTTCAACCACCGAGAAATAGACAACTTCACCGCCGCGTCCCCTTTCCGCGGACCTCCAAAGGACACGAACAACCTGTCCGACCTCCGGAAGGGCGCGGTCCTGCGGAAATACCTCCCGAGCCCACGACGAACATCGAGAAGACGTAATCTGCCCCCAGACTTATCCTTCTGCTCATCTGAAAACACCGGAAGGGACACCACCTGGTTAACATGGAACACCGACACCACCTTCGGCAAGAACGCTGGAACCGTCCGCAATACCACTTTGTGTCGGAAGAATGACAGATACGGCTCCTTACAGAATAAGGCCTGCAACTCTGAAATTCTCCTCGCGGAGCAAATAGCCACCAGAAATATTGTTTTCAATGTCAGATCCTTTAGCAAGGCCTTGTCCAACGCCTCTAACACCAAATTCAGATCCCACGCAGGCACTGAACTCCGCCTCGGAAGTCGCATGAGCAACACGGCTCGCAAAAATCATCGAATGTCGGCATGAGCCCCTAACAGCTGACCCTGTATCTTACCCTGGTAACAGGAGATGGCCGCTAAATGCACTCGCAAGGAACTAGCCGCGAGACCCTTCTCTACTCCATCCTGCAAAAACGAAAGGACCTGGGCCACCGAGGCCCCCAAGGGCCTCAGATTCCGCTCCGCACACCACGCTTCAAAAATGAGCCAAACCCGGATGTACGCCAGAGAAGTGGATCGTCTACGAGCCTTTAGCAATGTAGAAATGACCGCTGTGGAATAACCCTTAGCCGTCGGCCTAGCCCTTTCAAGAGCCATGCCGAAAGCGAAAATCAACTCACTTGGGGCATGCGTAACGGCCCCTGAAGTAAGAGATCCACACGCAGTGGAAGCCTCCACGGCCTGTCCACCAGGAGACGTATCATATCCGCATACCAAGGCCTTCTGGGCCAATCGGGCGCTATCAGAACCACCAGGCTGCGGTGCCGCTCTATGCGCTGTACCACCCGGCCTATGAGAGCCCAAGGCGGAAACACAGAGAAGCCCCTCCTCCGGCCACCTCTGTGCCAACGCATCGAGACCCTCTGACATTCTTTCTCGCCTTCTGCTGAAAAACCTTGCTACCTTTGCAGAGTCGAAGCTTGCCATCAGATCCATTTGCGGAATCCCCCAGCGCTGCACTAGAAGCGCAAACACGTCCGGGTGAAGGACCCACTCCCCCGGGTCCACTCTGCGCCGACTTAGAAAATCCGCTTTGACATTGTCCACTCCGGCTACATGCTGCGCCGACAGACCCCGCAGATTCTGCTCGGCCCAACGCAACAGCTGACTCGCCTCTGCTTCCAACGTCACACTGCCTGTGCCGCCTTGCCGATTGATGTAGGCCACGGTCGTCGCATTGTCGGACAGCACCCTTACCGCTGCCTGTCGCAAATGCTCCTGAAACTTGTGATAAGGAAGCTTATCATAGCTCAGGAAGGAGCTATAGTAAAGGTGAAGTGACTCTGAACAAGCAACCTGTCAGTTCTGGTAGAAATAAGAAAACAGAATTTTTCTATAAAAGACTACCAGTCCCAGAATGCACCAGGTTTCCAACAGCCATTAGAGGAGCTGAAGTGGGGAAACGTGTGTTCAATCAGGAGGGCTATGAGGTAATCCCCAAGCACTCATCTAAAAGGGCAGGGCCTGATTCAGCACAGCTGTGCTGTGCTAGGGTGGAGCACTCATCTAAGCAGAATAAAGGTAGAGTTTATTCTACAGAGAATCATCCTCAGTTTCATCTGGGAGATCCTCAGAATCAGCTTGGATATCCTCATCTTGGACAGCTTTATCATCTGGGGGATCATCAGAAGCAGAAGCCAGAGCGGACGGACAGAGAGGGCAAGAAACCCTTTGGAAGAAAGAAGAGAAAAGCATTTGGGAGGTCTAAAGGAGTCCAGAGCAGTACGTATACTGGGAGACATTCAAAAGGCCAGCATACACCATTGGACTGGGGAAAACCAGAGGAGTGGTGCTGCAGAGCTAGGCATCTCCAGACGGTACCTGTGAGGGAGATGGCTGCACTTGGAAGGGACCCTAGGACCTGTACCAGAAGGTATGTGAAGAGAGATCCAGTGTCCAGGGATCTGGATTGGAAGGCTGGACATAAGAACTGGACTACATACTGGCCAGGCTATTTAGAGAGGAACTCTAACAGCAATGGAAGCTCAGGTATGAACACTGATCTATGCCCTAGCTATAACCTTGAAAGACAGCAGGGAAACAAGTATTCTCCTGAGAGTGCTCCATTGAGAAATTCCTCTGTGCCAATCCATGATATTGAACCCATGATTGTTGAAGAAGGGGGAGAGGTGGTAGATACAGGCTGTGAATACATGGATTGCTCTCTGTCTAAACTCCTTTGGTAATTTTCTGTTACAAAGTACAACAACCATCACAAAGAAATACAAACTTGTTCTTTAAATCTACTCAGAAAAGCTCCTGAGTAGGATTTGAGCCACGCAGCAGAAAGTAAGCCAGCTAAAGGGTTTCAGCTGGGTAACTGCTAGCAATTGAGCCTTACCTAATTGCTTGTGAGTTCTGAGGGAATCACTTCTGAGTCTATGTGTGAAGATATAAGAAGTTAACCTGAAAAGAACAGTTTTTCCCTACTTTGTGGGTTTTGTTTGTTGTTTGATGCACTGCTAAGAAAATATTAGCTAGAGCCTACAGAAAAGACCAGTTTGTTACCAACCAGGTCTTATTCTTTTGATTTGATTGCCTGACAAGTTCAACTGTTGTTTTCCTGATTTTGTTTTTCTAAGTTTAACACTGAAAGCAAGTATCCTGTTTTATGTGCTACCAAGCATATCTGTGTTGGGAGAAATAACCCCATAAATAAATCTCTTATTGGCTTTACACTCAAACACAACTAATTATTGTGAGCGGCTGTGTCTGGTGTGAATGGACTACATTTCCCACAATCCCTTGCGAATCATATTAATATATGCCTTTGCCAAGACTGTGAACATTCTCACCCAGGCACCCGTCTGACAAACTCTAGGAGGGCCAGAACACCACCCTCATCTCCAACCTGTTGATGGACCATTCCTGCTCCTCCAGAGACCACTGCCCCTGGGCCATCCTTCCTTCGCAATGCGCTCCCCACCCCACGAGACTTGCATCCGTCGTCAACAATCTCCAGAATCGAGGCTCCAGAGGAAGTCCCGCTTCCAAACTTTCCGGGCGCACCCACCAGAGAAGCTCCTGACGCACCTCTTGAGGACAAACCAGCCGTTCAGATAACGCATCCGTCTGGTGAGACCAACGCCGGAGAAGAGCGCCCTGCAACGGCCGCATATGAGCCCTGGCCACCATAGTCCCGAGCAACTGCAGATACTGCCACGCCATTAGTGTCCGCCGCGATAGAAACGTCCGCACCAGGCTCCATAATCCCTGCGCTCGGAGATCCGGGAGAAACACTGCTGCTTGCGCCATCTCGAAACGCGCTCCCAAATATTCCAGAGACTGCGAGGGAACCAATCTGCTCTTTGCCATGTTGACCACCCAACTGAGGCTTTCCAACACGTGCACCACCCGCGCGGTTGCCGTGGCACTCTTCTCTCTTGACTTTGCTCGAATCAACCAATCGTCCAAGTACGGATGCACTAGCACACCCTCCTTGCGAAACGCTGCAGCCACGACCACCATGATCTTCGTAAACGTCCAAGGCGCCGTCGCCAGCCCAAAGGGCAGAGCCTGAAACTGACCCATGGGCACTGCGAACCTCAGATACCGCTGATGCTCCTGGCGAAAGGGGATATGAAGATAAGCTTCCGTGAGATCCAACAATGTCAGGAATTCCCCTGCCCTGACCGCCGCAATCACTGAGCGCAACGTCTCCATACGGAAATGGGTCACCCGAAGACAACGATTCACTCTCTTTAAATTCAGAATCGGCCGAAACGTGCCCTCCTTCTTTGGCACCACGAAATAGATGGAGTATCAACCACACCCGCACTGGTCCGACGGAACAGGCACCACTGCCCTGAGCTGCAGCAGACGCTGCAGTGTCTCCGCGACCGCTTGAACCTTGTGCGGGGCTCTGCAAGGGGACTGAACAAAAGAATCTAACACGGGTGAATGGAGCTCCAGAGCATAGCCTTCTAGAATGACTTCCAGCACCCACTGGTCTGACGTAATTTGGACCCAGGCAGTGTAAAACTCCCGCAACCTTCCTCCCACGGGCACCACCGCCACCTGAGTCCGCCTGATCTCATTGGGACTTTTTAAGGTTTGAGGACTGGAAAGGCACAAAACCTCTGCCCGCCCCCCGGAAACCTCAAAACCCCTGGCCCCGCACCGGAAACTTTCCCTGCTGAGGCTGGCCAAAACGGGAGGACTGAAACCTACAAAACTCTCTCGGCATCCCCCTGGAGCCCGACACATTCCGGCCCTGCTTAGGCTTATCCTCCGGCAGTCGACCCCCCTTGGACTCCCCGAGATCCTTGACCAACTTTTCCAAATCTTCTCCAAATAAAAGCTTCCCCCTAAATGGAAGTTTACTGAGTCGAGCCTTAGAAGAACCGTCAGCCGACCAGTTCCACAACCAGAGACATCGCCTAGCTGCTACAACGGAAGCCATACTTTTAGCTAGCCCCTGTATGAGGTCATAATGAATGTCCGCTAAATAAGCAGTACCAGACTCAAGGCGCGCTGCATCCTCCAACTGCCCCCCCCCCAGCTGGTCCCCCTGCAACCCTTGGGACCACCTCAAGTAGCCTTTCGCCACCCACGCCCCCGCTATCGAGGCCTGCATGGAGAGGGCAGAAATATCGAACACTTGCTTCAGCAAAGTATCTAATTTCCTGTCTTGCACATCTTTCAACGCCGTCGCCCCCTCAACTGGAATCGTAGTCTTTTTAGTAACCGCGGAGACCGCCGCATCTACCTTAGGAGAATGAAACAGTTCTCTATCCTGGTCGGACAGAGGATAAAGCCGAGCTAAGGCCCTCGAACCCCGCAGAGCTGACTCTGGCAAGTCCCATTCCTCCTGAATCATGTTATTAAATACCCTATGAACGGGAAATACCCTTTGGGACGTCCAAACCATCTGCAATAGCGGATCCTCCAATGCTTCCTCCTCCACCGGCCCAACAGAGGGCATGTTCAGTGTCTTGAGAGTCTCGGCTATCAACGCTGGCAACTCTTCTCGTCGAAACACCCTGACTACTCTACTCAGTTGTTCCGAGTCAGGCAACTCTCCTTCCTCTAATTCGTCGTCCAAGACCCCCTCTAACTCCGCATCCGCCACCCTCAACTCCTCTTCCCACAGAGACGAGGGACTTCCCTTACTCCTCTTGGCCGGGGTAGCCTCCTCCTCAGAGGGGCCTACCGAACCAGCCCGCTTCTGGCCTCTGGGACCCCGAGGTTGAGCCCCTGTGGCAGGCTGCAGCAGAGCAAACACCTGCTGCATAAGAGAGAAGAAATCCGGTGGAATCACGGGCACACCGCCCGCCTGGCCGATACCCAGAGGCAGAGTCGTGCCCTCCCCAGAGGACAGCCCCGGTACCGGCTCCACGGGACGCAAGGACAGAAGCGGCGCTTCCCCCCCTTCCGGAGGAACCGCCCCCTGATCCCCAGCGGTTTCCCCCAGTTGCTTGTCCATGACCGCTGCCTCAAAGGTGCAGGGCCTACAGACATCTGAGTCTAGCAGCTCAGTGCGCCTCGTGCCACAAACCAAGCAGCGAGGCTTCGCAGGCATATCACTACCTAAGGGAAAGAAGTAACCTATGCTAGCCAAAACCCACACGGTACCTCAACCCCCCAGACTGAAATAAAGAAAATTTTTACTTTGGGTGACAACCTTGATCAGCCGAAAAGAACTGTCTCCTCAACTTCTTTTTTTTTTTTTAAAGACCTGCAGCGCTAACTGCCTATCCCACACTGAGGCCCCGCGAAGGAAAACGAAGCTCAAAAACACACCCCCACTCAAACTCCTACCATCTAACACCGGAGCGCTTGACACGCGGCTCTCAAAATGGCTGCCGTCTCGTTTCCCGCTCGGCGCCCCGCGGCCCTGCTGGATCGAGAGGACAGTGCACCACGAGGCTCTCTGCCCCCTCCTCCGTCCAAACCCCCAATCCTTCGGCAACCCCACAAACGGATTCACCGTTGCCGCTGCCGGGGTCCCGAGGAGGCACAATCTGCGCCGGGAGCTCAGCCGGACCGTGGCTTCCGCTCCGGCTGTCTTAAAACCGCATGTGAGCCCTTGCCGCTCTCCGCCCAATGGCGCTGCGGTCCTGGCCTTCCACCTGCTCCTCACCCTTAGCTGCGGGTTCGGGAGCAGGGAGGCAAATTCAACCTAGCCTATTCCCCGTTGCTCATTAGTTCGATGGGGAAAATACTGAGAAGAGGAGGGGGATGGGAGGGGGGGGAGGGGAAAGTGGAAAGATGAAAGGCAGGGGGGGAGGGGGCAAAGAAACAACCAGGAACTCTTCCACAGCAGCCCTTCTCCTAAAGAAAAGGAACAAATCTTACTGAGAAAACTAAACCTGAAAAGGTAATTATAAAAAAATGTATAGCTCTGCTTATTTGTGCTAACTGAGCCCAGCCCAGGCTCAGAAGTCTCTCCAGCTGCTTGGAGACTGAAAGTACTGATGGAAGGGGGCAGTCCTTGCCTATTTATACCAGGTGTCATCAAAGCGATGACGTCTTTCAGTCTCCAAGGCTGCTGGAGGAGATTCTAAACTCTATGGTACCAGGACTGGACTAGAGGGACGCAAAGGAAAGCTTTATTTTGAAGCCTCTTTATTTCTGCATTTGATTTGATCACTTTGATCCAAATATCCTAAAGCAAAATGCATGTATATTGAAGAGGAGAGCAGGGACCAGCTTTCTGTGCATCCAGGAAAGATATTCATAATCACTCCCCTCCTCCCCCTTTTTTTTTTGTATATGCGCTCTCTTTAGTTGCAGTGTAATTTATCTCGTGTTCTCACTGCTGTCTCTGCTCTCTGCCTGCCCTCCATGACTTCTGCAGGAGATGTCTGGAGTCCCTTTCACTCTACCCCCTACCCACCCACCTCAGCCTTTGCTTTTCTTATATTTTGATTGTGGGGCAGCATCTCCTCCTTGCAGCTTTCTCCAATTATGCTCAGGGCTGGCCCCAGTGTTGGTCCAAGATGTTGGCACCTTAGACAAACCTTAAGTCTTATGCCCCCCACTTGCTTTCAGAATTTATTGTTTAACTTTGAAGGTGACATTTTACTTAACAGTTAATGTCCTTTTGTTGAGTCCTGCTACAGTCCAGACAAGTGGGTTGTGTTCTCCTACCAACAGATTGGTGGAGACGGAGAACCAATGAAAAGCCCAGGTTTCAATAATATCACTCCTATGCCTTTATTCACCTCAGCCACCAGAAGTCCCTTGAGTATTAGTCCCAAAGCATATGGGAGATACATAGCAAGCCTCACACAACCTCAAGCATGGGCAACGAGTAATTAACAGTAGAGAACTATGTACAGGAAAGCAGCCACAAAACGTTGTCAGTAGAAGATGAACCTGCAAAGCCAAGGATAACAATCATAGCAGACCCAAGGATACCACAGCAGAAGTGTAGAGCAAATACAGTTTGAAGGACAGACCCTGGACTGGTCTAGCAGGACTCAAGGAAAGGACATTAACTGGTAAGTAAAATGTCACCTTCTATATCATCCTGCTAGACCAATCCAGACAAGTGGGGTGTACTAAAGCTACAACACCACTGGGTGGGAAGAAGCAGCTTGCAAAACCCTTGAGCCAAAGGCCGTATCCACCCACGCGTGGGCATCCAAGCGGTAATGCTTGCCAAAGTGGAAAGTGATGCCCACGTTGCTGCCTGACAAATGTCTGCAAGGATCACTGAGCTCCACCTTGCCCACAAGGATGCCTGTGCTCAGGTAGAATAAGCGCACAAACCCTCTCAATCCTCAGATTTTCTACAGAGAGGAAAAAATCCATCCACCACCTGCTGGAGACAAAGAAATACTGGAGGGACCTCTGGTGGCTGAGGCAAACGAGACACGTCTGATGTCTCGTTTGCCTCAGCCACCAGAATGGAGTGGAGTGGCCTAGTGATTGGGGCAAGGTACTTCAGGCCGGAAGGGTTCAAATCCCACTAGAGGACAGCAACCTTGGGCCGGAAGGACTGGGGTTTCTAGTCCCACAGCTGCTCCTTGTGGTCTTGGGCAAGCCACTTAATCCTCCATAGCCCATGTTCCCTGTAAAAATAGTTATCTCCAAGTTATAATGCCCTGTTCAATGTAATTTCAGTTTGCTCTGTAGGGCTAGTACCCCTGCACTTCTACATGCAAATCTCCGGCCTGCTCAGCAACTCAGGCCTGAACCAACCCGAACAGACAAGATGGATTCTTCACTACACTTTTGCTGTGTTCAGCTACAAACCTGACCTCCAAGCAACTGCTTGCGCAGCGTTTCTAAGTGTGCATACAGAAGCTATTGTCCGTGGCTAATTTACTGCCCACATGCAAGAACATCTGCTGCTTTGGTGTCCTTGGACACTTGTACATATGCCCAGAAGTTACATACTGTTGCTTTTGCATGACTTCTTACTATGGATCCTTTGTCTGCAAGAAGATGCCCATCATCTACCTCCTGATTCGCTGAGAACACCTCAGACTGCCTGGTGCCAACCAATCATCGGACCTATGACGGAGTATTCTTACAGAGAATAATGCAATCTGCGCTGGAACTTTAGTAAGAGTTGGGGGGCTTTTCCCACCTGTTCATACAGACTTTTGCACCGGTTCCTTCCTGCTGTGCACTGCGTACCTGATTCCTGCGACCTGAGCCTTCCGCAAGACGGCCACTAAGTGTGGGCTAGGCCGTCCTCCAAAGGTCTGAGATAAGACTTTCACAGATACCTCCGGTTCGGACTTACTGCGGCTCGCCTCTGACGGGGCTGGAGCCTGCATTAGCTAGCAGCTGCCTCCTTCGACTGTGCTGTTCCTGAGTGCCCGACGAAGCTAAGGTACTGACTTATCTCTCCTCCCCCGGATGGGCAAGGGGTTAGCAATATATTACATACCTTTCCTCAGTGCTGAGCGAATCAGTGACGTCTGGTTACTAATTAGTGATTTATTACGTTATCCAATTGTACATCTGTACTATAACAAATTTCTACCTCATGTTTCTAATTAGCTATATGTATGTTTCTATATTTTTCTACCTGGCTGTCCATAATAAAGTCTAATATATATCTGCAGACCAGACTTCTTTCGTGGCTCATTGCCAGAATAACTCACCGAACTTTGGGCTGGGTATTAGTAGCCATTCTCCCCTGGACAACAGAGAGTCTAACTTATTTTTATGCTACTAATAATCCCTACAGCTCAATGTAAACTGCCTTGATATCATGAAAGGTGGTATATAATAAATGTGAAATAAATAAATAAATGTCATTGAAACATGGGCTTTTCGTTGGTTCTTTGTCTCCAGCAATCTGCTGGTAGGGAAAACACAACTCACTTGTCTAGACTGGTCTAGCAGGATGATATGAAATGCTCTGCTCTTTGCAACCCCCAGAAGCTGCCATCCTAGATGACTGCCTGGTTTGTCTAAAGGTTGGCCTGGCCCTGATTGCTTAGTGATTTCTTTGTTCTAGTGAACTGCTGCACCTAATTATCCTTTTCTAATGTTTCACACACCTCTCCATTTGTTTTATATAGCCTTCTAAGAAATCTTGCTCCTTGTAGTTTAACTCAATATAAGTTTCCCTCCCTTGATTAATCCCATCTACAACCCACCCTACTTAACAGTTCTCCATCAATTTCCCTAGAAATGCTAACCCTCTTATTTTATTTTGTTTCTTTGTCTTTGTCAGGCTGCCTGCACTAGATTGTAAGCTCTAAGGCAGGGGTTCTCAACCCATTTCTCGAGACACATCTAGCCAGTCAGGTTTTCAGGATAGCCACCGTGATTATGCATGAGAGAGATCTGCATGGACTACCTCCATTGTACGCAAATCTCTCTCATGCATATTCATTGTGGTTATCCTGAAAACCTGACTGGCTAGATGTGTCCTGAGGACAAGGTTGAGAATTCCCGCTCTAAGGTGAATACACTATTAGATGTGTCTGTAAAGCACTGCATAAAACCCAGCAGCACACCTGGATTGATAACGACATACTGAAACTATAACAAAAAATGTTGCTAGTATAATGTAGCAGTACTGAATTAATGTAAGAAAAAAAATACTTAAAACAAAAACAGCATATTTTATTTGTTTCAAATCAAATGGAATATTCATAAACCTTTCGCATTGCAAAAATATAGGCAAAATATTGTACTGATTCAATAGCAATAGGCTGGACGGCCAAAAATCAGAATTTCTCATTGTTTTTTCAAAAATACTAGACCAATGACTGACTTCAGTTCTGCCAACAGAAACCATCCATTGTCTGAATCACGGAGCACTTGGTATATCTGTGACGCACCATGTGACTCAGACATCACGTGTTTGAACTGTGACCTCAAACAGCTGTTTGGGTTACAGAGGGCTTGGTACATGCAGAGATCTTGTGTTTCAGAGGTGCCTTGTCCCCCTCCCCCCAGAGCTCTTGATAAATAAACTCAACAATCATTATCATCCTAACACCAGTACTCCCACAACAATGCTGTAAAATGCACAAATGGACATCATACTTTAAAATATTAAACTCTTGTTTGTATGTATGTGGGTTGTGATAAGGAAGCTTATCATAGCTCAGGTAGGAGCTATAGAAAAGATGATGTGACTCTGAACAAGCAACCTGTCAGTTCTGGTAGAAGTAAGAAAACAGAGTTTTCACATAAAAGACTACCAGTCCCAGAATGCACCAGGTTTCCAGCAGCCATGAGAGGGGCTGAAGTGAGAAAACGTGTGTGCAATCAAGAGAGCTATGAGGTAATCCCTAAGCACTCATCTAAAAGAGCAGAGCCTGATTCAACACAGCTGCGCTGTGTTAGGGAGGAGCACACATTAGAACAGAATAAGAATAGAGCTTATTCTACAGATAACAGCTTCAGACACAGATACAGCAACGGCTACAAGCTCAAGCACCAGTATCACCTGGAGAAACAGAAGCCAAGCCAAGCGGATAGAGAAAGAAGGAAATTCTCTGGAAGGAAGAGAAGAAAGCCCATTGGAAGGTCTGGGAGAGTCCAAGGCAGTACCCATACTGGGAGGTATTCCAAATGCCAGCAGAGTCCATTGGACTGGAGTCAGCCAGAGGAATGGAATGGCAGAGATAAGAATCACCAGTGGCTACCTGGAAGAGAGAAGGCTGCACGTGGAAAGGACTTTCAGACCTATGCCAGAAGGTATGTGAGGAAAGATCCAGTGTCCAGGGATCAAGATTGGAAGGCTGGACATCAGAATTGGATTACATACTGGCCAGGCTATACAGAGAGGAATTATGATAGCAGGAGAGGCTCAGGTATGAACACTGATCCAGACCCTATCTATAATAGAGAATGGCAGCAAGGGAATAAGCATTCTCATGATAGTGCCTTAATGAAAGACTCGTCTGTGCCAATGTATGATAGTGACCCTATGCTGATTGATGAAGGGGGAGATACAGCAGATGAAACTATTAATTACATGGACTGTTCTCTATCTAAATGCTATTGCTAGCTTTCTGTGAGCAAACACATCAGCCATCACAAAGAAACCTAACTTTGTTCTTTATTTCCACTGCAAACAGCTCTTAAAGCAGGATTTGGGTTCACACAGTAGCAGCCAGCCAGCTAAAGGCTTTCAGCTGGTCAATTGATAGTAATTAAAGCTGCACCTGATTGTGTGTGTGAGCAAGGGAGAATCACTGCTGGGATCTGCGTGGAAAATAAGCAGAAGTTAACCTAACAAGCAAAGTTTATTCATTTCTTTGTGCCTTTTTATTTGGTAATTATTTGCTAAGAAAACATTAGCTAATTTCCTGACAAGTTGAAGGTTGTTTTCTGATTTGCTTTGTGACTTTGTTATCCATTTAAACACTGCAAGCAAGTAACCTCATTTATATTGCTACCAAGCATATTTGTGCTGGGTGAATTAAACCCCATCAATAAAAGAAGTATTTTATTGGCCTTACCACTGGTATCACAACTCAATTATTGTCTTCAGCTGTGTTTGGGAGTGAAAGAACTACATTACCCAGAATACCTTGCAAGAATCATATGAATATATGCATCGTCAAGATTGTGTAAGTTCTCACCCTAGGCAGCCGTCTGACAGGGTACATGCTCGTCCTGCAGGTAAAATAATGTGCTGATGGCTTAATGAGTTTGTGTGGCAGTCAGGATTTACTGTTTTGCTTTGACTGCTGCTATTCTTTGCTGCTCTCCCCCCCCCCCCCCCGAGGTTGCCACCTTCAGACATGCCAGAGCCTCAGGCGGGAGGAGAGAGGGAGAGATGACGTTACTGGTAGTGTGACACATAAGGCAGCCATCCTGTTTGCCATGCCCCATCCTGGCACTGTTCAAAGCCTCATCATTTATACTAATTAAAATATCATAGAGGCTGGCAAAACAAGCACTTGGTTAGCTAGTCTTGCTAGGCTAGTATTTAAATCATTACATATGTCAGCAACTACATAACCACAACCCTAAAATCTTTGTCTCCTCCCTCTTTAATTTTTATCAATTCAATTGATTAGTGGGAAGATGAAATTAGACTTACCTGCTAATTGTTGTTCCTGGAGTGGAACCAGTCTAGTCCCGAAACCTCTGGGTTCCCAATCTTATCTAGCAGCTTGGAAACTGAGAAACTCCACCTTTTTTGTGACATCATCCGTATAACTCTCCGGTGCCCGCCTCATGCCACCAGTAACCTATTGACAAAGTAGACTCACCGGAGAAACAAGACAGACAATATGCAAACTACAGTAAACGAAACCCATGATAGGAATATACCAAATGAGACTAAGATAGCCCCCCCTTCATTACTGTGCCCCAAAAGAAAGTCGGAGCAGTCCAACCCCTTGCCCCAAGGAAGGGAATCCAGCCCCAACAGCAATAATGGAGAAAACACAGCTTACCCGTGAAACAGAGAAAGTCCAGACATCCGTTTGCCAAGGAACTCCGGGAGGGATACGGGACTAGACTGGTTCCACTCCGGGAACAACAATTAGCAGGTAAGTCTAATTTCACCTTCCTGATCGTGTCCCCAGTCTAGTCCCGAAACCTCTGGCTCTATACCAGAGCAGTGAAACACACTTAACCACCGGAGGGACCTGGCAAACCAGCCTGAAGAACCGCTGATCCGAATGAGGTCTTCTCCGCCATTTGTACATTCAGACATTCAATGCTTAACAAAGGTATTGAGGGACGACCAAGTCGCCGCCCTACAGATCTCTACCGGCGAGACCAAACGAGCTTCCGCCCAGGAAGTAGCCTGAGCCCTCGTGGAATGTGCTCTCACACCGTCCGGCACCACTCTGCCCTTTAACACATAAGCCGACTCAATGGCCTCCCTAATCCAACGTGCAATAGATGCCTTTGAGGCCGCGTCGCCCTTTTTCTGCCCTGCGAAAAGCACAAAACGTCTGTCAGACTTCCGAAAGGACTCCGTCCGTCTGAGATATTTCTTTAAAGCCCGCCGGACATCCAAAAGATGCAGCTTGTCCGCCGAAGAAGCACTCCTATCTTTGGGCAACACTGGCAAGGAAATTTCTTGGTTGACATGAAACGCCGAAACCACCTTCGGCAGAAAAGCCGGAACCGGTCGCAACATGACCTTGGACGCAAAGAAGGAAAGATAGGGCTCTCTGCAGGAAAGCGCTTCCAATTCGGAAACTCGTCTAGCCGAACAGACTGCCACCAGAAACACCACCTTCAGAGTAAGATCCTTGAGCGACGCCCGAGCCAGCGGCTCAAAAGGCTCTCCCTCTAACGCCTCCAAAACGAAGGGAAGACTCCATTTGGGAAAGACTGGCCGAGCCGGAGGCCTCACCAGAGACACCGCTCTCAAAAATCGTTTAACATCACGCTGGACACCCAGCGACTGACCCGCCAGTCTGCCTCTGAAACAAGATAAAGCAGCCACTTGGACTTGCAAGAAGCCGCCGCCAATCCTTTCTCAAAACCATTCTGTAAAAATTCCAGAATCTGCGGAAGTGAAGCCCGCAGCGCTTGGTACTGCCGATCACTACACCAGGCCTCAAAGATCCTCCTGATGCGAACATACGATAACGAAGTCGAACGTCTTCTGGACTTCAATAAGGTAGAGAGAACCACCGAAGAATAGCCTCGGGAGGTCAACCGCGCCCTCTCAAGAGCCAGGCCGTAAGAGAGAATCGACCCACGTGAGGCATGACTAGCGGCCCCTGTGATAACAGATCCACTCTGTCGGGGAGACGCCAGGGCTTTGCCACCAAAAACCTCACCAGGTCCCTGTACCAGGGCGCCGTGGCCAGTCCGGCGCAATCAAGATTACGTGACCCCGGAATCCCTCCACTCTTTGCAGGACCCGGCCGATCAGCACCCATGGCGGGAACACATACAGAAGCTGCTCCGCCGGCCAGACTTGCAAGAGAGCATCCAAGCCTTCGGACATCCTTTCCCTGCGCCTGCTGAAGAAACGACTGCACTTCGCCGACTCGAAGGTGGCCATGAGATCCATCACTGGCCTGCCCCACCTGCGGACCACCATCTTGAACACCTCGGGATGCAGGACCCATTCTCCGGGATCCACTTTCACCCGGCTGAGGAAATCGGCCTCCACATTGTCTACCCCCGCTACATGGGCTGCTGACAGGTCCAGAAGGTTGGCCTCCGCCCAGGCACAAAGAGCCTCGGCCTCTAAAGACATGCTGCTGGTGCCGCCTTGCTTGTTGACGTAGGCCACCGCTGTCGCGTTGTCCGACAACACTCAAACCGCTTTCCCGCCGAGAAACTGCCAAAACTCCTGCAAAGCCAGCGACACCGCTCGTAGCTCCAACCGGTTGATCGCCCAGGTGCTTTCTTGAGCGTCCCAGCGCCCCTTCGCAAAGTTGCCCTGACAATGGGCTCCCCAGCCCCGTAGACTGGCATCTGTCATCACGGGCACCCACGCCGGAGCTTCCCTCCCTCCAGTGATTCGGGAAGCAACCACCAGAGCAAGGCTTGACGGACCTCCTCCGGGCAGATCAGTTTCCGGGAGAGAGAGTCTCGCTGATGCGACCACCTGCGTAGCAAAGCTCTCTGTAAGGGTCTCATATGAGCTCTTGCCCATGGCACCGTCTCTATCGTTGCCGCCATGGTGCCCAACAACTGCAGGTAATGCCACGCTGAGGGAGCCTTAAGCTTGAGGAACCTTTGCACCCGATTCCGCAAGGCTAGTGCCCTCTTTTTCGTAAGAAACACCTTCCCGAGCCGCGTATCAAACCGCGCCCCTAGGTATTCCAGATTCTGGGAAGGCTGTAAGTGACTTTTGGACATATTGACTATCCAACCTAGACTCTCCAAAAAGCTTACTGCCCGGGCCGTGGCCCGCACGCTCTCGTCCTGCAACTTTGCCCGGATCAACCAATCGTCCAGATAAGGATGCACGAGAATACCTTCCTTTCTCAGAGCCGCCACCACCACTACCATGACCTTGGTAAAGACCCTTGGGGCGGTCGCCAGACCGAAGGGCAACGCTTGGAACTGAAAATGCCCGAAGGGGACTGTAAACCTGAGGAACCTGTGATGTTCCGGCCGTATGGGAATATGAAGGTAAGCTTCTGACAAATCCAGAGAAGTGAGATACTCTCCCTTCTGCACCGCCACTATGACGGAGCGCAGGGTTTCCATGTGAAAATGTGATACCCGGAGGCAGCGGTTGACGCCTTTGAGGTCCAGGATCGGCCGAACTCCCCCGTCCTTCTTTGGGACAATAAAGTAAATGGAGTATCGACCGCACCCGGACTGTTCTACGGGCACGGGCGCTATCGCCCCTGAGGTCCAGCAACCTTTGCACCGTCTTCCGCAGTGCCGCCCGCTTTGCCACTGCCCTGTCGGGAGACAGTACGAAGGATTCCCGCACTGGCCGTAAGAACTCCAGAGCGTAGCCTTCCCGAACAACCTCTAACACCCACTGATCCGATGCAATGCGGGCCCAGGCGGGAAAAAACTCCTGCAAACGCCCTCCCACGGGAATGGTGGGCGACTGGGCCCCCCTCATTTCATTGTGACTTTTTAAGGCTAAGGGAGGAGGAGGAATTAAAACCGAAACCTCTGCCCGCTCCCTGGAAACCCTGGTTTCTGTAGGGAAAACGCCCCCTTTGCCCTGAAAGACCCCGTTGGGACCGAAAGCGGCAAAAATCTTGAAACTGACCGTGGGCCCCCGGTGCCCCCCGAGCAGCCTTGGGCTTATCCTCCGGCAACCTTCCGCCTTTGGACTCCCCGAGGTCCTTGACCAGTTTGTCCAAATCCTCGCCGAAGAGCAGACGCCCCTTAAAGGGCAACTTACTCAACCGAGACTTCGACGAACTATCGGCCGCCCAGTTACGCAACCATAGATATCGTCTCACAGCCACCGCCGACGCCATACTCTTGGACAGCCTCCGCATAAGATCATAATGGATATCCGACAGGTAGGCTGCCCCTGACTCCAGCCGCGCCGCTTCCCCCGCCAAAGGAGACGGCTGGCCCTCCTGTACTTGCTGAGCCCAACGCAGACAAGCTCTAGAAACCCAAGCTCCACAAATGGCCGCCTGAAGGGAGATGGCATTGACATCAAAAACCTGCCTTAGCAAGACATCCAGCTTTCTATCCTGAATGTCCTTGAGGGCCGCACTACCCTCGACAGGGATGGTCGTCTTCTTGGTTACTGCCGAGACCGCTGCATCCACCCTGGGAGGCTTGAACATCTCTTTGTCCCGGTCTAATAAGGGATACAATCGGCCCATCACCCTCGCGCCTTTCAATGGTGCCTCAGGGACGTTCCATTCCTCCTGAATCATCTCTTGAAATACCCTGTGCACAGGGAACGCTCTTTGAGTCTTCCTGAAAACCTGTAACAACGGATCCTCCAACGTCTCATCCTCCGCTGCCCCAGGCTCCGGCATATTGAGCGCCTTAAGCGTCTCCACAATGAGAGCAGGCAGTTCTTCTCTCCTGAACACTCTCACAACCCTAGCCTGATCCTCTTTTTCTGAAATCTCTCCCTCTTCTAACTCTTCCTCTAAACATACACTACGGTTGTCCTCATCCGACAGAGGGCTCTCCGACAATCCTGAGATGTCTCCCAGGTCCCCGCCCCCGCGAGGCTTCTTGCTCCTACTCGGGGAACTCGGCATCCACAGAGACGCCGGACGCTTCCTGGCTCCGCTGGACTCGCCTGGCAGACCCTGTTGCAAAATATTACTGAAAGCCGAGTGCTGAAGTAGCGCTACAAACTGTTGTGAGAAGATGGCAGAAAGCTCCTTGGGAAATATCACAGGAGAAGAGGGGGCGCTAGTTCTGGCATCAGGGGAGCCGAGGCTTCCGGCGAGGACCCCGGAGCCTTGACTGCCTGTGTGGGGGGTTTGTCCGTCTCCTGGGCCTCTCCCACACATTCCTTGCAGACCCCTGCATTCGTGCCCTTTCGCGCCCCGCACACAACGCAAAGGGGCTTGGAGGGCATGGTACACTCTGCCTGCCTCAAGGCTAGCCCGGCTGCTTGCGCTGAGCAGCCCCGGGACGCTTGAAACACTAAACTTAGCACGGGCTCTAAGCCGGAGCTGCAGGGGAACAAGCAGAGAACCCAGTAATCCTGAAGGTGTCACTGCCTTTAAGCCGGTCGGAACTGCCCCCTGTGAACTTAAAATACTGCCCCCTCGCACTGTGCTGCTTATTGATTGTAGTTTAATTTATTCCCTTTGTAAAAAATTTAGGAGCTCAGCTGGGAAGGCAAGGGAAACCAAAATTCCCCGACCCGCGATGCAGCCGCGCCATCGCCACGTGGCAGGCCATGAGGCAAAAAGGCGCGAAAGCGCGCTGACAGAATAAAAAACAGAGCCGCAGCCTCTGAAAGCTTACCGCAGAAGCGTGCGCAGGAAAAGGCTCTGTCCGGCCCGAGGAGAAGAACTCTTCCCA
Organism: Ichthyophis bannanicus; assembly: GCA_033557465.1. Taxonomy (NCBI): domain Eukaryota; kingdom Metazoa; phylum Chordata; class Amphibia; order Gymnophiona; family Ichthyophiidae; genus Ichthyophis; species Ichthyophis bannanicus. The sequence continues at coordinate 67,559,423 of CM066051.1, read as the reverse complement.
GTCCCTGAGTCCCCCAAACAGCAAATAATCACTCCCCCCCCCAAAGAACACTCATTGCACAGGTTCCGTTTGGCGGGAGAGAGCAGCCGGACGCGCTGGCAGGCAGAGACTTCTGCACGGCGCCGGCACACTCTGTATGCAGCCTTGCACCCCCTGACCTTAATCGGGACTCTACTGCGCCTCAGGCAAAACTTCTGAAGCAGCTGGCCCCGGTTAAATGCGCCGTTCGACAGAGGCCTGAAGAGAAAAAAAGGTGTGTGTGGGGGAGGAGGACCCAGAGCTAGAGTGCTCCAAAATTTAAAGCAACAGACTATAAAAGCAAACAAAACCTCTTAATGAAAAATTACACTACACTAAAGATGAAGAAATTAGACCTTACCTGCTAATTGTCTTTCCTTGAGTTCTCTCCGGGCCAGTCCAGGTACAGTTGGGTGTTGTCAATCCCTTCTAGCAGCTGAGGACTGAATGTTGAAACTTTTACTGGCAGTTGCTATAGCTCCCTCTGGTGTGAGAAAGCCAGTCACCTAATGTCAAAGCAGCGGACGAAAAACCACAAAATAAGAAAGGAAATAATCCGAAACATCTTGTATCTATGGAAAACAACTCATAACTTCACAGGAACTAAGCTCAAGCCCCATTCCGCAAGAAACACTCCTTTAAACAACCACTCCCCAGACCAACCCTCTGGAAGTCAAAGCCATAATCGATACCTTTCTGTTATTTTTTTTTTATTATTATTTATTTATTTATTTATTTTGTTTTTTAAAGAAATAATGAGTTCTAAACCAACTAGAACTCACCAATATCCTCTATACTATGCCAGAGCGACAGAGAAGCCTGCAGAACCCCGTGAAGACTATTGGACCCCAGAATTAACGCAGACTGTCCGAAGAAACCAAACTGACGCTCGCAGACTAAGAGGGTGGGACCTGGACTGGCCCGGAGAGAACTCAAGGAAAGACAATTAGCAGGTAAGGTCTAATTTCTTCTTCCTCTTCGTCTCTCCGGGCCAGTCCAGGTACAGTTGGGCAGTACCAAAGCAGTACCTAAACTGGGGAGGGTCCCGCGAGCCCCGCTACAAGGCCGAGGCCCCCACTTTAGCATCTGAGCGCGCCTGCACAGCTAACTTAGAATACTTCATGAAAGTATGCAGAGCGGACCAGGATGCCGCCTGACAGAGAGCCATTGGAGAAGCAAGGCCATTCAAGCCCACGAAGCAGCTTGCGTTCTAGTGGTAAGTGCCCTGAGCTCGCACGGAGGCATCCATCCCTTTGTGTCACAAGTCCCCACTATCGCACGCGTTCCCCAATGAGCAATAGAAGCCTTGGAAGCCGCCTCTACCCTGCGCGGCCCTCCAAGCAGAACAAGGGAACAGACTTTCGAAACGGTTTCATATGTCGAAAAAAAAAAACCCTCTGTAAAAAAACAACTCCAATCCAACCTCCACAAGGTGCGGACGAAGATGCAACAACCCTGCGACTGAAAGGTAGACAGTGCAAAACAGGCTTGGTTATGAGAACTCCAAGACCACTTTCGGCAAACACGAAGGAACGGGTCGTAGAACTACTTTCTCCCGAGAGAAACGCAGATATGGCGCACCCCAGGAGAACGCCTGTAAATCGTAATCCTTCGAGCTGAACGCAAGACTACAAGGAAGCTGTCAGCCAAGATACCACCCGCAGAGTGTCGGAACGGTTGCACTCCCACGGCAGACCAGCAAACCTCGAGAACCAAATGCAAACCCCAAGGAGGCACCAAAAACCGAAGGGGCAGACGGAAAACTCATAGCCGCCCCGAGAAATTTCTGAACATTCGGATGCGATGGAAGGGAACAGCCCTGCGCGCGATTCCGAAACAAGCCAGAGCTGCCAATCACACCTAGAGAGTGCTTAAGCAAAACGTCTATCCAGACCTCCTTGAAGAAACGCCAGAACATTCGGTAAGCCTGCGGAACGAGACGAAGACTCATTCTCCCGACTAGGCCGCGAAAAGGGGCCAACGCGAACCCACGCTAAGGACAGAGAACGCCGCCAGGAACGAACCTAGAGGCAATCCCTCGCAAGAGTCAAGCCGTAAGCAAGAATGGAGCCACCTGCGGCATCAAAAACCTGACCTTGAGACAAGAGAACAATCTGTGAGGGAAACCACCAGGAACCGCCCCAGACCCGCAGGGGTGCCTGGGCCAATACGGAGCAATGAGAATCACCTTGCTCTGTTGACACGGAATTCTCGGGAGACCCGACCTAGCAATGACCAAGAGGGAAACACGCCACGAAGCTGCTCCTGCGGCCACGGCCGGACCAGATCGTCCAGATCCTCCGACAGGAGCTCCTTTCGTTTGCCGAAAAATCGGAACGCCTTGGCATTGTTGTCACCCTGCTTGTTGAAGTAGGCCGGCCACCAAACTGTCGGAAAATATATCCAACTGCTCACCCTACGAGAAGCCTTGAAAAATTGAGAAAGGCTAACCAAACCGCTCACATCTCCAAGCGAGGGATAGACCAGGTGCTCTCTGCCACCGACCAAGTCTTTGCGCCACTTGAGAGAGAGGGCGAGCCCCCCACCCCGAACAGAGAGGCTGGCAGCCGACGTGACAAGAACCCATGGCAAATCCTCCAGTGGACTCCCGTCCTGCAGATGTGCTGGAAACAGCCAATACCGCAGACTGGCGCGGACGTCCCCCGCAGCTGTTGAGTTAGTGGATGAACCTGGAGGTGACCAGCTGGAGAGTAAGGCATGTTGCCGCGGAGGCATGTGAGCCATGGCTCAGGATACCATGTCCAAAGCCGCAGCCATCGAGCCCAAGAACCGAAACATTTCCAGGCTGTAGGAGCTGGACGAAGCAGAAATGCCTCTAATCGAGCCACGATCTACTGAACTCCAGCGACGGCAGAAGGCCTCTTCCGCAGCTGGTGTCAAACAAAGCTCCAAGGTAATCAACCGTTGCACCGAACGCCGCCGACGCTTTGCGTGACTGAAGACCCAAACTAGAAGCCTCAGAACATGCACGGCCCGAGCCCTCGCCGCGGCCGACTCCCCTAGCGAGTTCGCCCGGAATAGCCAACCGGCGAGATAGGGATAACCCTGAATATCTTCCTTGCAAAGAGCCGCAGCCACCACCACCATCACCTTAGTGCAGGTGCGCGGCGCGAACGCCCGGCCGAAGGGTAACGCCCGAAACTGAAAATGTCTCATTGGAACTGCAAAACGCAGAAAACGCTGATGTTCCAGACGAATCGGAAAAAGCAGGGAAGCCTACGCGAGATCTATGGACAAAGCCATTTCCCCGGCTTTACTGCTCGATTAACTGACTGCAGGATTTCCATCCGCAAGGGAGGATCCCTTAAGCAACGGTTCACATGCGTGAGATCTAGAGGCGGACGAAACGATCCCTATCGCCTGGGGACCCCAGAAACGAGAATCGACCTAAGCCGTAGTTCCGGAGCATGGACCTCAGGGACAGAAGACAAAGGCATCCGACAGGGGAGTCGTGAACTCCAGGGCCTATCCCTCACGAAGAATCACTAATACCCAAAGAACGGAAGCCGACAGAGGCAGAGTAGCTATGTTCTCTAGAAAGGAGTCAAAAACAAAGAACTGGCTATGACTGAGATGTTTAGGCCCTTTTTTTTATTTTTTTTTTGGGCTGGCTATGGACCATTGCTGCTGAGGATGGAAACAGCTGCAGGTAGGTTGGAAGAACATCTTTTCTTCTTAGGATAGAAGGACTTCTGAGAAGTAGTCTTTCCCCATGAGGGGTCTGACCGCTTCCTGGAGAGGCGTTTTAGGAGATCCACTGACTCAATCACTCCGGCCTTTTCCCTCCAAACCTTTCCACAGAGCTACTCTCCAGAGCAGAAGACATTGGGCAATTCATCCTGAATCCCCTGCTGCAGGCCAGATGCCCGAAGCCAGGCCATTCTGTCAGCACTGACGCTGACTGCTGAAGCTCCTGCTCGAGAACGCAGAGGCATCGAAGGACGTTCTGGTAAGAAATTAGGCCGTATTCTGATTTTGCATAAGGCCAGGAATGCATCACTTTTGTCATCAGGAAGGATAGAGAAAAGGTTCACTAGATCCCTGGAGACACATGCCCACATAGAGCATGTAATACTAGAATTGAGCACGCCTGCCTGAAATTGAATATTGTGTGCAATTCTGGTCACCGTATCTTAAAAAGGACATAGAGTTATTAGAAAAAGTACAGAGAAGAGCCACCAAATTGGTGAAGGGGATGGAAGGCTACTCCTATGAAGAGAGGCTAAAAAGATTAGGGCTCTTTAACCTGGAAAAGAGACGGCTGAGGGGAGATATGATAGAGGTCTATAAATTAATGAATGGAGTGGAACGGATAAACGTGGATCAATTGTTTACGCTATCAGAATATAGAAGGACTAGGGGACATGTAATGAAGCTACGGGGTAAAGTACTTAAGACAAATAAGAGAAAATATTTCTTCACTCAACGTGTAATCAAACTCTGGAATCTGTTACCGGAGGATGTAGTAAGGGCTGTTAGTATAGCTGGGTTTAAAAAAGGTTTGGACAAGTTCCTGGAGGAAAGGTCCATAAACCACTATTAAAAAGGGACCCAGGATATCAATGCTTGACATAGTACAAGCACTGCAGAACCTGTGTCTTTTGGGGAAACTGCTAGGTACGTATGACCTAGATTGGCCACTGTTGGAAACAGGATACTGGGCTTGATGGACCTCGGTCTGACCCAGTATGGCATTTCTTATGTTCTTAAAGCCCCGACGGCCAAAAACATTGAGAGGCCTGGAACTCTTACCCAGAGGCATGGAAGAAGTATTCTCAGAACTTGTGATGCGATGCATCACCGATTCCATCCCCATGGAGCGGTGTGGTATCGAGGCTTATGGGAGCCTTCTGTTGTAGAACGTTTCTGCAAAGGTCTATCATGAGATAATGGTCTGAAAGGAAATTGAAACGCCGTTGTGTAAACACAACCCCCACAAAACCGGCAGATATATACACCATTCATGAATATGTACAACTGCCTTTAAAAAGTGTTTTATACAAAGCACATTAATAAGACAATGAATTTGTTTCTCTTAAAAAATGACCAGAGGCATAAGGGATGGTGTAAGAGTGACAATTGCAAATGCCAAAAGCAGTGCAGCATGGAATCTGCATAGTTTATTTAACGTATTCAATGTCCAAGTGCTGGAGCTATTCAATTAAAACAAAAGCTTAGAGAAGGTGAAAAGCAAGCACTTTTTGAGTCACGCACAGCACCAAATAGCGTGTTCAGTGTGGAAAAGAGACCTCTGCACTCTGCTGCCTAGATGAGAGGCTCTCCCCGGGTCAGACAGTCCGGTCTCCCTCAAGAAAAAAAGCCCCGGGAACCACAGCAGCCGGTTGCTCAACTGGCTGGGACTGCCTCCATAAGAAGGCTTTAAGCAAAGCCAAACAAAATAAAAACCTCGGGAACCACAGCAGCCGGTTGCTCAACTGGCTGGGACTGCCTCCATAAGAAGGCTTTAAGCAAATCCAAAACAAAAACCCGGGAAGAAAACCCGATCCAAACGCGACCTGGGAAGCAGGGGATGAAAATCACAAGCTCCTGCTTATGCAGCCGCCTTAGGCGACCTGGACTCCCTGATTCCCGCTCGCCGAAAAAAACGCGGGAGAATCAGCCGTTTCTGAGGGAAGCATGGCAGCCGAGCTGGCATTAAGCCACGAGATCTGAAGATGTCCCCCAGCCAACTCTCCAGGTCCCCTGCATCCCAGCAAGTGAAATAGAGTAAAACAAATAAACAAATCCGAAAGAACTCAGCACAGCCCGAAAACGACTGCCGTTGCAAATACCGGCGAATCTCAAAATGGCGGATCCGCTGCCCCGGCGGTCTAAAAACCCCATGAAACAATTTGGAGCGGGGCCTCAAAACCGCGCCGCCAATCAAAAAAGAAGCAAGAATAACTAAAGGGCAGCTTACCTCAAAAACACCTCACTAGGTTTCCGTCTCCAGGCTCCCGCTGCTAGTGAGGCACCGAGACGAAGGGCACAGCAGCGGGAAGAGGATACTGGGGCTCCCAGCACCTAACCGCCCTTTGAGACAGCAGATCCTATGGCAGCAGGCCCTGCCCCCATTAAGGTGAAAGTCAAAAATTAAAAGAAATTGACTTGAGGATCTCTGTACTGCACTTCCATTCACTTACACGTCCGTGAAAGGAAGAAGGGAACATCTCCTGCTATGATGCCCTGCTAGAGCCAGTGAGCAAGGTTCCCTTTGCAAAGTCTGAGTTGTCCCTTTTTATACTGCCCAGTAGCACCAAATCAATAAAACAATTCTACTGCCATCCAAATTCGTCTCTCCTGGGAGCCTGCCAGAGATACGTCCTCTACAGCTGCTGAGGACTGAAGACTGGCTTTCTCACACCAGAGGGAGCTATAGCAACTGCCAGTAAAAGTTTCAACATTCAGTCCTCAGCTGCTAGAAGGGATTGACAACACCCAACTGTACCTGGACTGGCCCGGAGAGACGAAGAGGAAGCCTCAATTGTTTCTCCTGTGAGCCCGGGACCCCCGGGCTCCCAACTATCCAGCTGCTTGGAGACTGAGGTAACTGGTGGCATGAGGGGGGCACCGGAGAGTTATACGGATGATGTCACAAAAAAGGTGGAGTTTCTCAGTCTCCAAGCTGCTAGATAAGATTGGGAACCCAGAGGTTTCGGGACTAGACTGGGGACAAGATCAGGAATTTAAAGTTTAATGGTATAAGAAAAAACATTCTTTTTTTGTAAAGAATTAACTAAATTATTCCTGCCAACCTGAAGAATGGCTTTCATTATGCATACACAGTATGTTATATATTATTTAAAAGTACAATGTCCACTTAATTTTTACAGGATCGTTATGGAATAAATGGTATTGAGTAAGGTCATAATTACTGAGCTAGTTATCAAAATCTCAGGAAGGTGGGCCAGTGGCCTGAAAATGTTTTGTGTTTGTCAAACGGCTGAAGATTCACCTAGTGGGCCTAATACCCTTTACACCAGAGCTCCCAAGTAACCAGGTTCCAAGAAGGAGATTTCTTGTCCAGTCCTGTTTTGAACTTACATCCCCAAAACATTGTGGCTTTTCTAGCTCTTGATTCTATCCACTGACATCAGTACCCTAATGTATCAGGATGGGATTGCCAGAAACTCAGAACTGCCCCAGAATCTCTCTTGGAACTAAGCAATGTGGAGCTCTGCTTCATATTGTGGGGGAGATGGCAAGTCAGTGGATCACAATATCCCAGTTTAGGTACCATCAGCAGACTGGAGACGACAACTCTCATCATATGCGGTAGGTCAAAAGCAGGCAAGGGCATCTAAACCTCTCTCACGAGCTTGGATTATTTGGGAATTCAGCCACCCACCATTGAAGACTTTTCAAACCTTGCTGCCCACGGCCACACCTAGCTGATGAACACGCCTCTTCCGGTTCGAAGGAAGACTTGCTGACTGATGGGTGAGGGAAAAGGAGGGGCAGTGGTCCAGAGCGAGACTTGATCACGCGATGCATCCCACTCTCGTGGCCTGAGGTTAGGGCCGCCGAAGCCGCGCAGGCGCAGAGGAGGCTTGTGTGCGATGGCCGCGATGAGAGCGGAGGTGAATCCACGGGAGTGCGCGAGGCTGTGTTCACCCTTCGGCAGTAGCGTCTTTCAGGGGTGCGCGCGCACCCCCACCCCCACCCACCCACGCGGAAAAGGAAGAGGCTGAGCCTTGCACGGATGTTTCCGGTAGTGACGCGCTTCCGCTTTCTGGGGTTTTCTTTATCTCTGGCTTGTATCTTTCTTCTCCTCCCTTTCTGTTTCTCTGTTTTTTGTGTGTGCCGTGTTTCCGCTACCAAAAGCAGGTGTCGTTTTCTATCTTTTCCTGCAGGTCTCCCTTCTGAAGTCATTGACGAGCCTGTCGCTTTTCCTCACCGGAACGGGTTTGGGCCCCCTGTTCTCGAGCCTGCTTGAAGAGGCATTGCTGTGACGTCACTTCAGACATTGATCAGCTAAGGTTTGACGTCATTGGCATCTCTTAAAAAGCCAGTAGACTGACACCAGTTTTAAAGAGCTAATGTTCTGACGTCCTTGGCTTTCATTAAAGTGCTATTCATGTCATCATTGGAATCTTCTTAAAGGAGTAGTTGGACTTTGTTTTGACAGCTGTCATCTGAGAAGGTAGTATTACTCTTTGACTGAAGACGACACCGTCCATTGCAAGATGTCTGCCTCTGCCACCACTGTACGCAACCTCCAGAATGAAGCTATCTGTGCCATCTGTTTGGACTACTTCACTGACCCGGTCTCTATTGCCTGTGGCCACAACTACTGCCGGGCCTGCATCACTAAGCACTGGGAGATGCGAGCTGGGGATGGAGGAGGTGGGGGTGGTGGTGGTGTGATTTTCCCTTGCCCACAGTGCCGTAAACTCTTCCGCCGCCGCAACTTTCGGCCTAACAAGCAGCTGGCCAACATTGTGGAGATTGTGAAACAGCTACAGGCCGGGAGCTCCGGAGGGACTGGGGAGACCCTGGGGGAAGCGGGGGCTGCTGGAGATTGGGAAGGGGATGCAGATTGGACAGGCCCCCTTTGCTGTGCCCATCACCGCCCGCTGCGCTTCTATTGCCGGGAGGATTCTGCTGCTGTCTGTTTGCGATGCCGGGAAGAACCAGAGCACCTGGGCCATGGAGTAGTCACCACTGAAGAGGCAGCCAGAGAATATAGGGTAACATCAAGGGGTGAGGGTGCAGAAATAATGTAGGAAAGGCTAAATGCAAAAATTATCAGCTTGTATTAAAAGGTTTTCTTACAGTTGTCAAAGTTAAATGTGTTTCACAGAGACTATAAAGCATGGGGGGAGGAAGACGAAGGGTGAATATTCCAGCTGATGAGAGAGGTCTGTTGGCTAATGTTTACCACCTTCCTTTCAACCCCCATCTCCCAGTCTCTGCTTGGCATATAGCAGACTGGAGGTTAGACTGTTCCTTTGTGGTGTCATGATTTTTATTTTCCCATGGAACTTTTCTTTTTTTTGGCTTAAGAGATGCCACGTATTATTGGACAACTTAAACTCAAAGGAGCTTTTTTTTATAAGAACATTGCTGCTTGCGCGTTCAGCTTATCTTGGTTCTTGCAGCCAAACGTGCATCTGGTGATGCTCTTATATAACAAAATACAAACCAGCAGCTTCACCTATTTAAATAAGTTGTCTTGTGAAAGGTTAGTCTAGAACTCCCATATCTTCTCATGTTTGGGTAAAAGGTTAAAAATCAATACTCTTCACATTTGACTACGGTGGAAGAAAAACTCCTCAGTGCTGAGAATGGTTTGGGAAAAATGACCACCCTCTCAGTAATCCATGAAATGTTTTGTGTAGAGTATGATATGGTATAGTATGGATGAGTGTAGGTTTTGACATGTTGGTATGAATGGTTAAGTGAATCCTTATGTGTAGTTGATGGTAGGGAAAGTATAGTAATTTATTCTATTGGAGAGATTTTTTTCTTGGCTAAATTTGAAAAAATGTGTTAAGGTATAGGACCTATGATGTAAGTGTCCACCATTTCCCTATGGTGATGAATTTCACCAAATGGAGGGTGCATAAGTCCTGAGGTCCGCTTATTACCTGATGCTGTTGCTAGAAATAAAGATTTGAATTTGAGCAAGTTCACTAGAAAGTTAAATTATAGTTGCTTTGTATATTTGTGGATTACTGAGAGGGTGGTGCTTTTGATATTGATAACAATTATTCCTCCCAGGCGTTTTTTTGTTTTTTGGGAAAAATGACACCATTAAGATAGAGCTGTCCCAGTATCAATGCTGCATTCAGTTATGTAGCTTTTTTTTTTTTGACATGGAGATCTTTTTCTGAGTATTGCATCCAGCTTTCTGGGCCATGCCTGCAGAGAGGTACTGACAGAGTAGAATCAGCTCTGAGGAATCGCTGCTGAAATGATGCAGTGTTGATGAGGTTATGCTTAAGGAGCCAAGTATGTATACCCTAGAGGAGAAGTTGGAATCCTTCCCTTGAGATTCTTATTGCCAGTTTTCCCATGCTAGCATGTATGAAGCCTTTCCATGTCCTGTTGGTATCCCGTATAGCTAGACATGTGATGCTACTTGGCTGTTAAACTTTGAACACATGCTACTGTTACAGTTTGAGGGCTGGTTACATCTGCAACAGTTTCTCCAGATGTCTGTCTAATGCTGCTGTTTAATTCCAGGCACGCTTGTAATATCTTTACAGCTGGAGCAGCAGATGATTAGTAAGTCCAGGTCAAGTAAGATATTCCAATTTAAATGCTGCTCTTTATCAGCTATGAGGAACTGACATTCGAAGCTTGGCCTGTGCTCTTCCCATTACTAATGTCATTAAGTGACCATGTAGCACCATTGAATGATTGACTTGCTCACCTATTGGAGTCTTACAGCAAGATACAACCTGAGCTTTGCCTGCTGCTGCTGCATCTGTGCAGAGGTTTTAAAAGGGAAAGCATTTTTTAACCACTAAAGTGAACAGAACCAAGTTGGGAGAGGCAGATAAGAGGCCCACTTATTCACTCAATAGTCTTTTGTTTTCAGAATGATTTTGAAGTAATCCTGGCAATGTTTTAACAGCCACTAAATAGTTATGGTGTTTTCCATTCCTAGGCATTCTGCATTGGAATTTATGGCTTCTTCCAAGTTGTCCCCCTCCCCTTTTTGAGGGCTCCTGCATCTCATGGGAGCAGACAGGTTTAGGTTTTGTATCTTAAGCAACAGGCTACTGAAAACCTCTATCTGTACTGGGATGTTTGGATTTTAAGTTTAATTACTCACTTTTTCAATCTAGGTTCAAGGCAGGTTACAGTAAATAAACTCTAGTTATTTTTCTGCCTGAGAAGGTTTACAGTCTTTTTAATACTTGACACTTAATTGCTTCAGGTGACTTGCCCAACTTACAAAGCATTTTAATGGGAAAGATGTATATGACTTTTCTGGTTTTCATCCCATCTTTGTAACCATCAGGATGATCCTTCATGCCTAGCCTGTTCTTTTTGAGAAGATGAGAGTGCTTTGGATTCTAAAGTCAGGGCAGGCCCATCCACTAAGTGGTCTTTCCTCCCCCCAGCAAAGCAGCAGTTTATCGCTGCCCAGCTTACCTTGCTGCCCCCCCCTCCCGGTATTCATCATCTCATCTGGGGGAGGGGGCGGCATGGCGATGCCCCCACTGCATTGGGCTTTAAAGTGCCCATGCTAGCGCACTCATGGCTTGCTGCTCCTGCCCCACTTTTGATGCATTTTCTTGCTGGAAGGGGTAGGAATGGCAGGAAGTTGCATCAGTGGTGCAGGAGTGGCAGGCTGCAAGTACATTAGTGTGGGTATTTTAAAGCCCAGTGCAGCAGAGGCATCGCCATGCTGCCCCCTCTCCCCCAGCTTAGAAGATGGATCGTTGGGTGGGGGCAGTATGATGGGCCAGGTGGCATTGCAATCTTCAGGGGGGTGGGTGGCCTCATGGAGGGTTTTGTCTATGGAGGCAGAAACACTCGGGCCGGCCCTGTCTAAAGTTGTAATTTCTAGGGGCAATACAGAGTGACACGATAGTGGTAAACTGTAAAAGAAGTGGTTATGGTGAGAATAGTCGTAGGTTAATTATACAAAATGTAATGGTCTTAAATCACAGCAGGGAGGCTGATTTTAGATATTTGGAGGCTAACTCAGAGGCTAGTCGAATGCTGGAACAAGGACATTGAGATTACAGGCAGATAGTTTAGGTACCAGCGAATCTTGCCTGGAAAGGAGGTGAATTAAGTGATGCCATGAGGACCCTTTTGACCTTACATTTGTGATTCTAGATGACCACCTGAGGTCCTTCCTGATCAGTCTTCCTCTTTCTCTATTTGTCTCCTTCCTCGTTTAAGGCTATTAATTTTATTCACATACAAGAAATTAATTTTATTTCCATATCGTCAGTCCAGTCCATCCAATTTCCAGCAGATGGAGACTGAGAATTCTAGACTTCTATGATGTCACAGTAAAAGGAAGCTGAACTTCACCCTTTAGGCCAGTATTCTCAGTCTCCAACAGATGGTTTGAGCTTTGTGCAGTCTGGGCTGCACTGAAAGGATTTTAGGTTGCAATAAGGACTTGGAGGTCTTAGGGGTTGGAGCTCTTTGGTGAGGAGAACTACCTCTTAAGGAACCAAAGCCATTGAGTTGGCTGTGGTCCCCAGTGTGGGGGGGGGGGAGAAATACCTGTTAATCCGGGTCCCTTCCCTTCCCTTCCCTTCCTCAGAGCCACTTTGCTGTGCCTTTGCCTGTCTTCGTGAGAATACTGTCTTAAGGGGTAGAATTCAGTTCCCTTATACAGGGACGACATAGAAGTCTAGAATTCTCAGTCTCTCCATCTGCTGAAAGTGGGATATAATCCAGGAGACAGGACTGGAGGGACTCGAGAAAAGAAAACTAGCAGGTTCGATCTAATTTCACCATTTTCTTCACCCTTTTCCATGTCATAGGAGCGGCTACAGAGCTGCCTGAACCCGCTGAAGAAGCAAATGGAGGATATCCTGAAAGTAAAATCCAATGAGGAAAAAGCAACCCGGGAGCTAAAGGTGGGTTAATGCCAAGGAAAGAATTCTACTTCTCTCAAGGAAAAATGGAGAGAATTCCATTGCTAGTGAGCACAAAAACAACCTTAGGATTCTTATTTCTGTGTCCTTTCCAAGTAGAGGTTTCCACTGTTTTTACTTAATTTCTTGTACTTGGCTGCCCTTCTTGTTAAGAATGTGAATAACTCTAGGTTCCTTTTCGTCCCTCTAGTCCAGTCCCGGAACCATAGAGTTTACAACCTCCACCAGCAGCTTTGGAGACTGAAAGATGTCATCGCTTTGATGTCACTGGTATAACTTGGCTAGCACCGCCCCTCTTCCACCAGTACTTTCAGTCTCCAAGCAGCTTGGAGGTTCTGAGCCCGGGACTGGGCTCAGTAGGAACAAATAAGCAGAGTTTTCTTTACAGGATTTATTTTTAGTTGGGTTAATTTGACTTTTTGGGTTTTATTCTAGGGGCAGACCTGCTGCTGCTGAAAGGGTTCCTGCTGGTTGTGGACCAGTTTTTTCTGTTTCCTCCTCTTCTCCCTTTTTTGTCTTTCCCTCTCTTGCTGTCAGTGAGCCCCAACGTGTAAACGAGCATTCTTTGCGTTGCTCAGAGCCTCCCTGCTCCCGAACCCGCTTAAAGGGGTGAGGAGCAGGTAGAAGGCGGAAAGACAGTGCTGAGGCACAGCGGGGGGTTGTAAGCCTGTGTGGGCTTTTCCCTGCCTGACAGAGGGAACATCAGCATTCCTCCATTGCCTCCCTGCTCCCGAACCCGCTTAAAAAGGGTGAGGAGCAGGTGGCAGGCGGATCGGCAGAGCAGCAGCAGCACGGGGTCTGCAGGTCAGTAACTTTGTTTTTTCCCTGCACTTCAAGTACCACCGCCGGGGCTGAAGCCGCGAAGGCAGTGCCCCGAGGCAGGTTGGTCTCAGCGGCGCCCCTTCCTCCTTTGGCATCGGGATTGCGGCGGCGGTGAGTGTTGGCCCAAGACAGCTTGTTTTAACGCGACCGTGGTTTGTCGGGCAGTTAGACGCCGCATGGTTTTTAGTGCTAGGTAGGAATTTTGAGCGGGAAGCCGGTGCTGGCGGCCATTTTAGGTGCCGCGTTGTTTTGTGACTGGGCATCCATCGTGTGTTTTAAAGGCCTGGGGAGCCTCGTTTTTGCCTTTGACAGAGGGACTTCATTTAGTTAAGCAGTTTCCTCGCTTGGGACTAAAAAAAAACAAAACAAACACACCGTTCTTTCAGTGTGGGGCCCGCGGGACAGCTGAGGTGCCTTCCTGCTTCCCTCATTGTTGTCCGCTCCGGATTCTGGGGGGGCGTTCATTAAGGTAGAGAATTCTTCGGAAGATGCCGGCTAAACCCCGCTGTCTTGTTTGTGGGGTGCGCCGTAGTGACGTTTTGGAGTCAGGGGTGTGCAAGGGCTGTTCTTTGGAGGCAGCAGTAATGGACAAGGTGCTTGGGGGACTGGCTGCGGAGCCGGCAGCGGTTCCTTCAGAGGCAGGAGACTCCCAGCCGCCTTCTTTGGATCTCCCAGAACCGACGGCGGGGCCATCCTCCGGGGCAGGTGCTTCAGTGGCGACGGGAGGCAGCCAGAGTGCAGGAGTGACGGGTATTCCCCCGGATGTTTTCTCTCTTATGCAGAGGGCGTTGGCCTTGCTGCAGCCTGGCCTGGAATCGCAGTCTCCGAGATCAACGGGTCAGAAGAGGCCCGGGGGTCTTCTGGAGGGGAGGCAGGTCCGGGTAAAAGGCGTAAAGAGGTGGTGGAGGAGGGCCCGTCTTCGGTGGTGGGACAGTTCTCGGATATCAAGGTGGAAGGTGTTTCCGAGGGAGAGCTAGAAGACGGGGAGTTGCCGGATGCGGAAGAACAGAGTAGAGTGGTCCGGGTGTTCCGGCGTGAGGAGCTGCCGGCGCTGATTGCCGAAACCCTAAAGACGCTCAATATGCCCGCAGTGGTTCCGTCGGCAGAGGAGGTGTTAGAGGATCCTCTCTTGCAAGCGGTTCGGAAGTCTCAACGAGTGTTCCCGGTTCATAGGGTATTTCGGGACATGATTCAAGAGGAGTGGGATGCCCCAGAGCGCCAAGGGGCTCTCGAGCTTTAGCCCGGTTATATCCTCTTTCTGACCAAGATCGAGAGCTGTTCCGGTTCCTGAAGGTGGATGCGGCAGTGTCCGCAGTTACTAAAAAGACCACGATTCCAGTGGAGGGTGCCGCGGTGTTGAAGGACGTGCAAGACAGGAAATTGGAGACCCTGTTGAAGCAGGTCTTTGATGTGTGTGCCCTTTCCTTGCAGGCCTCGATTAGCGGGAGCATGGGTCGCCAGGGGCTGCTTACGGTGGTCCCAGCAGCTGCAGGAAGGGATCCTGGATACGCAGGTGGCAGAGTTTGCGCGGCTGGAGTCGGGCACGGCCTATTTGTCAGATATCCACTATGACCTTATTCGAGGTCTGGCCAAGAGTATGGCCTCAGTGGTGGCGGCTCGTCGTTATCTCTGGCTGCGTAACTGGTCGGTGGACGGGTCTTCTAAAGCGTGGCTTAGTAAGCTCCCTTTTTAGAGGAAAACTTTTATTTGGTACTGACATGGAAAAGCTGGTTAAGGACCTGGGAGAGTCCAAGGGCGGTCGGCTCCCGGAGGATAGGCTAAAGCAGAGCTGTGGGTTGACTGCTTCCAGGGGACTCTCGCGGGATTTTCGTAGGTTTCGCTCCTCGCGTTTTGGCCAACATCAACGGAGGCCTTTTCCTCAGAGGTCAGGCGTTTCGAGGATTCCGAGGGGCGGGTAGGGGTTTTGCCCCCTTCCACTCTGGTGCAAAGAAATCACAATGAGATAAGGTGGACCCAGGTAGCGGACGTTCCCGTAGGGGGGAGGTTGCGGACGTTTTACCCTGCCTGTGTCCAAATTACCACGGATCAGTGGGTGTTGGAGGTCATCCGCGAGGGGTATGCTCTGGAGCTCCATCGACCCGTCTTAGATTCCTTTGTCCTTTCCCCGTGCAGAGCTCCTTGTAAGTTGAGGGCGGTAGCCGACACGCTTCGGCAGCTCCGACAACTCGGAGCGGTGGTGCCTGTGCCCCTGGATCAATACGGGTGCGGTCAATACTCCATCTATTTTGTCGTTCCAAAGAAAGAGGGAACCTTTCGGCCAATTCTGGATTTAAAAAGGGTGAATCGTTGCCTTCGGGTAACCCATTTTCGAATGGAAACCTTGTGCTCGGTCATTGCGGCGGTCAGGAAGGGAGACTTCTTGACGTCATTGGACCTCACGGAGGCGTACCTGCATATTCCCGTGCGCCCAGAGCGTCAAATGTTCCTGCGCTTTGCAGTGCCCATGGGGCTTTTTCAATTTCGGGCACTGCCCTTCGGGCTGGCGACAGCGCCTCGGACGTTCACCAAGGTCATGGTGGTGGTGGCGGCGGCGGCAGTGCTCCGCAAGGAAGGGATTCTGGTGCATCCTTATTTGGACGATTGGCTCATTCGGGCGAAGTCCAGGGAGGAGAGTGCTACGGCCACCACTCGGGTCATCGAGTTCTTAGAAAGCCTAGGATGGGTGGTCAATTTTGCGAAGAGCAAGCTGGTTCCGGCTCAAACTCTAGAGTACTTGGGAGCGCGCTTCGAGACGACAGCGCAAGGGGTAGTGTTTCTCCCGAGCACGAGAGCACAAGCCTTAAGGGAGCTCGTGCGGAGGTTTTTGGCGTACAGGGCTCCGACGGCGTGGCAGTATTTGCAGTTGCTCGGAACGATGGCGGCCACGATCAAAGTGGTACAGTGGGCCCGGTTTCATATGCAGCCGTTGCAGAGCGCTCTTCTCCGGTGTTGGTCTCATCAACGGAACGCCTTGTCTCAACGTGTAGTGTGCCCTCTGCAGGTGCGGCAGGAGCTTCAGTGGTGGCTGCGGCCCGGAAGCCTGGAAGGGGGCGTGGCGCTAGAAGCTCCGGCCTGGAGGCTGGTGACTACGGATGCCAGTCTCGCGGGCTGGGGGGCACATTGCGAAGGGAGTTTTGCCCAAGGGACATGGTCAGCTCCGGAACAGCGTTGGTCGATACACCGCGCGCATCTCGAGCCGGTTTATCTGGCGCTGCAGCAGTTTCAGAAGACTTTGGGTCACGTGGCGGTAAGGGTGCTTTCCGACAATGCGACGACGGTGGCTTATATCAATCGCCAGGGGGGCACAGGGAGTGCATCGCTGGAGGAAGAAGCCGGTCAGCTGTTGGGTTGGGCCAAACGGCATTTAGTGGTGTTGTCGGCGCAGCACGTGGCCGGCATGGAGAATGTCGAAGCAGATTTTCTAAGCCACCGCAGAGTGGATCCGGGGGAGTGGAGTCTTCACCCGGAGGTTTTTGCGATGATAGTTCAGCGCTGGGGGACTCCGGTGATGGATCTCATGACAAGCTTCGAGTCCGCAAAGGTGGAAAGGTTCTTTAGCAGGTGCAGGGAGTGCATGTCGGAAGGCCTTGATGCCTTGGCGCAGCGGTGGCCGATGGAAGGTCGTCTTTATGTGTTTTCCCCCTTGGGCGCTCATAGGAAAGGTGGTTCAACGCATAGAGCAGCACCGGGCAATAGTCGTTCTGATAGCGCCCGATTGGCCCCGACGACCGTGATATGCGGACCTGGTTCAGTTGCTGATAGACAGGCCGTGGAGACTCCCGGTTCGGGGGGGGGATCTCTTACTGCAGGGGCCGTTGCGCATGCTGCAGGTGGGTCGATTCTCGCTTACGGCATGGCTCTTGAGAGGGCTCGGCTGAGGTCCCGGGGGTATTCGGCGGCAGTCATTTCCACCTTATTGAAAGCACGGAGGCGTTCCACGTCGCTTGCGTATGCCCGGGTTTGGCGGGTGTTTGAAGCGTGGTGTCAGGAGCGCGGTCTTCTACCTTTACGGGCTTCGGTGACTCATATTCTATCGTTTTTGCAGGATGGTTTGGAGAAAGGTCTCGCGGCTAGCTCGTTGCGGGTGCAGTTGGCGGCGATCTCCTGTTTCCGAGGGAAGATTCAGGGACAGTTGGTAGGAGCACATGGCGATATTCGGCGGTTTTTGCGTGCGGTGCTGCTTCTGCGGCCGCCACAGCACCCGTCAATTCCTCCGTGGGATCTCAATGTGGTGCTAGAGGTGTTGATTGGAGCGCCGTTCGAACTGTTAGGTAAGGCTACTCTTAAGGACTTGACGTTGAAGACAGTGTTTCTTGTGGCTATTTTCTCCGCGAGAAGGATCTCGGAGTTGTAGGCGCTGTCTTGTAGAGAACCGTTTTTTTGTCTCTTTTTCGTTCACAAAGTGGTTCTGCCCCCGGTCCCGTCCTTTTTGCCTAAGGTGGTGTCGGGGTTTCACGTTATCCAAGTGGTGTCACTCCCGGTTTTTTCTCTGGAACAGAAGTGTCAGTCGGGCGGTCGGTTGCATCGTTTGGACGTTCGTCGGGTACTTAAAGTATCTCCGTAGAACGGAGTCTTTCAGAAAGTCGGACAGGCTGTTTGTTGCCTTCGGCGTGCCGCGGAAGGGTGAAGCGGCGGCAAAGTCTTCGATTTCTTGGTGGTTGAAGAGGCTATTGCGTCGGCCTATCTGTTGAAGGGTAAAGTGGTTCCAGTGGGTCTGCATGCGCATTCGACCAGGGCGCAGGCGGCGTCTTGGGCGGAATTCAGTTTGGTGCCGGTGGAGGACATTTGTAAGGCGGCGACCTGGTCCTCGTTGCATTCTTTTGCTAGACACTATCGGCTGGATGTTCAGGCAACGGGGGATGTGCGTTTTGGCTCCGCGGTACTTCAGGCTGGGCTTGTGGGTCCCTCCCGTTGATTTAACTGCTCTGTTACATCCTCTATGGTTCCGGGACTGGACTAGAGGGAAGAAAAGGAAATGAGAATTAGACTTACCTGCTAATTGTTGTTCCTTAAGGAACACTAGTCCAGTCCCGGACCCCTCCCAGGGTGTTACGCGTTACGCAGCCTGAAGAGTGGGAGCGAGAAGATAAAAAAGGGACAGAAGAAGGAGGAGTATTTCTTTGTTAGGATGGTGCACAGCCGAGTCGCTGTGGGTCTTTCTTGAGCAGCAGGACCGGGTGGGCTCGGGGGCGCCAGGGAGCAGGTGTCCGGAGCCTGTTGGTTTTTCCATATTTTTCTTTCATAGTTTTTACATGCTGGTTATGGTTATGACCTGTTTAAGATGTTTGTTTTTTCTGGTTCCTGCTTATTTGTTGCTCTGCTTAGTCTGCTTTGTCAATAGGTACTGGTGGAAGAGGGGTGGTGCTAGCCAAGTTATACCAGTGACATCAAAGCGATAACATCTTTCAGTCTCCAAAGCTGCTGGTGGAGGTTGTAAACTCTATGGTTCCGGGACTGGACTAGAGTTCCTTAAGGAACAACAATTAGCAGGTAAGTCTAATTCTCATGTGCTGATCATCAGAATTCTCTGTCCAATTTCAGCATGAATACAATACTGCCAGCTAGAGAGCAGATCTCTTGCCCAATCTTCCTTGCACTTGCATATGTTTTAAACAGTCTTAAGACGTGGCATCTAGGGGCAGTGATACCCATTAATTTATTTACATTTGTGAATTTCCTAGAGAATTAGGCGATAATGCACTCAAAGGCTGTGTGCCTCTCACTTAGCCCCAGTCAAGGTCTTCTTCACCCTCCGTTTTTGTCTGTAATGAGAGAGAGGTGTACACGCCCCAAATTCTTACCCATGTCTTGCCTTATCACAGAAAGAGGTGGAGAGGAGGCGACAGAGGATTGTAGGGGAGTTTGAGCTGCTGCATCAGTTTCTAAATGAGGAGCAGCGACTGCTACTCACACGGCTAGGCGAGGAGGAGAAGACTGTGCTGAAGAAGCTGAAGGAGACTATTAGCAAGCTCTCCAGCAAGGTCACTGCCCTGAGGAAGCTGGTCACAGAAATTGAGACCCGGTGCCAACAGCCCACCCAAGACCTGCTGAAGGTGAGGAAGGAGAGAACATGGGAAGTCTCATAGCCTAAAGGTGGTCAGACTAGATCCTTGAAGTCCCTGGCCCCGGAGTAGGCAAACTCTGTTTTTGTTTTGAGGATATCCTCAATGAATATGCTTGAACTATATTTGCATGCACCGTTGTATGAAAATCTCATGTATATTTATTGTGGATATCCTGAAAATTTTACAGAGGGGGATACTCGAGGACCAGGTTGAAAATCCCTTGCAAACTGGAATTCAAAGGAAAATCATTAGCTGGATAGTACCATTGAATGCATTAGCTAGACCTGACCAGTGGCACTTATCCGGCTAGTAGGTGCTGCTATCCTGTAAATGCTTTTAAATATTGGACCCCAAATATTTAATAATAGTAATACCAACATTTGATGCTATCCTGCACAGTGACAATGGATTGCAAAGCTCAGGGTGTTTTGTCCTACAGCGGATATCCTTAGGTTGTTCACCAATAATAACAAACTTTATTTTACATTCTCTTATATACCGCGCTATTCTGCATCAGTGCGGTTTACATTGAACAAACTGAAATTACATTGAACAGGGCATTATAACTTGGAGATAACTATTTTACAGGGAACTGCTCTTCTGTTCAACATGGCTGCAAAAACAGCCCAGTTCTCAAACTCTCGTGTCACTCTGCAGAAGTATAAAAATTAAAATTTTAACTAATGAGCTGCGGGTTAGCAAAAGTTTTAAATTAAATACAATATGTAACACTTATTCCAGCTTTAGCAGTGTTCATTCAAGTTACACATGCACATAATTTTAAGAATAATTGTGAGTCTGATCAACAGAAGATGGTTTAAGTTTTTTTTTTTGTCTTTTTCTCCCTCTTGCAGGATGCAAGGAATACCTTGAGCAGGTAGGAAGAAGTCACATCACATCTGTTCTTTCTTCCTCTTTCCTTTCACATGGATGCATGCCTTTATTTTTTTGCACCAGTATTTTGGACCAATCTGCCACCCTCCTCTGGCAGTGCACGCAGGAGACAGTCTCCTGCTTCTTGGACTGGGCACGCAACTCCCCAATAAGAGATCTAAACAGTTGCATAGTACAAGCACCCGCTACCTGATTGTAATGTGCACTTGCGCAGTGATTTGGATGGAGATGTCATCCAGAGGGGTAGACTGGCCTAGATGGGAAGGAGAGGGAATAAAACAGATTTGGCAGGGAGTGCAGGTGGTCTTTCTGGTAGTTGTGAATGGCCCCATAACCCCATTGGTGACCAGTTCTGTCTGAACTGGAAAACTAAGAAGTGCAGGAGAAAATTGCGTGACATAAATTATTTTTCCCTCACTATCTTCAGATGAAAGTTTCTGGTTCGAGGAGCTCTCATATTAAGATTTTAGAACAATTTTTCTTTCTCTGATAGATTCTGCTAGGCTTTCAAGTTGTCCTTTTACTGCTGTTTTTGATTTCTGTCCCAGTGCATCCTCTAGTATTACACTATAGGTTGATAGAAAACTTACTTGGTCTAATGCCACCTGTGATAGCTGTACAGACTTTTCTCTCCCTCAGCTAAGAGGAACACATACTCTGTGATGCATCAGAGGCATGGCTACAAATCAGAACTGCATTACTGGTCAAATTTAAACAAACCAAATCTCATTAAAAGTATGTTTTTGCTAGTTGCTAGCAGCTCTGACGGAGAGAATACAGAGCTAATTTACTGCACCAGTCAGGGGAAGTAAAAAACTGTTTGCTTTACTCAAGTTTGGCTGGCTTTGGATTGCTATATGGCAGGGTCTGGTTCAGCTCCAGTTCAGCTTTTTTATTCCCCAGGTTAGCTGGATCCAGGGCTACTGTGGAGGCAACATTTTATTCCTTGAGGGGGAAGCATGCCATAGTCTATTTAACATGATTTACAGACCACAGATCTTTTGCATTCTCTGCAGTTTACAACAAAACCTACAGTAAAGTCAAAGTCAGAGTGGTTAAATATAGGAGCTAGGGCCACCAGCTTCCAGAAGGAGCCTTTGGGGCCTGATCTCCAGCTATATACTATTGTTTTAGTGCAGTCATTGGAGCAAATTGGGAGGGGATTTAAAACGGGGGGGGGGGGGGGCGGAAAACCCGGGGTAGTTGTGAATAAAGACTCATTGTATAGGATTCTAGCCCTGGTTACAGTTCCTGTCCTTGTTTAGGGTCCTGGGTTTATTCTGTTTAATATCTGTACCTTACACTTGAAGATGGAAAATGTTTAGAAGCAATATTGTGGAAGGGTTAGAAGGAAAAATTTACCAAAGATTTGCAATAGAGGGAGTAAAAAGAATGATGTGATCTAAAAAAAGCTCTTGTTTAAGCTTCAATACAAAAAAGCTGCATTTGAGATAACGGAAATTCAGAAGAGCTGTATGCAGTGTGGAAAGGCTGATGTCCACCTGAGGATAAATGTTCATTGATCTGCAGGTAACAGACCAATGCACTAAAGTGGCTAGAGCCAGAGAAAGTCATAACTAGTAGAAAAGCAAAGTGGTAATTCCCTCTACAAGGTTGGTTTTTAATTTAGCTCATTCCTTTAAAGTGGTAGCTCAAGGCTAGTTGCATTCAGATACAGGGGATTAATTAGAATGGAGGATGTTAAATGAAACAGCCAAGACAATACAGATTTCTTAATTCCTGCTATTAAGACCTAATCTTCCCAGCAAGATGGAAAGAGTAGGTGCACTTGCCGCTCCGTGCAGGTCACTCTTGCCTTTGTTTAGGCGTGTACCCACCACTCCGTGTAGGGCACCCCCTGTTTGTTGAGACATAAGAGATAGTTAAGTTTATTTGGATTTTATTGTGTTGCTATAAAGGGATCCACTGTGTCCCATGCCATTTTGAATTCCATCACTGTTTTTGCCCCCACCACTTCCATCGGGAGGGCATTCCAAGCATCCACACCCTTTCAGTGAAAAAAGTATTTCCTGCTATTGCCTTTCAATTTACCCCCTTGCAGCTTCATGTTATGCCCTCTAGTTTTAAAGCTTCCCCATCTTTGGAAGAGGTTTGTTTGTTCATTAATACTCTTTTTAAAGGTCTGAATCATATCTTCCCTGTCCCTCTTCTCTGCTTGAGTGTACATATTTAGGTCTTCAAGTCTCTTCTCATAAGTCTTCTGACGCAGGCTCCACATCATTTTGGTCGCCGTCCTCTGAACAGTTTCATCTTTTTATATCCTTTGTGAGATATGGTCTCCAAAACTGAACACAGGCCTTACCAGTGACTTATACAGTGGCTTTAGTACCTCTTCCTTTCTGCTGGTAATTTCTCTTTATTTGCAACCCAGCATCCTTCTAGTGTTTGCTATAACCGGTTTCGCATTATCCTCGTATCCCAAAACTTCAGTTAAATATTTGTCAAACAGTATCTGAGAAGGTAGTAAACGAGTATAAGGAAAATTTAAACATCGAATATTCATTGCCCTTAAAGAATTTTCCAATAATTCCTGCTGGGTATGCAAGGTAATACTATCCTTAATAAAGGACAAAGAAGATTTTTGTAAAATACCACAATGACTTTCCAATTTCTGACATTTAGTATCCAAAGTTGCAATCTGAGAATCATGCTGAGCCATCGTAGCTACTGAGCCTTTCGAAAATTCAGAAAATTGAGAAGCTACAGAAGCTAACGAAGTAATAAAGGCCTCTATTCGTGAGAGGACGGACCAAACATCAGCAAGCAAAACATTTTGAATGTCCACATTACCAGGAATACCTTCGGAATGCACCATAGCACAGTCCAGCAGTAGCTGAAGAACCTGTGACAGAGGAACTACCAAAGGCTCACAGTCACTCTTTGATGGAACAGGAAAAGATAAAACATCCCCAGTTCATGATTGAGCCTCCACCGTCGGAGAGGATGTCACTGGGTCGATGCAATCCAATTCAGTAAACAGGGCAGAGTTTGAAAACCCCCGAGAGGAACCATCTAAGAGGGGAGAAAACTTGGTGGCAACACTAGAATCCTCTTCCTCCAGATTCACAGAAACATGCTTATCCATGGGCCCAACAGTTTTAACAACCTTAGAGGGATTCACAGTACTTACATTGAGATGACGTTTTCTACGTTTGCCCATACCAAGGATACCACCTCTAGATCACCTTGAGCGCCAAGGAGCGCATAAAGGGCATACTATGCCCCTTCAAAGCGTGACCACGGAGCAGAACAGATCTTATATCCAGTAGATGACGTTGGGGCAAGGCGCCGCATGGATGCAAGCCCTACAGTTGCCTGGAGAGACCACACAGCACACGGAGCACAGACTGGGCAGAACTCCTCCTCACACACTCCCGCAGATATGGTGAAATTTTACTTACCGTTAAAATTTTCTTTCCTGGAATCCTGCTAGACTGGCCAGACTAGTGGGTAGTGTTCCCCTGCCATCAGATTGGCAAGACAGAAAAAAATGTCACAGAAGCTTTGTGACGTCACCCGAGGTCAGCTTCAATATAACTCTGGCAAGCAGTAGAACTTCATAACAGTTCAAGACTAAGAACACCAGTCTGAAATTTATCATCAGAACACAAACCAGAAGACAACCAGAATGAGGCTGCAGGCTCCCAGTCGAGAAGCATGCCCCAACATCCAAGAGCCCGAAGTGAAGAATATACGTATGTACAAACTGAGGCAACATGTCCCTGCCCTATTGCATCACATGTCTTGGAGGCAGTGACAAATGTAGACCAGGGTGGGTCCAGGACTGGTCTAGCAGGATTCCAGGAAAGGAAATTAACAGTAAGTAAAATTTCACCTTCCAAATCATCCTGCTAGGCCAGTCCAGACCAGTGGGGAGTACCAGAACTACACCACCGTAGGGAGGGAAGACACAGCTAAAACAGTGGCTCCAAAACGAGCTGCTTCTCTGGCTTGGAGATCCAAGTGGTAACGATGACCAAAGTAGACAGGGACGAACAAGTCGTGCCCTGAAGATATCAAGCAGGTAAACCCATGATCTTTTAGCCCAGGAGGTGACCTGAGCCGAGTGAAATGTGCCTGAAGCCCAACAGGCACGGGTTTATTCTGTAGACTGAGTCGATTCAATCGCCTGCTTAATCCAGTGTACTACCATTGCTCTGGAGGAGGCCACCCTCTTTCAGGGACCAGTGAATAAAACAGGTGGTCAGAAAGACTAAACCGATTGGTAACCTTAAGATAGCGATGCAAAATCCTGCTAACATCGAGAAGATGCAGAGCCTGCTGATGACCTGATGCCAGTTTTATTTATTTATACAGTTTTTATATACCACCCCTTCCAGAGATCAGGGGCAGTTTACATTGAACAAACCAGTTACAGAGAACAATTAAAAGAACCATAGAAAATCTTGAACTTATATACAAAGTAGTTGCCTGCATCTTGTGCTATTATATAGGGTGCTATTGATAATATATATATAACGTCAACTATATACATTTGGATTGGTTATGAGAGATGGGTAAACGGGCAGCATTTTAGGCTTTGTTGTAGTATTCAGTAGACAGTAGTATATTTAGTTCTTTCCTAAATGTTTGGAGGTTTTTGATAGACCTTCTGTCGACTGGCAGAAGGTTCCATAATTAGGGTGCAGTGTAGGCGAATGCTCTTTTGCTGGTTACTTGTTTTGTTCTACGGATTGATGATGGTACTGCAAGTATGTTTAGACTGTTTCTTCTGCTTCTGGTGTCTGCTTGAGTATGAATCTTAGATGTGAGGAATGAGGGCGAGATGTTATGTAGTAGCTTGAAAGTGGTAACTATTACTTTATATTTTATTCTACTCATTAATGGGAGCTAGTGCAGATCTTTAAGGATTGGTGTAATATTTTATTTCTTTTTTATACCGCGCTTTTTAGAATCAGTGTGGTTTACATGTATACTAACAGGTACTTTTTATTCCCTTGTCCCCGAAGGGCTCACAGTCTAAGTGTACCTGAGGCAATGGTGGGTTAAGTGGCTTGCCCAAGGCCACAAGGAGTGGCCATGGGACTAGAGACCCCAGTCCCTCCGGCCTGAAGTTGCTTGCCCCCATGTGGGAACTGAACCCCTGGCCTTCCGGCCTGAGGTAACATGTCCCAACCACTGAGCCACTCCTCCACTCCTGGGCTAATATGATCTGTCAGGCATGCTCTAGCTATTATTACTATTAATAATTATATATTATTTTCTCTGCCTGGAAGAAGGCAGGAAGAGAGACTGATTAAGATGGAAGTCAGGTAAGACCTTTGGTAAAAAAAAAAGCCGGTACCGTATGAAGGGTAACCCCTTCTGACAAAAGAGATAAAAAGGGTTCCAGCAAGAGAGGGCTTAAAGTTCAGAAATTTGTCGGATGACTGCCACCAGAAACACCACCTTAAGTGTTAGATCTTTAAGGGAAGAGGCATGGAGCGGCTCAAAGGGAGCTCGAGTGAGTGCGGAGTACCAGCAAAAGGTTCCAGTCCGGCACCACCAAGCAAATCGGCAGCCAGAGAGAACGGACCCCCCATAGAAAACAGGAGATGTCCGCATGAGATGCAAGGGAATGACCCTGAATCGGACCCCTACAACGTCTTAAGGCAGTGACCTGCACCTTCAGGGAGCTAAGGGCAAGACCTCCATCAAACCCATGTTGGAGAAAAAGAATAACCGGCACCCCCACTTTCCACAGGGAGACAGAGAGCCTGGCACACCAGGAAGAGAAAAGATGCTAAACTCAGGCATACATCCATGAGGTTGAGGGGCGAATTGCTTTAATGTGGTGACAACCTGCAGTGAATAACCCTTGCGCTCTAGCCTGCACTGTTCAAGAGCCAGGCCATAAGCAAGTAGGGAGCGGGGTTGTCCATGAATATGGGGCCTTGACACAGGAGACCCACCACATGCCGAGGGGTAGAGGCAACTCGCGCAGCAGATGCGCTAGGTCGGCATACAAAGGACACCGTGGCCAATCCTGAGCCACAAGGACTACTGGGCCGGGATCCTATCCTGTCTCTATCCTGCACAGTATGCGGCTGATCAGCAGCCATGGAGGAAAGATGTACAAAAAGGTAGGAGTGAGGCAGGACATCTAGACCCTGAGACAGAGTTTCTGTCCGCCGACTGAATAAGGACGGCATCTTGGTGTTGGCTGAGGTGGCCATGAGGTCTAGGGTTGGGCGTCCCCTCCGGTGCATTATGGCTGCAAAAGCCCACAGAGTGAGTTCCCACTCACTGGGATCCAGAGCCTGCCGACTGAGGAAATCCACCTGAACATTGTCCACTCCTGCAAATCTGTTGTGCTGAGAGTGCTTGCAGATAGCATTCCGCCCAAGGCAACAGATGAGACATTTCCCAGGCCACTCCTGGACATTTGGTTCCACCCTGTTGGTTGAGATAAGCCACAATGGTGGCATTGTCAGAGAGAACTCACACTGCGCAACCCTGAAGATAGAATGTAAAGCTAAGAGCACCAGCCAAACTGCATGGGCTTCGAGCCGATAGATTGTCCAAGAACCCTGCATT
Source organism: Ichthyophis bannanicus (assembly GCA_033557465.1). Classification (NCBI taxonomy): domain Eukaryota; kingdom Metazoa; phylum Chordata; class Amphibia; order Gymnophiona; family Ichthyophiidae; genus Ichthyophis; species Ichthyophis bannanicus. Next base: position 67,532,470 of record CM066051.1, on the reverse strand, counting down.
GTGTGTAGGAGGCAGCGTGCTCCCCAGCCTGCCAGAATGGCATCCGTTGTGAGAAGCAGCCACTGCAGGGTATCCAAAGGCACACCTTTCAGCAGGATCCAAGGGCAGAGCCACCACCTGAGGCTGCGATGCGCAGAGGGCAGTAAGGCAAGCGGGACCCAAAACTCCTGGGTGGAAGGGGACTACTGTGACAATAGGGTACGCTGCCTCGGTAGCATGTGCACTCGAGCCCAGGCAACGAGAATCTGTAGATAATCCCAAGCCACAGGGGAAGGATTGCGCTGAAATGCATAGAAATGAGCACATAGCTTCCGGCTCCAGTCCTGGGAGAGAGAGACTTGGCATGCTGCTGTATCAAAACGAGCTACCAGGAAGTCAAGCGTCTGCGTTGACTGAAGATGACTCTCGGTCTGGTTGACTACCCAGCCCAGATGGCTTAGGACACCGGCTAATGAGCCACTGCTGACTGTGCTTCCTGATAAGTTGGCCCTGATCAGACAGTTGTCCAGGTATGGATGGATACTGATGCCCTGGCGCCACAGAGTTGCTGCAATCACTACAATAGCCTTCAAGAAAGTATGGGGAGCAGAGGCCAGTCCAAAAGACAGGGCTCGGAACTAATACTGTTTGCCAAGCACCATAAAGCGCAGATACTGCTGGTGTTCCTTTCAAATGGGAATGTAGAAGTATGCCTCTGTTTAATCCAGAAGAGCGAGAAACTCTCCTGGGCACACTGCCTAGATGACAGACCTGACTGTCTCCATGCAGAAGCACAGCACAAAGACAGCGACTGATGCCCTTGAGATCCAAGATGGGGCAGAAGGATCCATCCTTGGGCACCACAAAGTAGATGGAATAGTGTCTGGTGCTGCGTTCAGACAGTGGGACTGGGTGAATCGTGGGAAGTTGGAGCGAGCGCTGAAGTGTCAGGTGAACATTCTTTCTTTTTTTTGGCCAACGAGCCATATGAGGAGACAGGAAGACATGCGGAATAGGTGCAACCAACTCGAGACTGTAACCCTTTGAAACTGTGTCGAGCATCCACTTGTCAGAAATGATTTGGGTCCATTTGCAGGAAAACAGAAGTAGGCAACTTCCAACACATGGCACCCTAGAACAGACCCCATTCCTGTCAATGAGTGGGACATGAGGGCCCCGAGAACTTGGCATTTGAAGAAAAATTATCCCTGGTGAAGCGGATGTCACAAAAGGACTGAGCCCTGGCTCCTGACCTTGTCGAGGCAACTGCGGACTTGCCAGGGCGATACAGACTAGTGTCTCTGAAGTGCCCCTTGTAAGCAGAGATGTAGAGGACACAGCTACTGGATGCTGAGAATTAGCCCTGGGCCAGTCCTCCTGTAAGTGCTGAGGCTTGACCTCTCCCAGATACCTGACGAGTTTGTTTGTTTTTTAAGGTCCTTGCCAAAAGGAGTTTGCCTTTAAAGGGGAGCTTGGCTGATGAAATATGGAAGCCGCATCAGCGTTCCAATGTCAGAGCCAAAGCCAGCGGCGAGCTACCGTGCTTGCTGCTACCGAGTGCGTCGAGAGACTGAGAAGATCATACAAGGCATTTGCGATAAAGGCAGTGACTAATTCAAAGCGAGGCAAGGCTGGGTTCTCCGGAAGGAGTTGGAGCCATCGCAGGAGGGCCTGCATGGCGAGTCCTTCAGATTCTGCTGCCTGCAACGCTAAGGAAACTGATGAGAAGGAAGTTTTCAGAAGACCCTCAACTTTCTGGTCAATCTGATCCCTAAGGCAATTCCACCTGTGACAGGGTTGGTCGTATGCTTAGTAACGGCTGTCAAGATAGATGGATGCGTTTTCCTAAGGTGATGCTATCAAGGTCCTCCGGGGACCAGATGTAACAACATCGTGCAGAGTGCAAGGACACGACTGGGCTGTCACACTCCATGGTAACCATCTGTGAAGCTCTGTAGGGAAGGGAAAGACCTTGGAAGGCTTCTTTATGCCCACAATGATGGGTTCCACTTGAGGGTTAACAGGGTTCGAAGAAGTTGGCGTCTCTGAGATGAAGTTCTTCGGTAATCTGGACAATAAGAGCTGGGAGCTCCTCCTTTTGGAACAGCTGGATATCTTGTCCATCTCAAAGTTCCTGATCCTCTGGTCGCTCCTCTGGGGGCGAAAGCTCCCCCTTCCTCTCTTTCAGACACTGAGTGAAAAGAAAAATCCTCCAACTGGCACTCACCATCTTCTCCGGCAGGGTGCAAGTCCCCTGAGAGAGAGGAGGTTCCCCGGAGCTGGGAATTAGAGACAGCGGCAGGAGCATTAGCTGAACTGAGCCTGGCATGCTTCTTCTGAGGAGATGGGGAATGAATGGGCCCCGGTAAGGAACCTGAATGCCAAGCATCCTAAGTCTGGAGAAAGAGAGACAAATTACTGATCTAAGGTGCCCGTATCTGATAGCGGTGAATGAAGATGCTGTGAAGGGGAACGCTGAGGCAGTGCAGAGCTGGACAGCGCCAGGGAGCTGTGCTCGGGGAGGAGAATCGGAGGAAGAGATTCCGCATAAAAATGAAAAAAAGCATTGCAGCAGGTGATAAGGGTAAGCTTGTAGAGAGTCCCTGGGATCAGCCCCACAGGCAGTATAGAGACTACTGTGGAGGATCATGTGTTTCCTCCTACATGCTAGACATCGTTGCATAGAAGGGGGCATAGCTGTAGGCCACAGAGGAAAAAAAAATAAGGCAAGATTAAGAAGCATGAGAAAAAAAAATGTGCTGCCCAAAATGGCTGCCGCACTGACAGGCTTTTTGGCAGGAGCCATGGGAGGACAAGCAAGGAATTGGCTCTGGCCCAGGCCTAGCGCAAACACTGAACCCCTAATATGCTGCTTAAACGTTTAAGGCTTGTCAATCAGTCTGACCTGGTTTTACTTCTGTAAACTGAAGAAATGGAAGACTGATGAAAGCAGCTGAAGTGGCAGGCTGCACCGTACCTCATGTACAGGAGCACTTCCCCTCAGAGGTGCTCCACTGATCCTCCTGACCAGGAGCACCTCTGGGATTCCCGGATAATGTGGGAAATGTGCAGATACAAGGCACGTCTGAGTGTCTGAAAACAAAAAGGCCAGAAGACAATGCTCTAAAGAGTTGTTTTGACTCCCTCCAGGAGCTAAGAAGTCCACCATCTGCCGAGACAGAGAAAATACTAAAGCTGACCTCTAGGGGCACTAGTGATATGCCAAGGGTGATGTCATAAAGCTTCTGTGATTTTCTCCGTCTCGCCAATCTGCTGGCAGAGGGACACTACCCACTAATCTGGACTGGTCTAGCAGGATTCCAGGAAAGAAAAAAATTTAACGGGAAGTAAAATTTCACCATATCTAAGATCGAAAGAGAGCTTGGTGATGGATCCTTTTGCATTAATTTAAAAAACAAACAAACAAACCCCCCCCCCCCCCACACTTTTCCCGTTGCAGTCTGAAATTAACCAATTTATTGCTATCATCTGTATTTTGCCTGAGATTCACAACTCTTTGGAAAACCCATCTAGTTGCCCCAAAGTTTCAGGGATAGGCTCTGTGTTAGAACTCCTATCCAGTTTGTTTTTCTCAGATCCTTTGTTCCACATATGACCTCTTTGTTAAGAGATTCTATGCATATAACTATTTTGGATACATCTGGCCATTGACACAACAGTTGTTGTCCTGGTGACCTTAGACATTGAGTTCTTCTATAGAAACATCCCCAAGAGGAGGCTTTGGAGATGATCCCCCTCCACCCTCTATAAATGGGACAATAAGCATCCCAACTAATTCTATGAGCAAATTGGCTGGGATCGCTTTAACCAAAAAGTTTTATATTAAATTTAAGAGACTTATCAACAAATAAAAGAGTACTGCCATGGGGGTCACTGTGACCAAACATTGCTAATTCGTACATGGACAAATTTGAAAATTTCTCACTGATTTTTCCACCCCCCCCCCCTTTTTCTGTTAATGTTATACTATGGAAGTGTTGCATAGATGTTCTAATATTATGGAAGGGAGAGTACCGACAACTTGTTGGTCTTCTAACCTGGCACAGCCAATGCAATAGGCACCTAAAATTCAAATGACTCATAGCTTCACAGATAAGTAATATCTGGCTGTCATAATGAAAAAGAGCATTAATGGGTTTGACACTACTATTTAACAAAACCTACAGACAGGAACAAGTTGCTTCATTATCAGAGCTACGCTGTGAGAACTAATGAATTAATTCTTTAGACTGCAAAGACTAGCACTAATGACTAATACGAGCAACAGGCAATAGAAATGCAAAAGAGCTTCTGAGGAAAAATGATATCCATATAAAAGCGTAAAGAGTTCTGTCATGGGGCTTGATCCATTGACTGATCTTTTCTAAGATGTCTTTGTCTCTGCTGTTTCCTACATCAACTCCATGCTAATCAAGTCCCCTGAGACAAGTGTCGCCCCGAAACATGTTAAAACGCGTGATTCATTTTGTAGGCCTGATCAATCAGAGAGCTAACTTTTGTTGATTGTTGCTCTGACCTGTTAATTATTTCCAAACAAGACATGATTATTTTTATTGGTTGACACCTCTGACTTGTTTGTGGTTTTAAGCCTTTATTTTATTATTGCTATTATGTATTTATCTATTCTTGTTTTTACAGTTCTTCTATTCCTTTTGTTTTGTGGCCTCCTGCAGTCAACCTTTGCCTCTCTCTGTCTTGCTAAATTATCGAAATAGGAGTGGAGTATCCACATAGCATGATTGGCCCACCCTTGCTCGGCCCATCCTCTTACATGGGTGATATTGGACATTGACAGATTTTTGGCTCAATATTGTGTCCTCCCTTTTTGAATGGGTGCACCCTCTGGCTGATTTTACTTACGGTCCAGCTAACTTATTATTTTGCCATGTCTATTCATCAAATTGAGTACAACTGGAGACATGATTCCATTGATTTTGTAATTAATGCTTAAAAAAATGTAACAGTATATGTGACTATAATATAAATGAATTATACACTTAAATGAATTTGAAATGGTGACAGACACAGCCGTATATGGAACTTCCTTAAAGATGGCTAGTTACGTTGTCTGCTGCTGGCCAGCTTATGGTGCATCTCACCCTGCCTAGAGAGAATGGTAGACGATAACTGGCTTTGGATATTGGCCTGTAAGGATTCTCTGGGCATTTCTATGACCTCTTAAATTCCATTACTCTGTTTGCTGGGTACGGGTGTTGCTCTCATCCAGGAGCATTTCTTTGTGTAACTGGTTCTGTGCCTGTCGCTTTAGGTGTGAAGCGATGCCGATGCAGCGGCCGAACCCTGTGTCCCCAGAACTGGAGAAAAGCATTTGCAGTTTTCCTGAGCACATCAGTCCCAACATCCTGATGAAGAAATACAGAGGTGAGACAGCAGAATATTATAGGGAAAGGAGGAAGGGGTGCAGGTAATGGGGAATGGAGGGCAGATGCAATCTAGGAGAAAGCGGTCTGGAGGAATGGAGGGGGATGCAGGATAGGGGCGTGCAGGCTGTGGGGAAGCAGTTGGGAGGGGTATGTGTTTGGAAAATGGAGGGAAGCATCCAGGGAATGGAGAGAGGGGTGTGGAATACAGCTAAAGAGAAAAAAGTGGCAAGATCCAGGGAAGGAGAAAATACAAGAGGAACGGATAATAAAGAAAAATAGAAGGTTTTGAAAAGAATTACCATTATAGAGAGAGGGCAGTTTTAAGAAAGTTCAGCACATAAAACATAATTTGATGGATAGGAGGGGGGAGGCATTAGGAATCATGCACATAACTGTCATAATCGCGAACGTTTGCGCTCAAGGTTTTTATGGTTCTTTGGACAGATGGTGAACATCCTTTTCCAAAGCCACTTTTCAAAGTGAAACATTTCCATATTGCACATTGATATAGAGTCTTCCAGTAGGTAGTGCCTATACACTTGTGTGTTCAGTTTGAAAGTTGCCCTCACAAAGTGCTTTAGGGTCCTAGTTGGAGGAAAGGTGCAGCCTTAAATTCAGATTATCATCATACAGTCTAATTCGGGCACCTTGCACGATATTTCTTTAGCAGCTCTTCTTTCTCCCCTTTTTGCTCTCTTGCCTGCTGCAGCTGAAGTGACCCTGGACCCGAGGACTGCCAACCCAGGCCTGATCCTTTCTGACGATCGCCGCAGTGTGAAGCGCGGTGAGGGGAAACAGGACCTTCCAGACAACCCAGAGCGCTTTGACACTGATCCCTGTGTTCTGGGCTTTGAGGGATTTTCCTCTGGCCGCCACTACTGGGAGGTGGAAGTAGGTGATGGAGGCCACTGGGTAGTGGGGGCTGCCCGGGAATCAGTCAGCAAGAAAGGCCTCATCAGCCTGACCCCCAAAGAGGGAATCTGGGCCGTCCGCCTGATCAGGGGCCTCTTTGAAGACCGTTACCAGGCCCTTACCTTCCCTGAGCGGACATTCCTGTCACCCAAGCTGAGTCCCAGGAAGATTGGGGTGTATTTGGACTATGAAGGTGGCCAGCTGTCCTTCTACAATGCTGACACCATGGCTCATATCTATACCTTCAGCCAACCCTTCCGTGAGAAGATCTACCCCCTCTTCTGGGTCTGGTCAACGGAGACCCTGACCATCCTTTGCCACTGACCTGGCCCTCCCCTGCACAGGGGCTAGAGTCTGCACAGCTTTCATCATCCCCTATTCCCTCTCAGTCCAGGCATTGCAATCCGGCTCATGCTGCTTCCGGAGGGCAGTTGGAATGTGGAAAGACACCTGCCCCTAATGCATTTTGAGACTTTGGCTGTTGCTGCTGCAGTTGTTGTCTTCTCTCTTGCCTTGTATTTAGAGTATGGGATGAAGGGTAAAAAGTTATTCATTCAAAGAATACAGTAATAATGGGATGTACACCTGTGTCTCTGGGATCAAATGCAATGACCAGAAGGTGTTAGCACCCCCCCCTCAACTCCATAAAACATGGGGAATAGGCACTTCCACATACTGTCTGCATCCGTAGAGAATATATATATATATATATATATATGGGCCCGACTTGTCTCCATGGTGTCGGTTTATGATGCATAGGGAATATAGTCTCCTTAGTGCTCTCTTGCAGAAGGGTGGGTGGAAAATTGTTTTGGGAGAGGGGGAGGGGGATTGGTTGTTTCATTTTAGAGTGTGCTAAAAGTATTAGTACACGTTAAAAGGAAGTAGCATGAAAATGCACACCCCTCGCAGCACATAATCCACAGCAAATACACACTTGTGATCTGTGCAGTGGCCACACAGTGCCAACACTACTCCCCTTGGTCCATTGGGCATAGAGCAGACGTATCAGAGGAAGGCAGACTTGCATTGGCAACAGTGGCTGAGAAGCAGAGACATGGAGAAGTGGCTGCCCTGCATTGCCCCTTCACTCACGGCAGCAGCATGCTTAGCTCAGCTCGACTGTAGAGCTGCGTGTGTGTGTTTGTCTACATGTTTGTTTTATTTTTCTTGGCTTCCTAATTTATAGAGGACTCTTGTGAATAGGACATCATTTCCCCTTTTGCACTGCATCTTTCAATGCGTTCAGAGAAGCGTGGCCTGAAATGGACATAAGGTATAGAACTGAAGTTGAAAACTGAATGTTTTTCCTGTAATGTATCATATTCCTGTATATGTTCTGTGTATGTGTGTGTGTGTGAGACAGGGGTTTGCTCCTCGTAGCTAAAGCTCTGCACCTGTAAATATATTTGTCATGAGTTGTCTGTCTCCTATTGGGAGCATCTCATTTCCACTCCACTCTTCTCTGTGTACCTTTTCAGTTTCTCACAGATAACCACCCCAGCAGTAGGGACGCTCCCCCATGTCTGCACATGGAACTGTTCAAGGTTGGTAGGATCCTTCCCCGCACCAATGGACGTGGCCCTTGTGATATCCCCGGCACCAGCGGGAGTGGCCATGAGCGGAGCAGTGTCGCTCTGATAGCGCACACTGTACCCAGTTGGTCTGGGTTGATTGATAGCAGTGACTGTGTCATTACGTTCACATACCAGACCAATAACAGGGCCTGGGATGTGCTAGGTGATACCCAAGTCCAGGACTGCTGGGGAGCCATATGAGGACATTTCAGGTGTCCTCACTAGCTTTAATTGATGGGAAATATTTTTTTTTTCTAACGGATTGCGTATGCCTCTAATGAGATCTAGAGTAGAGACAGTTATTTTCTGGACAATCACAATGGTGTGGAGTTTGCACCAAAAATCCTATGAAATGAGATGTGCGTTTCTGGGACTAGAACACACTCGGGCTAGTTGGCTTTTCAGGATAGCTGCAATGAATATGCATGAGGTATATTTGCATAAAATGAAGACAGTTTGTGTAAATATATCATCCCCGTTTTATTGTGGATGGCCTCAAAAGCAGACTAGCTGTGGGTGTCCCAAGGAGTCGGTTGAGAAACTGCTGCCCTAGAGAAGACTGGAGAGAAGGGGGATGAGAGAGACATTCAGATAACTCAAAGGTATCATTAACAAGAGAGCTTTTTCCATGGGAAGGAAGCTCTAGAACGAGAGAGCTACATGATATGAGGTTCAGAGGAGCTACAGAAGCAACACTGCAGAATGTTTCTTTACACAAACAGCCTCCCCAGGGAAAAGGGGTAGCGAGGGAAAGTGAAATATAAATCACATAGGAAATGTGGTATTATAATAGGAAGGGAAGCTGCATGGTCCCTGAAAGGCTTCACCTGCTGTTATGTTCTCTGTTCCCGTGTGAAATATGGCGACTCTTGCAAAGGCGACGCAGTTGTTTTAAAGCCAATGTCGCCATCCTAGCCATTGGGCACTTATATGTATTTTAAATACAGCAGATGTCAGGAAAGGTGGCTGTATCCCTAACAGCTAGAGCAGATCAGTGTGGTTTGATTTTAAAAAAATTTCTAAATGCTAAGCTTGGGCAAAATTATGTACTCATTAAAAAGAAACCTGGAAACAAACCCCAGATGTTTCTGCTGCTCTCATTGGCTCATGGCCCCCCTCTGCACAGGAACAGCAACCAATGAGGGGGCAGTGGAGCTGGGGGGGCTGCGTCTCATTGGTCTCCCAGGCTGCACTGTTCCGTTTACTTTTTTAAATGATTGGCTGCAGAAGCAACTGATCTTCCCAACGTTGGCAGGTCTCACCAAGACCGTCTGATGTCTAAAGTTAAAATCAAATAGAGCTGTGAGATTTATTTTGAAAAGCGGAAATCAAAGAGATTGGCTTCCCTGCTCAGGGCGAGAGATTTTACTTGAGCAGTGTGAGGCACTGAAACCTGCTCCTTGCTAATTGTTGACCAGTCCCTTGGAATTTCAATCTGTTTTGAACACCCTTCGGTTGATACAGCTGTTGATTTTATAGACCTACAAAAACAGGCCTTTTGATCTTGGCTGTTTTAACAATTACTTAAATCATGGGTTTGACATTATATAGCCTAGTTACCTCTCTTGCCTATAGCGACATATAGAGCCTGCCCTGTTTTATGGATAGTGAGAACAAATGCTTCACCTGATGAAACCAATATGTAATCTTTGGGGTGGAGGGAAGGAGGTATGTGTGTGTATAATGAGAAAATATATATTTCTATCTGTAATATATATCTATGGATAGGTTAATATATGTGTAAAACTGTATTTGAAATGCAGGAAGCAGCTCATGGTAGATTAAGGGCAGAAATGGGGGGGAGGGGGTTCCTATTATTTCTGCTCTCTTGCCACTTTACGTTAGAGGATTGTGTGAGCATCCCTAACTATCTAGCCAAGATCCCCTTTGGTTGTCCACCCTCAACACCAGTGACGGTCTGCAGTTTGTAAAACACTTATGGTAATTGTTAAGAGTCCTTTGGGAGGTCATCGATCACTGGGCTATATGTTAGGGATGTGCAGAGGCAAAAAAGATTTTATCTGGGGTTTTTTCCAGACTTTATCTCCAATCTTGAGCATTTTTTTTCAATACATTTAAGACATTTTGCTTTAATTTAAAAAAAAAAATTCACAATGGAACTTCTTAACACATGGAAATTGATAACGCATGTTAATTTGTAGATCAATGTGTGTATTTTGTGCACAATAAATTTAAGAGATGCTAACAAAACAAACGTGCACTAATGAATACATATTCTTAATATATATTATGTGTTTTATATATATGTTGGGGATGTCCACAAGGCAAATCTATATTTTTTTGTTTTGTTTTGTTTCCTTGGGCTGTTTTCCTGACATTGAAAGGGCTTTTTTTAATTTGTTTCCCGTGTTCATTTTATTTAAGGTTTTATTAGAACTTTTTAATGGACTCTAATAGACTTAACATGTGATTTACCACACGCTAAGGCCCTTTTACTAAAGCTTGTTAGGGAGTTGCACTTAATATGCAGTTAGCATGAAAACTAACGTGGCATTATTACTAAGCCCCATGCCAGCAACATATGTGGGCTGTTACCAGCGCGGGGCTTTGGGCTAATGGCAGGGAAATACACATCCATCCCACTGTAGTTACCGCCCTGTAGTGCGGCGAACCTGCTGCAGGCACTGCTGATGTCACTCAATGAAGTGGCAGTTATTCCAAGCAGGTAGCACAGGCCACAACCACCTGCACTACAGTAGATGCACTAGGAGGCCGCGTCCTGCCCAGTCGCCACTCTGGTGCATGCTGCTGGGTAGCGTAGGGTTTAAAGATCAGTCCCCATGCTACTCTTTAGCTTGGCACTACTGGGTAGCAGAGTATTTTCTATTTATTTATTCTATTTTATTTCACCTTTATTCTCTTACTACCTATTATCCCTCTCTTAACTTTACTTTCCCTCTCTGACATTTCTTATGGCTCCACATCATTCTTTGCTCCTTTTTCTGACCATCCCTCACTCCACCAACCTAATACCCCCTCCCTATTTCCTCCTCCATCTTATCCTCCACCCTTTTCTTAGCTCTTGAGCTTCACCTTCTCTTTCTTCTCATTCATTCCTCTCCATCTCTAAAACTGCCTCATCCCTGTTTCAAATGTGCTGTCTCCTCTCTCCCTCACACTCTACTCCTTCTGTCCTCTGGTGACATTAATCCCAACTCTGGTCCCCCTTCTCTCTCACTCCCATATTAGTTCATCTCTCCACCACCCTAATCTTATCCACATCCTTCTTTCTCCCTCCTCTCTCTCCTGCTCATTCCATTTCTAATGAACTTCCCTTTGCCCATGATCTCTCTATCTCTCGTGCTTTCCATCTTCTTGCTCTTACTGAAACCTGGCTCCTCCCTGATGACTCTGCTTTGGTTGCTGCCCTCTGCCACAGCAGATATCAGTTCTCCCATTCTCATCCCAATGGCCATGGCGGTGGTGTTGGGTTTCTACTTTCTCCTTGCCAACTTCAATCCCTCCTTTTTTACTCTCTTCTCTTTCCCTCCTGTGACATCCATTCCATCCTTCTTTTTAACCCCCTACCTCTCCAGTTCATTGTCATCTATAGAGACCCCCGGACAAGTCCTCTTCTACCTTCCTCACTGTTTTGACTCTTGGTTCTCCTTAGTCTTGGATTCTTCTTCCCCTTCCCTTATTCTTGGTGACTTTAATTTTCATATTGATAACCCTTCTGACCCCTTTGCATCTAAGCTTCTTTCCCCTACCTTTCAACCTCCAGCTTTGCTCTTCTGCCCCCACTCATCAGCTTGGTCACTGCGTTGACCTCGTTTTCTTCTTTAATTGTTTACCTTCTAATTTCTATACTTCCGGTCTTTCCTTATCTGACCATCACCTGTTAAGTATTCACTCTTTGTTACTTCCTCCCCCCCCCAAAAAATCTCTATCTGTTTAGCAATCTTCATACTATCAATCCACTGACTCTATCCACTACTATCTTATCTCTTCTTCCACTTTGTCAGCAAAGTCTGGTGATGAAATCTTAGCTTCCTGTAATGTTGCGCTCTCCTTTACTCTGGATACCCTTGCTCCGCCCTTCCCACATCGTGTGAGGTGCACTGGTTGCTTCAACTACCTGCGACCTACATTCCTGTGCCCTCTCGGCTGAGTGCACTTGGCTCAAATCCCGCTGTCTCTCTGACTTCTTTCACTTCAAATTCATGCTTTCTTCTTTCTAGTCCGCCATTGCACTCGCTAAGCAAAACTATTTTCTCTGTCTAACCGTCTTGCCTCTAACCTTCGCTGTCTTTTCCACTCTCACTTCTCTTAAGGCATCTCCACCTCCAATCCCTCCTTCTCTCTCTGCCCAAACCCTAGCAGACTATTTCCATGACAAAGTGCATACGATTACTCTTCAATTCCCCACTAAATCTTCTTTATCCCCTCTTCCCCTCTCTCCATTACCAGCTTTTCCCCTCAACCTCTATCACCCTTTCATCCTTTTCTAAATTTTCAGAGTAAACCTCTTCTTTCCTCCTCTAAACTCACTACCTGTTCTTCTGCACCCATCTCCTCCGTCATCCCTTTCATCTCATATTCTCAGCCTTTCATTTCCACTGCAACCTTCCCTGCAGCCTTCAAGCATGCTCTAATCACTCCTTTCCTCAGACAATCCCTCACTTGACTCTACTTCTAATTATTGACCCATTTCCCTTCTCCCATCTATTTCCAAAATTCTTGAACATGCCGTTCTCTGCTGTCGTGCATTCTCTCCTCTCAGGCCCTCCTTGATCTTCCTCAGTCTGGTTTTTGTCCATTTCATTGTATTGAAATGGCTCTTGCCTGAGTCTTCAGTGATCTGTTCCTTGCTAAGTCCAAAGACCTTTACTCAGTTCTCATTCTTCTTGATCTTTCTGCTGCTTTTGATATTCCTTGACACTTTATCCTCACTTGTTTTTAGAGGCCCTGTACTGTCTTGGTTCTCTTATCTCTCCAATCACTCTTTCAGTGTTTGTTCTGGAGGTCCCTCCTCTACTGCCATCCCTCTCTGTTGGTGTACCTCAAGGGTCTGTTCTGGGCCTTCATCTTTTCTCTCTATTCCTAGTCTCTTGGTGCCCTCATCTCTCCCCATGGCTTTCAGTAGCATTTTTATGCTGATGACTCACATCTCTCCTTGCTTATCTGCTATCACTGCCTGGGTGGCTCACCACTACCTAAAACTGAATATGGTTAAAACTGAACAACTTATTTTCCCCCCTACACCTTCCTCCTTTCTCTAGCTCTACTGACAACACTCTTCTTCTTTCTGTTTCCTCTGCCTGTAACCTTGGGTTCATCTTTCACTCCTACTTTTCTTTCTCCATACATATTCAACATATAGCTAAAACCTGTGGGGTTTTTTCTCTCCAATATTAACAAATTTTGTCCCTTCTTCTCTGAGCACACTACTAAGGCTCTTGTCTACTCTTTGGTTACCTCCCATTTTGACTATTGCAACCTCCCTCCTTGCTGGTCTCCCTCAGTGTCATCTCTCCCTTGTCAGTCTATCCAGAACTCTGCCTCTCAGCTAATCTTCTGCCAGCTCTGATGCACTCATATACCCCCTCTTCTAAAATCACTTCACTGGCTTCCCTTCCATTTCTATATCCAATTCAAACTTCTCCTCCTAACATATTCACTCTACTGCCCCTCATTACCTTTTCCTCTCTTCTCTCTCCCTACACACACCCTCGTGAACTCTGCTCCCCCTCTGGCTTGCTTCTCTGTCCTTTTCTCCTTCTGCACACTCCAGACTTTGATCTTTTTCACCTTACTGCTCCCTATGAATAGAACAAATTCCTCTATCTTTACGTTAAGTCTCTCCTTTCCTTCTCTTCAAATCCACCATTTTGAGGCTGCATTTGGATCTTAATCTATTGTTCTCCTTCCCTATTTAAACCCCCTTGTTTCTCCTGTATTATTCTGTCTTGATTAGATTGTCCCTGCTTGTACAGCTTACAGTCTTCTTTATATGTTTGTACAGCACGGTGTATGCCTTGTAGTACTATATAGATGATAGTAATAATTTAGTAAACATGCCTCTAATGTGTGTTAAGTGCGAAGCCTTTATGGTAACTGGGGGGGGGGGGTGTGTGTATCATCAGAATGTTTCCAACAGTTAGCATATGGAAGTAATACCCAAATGAGTGGTGCTGATAAAGTGGGCGCGCCCCCCCCCCCCCCCCCCCCCCCCCCCATGGAGGTGTTCTGTGCCTTCCATGCTCTGCCTGTACCCTCCCCATTCACTCTATGGGCATTTAATGTGTGTTTTAGTGGCTAGTAGCTTTCCCTGTTGGCTGTTCCTACTCGCTAAAACATATGTTAACTGTTCAGTAGGCTTTAGTAAAAGGGTCCCTAAATTTTCAAACATGCTAATAAACCGAATGTGTACTAAGGAGTACACGTCCCTAATACAAATTTTATACATAATATGGTGAAAGGAATTACTTTACTTTTTTGTGTGCTGGCTGCTTTCAGTAAAGAGCAACAGCCTGTGGTCTGGGTAGCTGAAAAGGAATAGTCTCGCTCCCTGCTCCTGCTGCCTTTCCCTTGCAAATTCATGTTGGTTTCTGCTTCATTTAAGGCAGTGGTTCTAACTTGTGGTCTGTGAACGCCTGTGGCTCTAGGAGACCATTTTAGGGGGTCCATAGGCCTGGTTTGGGAAAGAGAGAGGGAGGGAGGGAGGGAGGGAGAGGTAGGGAGATGAAGCTGGCCAGTGTGGCAGGTTTGTTGCTGAGAGGAGGTGATCCAGGAAGAGAGCCACCCTGGTTTCCAGGGTATTCATGGACTGGGCACGAGGGAGTGTTTCATATGCAGCCTCTATTGTATGCAAATCGGTCTTGGGTCTGTTCCTTCTGGATATCCTGAACACAATTGGGTTGGGGGTACTTGAGGACCAGTTTGCGAAATACTGTTCTGGATGGTAGTGAAATAAGGAATCGGAGAGGTAGTTATCATTTTGTGTTCAGGTTTTTTAGGATAAAGAAGTGTGGTTGCAATGTTAGTCCACTTGAATGCATGTTGATAAGGTCACAAAATTTGTTTTTAGCTTATACATTTTCAACAGTAGTTTATGAAATACCTTATTTAAATAATAAAATATTTTTTGGTAGCTACTGTATATTAGTTTCAGGTCAAAACAGATGCAGGGTGTGGAGAAAGTAGCCCTGTGCTTAGAGTGAGGTTCAAATCCTGCTGCTGTTTGATTTGATTTTGGGCATGTCACTTACTACTGCATTGCCTGATATACCCTCTAAGGGCAGGGAAATAGCTACTGTACTTGAATGTAACTCATGTCAAACTTCTACTGAGAAAAGCTTAAGTTAAATCCCGTACATTATTTAAAAAATGAATGTTTTATGGTGGGTGTATTTGATCAAAGTTGAACTAACAATCAACTCAATCATGCCCCTCTGCCTCTAGTCCTCTTCAATGAGGGAAGTGAGCAGGGTTGTAAACTCATAAAATTAATTTTAGGGATGATGTACCCCAGTTTTATAGAAATAAAACTTTTTTCTGGCCCCTTGTTTTATCTTTGCCCTTTTTGTGTACAGCTGGATTTTCTATGTTGAAGTTCACCCCTTTATGCATTGAGACATAGCCTCCAGAGCCTAAATCCCCCAGCACTGCAGATGGACCCCCAGGGCCCATGTTTTTTTTTTTTCCTGACATGCCATGGATGAAGATGTCATTTTTTTTGTTTAGCTTCTTTTAGCTACGGCTGTGCATTTGATAGCGAGCCTTCAGTTTGTGCTTTTTAAAAATGCAAAGGCCTGTTTAGGATAGCATGTGCAGATAGGATATATCCCAACCTCACTGTCTCAATTCCAATTTTAACAGTACTTTAAAAACAGACTTGCTAAACGGGGAGCTGTTTCTAAAATACATAGAAGTGCAAGAACAGATGTGGTGGAGCCATTTTACAGATTTATATGTGGGAAAATTCAGTATAAGAAATCTGGCCATGTACACGTGTTAAGTGTCAGGATTTTGTAACTTGCTCGTGGAACTGTCAGCATTTACATGTGCACGTCTGCCCTTTTGTAAACTTAGCCTCCGCTGTAGTTAGCCATGTAGAGACTGCTAGTTATCTGTAACTCATTTCTTTGGGTTGGGGTGCTCGGGGTGGGGGAGGTCTGGTGCAAATGTATACTATTTGAAAACCTCCCCAGGCCAAGGAGCAGGTATAATGTGGAGAATTTGGAACATGCACACATGGACCTGCTTTCCCTATATGAAATAAGGAAGACGTGTAGTTTTTTTTGCTATGCCCCCTCAAATCTTTCTCATACTAAGGTCATTCCAGCTGTAAATCAGGCCCTTTTAAAAATGTCTGTAATTTATGTGTATCTGCTTGATTATACACACACAAATTGTCATGGGAGGGAGACATGGATTTTTTTAGACAGTTTTTTGTCTTTTGCCATCGCTCTGCCCTGAAAAAATTAATGTTTCGGTAGCCTGTTCCATGGGTGGACTGTACAAATAGCAAGGTCGGGTATGTGCAGGGGTGTGGGCTAGTTCACAAATGTGGGTAACCCTGAATTGCACACCTGCAGAACTAGGTACTTGGACATCCTAACCAAGGTATTTCAGAAGAGGTGGCAGGAGTGGCTATTATGAGACTAGCATGCTCGGGCTGGTCATTTCAGCAGGCCTGCATTATGTTTGCAGTATGTATTTGCATGCAGGTTTCATGGGGCAGTTAAAAACAGTGACAATGAAAACACGTTTGCTCCCCCTCCCCCCCCCCCCCCCCCCCCGGAAGCATTGCAGTCCTGAAATGAGCACTGCTTTGCACTTTATTTGTGGTTAGGAGCAAGTATAGGTATAGGCGCTTTGGCAACTAGGTGCAGTTGTCCTTATGCTGTTCTGAAATTGAATGGCAATGTGCATCTCCCTTCTATTACTTGGGTCATGCCTCCACTATGCTCCTGTGCTACATGGACCTTCTTGCACCAGGGATGTCTATATACCTGGATTTTTAAAATGGTGCTGGAGCTCTCTCTGTAGTTTGCAAGTCTGAATGCCCGTTTTCAGACCTTCAATTCACAACTAGGGCTTCTACACTAACATCCTTCATCTGACTAAAACAGTTTAATTTGCATTAATCTACATCTTAACAGGCAGTAAGTCAAAGGGTGCACCTTGACAAGTTCTAATGTGCATTAAAACATTTTTAATAAAACAAACATGCAAAGAAAACAAAAAAGATTATCCAAGTATTGAGGGGGAAAAACTCCACATCAACTCCAGCCATTTGCTATTAGTCCTCTGCACATCCCTAATACTGCCAATTTGGTGACCTTGGGAGGGTTTAGCCACCATCTGTTTCATTAAATGCATAAAGGGTTTTTAAGAAGAGTTGGCCCTGGCAGGGCTGTACCAGGGACTGTGGCTGCTTAGGGGGCAAATGCAGAAGGTGGCATTTACCTTCACTGGGCTTCCAGGAAACTCTAAAAACAAATTGTATTTCTGAACGTGGATGGGGATGCCAGATTCGTTAGTTGCAAAGAGCATATTTCCAACTTGGTATGGTCCCAGTCCCTGCTGCTTATTTCCCTGTCTCCCACAGTAATTATAGGAAGGTATCCATTTGTTCACTATTATCATGATGTGCAAGTCTGGTCTCTTAGCAAAGACATGAAATAATTGTCTGCTTTTCAGTACGTTGAACGCATGGGGCAAGCATCTGTGCTAAGACCCAAATCATTGGTAAAGAACTGCTCTGTCTTTTTGTTTTTAAGGTGCTTTGAAGCATCTGCTTCCCAGTTAAAGCAACTGAGGCTCTGATGTGGTTCACCTAGGTGATCTCATCACACATACACACAAGCAGGACCGGTGTAAAGATAAGAGATGCCCTAGGTGAACCTCATTCCCTACTGCCATCACCGCTGCCTGTCTGTCCAGGACATGCCGCGGTAGTAATCCATTTAAAAAGGCTTTGTGACATCGGCATTACCTTCTCTTCTGGGCCACCCCTCTGATTCCACTTCCTGTTGAAGTTGAATCAGAAGGGTGGGGGGTGGAGTGGGCAGAATGGTGAATGGCATCGTGGCCTAAAAGAAGGTAATTCCACAGTCGCAGAACCTTTTAAAATGTATCACTGCCGTGGCATGTCCTGGAGAAGGATGGCAATGAGTGCTCTTTTACCATTTGTGGTGTAGGTGACCATCTCGTTTGCCTTATGATAGATGAAACAGGAATGCAGCTTTCTGGAGTCCATCTTGTCATGGGTTAAAGAGATCGGGAACGGGCAGACTGAACTGCTGCTTGTCTATAAAGAACTGACATTGCTTTTGCACTGTTTATTGAACTTCATCATATTTGATGCAGAGATTTTTTTTAATTTGGTTTTAGAAAGGTAAAATAAGGCTCTGGTTGGTTCCCTTTCTAATACAACTGGAAGTAAAATATACTCTTTCTTTGTCCCATTTGCAAACGAATAAATACATAAAAATGGTGAAATGACTTGTTTTCTTTTGATTGTTGGGAAATAAGTAATCATTGATAATAGGTAGAGGGAATGGAAAGATGCAGATATGTGCCTACGATCACCCCCTGCTTTGATGTTGGACCTGGCAACTAGTAGATGTCCCCTTTGAAAGTAGGCAGAGGGTCCACCGGCAGTACAGTCCCTGACCACATGGTGTTACCATAAAATGTGCATGGGGGTTATATACTGGAATTGCACAGAGTGACCAAAGGCCCAAGGAACATGCACAAACCGCATGGCAGGGTTGTCAAACTCTAGTCTTGGAGAAACACAAACCAGTCTAGTATTCAGATTGTCTCTAATGAATATTCATGAGAGAGATTTTCTTACCTTGGGGGCAGAACATGCAAATATATCTCATGCATGTGCAGTAGGGATATCCTTAAAAGCTGACATAGGGTATTACCAAAAAGACAATATAAATCTGCTCTGTAGGCTATGTATTGTATTAATTGAACATGGGTGTAGTCATTAACCAAAGCAGTAGGCTTCAAGAATTCCATTTAGTCATTTCTAAGACTTTTTTCCAATTTAGTTGGACAACATTCTTCAGAAATGGGTCATAGTTTGAACTACACTGGAGCTGCAGTCTGGGTAATCTGGAGGCTTCTGTTGATGGTGAATGGCTACTCAAAGACCACCTTTGGTCTGAAAACTAGAAGAACTGAGTTGTGGAAGCTCAAAACCAGCAGGGCCAGCCCATCCACTAGGCAAATCAGGTAATTGCCTAGGTTGGCACAACTTTAGGGGTGGCAGCTGCAGGCCAGCATTAAATAAAGAGTGTCAGCAAGAAGTAGCCATCTCAGCTGCTGCCCCCAAAACATGGCAGGATGAATGTCTTTCCCCCTCTCCCAGTGGTCTGCCCCTTTACACCATCAGGGGTGCAGTTCCTCTGTTCCTTACCTATGACATGGAGTGGAGGAGTAGCTTAAGGATTACAGCACTGGCTTGGGTGCCAAGAGAGCAGCATTCAGTTCCCACTAGCATGCCTTGGGAAGTTAATTCTCCATTGCCTCAGAAAAATCCAAGTTGCCACTGACCCTGTTTAATGTAAACCGCTCTGAGCCATTTGCCACTAGGGTGGTATATCAAATGCACGATAAAGATAAAGTTTAAGTTACAATGTAAACCGCTTTAAAATGATAAAGCGATATAAAAAAAAACCCTGTTAAATAAATAAAATGACATCAGCATGCAACTGGCTCATTTTCTTTTTGAGCACTGAACTGCCATGAAGTAAGAAGGGCACTGTGCCTCTGAACATTTGAATGGGTAAAACCACTTGGGGTGGGGGGAGGAGAGAGAGATGATGCAGTACTGTGTGAGGGAGAGGGGGGAGCAGATTGGGAATTGACCTTGGAAGCCAGGTAAACAACAGGGGTCTTGCACAAATTCTCTGTTTGGGATCCCAGCTCGGTCAGAACCAGCCTCTGTATACAGTACAGTTTTCATTTCCAAATAACAGGATGTATTTTCATCTATTTTAAACTCTGACCTGCAGAACCCCACCCCAGCCTGGCTGGCCCCTTAAGTAGAAGTTAAGCATTGAACCACTGGGGCTGGCTGGGTTGTGATACTTTCTCAGGAGCCAACTAAGAAAAGATGGGATACATGAACTTCCTTTTAAATTTTGTTTTTATTGGGATATTTGGATAATAACAAAAATATTCAAATAACATTTTCCATTTCCTTGAAAGAATGAACAGAAATTGAGGTTAACAATCCTCTATTGCTCCGTCTCCCCCACTGCTAACTTTCGAAATGGTGCTGGCAACCTAGAGCCAGCACAGTCTTCTCGCCCTTTGATGGCAAATTCTGTCAAAGAACAAAAAGCCATTAGGCTTACGTAGTTGGCAAGGGATCGCCCCTGCCCATGGGCAAAATATATACAGTAGTGTGTGTTGGGGGACCCTAGGGCTCAGACACAAGCATGGGGTAGGCTTCTTTTTTAAGGTGCACATCTCTAACATAACTCAAATTCTATTGAATATTTATTTAATAGTTTTTCTATACCACCTGTGTCCAAGACGGTTTACATCGAACAGCGTAACATAACATAACTGGCTCCCGATACAATGTAGACTCACATACAAGACCTTGCTACTTACATTCAAGGCCATCAAAGGGCTCACATCTGTGTCACTAACAGATCTAATACAGACGACTCCCCACAATAGAGATAGCACTCAACACACTGATAGTCCCAAAATCAATAACACAATGCACAAAGGCGACAGCAGGCAGAGCCTTCAAATTCTGCGCACCAAGGTGCTGGAACAGCCTCCCTCATGGTATCAGAGTAATCCCAGACATATTGCATTTCAGAAAGGCCTTGAAACACCACCTCTTCCTCCTGTATTACCCAGTAACCAATGCAGACACAGCACCAACCTCACAAGCCACCCACAACCCCCAGGACTGAAACTAATAAAGAGATCGTGAGTATGTTATAAATTGTAAATAGTTACCCCTGTTATCTAAGTTTGTATCACCTGTTCAATTGTAAACACAAAGTACCATTGGAAATGTGTAATTTTATTGTTCATTGTAAACCGTGCTGGTGCTGAATAGTGCAGTATAGAAGAGACTGTAAATAAATAAAATAAATAATCTCAATGGATTTGTTTTACAATAAACAGGGAGAAATAACTGAGATAAATATGGGATTAACAAGGGAAGGGGAATAGGTAACAGTTCAACAGAGGATCAAGCATGGGGGTGGATCATTTATATTACAGAGGGGATTAATTGCAGAGGGTTGATTTGGATGACTGATCGTGATATTATGATAAAGCTATAGTTAGGTATTGTCATAAGGTCCAAAGTGCTCCTTGAATAGGTGTGTTTTTAGTAGTTTTTCAGATCTTTACTTGACTCTGCAGCTCTGATGGCTTCATGCAGGGAGTTCCACATTGTTACTTGTCTGTTGTGTGGTCTTGGTCTTGAGTGGAGGGATGATCAGGAGATTCTGGTTGGTAGCTCTTTTTGTAGAGGATGCTTTTGTGATCTGAGTATTGAGGCAGGGTGCTGAGAGGTTGTGAAGGATTTTGAATGTAGTGATGGCTTTGTGTTTTGTCCGTTGAGAGACTGGAAGCCAGTGTAGATGTTTCAGGATTGGGAGTTGTGCGGTCTTGGTCTTGAGTGGAGGGATGATCAGGAGATTCTGGTTTGTAGCTCTTTTTGGTCTTGTAGAGGATGCTTTTGTGATCTGAGTATTGAGGCAGGGTGCTGAGAGGTTGTGAAGGATTTTGAATGTAGTGATGGCTTTGTGTTTTGTCCGTTGAGAGATTGGAAGCCAGTGTTGACTTTTCAGGATTGGGAGTTGTGTTGTCGGTTTGCACTGGCTGTTAGTATTCTGGCAGTAGTATTTTGTACTAGCTTTAGTGGATATAGTGTATGTTTGGGGAGACCTTGATTTATAATGTTTCCGTAGTCCAGGTGGGGTGTGATGATGACTTGCACTACAGATCTGAAATCATTGTACTGTAGCAAGTGTCGTAAGGGCTTGAGAAGCTTCAACTTCCAGTAAACTGTTCTTGCTGTATTTTTAATGTGTGCAAACATGTTGAGGCTGCCGTCAATGGTTATACCTAGATACTTGATTTCTTTCTTTATTAATATTTCCGATGCATGTGTTATGATCTTTTTTGGGGGCTTAAATTCTTGATCTCTTAATATGAGTAGGGCTTCTGTTTTGTTTTTGTTTACTGTGAGGTTTGTGTCTGCAAGGAAGTTTGTAACTGCAGTGAAGGCGTCAGATATGATCGTGAAATCTGAGTTGGTGGTATTGAATGGCATGTAAAACATGATATCACCTGCATAGAGATGAAAGTACATGTTCCAATTTCGTAGTAGATTGCAGATGGGTTGGATGTATAAGTTGAATAATAGAGAAAGAGTTGATCCTTGCGGGATACCTTGTGTTAATTTAAAGGGTTTTGAGTTGGTGGTACCGACCTTTACTTGCATAGTTCTGTCCAGGAGGTAAGATGAAAACCATTGTAACGTGCCATCTGTTAAACCAATGTTGGTGAGTCTGTCTAGCATGATGTGATGTGCTACTGAGTTAAATGCAGCACTGATGTCAAACCTGTTGAGGCTTATCTAAGCCGATGATGAATCTGTTGAAGAGATCCGTTAATAATGTTTCAGTGCCATGGTGAGGGCGGAAGCCATATTGTTGTGGGCCCAATGGGGTGTGCAGGTCAACATGGTTTTGAAACTCCTGTTGTATAAATTTTTCTATTATTTTGGCCAAAAACGGGGTGCTGGCAATAGGTCAATATGAACTGGTGCTTGTTACATCTAGTGAGGCCTTTTTTTGGATGGGGCGTATTGAGGCTTACTTGAGTGCTGGAGATAGCAGACACCTCCCTCATGTAAGGATACCTATCTTTAAGATGGTCTGAGCAAATTGTTTGTGCAGGATTTTTAACCATGTTACAGGGCATGGATCCAGAGGTGGTGATGTGGTATTTATATTGTTGATGATATCCAGTAATTGTCTTTTGGTTATTAGGTTGAATTTGGTCCATGGGTGATTTTTTTGCCGTGCCTTTCTGTTGCTGCGGTTGTATAAAGTATTGTAACATAGATGTGCTCTGTTGAGGAGGAAGTCAGCCATAACCTGGGGATCATCTTGCATTTTGTTGAGTGCTGTGTCAGTTGAGTTCATCGGTCATTTGGGACACCATCGAGAATAATTCTCTAGGGCAGTTGAGTGATGTAATCCTTTTGAGCTTTGAGGCATAGGTTATTATATTCTTTATGGTTGTTATGAAGCTGTGTCTTGATATTATTGTCGTGTGACATTTTCCATTTTCTTTCTAGTCCTCTGAGGTTTGTCTGAACTGTTGCAGGTTCTTAGTGAACCAGGGTGGATGCATGGATTTGATGTGCTTTGTAGATTGGCGTTCCTTGAATATTGTGACCCCCCGCCCCCATTTATTATCAGGTTCCATGAGCTAATAAATGTGTCTAGGTCATGTATATTGGAGTTTAATAGTGGAGAGGCCTTATCTTGGAAATATTCTGCGTTGAAAGCCTTGAAATGACGTTTATGTTGATGTTGTATCTGGGTATTTGGCTGGCTAGTATTGGCTGGAATAACAAGGGATATCATGGCATGGTCTGACCATGAAACTGGGTCGATTTGTAAGTTGAGATCTGCATTGCGTAGTGTATTGGATATGAATATAAGGTCAAGAAGGGATCCTTTGTAATGGGTTGGAGCATCAATCTGAGTCAGGAGTAAAGATTCCATTGCATTTAGGAACGTGCAGGCATGTTTTGCTGCAGTAGTGGGTAGGTTCCGGTCCCCCATGAGTATAAAGAGGCTTTTTGTCTGAGTGAGTACAAACTTTATCTAGAATAGCTGATAGATCTTCAGTGTTAGTGGCGGGTGTTTTGTAGGTCAGGAATATTGTGTGCTCAGCATTGGAGATGGTTAAGTAGTCTATTGTTTGTAGTGATTAAGAGTTGATCAAGGAGAAATTCAAATGTTTTTTGGGCAAGAATTAGTATTCCTCGGCCTCTTTTGTGATCTGGGGCAGTTGAACAGAGTGTATTGTGAAGTAGTCAGCTGGTTGAGAGGTACATTGTCAGAGACTGATCCAGCTTTCAGTGATAGACACTGAGCTGATGTGCATGTATTGTAGATGGTCTACAATGGTCTGAAGTTTGTTTCAAACAGAGTGAGCATTGATGAGTGAACATTTGTTTGGATATGTTTGGTGTTTGGGATCTATTGTTAGGGCTGCAGAGGATCTGTGTTGATCTGTATGAGTTTGCGAGTTGGTTTAGAGGGTAATATTTTATGATAGGGTGTGAGGTGAAGAATTGGTATGTTATTGTTCTGAGTATTCAGTATCTGGGTGGAGGATATAAGGAGGAATGGAGCCAGCAGTATCATCATGTAGAATATGAGAATGTTTAGCATCATGTTTGGTTGGTTCTCTGTAGCTTACCGTTGAGGGCTTGTTTGATGGCGTTCTGCTTCAGTGCTAATAATCCTGTAGTTGATTTCTTTTGGTGGTGCTTGGGGTGGAGAGCTGTGCAGTTGGTTGGTCTTCTGTTGTCCTTTTGTGAGACCCTGCCTAAGGGCCACCACAAAGGGCCCTCAGGCAAGGGCCCACCTAAAGCAGACAGTCCTTTCCTTGATTGGCTTTGAGCCCGGGAGTGGGGGGGGGGGGGGGGGGGGCTTGTCTTCCCTTCCCATTCTCTGCTTGATGCTGGTCAGGGAGGAGATGATCTTCTCAGCGGCGGTGTGGCTCCTTCTCTCTGGCATCTGTTTCTATTCTGTCTCCTCATTAAAGATTCTTGCGCTACTAGCTGTGGGACATCCTCGCTCTGGGGCATATCTGGGCGCAGAGAGAACAGTTTTCAACTTGGTGATCCTTTCCGAGACAACACAGGCAGTGATCATGGGCATCAGAAATGCTTGTTTGACGAGAGCATTTGGGGCACTTCTTGAAGCCTGGCTTTCGCATGTTGCAGGTTACTGACATTTTTAAAACTCTTTTCTTGCTGTATCTCTTGTCTTGGTTGAAGTTGTGGGTTTTGATAGGAAGGAAGAGAGACTGTCTTGCAGGGAAGGCAGAAGAATTGATACTGACCAGCTAGGGGTGGGCCTTTGGGTAGGGCCAGTTGGCCCTTCTGTGCTAGAGAGAGAGTACTTCTATCTTGGCACTGTCCAATGATGTCACCAATGTGACTAACACTTCCTGCTTCTGCTAGGAGACCAAATCCCTACCTTGTATGTCTTTCCTTTGTCTTACCATCATGTCTTTTTTTTTCTTGGTTATACATGTCTTAGTACCCCATAGAATGGTCTTTGTAAGCTATTAGGAGTATGCCAAATGCTACAAATAAATAGGAGCCTTTTACACCATTGCCTGATGAAACCTACCAGATATCCAAATTCCCCTCCTTTGTCTATCTTATGTACTTTTATCCAATTTAAAGGATATTCATTTGCTGATTAAATATGGCCACCCCTCTTTTTTAGGAATCTTGTATAAAGAACATAAAATATGCCGTACTGGGTCAAACCAAGGTCCATCAAGCCCAGTATCCTGTTTCCAACAGTGGCCAATCTAGGTCATATGTACAGTTTCCCCAAAAGACACAGGTTCCACAATGCTTGTATTGGGTCAAGCATTGATAGCCTGGGCCTTTTTTTAATAATGGTTTATGGACCTTTTCTCCAGGAACTTGTCCAAACCTTTTATAAACCCAGCAATAACACTTTGTGTAGAGATTGTGTCTATCTGCCCGCCTATAATTTTATATCAAGCAACAAATTGCCAAACATAATGAACTCATGTTTCAGAATTGATATCGGGGCACTCAGAAATTTTAGTGTTCTCGTGGAAAATGTGGGTAGAAATGTTATTGGCTTCAGTTGTCTGGAGCTGCAACGTGTGTTTTATGTTCAAGCAACAATACAACACACGAATAGGTTTTTATGAGCACTATAACCATTTTTAGAGTGGGGAAGTAGCCTAATGGTTAGAGCAACAACTTAGAACCAAAAATATCAGGATTTGATTCCTACTGGCATTCCTTGGGCAAGTCACTTTGCCTTGGAAGAAAAGGTATTTCCAAAAACTACACATTTTTATTTATGAATCGCCTTTAGGGGCAATGTGCTAAACTGTGTTACCGATAATGCAAGCATTTAGAGAGTAATTCTATAATCTCCAGCATGGTCAGCCTTGCATTGCCATGTGCATATTTGAGGCCTATTCTACAAAGTAAAGCACATGTGTAATTTATAGAATAGGAATTTATAGCCGCGCTTACATGTAGTTGCAGCTGTTACGCCTGCTCTAGAGCAGATGCAACTGATGGTACCTAGAGTTTGAGAAAACGCACATAAGTCTCATAGTATCCTATAACTTATGCACAAAAATTTAGAGCCTTGTAATGCTCTGCCCAGGGACTGCCCCCTCATGCACACCTCAACAAGAAATACATGTAATAGGACTTACATGTGTGGTTACAGAATAGCGACTGTCCAAAGTGCATGTGAGTCCTTTAGAACAGGGACTTACGCATGTTTCTAGCACATAGCTCTCTGTATGCCTTATATAAAAGCTGCCCCTCAGTGTGCATTAATAGCCTGGTTTTATAACAGGGTACCTATGTTAAGCCTATTTTATAGAGGCAACATAAGTGGATAGAAGTAGTGCGATGGGGTATATGCAGGTGTCCAGAACCAATCCCATTGGCATGCAAATGCCATTGCAAAAATTCACACCTGTTCTGAAAAAGGTGTCAATGCGTCCTCTATGCACATATCTTTTAAAAAGTACATGCATATGTTGCAATTCCACCCCTGCTTCAGCTGGACTTCACTGTCAGGAACAGCTACATGCAGACTGCATCAAAGCAGGCTGACACTTTCCATGCAGGGACTTTAGATGTGCAGAAGTGGTCACTAAATATTACAAACATCCTTTTCTACTCTAAAACTGGCTATATACATGCAGAACCACCCCCCCCCCTT
This sequence comes from Ichthyophis bannanicus, assembly GCA_033557465.1. Lineage (NCBI taxonomy): Eukaryota > Metazoa > Chordata > Amphibia > Gymnophiona > Ichthyophiidae > Ichthyophis > Ichthyophis bannanicus. The sequence continues at coordinate 67,505,590 of CM066051.1, read as the reverse complement.
TTTTTTTTTTAATTGCCCCAATTGAAATAAATGAATTGCCTCCTAAGAATGCAGTTAGGGTACCTAAACTAACCTGTGTAGCACTTACAGAAAATCTGTGCGGTGAGGTAAAGAGATACAAGAATATGCTGAATAGCTCACTACCTGACATGACTGACACTAACACACATTCTTGGACACAGGTTCTTTACCGTCTGTATTAATGTGTGGCTCTTGCACATCGGCCACTAACACATTCATTGAACACCGTGTTAACGCAGTTTGGTATATTAATCCCTTAATGTAAATACTTTGATTCATGGAGAGCCAGTTCTATATTCAGAGAAGGACATCACTGTGAAACCCAGGGAAGCTGACAGCCAGCACAGGCCCTGGGCAGACAATCTTTCTGAGCCCCCTTAATGCCCAGCCTCCTGCTGTGGCGGCTTCAAATAAAGTAACAGCATGGTTGTGGGCCTTGCAGTATTGCTTGTACTCTAGGTTGGCTCTACCCCATCCACTCAGACACTTCCTGTCATAGGGGTGGGACACAGCAGGTCTAGAGTGCGCACAGGAGCTGTAAGACAGGCCAAGGCAGGCTCTTTTAGAGATCCACAATCCCTGGGATGACACACACCCCTGCCCTCCCCCCCTTTTCATCAGGCCTGACCTCAAATGAGAGGAATGGTAGTGGAAGGGTGCATTCAGAGTTTTTGGTCTTACTAAGAGAGCTGAGTATAGGGTGCTTTATGGGATGGGGCTGAGTGGAGATGTGTGTTGAGGAGGTTTTAATGGGTGGGGGACAGAGTAGGGAGTGATTTGCAGGCTTAGGGTTTAATGTGTTGGAGGCTGAGTGGGGAAGTGCTTTAGGGTACAGGAGACATAGTGAATGGGGAGTTGGAGAGATGCTGAGAGGGTGTGTTGGGAGTTGGGGGTATAAGTGTGTAGAGGCAGTGTAACGGATTATGCTAGTGAGTGGGGAGGCCTGAATGGGCACTGGGACTTAATAATTGGGAAGGCTAGAGTAGAGGAAGGGTGGTTTAGTGGGTTAAGGACTAGAGCGGATGGGCAAGTTAGTGGGGCGTGTGTATTAGAAGGCCGGGTCTCTGACCCAGCGGTCCCAGACTTAGGTCTCTAAAGTGGTCCTGGCCTTGCAAGTTCCAGATTCAAGGGTTTCAGTCCTGGCTCTCTGTGGCCCAGAAGTCCCAGGTACAGGCTGACCAAACATAGAAAGAGCTTGCCCTTTCATCATTGTGTGTCTTCAGATGGGGAATTCCCCCAGCTTTCATAGCTTTAGAAGGGGAACTCTCCTTGCTTCCCGAATTCTCGGAGGGGGCAGCTCTCCTCTTTCCTACCATATTCTTGAAGCTGCTCCTGCAAATATCTGTCTGGCTATGTTCTCCTTTGTCAATTAATTGCAAATATCCTAGCAACCTCATCAATGGATCCGAGCTTATGCATTGCAGTGAAGTGAAGTCCATGTTGCGCTCCTTGATGTCTGGTTTGCTTGCACTGGTGGATAAAGAAAATATTCCAATTTACCCCTCCTCGCCACCAGATCTTCCGTATAATTATTTGTAAAGTGTGAGGAGGGATAACAATGGAAGATGTTATAAATACTTCCTGGGTGTCACCACATCCTTCTTTCCAGGGGTAGATGATTTTAGGCATGTGCAGTTCTGAGCATGAGGCATCCCTGGAGACAGGAGCAGGAAAGACTGGATCTGCTTGTTCCTTGTGTAGGATGGGGATGTTACAAATTCGAAGTTAAGCTCTGTGGTATCCTGATAGTTAGGAAATAAGAGAATTGGGTATCCTTCATCTCACCCTTCCTCTTGTGATGTGTCTGTGCTGGGTCAGGCAAATGCAGTATTAGCACCATTCAGTTTCCACATTCTCACTATTTCCTAATTTCTAAGAAAAATGACCCACAAAACTGCAGGATACAAAAATATCAAAAACACACACCAATTGCTGCCAAAATGCTATTTAAAAGAATGGGCTTCAAGTGAAGGGGTTCTACTATATGTTGAACACACATTTGAAACAACTGAGGCTTACAGGAAAACATTTTTGTAAACCTGAACAATGTGAGAAGGACTCAGCCCAGGGGCTTTTCCATCCATATACTCCTGAGGCGGGCAATGCTTTCACAGCAGAGTACCAGTGTCAGGTTCCTTTGGGTCCATTGAAAAAGCATACGTGCACAGGGACTCTTAAAATTGTCTCTTTTTACTTGCAACATAATAAAAATATTTAAAAAATGAATCATCTAAGATATTTGGGACAATGATTATGAAGATATTGACACATATATAGTTTGAAATTTACTGTATGAGCCTAAATATGGGAGTCCCCACCTCCTAGAACAGGGGTCTCAAACTCCAATCCTGGAGGGCCGCAAACCAGTCAGATTTTTCAGGGTATCCCTAATGAATATGTATGAGATATATTTGCATGCACTGCCCCCATTGTATGCAAATATATCTAATAAATATTCAGTAGGGATACCCTTAAAACCTGGTTTGTGGCCCTCCAGGACTGGTATTTGAGACCCCTGTCCTAGAGCTTACATTCGAAAGTCCACCTCCCATGGCATTGTTATGGGCTTGGGGATGCCAAATACTCAACTGCCTAGAGCTGAGCTGAGGGGGGAGGGTATGTGATGGAGTGTATGGGAAACATCCTATCCTCTGCAGGAATTCACCCCAGCAAAGCTTAGAACCAGGGAGGCATTTCACCTGTAAGAACCTAAACTCTGTCCCTTTAAGAAAACAGGCTGGAGAATACCCATGAAGGATGTGGCCAGGTCCCAGGGTTTGAACCAGGTAGCAGGAGACCTGGAGGGGAGAGAGGAGACTGGGGGTCTGGAGTATATCTCAAGACTACTTGTAAAAGAGGCTGCTGTGGAGGTAGGAAGGTATTTGAACTTTATTACTGTCTGCTCAGCCTTGCTGCTGGAATTCTGCTCTGTTGGGGAGACGTTTTGCTGGGCTGTGCTGCCCGAAGTGAGGAAACTTTGAGGAGCAGTTTGTTTTGGGAGTGCCCTCTGTGCTGAAGCACCCCTGCTGAGGGCAATTAAGGACTTGTTACAGCTGGGGAAGAAGCCTAGGGCTATTGTCAGGATGCTGGTTGCCCAAATAAAATATATTTTCTTGAAACCTCTCTTGGCTGTGGAGTCCTGCATATTGCCTTACACTGGCCACATCTATCACAGCAGGTCACATCAGAGTTTGTCTTTGTTTACTATTGCAATTATTTGGCAAGATATTCAAAATAAAGTTGTATCCTCCCCAGCAGTGAATTAGCATACCAAACATATAAATAAATATATAACTTCACTATCTGTAGATGTTAGAATCTATAGATAGTGAAGTTATTTAGTATTTAACTTGCACTTTTCCAGTAGTAGATCAAAATGTGTTACAATCAGATACAGTAGACATTTCCCTTCTCACAGAGGGCTTATGATCTAAGGGGCATGTTTACTAAGGTCCTCACCAATAACATACGTGTGGGCCAAGTCACTAGTGGGAGGGCTGTGAGCTAACTGCAAGGGGGCAGGCACAGCCGTTCCCCTGCGCTTACCATGCTTCATCACGTTAAGCTGGCTTCAGGCCCAACTAATGGCATTTGGTCACCAACCTGCTGCTCTAATCACTAAACTACTCAATACCATCCATATAAGCAAGAGCCAACTTTGAGTTGGCCAAAAGAAATGATTCAGTAGCGGCAATATTGTCAATAAGTTTATTTAATTTAATCCCTGTTTTCTTCTTCCCTGATTTATTGTAAGATTTTGAACTTCGTTGTGAACCGCTTTGATTTTAGGAAGAAGCGGTACATAAGTCCTGTTAAATAAATAAATAAATAAATAAATATTCAGCCACTATCTGGATAACTTATGGGGAGCATATTCATAAGAACATAAGATATGCCATACTGGGTCAGACCAAAGTCCATCAAGCCCAGTATTCTGTTTCCAACAGTGGCCAATCTAGATCATATGTACCTAGCAGTTTCCCCAAGAGACAACGGCGGCAGTGACCAATGCAAGTAAAGCCGCGGTCTGTCGCCGCTTTAAATTATCCCTAGATATTCCATTCCAAGACGTATCTGGCCAGGGCCAAAGAATGTCGGGTTTCTCCGGATATCCTTTAGCTGTCCAGTCCGTGGCGATATTCAACTGCTCTTCAGAAAGATAAACTGGCTGAAGTTAGGACAGCCTTTCTTCTTAACTTTAGCCATCTTAGTTGGCTGGTTAATGGTTCGATATAGCCGCTGAGCTGCTAACATTTCTTGCAATCCCGGCTCTGCCTCCAGAAAGCCTCAATGCTAAATGGCTAACATCGGGATGTTTAACCGAGCTATCTGGGGATATTTAGATATGTGGCGTTGCATATCTCGCTGAGTGGCAGTTACATGGTTTGCAGATCTGCAATCACATACATGCCTTTGAATATGCTCCCTATATATTTAGTTTAAGAACGCTAAAAAGCAGACTTAAACTTAATTGATAGCAGTAGCAAGTGACAGCTTTGCCCACACATTCAGCCACTACCTACACGATCACTGTGCTGAATATATGTAATTTAAGTGCTGCTGCATAGATTAATGCGGTCGCTGGACCCATTTCAACAAATATTAAATTTTAAAAAAAATTGCAATAACTGTTATTCACTGTCATTCCTTTTTGTGTTGGCTTTGATTGTAAAGCATGAACTTAAAAAAAGTCTACTGAAAATCCACTAAAAAATAATCAAGTCTTCCAGTTATCTTTAAGCAATGAATAAACTGCTGACAATGGCTGAGGTGATCAATTTCTGTGCAGAATGAAGCTCAGATAGAGGGGGAATAGTTGGTTTTCTACCTTTTATCTTACTGCCAGGATCCAATTTTGGATGTTGTTTTTAGAGTGGAAGAGCGGCTCTGAGGTTAGAGCAACATGCTGAGGACCAGAGTTGTGATCCCACTGGTCTTCCATTACCTTGGGTATAGATTGAGAATGTAACCCCTTTGAGGACCAGAAAGTACCTACAGTACCTGAAAGCAACTTACTTTGAGCTGCTACTGAAAAAGGCATGAGCTAAATGCAATAAAATAAATCATAACACTAATATCTTCCTATTCCTTCTTGCTAAGGAATTGCTGTAATACCCAACATGATCAGTCAGTCTCATTACCTTGGGCATATTGGCTACTGTGGGAAAGCGGGGCTGCAAGACAAGGCACTAGAATGAGAGATGGAGGAGGAAAAGGAGGGACAGGCAGAGAGGAGAAAGATAGAGAGAAGCAAAGAGGGCGATGGCGGAAATAAAAAACATAGAAGAGAAAAAGAGGGGGAGGTCAAACATGAAGGAGGGAAAAATGAGAGACGGAAATTGGAAGATATGGCCAGGGAGAAGAGGAAGGGGACTTATTGCAGCAGAGAAAGAGACTGAGGAAGAATGGGGAAACATGTGGAAGCTGGAGAGAGACTCACATCTCAGGGATGTGCTCATGACTAGGAGGGTGTCAGTGACATCGCCCTTGCCTCATTCATTAGTGACAGAGCCATGCCTAGGAGGAGCACTGCCATGGAGACTCTCTTCCTAAACCTGACCTGTCCGGTTTGCCTGGAATACTTCATCAGCCCAGTGACTCTTTGCTGCGGCCACAGCTTCTGCCGCTCCTGTATCTCCCGATGCTGGGAGAGACCAGATCACAGTTTCTCCTGCCCAGTGTGCAGGCAAAGCTTTGCTCAGAAGACTCTGGAGGAAAACCAGCAGCTGGGAGAAGCGGTCCAGAGCCTCCTTACGCAGCAAACACAATCATCTACAGGGAGCGAATGCACCAAAAGGCAGCACGAAAAGCTTAAACTCTTCTGCAGAGATGATGAAAGCCTTTTGTGTGTGGTGTGTGACAGATGTCAGGATCACAGATCCCACAATGTGATTTCCATAGAGGAGGCTGTGCAGGAATACAAGGTGTGTGTCAGTATCTTTATTATCACAGTGTGTCTCAGGGGTCACAGATCTCCCCCTATGATCACCACAGAGGAGGGAATACAAGGTGTGTGTCAGTATCTTGATCCTTATAGAGGAGACGCCGCAGTTCTGATTTTCCTTAAAAAAAAAAAAAAAAATGGGGGGGGGGGGGGGGGGAAATTTTAAAATTCCATGCATGCAATGGGGCAAATCCAGGAATGGATCTGGCCTATCCTGAAAAAAAAGAAGAATTGGTAGATAATACCGTTATCAGATGAATTTGTTTTATTTATTTAACATTTTTTATATACAGTTTTTCTGCTAGTCAAAATGGTTTGCAAAGAACACAGTGATGTACAAAGAACTTTCAGTGGAACAGTGGCTACAAATAACATCATGAGATAGCAGAACTTGGACAATAAATAAAATGTAGCTCAACATGGCTCATTGGGATCAAATTATGTACATCATGGGAGGGAGGGGTGCCTGAGTTTTGTGAGGGTTGCACTTCGGAGACATAGTACCATCTCTAGGGCGAGGTGGATTGTGATTGTTTTGAGGGGAGCTTGAGGCTGTGGTGAATTGTGTCTTGGGACAGGTTCTGGAGTTGGGGTGGGCGAGTAAGTTGTGTGAGAAGGGTCTGCTCTATGGGGAGTCTGCGCTGAAGTGTTCTTAGAAGAGGTAGGTTTTTAATGTCTTTCTGAAGTCTCCAAAGTTCCTTAAAGTGAAGGGTAGTGAGTTCCAGATGGCAGGTGCATACAGGGAAAAAGCTCTTTTGCATGTGCTTTATTTTTTCTTACTGGACTGGGGTGGAACATCAAGGAGATTTAGTATATTTTGTCTTCTTGGCCTGTTACTTCTGGTTTGTTTGTTTTTTTAGCATAGTCTACAGGGGTTTCAAGGATTGGTTGTTTAGTACCTTGTAAATGTTCATTATGGTTTTGTATTTGATTCCGGAGGTGATGGGGAGCCAGTGGAGTTGCTTCAATATAGGTAGAGACTAGGGGTACCAGATTTTTGTGGAGAGCAAATCAGGGACGCCAGGGCAGGATTGAGCTGGGCTGAGTGGGGCAGGGGTCCTTCCTTTTGGGCATCTTTTCCTCATAAATGACCAGTCTAAGAAGCATTCAATGATTTCAAAAGTTTAAAAAAAGACTAGCAGCCCTTCTCGAGTTATAAGCACCCATACATACACATACGCTTAAACGTTGTGTAGAATATTTATCTATATGTATAAAACATCTCTGACATTCCCCCTCTTTTTTTCAGAAAGGAAGTTAAAGGATGGAGAAGACTGCAGTAGAGGGGTAGGCAGGAGAAGCACAGTCCTCTGCTTTTGTCCTCACTGAAATCAGGTGGTTATAGTCCATGGAATCAGGGACATTATTTCAAAACCAGGGACAATCCTTGAAAATTGGGGACATCTTATAACCTTACCAGACCCTACTCTCTGGAGCTTACAATCTAGTCAAGAGAGACAAAAAGAAATAAGAGGCTTTGAGCTGAAACAGTGAAACTATGTGTGGGAAGGACAGAAAAGGGGACAGGCCAACCAACCCAGAGATCTGATTGACTGAACAGACTCAAAGTGTTATTTATTTAAATACTTTTCCTATACTGCTTTTTCAATAAATCAAAGTGGTTTACAAGGAACAAGAACAAAACCAGTTTACATGGAACATGGTTAAGTATAAACTAATAACCAAGTTCCATGTAAATTGTACCACTTAACATAAACACGGAACATGGCTAAATATAAACGTGAATGGTACAATTTACATGGAACTTGGTTAGCATAAACAGAGGTATTATCCTATATGGAGGTAGTATAATCATCAAATGGGTAAGCCGAACAGGGTAGGAAATTTATGATGTCGTACATGTCTTCTGTTGAGTTGTCATATCATACACAACGAGCACTTTACTGAAAGCCTTATGGAGGTAGTTTTACAAGGGCTTGATGACAATTACACATGTAAATGGATATATATGTGTATATCTGCAAGGGACATGGGTGAAGGCATGGAATGGACAGACTTTCAAAATATAAGTGTATTTCACATTTTCTCCCCCCAAAAATCCACTTGTATTTAAAATAAAAAATAAAATTCCCTCAGTGTTTACTCCTCCTCTGAATTACACCTAAGCGTGCAGACCTGGGTTTTAAGGAGTGAGTGAGAGGGCAATTGTGCTTGTCCCTCTGCCCTTAAAAACCACCTCAAAAGGTCACATGATGTGGTGAGCCTGGGACAGACGTGTGTTCTGGGGCTCTGGGTCTTCTCTTCCTTCAAACCGCTTATAAAATTGCGGAACCCCCCCAAAAGTGATTTCAGAGGCAGCTCATACCCTGGTGACAGACTGCTATTTCTGGAGCGTGTCTGGTGTTGGTAATGTCCTGAAATCTAGAACCATACCAAGCTAGCACTGCGCCTCTCAACCCACCCCAAAGCATGCAGGAACTCACTTTTGTGGGCTTCCTGGAAGCCCAGTGATGACTTCTGTACTTGTGCTCTGTGTGGCCATACTGTTCATGCAGCCTTTGGTATGGCCATCAAAAAAGGAAAAGGATCGCCACAAGCCACGTGATCCCAAACTGGCGACAGCAGATATCCCCTGAGGATAGAAGACCACAAGGTACATTGTGAGGCACTAGTGACTACAGTAGTTGTGAGGCCCTGGAGTCAGTCACGGCGGCAACTGAAGACTCTCACACAATGGTAGTTGCAGCAGAGCAATGTGTGTCAGGGGTGGAGAACAACCTGCAAACTCTGGAAACAGAGGTACAGAGCCTACTTCAGGCCTTGCAGGACTGTGTGTCTAAGGTGGACGATCTGGAGAACTGGTCCTGGAGGAAAAGTAGGTCTCAAACCTTTGAGATGTGGGGGGTTTTGGAGACCTGGTTACCTCGGGAGATGGCTGCCTTTAGAGCATCTGGGCCTATCAAGAGGGCACATGATGTAAGTATACCTTTAACAATATGAAAAGGCTCTTGTCTCCCTGATGTCATTAAACTATATTGTTCATGCCAAACCTGGATGGATGCCCCCTATGGCAAAGGGGCTGGAATCTATATATGGGGTTCAGAGAACTTGGCAGCAGATTTGTTCCACTCTGCGTCACTTGGCAGACCAATCCCCTCACTCGCCTTTAGGGGGCAATGCTGACTTTTTACCAGTGCTGCAGTCTCGGGGGATGTAAAGCCTGGGAAAATATGAGTTTTCTGACTCTTGATCAAGTCCTGACCAAGGAAGGGCAGTCACAGACATTCTGGAAATTACAGGGTCTCACCAAATCCAAGGGCCTTTACTCGATTCTCATTTATTATACCACGCTCTTTAGAATACTAACAGGTACTTTTTATTCCCTTGTCCCTGAAGGGCTCACCATCTAAGTGTACCTGAGGCAATGGAGGGTTAAGTGGCTTGCCCAAGGCCACATGGAGTGGCCATGGGACTAGAGACCCCAGTCCCTCTGGTCTGAAGTTGCTTGTCCACATGCAGGAATTGAACCCCGGCCTTCCAGCCTGAGGTAACCTGTCCCAACCACTGAGCCACTCCTCCCTCTTGATCTGTCTGTTGCCTTTGGCACTGTTGATCACTACCTTCTCCTTGATACCTTGTCCTTGCTTGGATTTAGGGGTTCTGTTCTGTCCTGACTTTCTTCTTATCTCTCCCACTGCACTTTTACAGTACAAGAGTATTCATTTGGCGGCTCTTCACTACCTTTCCTCTCTTGTTGTTGTTAAGTGCCGTCGAGTCGGAGTCGACTCATGGCGACCCTCTGGATAGTTATCCTAAATTGTGTTCGGTCTTCAGTCAGGCGACTCAATGTTGACAGACTGGTACCCGTAGCTGCTGTTATTGTATCGATCCATCTCATTGCTGGCCTTCCTCTTTTGCATTGACCTTCTATCTTGCCAAGCATGATGTCTTTCTCTAATGATCTCTCTCTTCGCATGATGTGCCCAAAGTATGAAAGTCGAAGTCTTGTCATTTGAGCTTCTAAAGAAAGCTTAGGTTTGATCTCCTCTAGTACGGACTGGTTAGTTCTTCGGGCAGTCCATGATATACACAGTATTCGCCGCCAGCACCATAATTCAAAGGCATCAATTTTCTTCCTGTCTGTCTTTTTCACTGTCCAGCTTTCACATCCATATGATGTTATTGAAAATACCATGGCTTGAACAAGTCAAATCTTTGTATGGAGAGAGACATCTCTGCTCTTGAGAATCTTATCTAGGTCTTTCATAGCCATTCTGCCAAGAGCAATGCGTCATCTGATTTCTTGACTGCTTGTTGCTTCTTTATTGATAGTTGATCCAAGTAGGTTAAAGTTGTTCACCTGTTGATTATGCCAGTTGTCATGATCTTTGTCTTCTTTACATTAAGGTGCAGGCCCATTTTGAGACTATGTTCTTTGATTGTGAGAAGCAAATGTTTCAGATCATCTTCACTTTCAGCCAGTAATGTAGTATCATCAGCATAGTGAAGGTTGTTGATGAGTCTTCCATCAATCTTCACACCTCTGTTGTCTTCATACAATCCTGCTTCTCTGATGATTTGTTCTGCATATAAATTAAACAGGTAGGGGGAAAGTATGCAGCCTTGTCTTACACCTTTGCTTATTTTAAACCATTCTGTTTCTCCTTGTTCCGTTCGAACTGTTGCTTCTTGATCAATGTACAGATTGCGCAAGAGAACGATCAGGTGTTCTGGTATACCCATGCTTCTTAATGTGGCCCAGAGTTTCTCATGGTTTACACAGTCAAAAGCCTTGCTATAGTCGATAAAACACAAATAGATATCCTTTTGGTATTCTGTAGTCTTTTCAAGGATCCATCTCACATCCGCAATGATGTCTCTCGTTCCTCGCCCCTTCCTGAACCCTGCTTGCACGTCAGGTAGTTCTTGTTCCAGGTATGGTTGTAGTCTCTTTTGAATAATCTTCAGTAGAATCTTGCTGGCATGTGGGATCAGAGCGATTGTTCGATAATTTCCACAGTCAGTTGGATCACCTTTCTTTAGTATTGGTATAAACACAGATCTTTTCCAGTCAGTCGGCCATGATGTTTTATTTATTTATTTATTTATAGTCTCTTATATATCGCACTATTCAGCATCAGCGCGGTTTACAATAAACAAGGAGTTACACAATTCAACGGTACTTTGTGTTTACAGAAAAAACAGGAAATACAACTCGGATAACAGGGTAATTAATTAATATAACAGACATGATCTGATCCTGGCTTCAGTATTGTGTATGGGAGGTCTGTGGGGTGTCTGTATTGAATTTGTATGTTTGGAAGGTCTGTGGGTAGGTTGTGTTATCTGGATTGTTTAATGGATAAGACAAGAGGAAGAGGTAGTGTTTCAAAGCTTTTCGAAACTGCAAAAGGTCTGGTATTGATCGGATGTTTTGAGGAAGGCTGTTCCAACACCTTGGTGCACAGAAAAAGAAAGCCCTGTCAGTAGTAGTTTTGGTGTATTGTGTTATTGATTTAGGGACTAACAGAGAATTGAGTGATACTGACCTTCTATCCCTATTGAGGGGTGTTGTTTGGATCATATCTGATAATGATGCAGATGAGAGCTCTTTGATGGCTTTGAATGTAATTAGTAAAGTTTTGAAAGTGAGTCTATTTCGTATCGGGAGCCAATGAAGATGTTTTAGAATAGGTGAAATATGTTCTTTCCGGGATGCTCCATGAAGGACTCTTGCTGCAGCATTCATTGCCAATTGAAGTGGATGTAAGGTGGCTTGAGGGAGACCTTGTAATATTGAGTTCGCATAATCAAAATGAGGTATGATTAGCGCCTGATAGATGGTTCTAAAATCGTCTTACATATTGCATATTTCTTGGCAGAGCCTTGTAAGTATGGTAACAGCTGCATCAGATTGCTGTAATACTTCTATGGGAATGCTATCAATGCCTGGTGCTTTGTTCTTTGATAAGGCTTTCAGTGCTGCTTCAACTTCTTCTTTCATCACCAATGGTTCCCGATCATAAGGTACAGGTTGAAACGGCTGTTGGTCCACTTGATCTTTATCATATAAAAACTCTGTATATTCCTTCCACCTTTTCTTGATCTTCTCAGCATCATTCAACATGGAACCTTGAGCATCTTGTAACATTCCAATTCGAGGCTGGAACCTTTTCTTTAACTCTCATAGCTTTAGGAAAGCCAATCTTGTTCTTCCTCTAATAGTTTCTGCTTCTATTTTCTTGCAAGTGTCATTGTAGTACTTTTCCTTGTCCTGTCTTGCTGCACATTGGAAATTTCTGTTGAGTTCTGCAATTGTCTTTCTTTCTCCTTTGGCTTTAGCTTCTCTGCGTTTCTGGGCAATTTTCAGAGTTTCTTCCGTCATCCATTTTGGCTGTTTTTGCTTTTTCACCTTTTGTAGAGACTTCTCCCTTTCTTCCAATACAACCTTCTTGATGTCATTCCATAACTCTTCTGGAGCTCTGTCATTTGTATCTAAAGCAGCAAATCGATTTTGCAGGCAGTCTTTAAATTCCAGTGGTATATTGTCAAGGTCATATTTTGCTGCATTCATGAGTGGTTTGCTCTTTTTCAACTTTAGCTTGAGTTTGCACACTAGTAGTTGATGATCTGTACCACAGTCAGCTCCAGGTTTTGTCTTTGTTGATGTTGCAGAGCTTTTCCATCGTTGACTTCCACAGATGTAGTCAATTTGATTTTTATACAATCCATTGGGTGAAGTCCATGTGTACAGTCACCGCTTGTGTTGCTGGAAGAAGGTGTTTGAGATGAATAGATCATTGGTCTTGCAGAATTCTATCAGTCTTTCTCCAGCTTCATTTCTGTTGCCAAGTCCATATTTTCCAACTACTTTGCCTTCTTCTTTGTTGCCAACTTTTGCGTTCCAGTCACCCATGACTATCAGGATATCCTGTTTGCATGTTCTGTCAATTTCAGCTTGTACTTGTTCATAGAACTCTTCAATTTCATTCTCTTCTGCAGCTGTTGTTGGGGCATATACTTGAATTATAGTTGTGTTGATAGGCAATCCTCGTAGACGAATAGAGATTAAGCGTTCGCTGACTGCATTGTATTTCATTACAGTTCTTGCAAGTTTCTTCTTTATTATAAATGCAACACCATTTCTTCTTTGTCTTTCATTTCCAGCATAGTAGACCATGTGATCATCTGATGCAAAGTGCCCGATGCCAGTCCATTTCAGTTCGCTGACACCCAACAGATCAAGTTGTACACGTTCCATTTCATTCTTGACCACCTCCAACTTCCCTTGGTTCATGCTTCGTACGTTCCATGTTCGAATGTGTAAGACATCTTTACAGCTTCTGACTCTCATTTCATGCACAGCTACATCAGCAGTCAGACTTCCCAGGGCTTTGATCCAACCACATCATAAATGCTGGCTTTACTCTGAAAGGTCTTCAGCTCTTCCCCAGTAGCTAGTTGAGTGCCTTCCGACCTGGGGGTCTCATCTTCCAGCACCATAGCACAATTTGTTTTGTTGTAACTATCCATTGGGTTTTCATGGCAAGATACAGAAGTAGATTGCCGGGCCTTTCTTCCGCGCAATTTAAGTTTGGTGGTGTTGCCGTTGTCACAAAAGTGTGATCCTCCGCCGTCAACACTATCCCATTCTGCTGCTGCCCAGAAGGGTGGTTTGTCTTGGTCTGGCACCTCAGCTGAGACCTGTCCATCTTGGGAGACCCTGCCAGTAGTTAAACTACCGATAGTTTAGCTCTCAGCATCACTGATGCACGCAAGCCCTCACAGCACGACAAGCTGCAAACCTCTCTTATCTCACTATAAACCCCTCATTGGGAATTCCACTCCTCTGACAGATCCCTTTTATCTGTGCCCTTCTATGCCACTGCCAACTCCAGGCTTTGTTCATTCCATCTTACTGCTCCATATGCCTGGAACAAACTGCTTGAGTCTGTGTGTCGGGCTCCTCTTCTATTCCTATTCAAATCCAGGCTAAAGACCCACCTCTTTGAAGCCACTTTTGGATCTTGATGCTCCTCACTCTCTTGTCCACTACTTATGTGTATCTTACCATACTCTAGTCCCCAGACACAATGTGTTTTATCTTGATTAGATTATAAGCTCTGATGAGCAGGGACTGTGTCTTTTATCTGTATGCACAGCGCTACCTACGCCTTGTAGTGCCATACAAATAATTAGTAATAGGCATCTTTGCCTATCTCTACAGTAGTTGCGTAGTTACAGTCAGACTTTGGCTAAAGGTCAGCTTGCAACTAAATTTTGTTCCAGTATAGAGGACTTCTTCTTATCAGCAGAGGTGGGGCAGGTGTGATTGGCTTGTATTCAAAAGCCATTTGTGAACTTGATGGTACCTTTGAACTGTGAGGGGCTTGCAACCAAATGGAATATGAAATTGGGTTTGGCTTTGATGGGAGATTTGTTGTGGACTGATGGGACTACTCAGATTATAGTGAATATGGGACTCTGTGAGATTCAATGTAAGTTTGTTCACAGAGTCTATTATCCCCCAATGGTCCTTTTCACTTTGGGAGTGTGGCGAATCCCAGTTTTCCAAAGTGTGGGGAACAGTGGGCCTCATTGGTACACATGTTTTGGGGATGACCTAAAGAGTTCTGGCTGCTGGTTTAGCAGTATATCGAAGGACTTGTAGGACCCACAGGATCACTAGACAAGCCAGAGAGATCCTATTTGATAAGGTTCCTACTATGGGTTGGGTCAGAGCAGGACAAAAATTTTGGATCATGAAAGTTTGGCTGCTGGTGAAAATAAACTATTTTTTTCGGACTGGGTAGCACTTGAGATGCCTTCCATGTGGCATGGGCAGAATGCTTTCCACCAGCTCATGTGGACAGAGTGGTTGGGAATTCAGGAGGGAATTCTGCAGGTCCAAACATTTTTGGATAAATGGGGGAATTATTGTATTCTTTAACCCCTAAGCACCATAGTAATATCTTTAATTTTCTATAATGGAGTTCAAATCGGTGGTAAGGCTCTGGATCCTGTGGGGAGGGGGGATTAAGGCTCTGGATCCTGTGGGGAGGGGGGATTGATTAAGTGTATGTAGGCTCATGGGTGGCTAAAGTTGGGGGTCTGGGAGTTGGTTGTGTCTGTGGGAGGTGGAGTCAAGTGTTGAGAAATGGGTCCCCGATAGTATGTCCATTTGAAAAGTTTGTTTGATATTGGAGGAGGGGAGAAGGGGGATTTTTTTGGATGGTAAATGTAAAATTTTGAAGAGCTTCTTCTCCAGTGTGCATAAGGAGCTCTACACACTGAGATTGTAGTTCATTGTATGTTTCATTAATAAAAAGTTTGAAACCTAATTACCACCTCAAAGTCAAAAATGTGAAGTTTAGAATTTGGTTCCTCTGCACGCATGGTTTTGTGAGATCTGGAACTTGACACATGTATTTGCTAGCATGGGCAGACTAGATGGACCATACTGGTCTTTATCTGCCATCTATACTATGTACACATGTGAGGCTTGAAGTGTAAGTGAAACAACTCTTTTTTTTTCCACGTTTCGCTGTGAAATGGTGGGGCTCTTTATGTCATAAAGAGCACTTTATTAAGCTGTTTATGATGTGATATGCCGAGCGCTTTATTGTCTTTATGATGCTACACACATTGAGCACATTATTAAGAGCTCTATGATGTCACACTCATTGGGTGCATTATTATGACTTTTATGATGTCACACATTGAGCACTATATTGCTTCCTCCTTAATCACCCAGGAAAAGCTCCAGAAACTGCTGGACCCTATGAGGCAGACTATAGGCGACCTTCAGAGTCTTCGTTGTGAGGAAGAGCTGAAGAGCCGGATGCTGGAGGTGGGTGGGCAACTTATTACAGAGAATCAGTGATTGTTATACCAAGTAAACATCGATGCAGTGACTGGACGGAATTGGGGTCCTTGGGATATTGAAGGCAATGTTTCCAACTTGGGAGTTTTACTGCAGTGATCCATAGTGTTACAATCATCTCATTCCCTCTTCAGACACTCCTGCAGTTCCTTCTCTCCCACAACTCCTGAAGTCTCCCTGTGCTCTGGCATTACTGCTAGAAGAATTGTGATGTCTTTAAGAGAGGCCAGGCAGCTCTGGGTTTGGCATCCCTGCCCTCATAAGTGGGGTGGAAGAGTAGCCTAGCGGTTGGAAAGCAGCTTGATGACCAGTGTGTGAATCCCACTGGCACTCA
Source organism: Ichthyophis bannanicus (assembly GCA_033557465.1). Lineage (NCBI taxonomy): Eukaryota > Metazoa > Chordata > Amphibia > Gymnophiona > Ichthyophiidae > Ichthyophis > Ichthyophis bannanicus. The sequence goes on along the minus strand of CM066051.1, from coordinate 67,489,447 downwards.
TAGTGGCCTTAAGCAAGTCGCTTAATTCCCCATTGCCTCAGGTACAACTTAGATTGTGAGACCTCCTGGGACAGAGAAATACCTAAATAATCCATCATATTTGAACTCATGTTCAGATTTGGGATAATACTTATCGTTTTATAGTACTACTGGACACATACAGCACTTTAGAGAGGTGATGATTATTCAGATACCATATGTCCATGCCCAAAGAGTTTACAGTCTAAGTGGGTATCTGAGGCAATTTCCATGTAGATGTCAGGATAAAGAGCTAAGACTCAGATCTCTGAGGAGATATTAACAGGGCAATATCTTGTTTCGCTGACAGCCATGGGAAGCTGATTATTATGACTGGTACTGAACTGTCTGTTCTAAGCTGACAATCTGATTAGTTGAGAATAATATGCTTTCTTCATAAGGTTAGTATCTTGTAAATTGTGACGGACTGTTTTAAAGGATACTGGTTTTAGTTAGATATTTTTAATTGATCAGCGGAGGAGGGTGGATTTTGAAGGCATCTTGATTAAGAACATAAGAACTGCCAACTGGGTCAGACCAAAGGTCCATCAAGCCCAGTGTCCTGTTTCCAGTTCAGATCACAGGTACCTGACATTTCCCAAAAGTAGTCAGTTCCATGCTACTTATCCCCAGGAATAAGCAGTGGTTTCTCTTGGACTGCCTTAATAACTGTTTAGGGAAATTTTCCTCTAGGTATTTGTCCAAACCTTTTTTTTCAACCCAGCTACTCTCCCTGCTTTTATCACATCCTCCTGCAATGAGTTCCAAAGACGAATTATATGCTGAGAGAAAAAAAAATCTGTGCCTGTAAAGCAGTTTTTCACCGCAGTCTGAGGCATGAAATAGCACTCAATGTGGGGCCAAAGTCTCTCAATAATGGAGACTTTGACCCAGCAGTGGGATCTGTTTCTCTGGCTGCCACGGAACAGTACTGTGCAGGTAGAGAGGCAGCAGGAAGCAGCATGGCAAGCTTATTTTAAAGATGAGTTTGATGCTTGCTGGCTGCCACCTTTATTTTTTAAATGTTTTTTTGAAGATACCTGCACTCCTCAGCAACTGTTGACTTTCCCCAAGAACTAGTTTCAAAGCCGTTGTCTCTCTCTTTCAAAGGTTAGTGCCAGTAGCCTGTTCCATCCAGGTTAAGATAGAGCCCGTACATTCAGAATAAGCTTCCCAGAATGCAATGCAATCCAGTTCTTAGCAAATCTAAAGCCCTCTTCCCTGTACCACTGTTTCATCCACACTCTAAGCTCCGCCTGTCTCTGAGGTTCTGTGTATGCAACAGGAAGCATTTTAGAGAATGCTACCCTTGTGGTTCTGGATTTCAACATTCTATCTTAAGACCAAATCTGACTTCCAAAAATTCCCTCCTGCACTTTCCCATGTTGTTAGTACCCAGTACCCACATTAACAGTCAGCTCCTCCCTAGCACTGTTTAAAATCCTATCTAGGTGACACACAAGATCCACTACTTTCACTCCAGGCAGGCAAGTTACCAAGTGATCCTTAACACTAGAAGCCCCAAAAGGAATTTTACCTAGAAACCCCAAAGTGCGTCAATTGACACATTATCATGACGACTGCGTTTAGCATGAAATGCAGATGTGAATTACCGTATTTTTGCGCATAAAGTGCACGCGTTATACACTTTTTTACCTATCGCGCAACCCTCTCGCACGGTATTTGCGAAGGCGCACTATACCGAAACTTTATTACATGGAACAGATTCCATAAAAGAGTCCTTACAAGAATATAATGGTTTCAAAATATATTTAATTAATTTTCATCATCCGATTCCATAAAACCCAAAGCAGCTACAGTCCTGGTTGGTGGAATGTCAAAAGACACAGGAACCTCATCCATGTTAACAACATCCATTGCCGAAATGCCGAACTCCGAAATTTCTTTGCTGACAAATGTGCCGAAATCTGCCATCTTTTGTTCCCAGACATCCGGAATCCTCTGGCCTACAGTTGTTCTTATTCGCACAGAAAGACCATTCCCTCTTCATAAATTTGCAAATCCAGTTGAAACTAGCCTGGAACATGAAATTCCTCTTTCATTGGCCAGCAGTTTTGCTTTGAATTGAATTGCGATAGTTGAGACAGCTTGATTTTGCTCCCTTCTAGACAGAATCCATTTTTTTAAGTCACTCTCTAGCTCTGGCCACTTTTCTTTGGGACCCCGATGCGCACGTTTTCACGGGTTCATCTCCTCTAGCACCGTTTTCTCCTTTCTCCAGTTGCGAACAGATGACTCACCAACATCAAATTCTCTTGCTGCTGCTCTGTTGCTTGTTTCTTCAGCTTTTGCCACAACTTTCAACTTGAAGTCCGCAGTATAAGACTTGCGTTTAATTCCAGGCATGATGACTGGATTATAATATGAGATCGCAAAGTTTAAATGTAAGGTATAATAGAACCGAAGGCCTTTTATATGCCTCACAGTGCACTCGACACATGTGCGATATACGCACGTGCGCATAATGCGAGACATTCTCTGCAGAACAGGCCGAATATTGCGCTTTATATGTGGGTGCATGTTTTATGTGGGTGCACGTTACCTGCGCTAAAATACGGTAATGTGAAGTTACTTATTTGCTAAATACATGCAGTATGTGACGTCATTACATGACATCATGTGTTTATTGTTTGTAATGTCAGAGTAAAACTGTAAACAGTGATTGAGATGTGCCACCTAGTGGGAACATGAATTTATACCTAGAAGCCCCAAAGTACGTCAATTGATGCATCCAAGACAATTGAGTGCGTCAATTGACGTATTTTGGGGCTTCTAGGTATAAATTCATTTTCCCGCTAGGAGGTGCATCTGTCATTAATTTTCGATGCACATATTTGAACATCTTGACCTTGCTAACAAAGTCATGGAACATGACTGACATGATTCTAGCAGTGACGCTGGTATACAATTTTGAAGATGCATTTGCATCAATTGACGCACTTTGGGGCTTCTAATGTTAAATGCACTGTCATTCAGCTGTCTGCATTACTAATAATTGAATTGTCAACTACAACAGCTATCCTAAGTTTTCTCTCCTGAGAATATGTCCTTGGAGACACATCTTTGGTGTAAGAGGATAAAGAATCTTGTAAAGAGCTAGTCCTGACTACAGGATCACTTTCTGCCACACTAAGGTGATGCTCTCCTTCCAGGTGACCTTTCTTTTCACAGGTAGTACAACTGCCAGACTGGAGGTGAAACTACTCTGCTATGTCCCCGAAGGTCTTCTCTAAATACTTTTCTCTCCACATCAGCTCCTCTAAGTCTGCCACATTAGAATTTGAGCTCATTTTCTGAGAGCCAGGAGCTCTATGCATCAAGTGCACACATATGACCTCTCACTAACTGGAAGATAATCAGACATGGGCATTCAGAGCAATAGATTAAACAGCCTCCAACTTGCTGTTGGACTACTGTCTGCATCTTAGTATTGCTGAGTTTTTAGTTTTATGGAGTACCTTGTTTAAGCACTTTTTGAGGTACCTAAATTAAGACAATGTTATAAAAGACTAGTATAAGTGGCAGATCTGATGCCTACATTGCAGGTACAGACATTTACATCAGCTTTAGAGCCAGTGTAAATATCTGAGCCTATACATTTATAATCATGCACATAAAGTATAGTATTTTATAACCTGCGTGTGTACTTATGCTCTCTGTCCATGCTCTGCCCAAACCCCACCCCTCTAAACACCTAGTTGCAAAGCGCACACCATCATTGCAAAGCGCATACTTTTATGCACACAAATGTGGCCAGACATGTGCAGAAATGACTTCATAAAGTTACCTCCTTAAAGTTTCTAAGAGTGGAGGAGTAGCCTCGTGGTTAGAGCAGCTGCCTAGTACACACTGGCACTCCTTGTGACCTTGGGCAAGGCACTTTACCCTCCATTGCCCCGGAAGAAAAGGCCTGGCAATCTACTTTCAGTGATACATTGTCAAGAAAAGCCAGAGGCAACTGGGGTGGCAGGAGTCAGCAGTGAATGAATGGCACTAAAAAAAAAAAAAAAAAAAAAGGTTGCTAAGGCAGTAGGGATGGTTAAACTCTTAAGTTTAATTTGGTATATTTTAAAAACTATAGTTAACCCCCGCTGTGAAAAACAAATTCTCTGCTGTCCTCTTAATGCCCCTGGTGTGGCTGGAATTTGACTAAGAATCAAACTTACATAGACTTAAACTAACCTTCTTTCTGACTTAAGTATACATACACAGACTTGATTTGAACCCTGATCCTCTAACCCTTAGTTTTGTTGCATGTGTGACCTCGGTGGAGTCACTTTATCTTCCAATGCCACAGCTCTAACCCCCTGTCTTTTGCACAGGAAAAAAAGGCAACATCACTCTTACGGCCCTTCCAGAAAACTAACTGCAAGGCCGTAGGAGTAATGTCTACACAGACACGGTCTCCTCTGATGCCACTTAATTCTGAGACCTGACAGCACCGACTCAGTGAGCGATATGCCCCTTTGGGATGTATTTATCATTAGCAGAAGGACTCAATCATCTCTAACCTGTCCAGCTATGTCACCCGGTGATTCACATATGCAAATAACACACATTGCAATGATTTCAAATCAGGTGCTCAGCCGGGCTGTTTTATAATTCAGAAACATCTTCAGTTTGGAAACTCAGATCCCTATTTTGTCCTCTTTGGACTTTCCACTATGTGACATTCAGCAGTCAGGTAATGATCATTCCACCTTCATGCATCACTGCAATTGTCAGCAGTCACCTAACCTTCCTTCCCCACCTCTCCCATGTGACCTTCAACAAATTCACTTAATATCCCTATGCTCCAGTTATGACAGGAAACTCTTTAGAGATCAGGGGAGTTATCTACGTGCAATTTAACTTTTGTATAGGGCTGAGTAAATGTCTCATCAGGACTGACTAAAATATACATATTAGCATCCTTAAATCTGTCTTCATATGCTTTATAACGAAGACCACTAACCATTTTAATAGCAACCCTCTGCACTGACTCCAACCTGTTTATATCCTTTTGAAGGTGCGGTCTCCAGAACTGCACACAATACTCCAAATGAGGTCACAGCAAAGACTTATACAGAGGTACTATCTCCTCCCCTTGCTGCAGGGCATTCCTCTCTATGCACCAAGCATTCTTCTAGCTTTGTCTGTCACCTTTTCTTGCTGTTTATCTACTTTATGATCCTCAGACACAATCACGCCCAGCTCCTGCTCTTCTTTTGTGGTCTGAAGTACGTCCCCCCACCACTGCACTGCTCCCTTGGATTTTTGCAGCCCAAATGCATGACCCTGCATTTTTTTGGCATTAAATCTCAGCTGCCAAATTCTAGACCATTCAAGCTTAGCTAGATCCCTCTTCATGTTATCTACTCCTTCCTGGGTGTCTACTGTACTGCATATTTTGGTATCACCCGCAAAGAGGCAAACCTTACCTGACAGCACTCTCTTATCTATTAGGCTGAAGACTAAACAACTGCTAGTGTGATTAAATGGCAAGATAAAGGGAGCCATTAAAGCCAAAACGTTCTCTTTCAATAAATGGAAAGCAGATAGAAATGAAGAAAATAGGAACATAAAATTTTGAAAAATAGATATAAAGGTTTAAGAATACAGGCCAAAAATAAAAGTTTGAAAAAAAACTTGTCATAGACGCAAAAAACTTACAATAAAATCTTTTTAAAACATTTATGCAAGAAGCCTGTGAAGCAGTCAATTGGATCTCTAGTTGTAAAAGAGGCACTTGGGGAGATCAAGGCCATAGCAGAAAAGCTAAATGAATTATTTGCTTAAATCTTTACTAAGAATTATATTAGGGACCTGAAACATAAGTGATGTCATACTGGGTTATCGAGTCCAGTATCCAGTCTCCATAGCTAATCCACATCACAAATTCCTGACAGAATCCCAAGAAGCAAACAATCACTATTGATCATATCCAGAGATAACAATGACTTTCACGTGCTTACATAACTAACAATAGCTTATGGACTTTTCCTCCTGAAACTTGTCATACTTATTTTAGCTGTTTTACCTGACACCAATTTCAAGCTTACTGGACTAAAATGGTTAGTTATAAAGCATATGAGGACAGACTTTAAGTCTCTTCATATGTATACTTTAGAGGAAAGGCAGGATAGAGGTGATATGATTGAGACGTTTAAATATCTCCATGGCATAAATGCACAGAAGAGCCTCTTTAGATTGAAAGTAAGTTCAGCTATGAGGGGACATGGGATGAGGGTGAAAGGAGATAGATTCAGGAGTAATATGCGGAAATATTTCTTTACGAAAAGAGTGCTAGATGCATGGAATAGCCTCCCAGTGGAGGTGGTAGAGATGAGGACAGTATCTGAATTCAAAGAAGCATGGGACAAGCACAGAGGATCTCTACAGGAAAAAAAAGAGGAATATTGTAGTGGGTAATATGGAAGGGCAGACTAGATAGGCCATGTGGTCTTTTTCTGCGGTCATGTTTCTATGTTTCCATGATTAGCCATGGAACCCTTCTCAAAAATCACCATTATATTGCCATTCTCCAAACCTCTGATACTCTACCTGATATAAATAAGAAGCTACAGATTACTAGTAATAGGTCTGCAATGTAATTCCATCCGGTCCTGATGACTGTTACTGTTTAGTCTGTCAGTTTCCTCTATTACATATTCCAGATTCCTCTGTGATTTGCTTCAGTTCCTCTGAATCATCAGTATCTAAGAATGTGCCCGAGGCAGTTTGCATAGCTGGGTTTAACAAAGGATTACTGGCCAAATGGAAAACATGGCATAAGACAAATTTAGCTAGGGAGATCTTACCTTACCATTCTGTTAGATTTTGTTTCTAAGTGTTAGCCCTTTCCAGGCCGAGCCCAAAACTCTCGGGATCCAAAATTCTGACTAAGTATTCCTATCAAATGGTATATAATACATGACCATAGCAGAAGGAAAATCACTATTAGAACATATTGAATAAGACGGGTACAATTTTCCTGAAATATGCAAAAATTAACCCGGCTGCAGAATGTGGATTAAAAATTTAAAGTGGGCCTTCAAAGGGTTAATATGCCATCTCACCCCTATCCACTTGTTTATCTGAATTTGATGATGTTCCTCAGGATAGCTTCCTGAAGATATTAAACAGTGATGGGATAGCTGTGCGGAAGTCTTCCTCCTGTGTTCCCTTGGGTTTCCTGCAGAACCTGCCTCCCCCTTGCGATTGAAAATGTAATATTGAATCACTATCCTTTACGGGCAGGAGTGTGGACATGGAACTCCCATGCAACCGAGAGGGAATGTTGGCTAGGAGGCAATGTCCTGCTGTAGATTAGTAATTGGTTAAATGATAGGAAACCGAGTCGGACTAAATGATCAGTTTTCTCATTGGAGAAATGTAAATTCCAAGTGTCCCAGGGATGTGGGCTGAGACCGATGCTTTTCAATATATTTATAAATGGTCTGGAAAAGGAAGCGTGACAAGTGAGGTGATTAAATTTGCAGATAACACAACATTATCCAAAACTGTTAAATTGCAAGCAGACTGTGAGGAATAGGAGAAGCCTGAGGGATTTGATGGCTAGAAACTTTACTAGGGATGTGCATTCGCTTGAATCGATATGGGAAATAGCAACATTACCCATTCAATGTAAGTACATAACAGGCCCCTGTTTTGTACAAAATGTTATATGTAAACCGCACTGATTTTAAAGAGCACGGTATATAAAAGCAATAAATAAATAAAATAAACATTTCCTGCCATTTTAAATCTGAGCATGGCATGAAAACAACAAAGTAGTGACATTTTATCTCCCTGTGTCACAGGCTGGCCTCAGCAGTAGATGCTTGGGTTGGAAAAGCCATTATGTCTGAAAGGGTGTTGGTTTTAGCCAGCCTGCTCTTGTGTCCTGCGTGTCTAGTGTTCTTCGTTCCTGTTTTGTGATGGGCCCAAAGTTTGTTTGGTCTGGAGCTCAGTGGAAACCCTTCCTAGATTTTTGTTTAGTGAGACTTTCTTCAAAAACAGTTCTTTTTCCATTTTCTTGTGCCAGAAATTTGGTGAAACCATGTCTAAGTATATTATCGGAGGCATTTCCCAAGATTTCACCAGATCCTGGTTGTCCAGTTAGCGAAACTGAGGAGTAGCCTAATGGTTAGGGCAGCAGCCCGGGGTCAGCAAGACCAGGCTTCTGATTCCACTGGCACTCCTTGTGGTCTTAGCCAAGTTACTTTATGCCGCAGGTACAAACTCAGATTGTAAGTCCTTTGGGGACAGGGATATATCGACAGTAGCTGACTGTAATATGCCATTAACTACTACTGGAAAGGTGTAAGCTAAATACTAATAAAAAATAAACTGTCTACAATCCTCTGAAATCCTCTGATTAATGTGTAGTGATGGTCATAAAAGCAAATAGAATATTAAGAATTATTTGGAATGGAGAAGAAAATGGAATATTTCTGTGCTTCTGTAATGATGCCATCTCACAGCAAGATATAGCGGAATTAAAGGATCAGAGAGGGGCAACCACAATGATCAAGGGTGTGCTACAGCTAGCTCCCTTTATAAACAAAGGGCTCTTCAGCCTGGCGAAGAGATGAGATATTATAGAGGTCTATAAAATCATGAGTGAGATAGAACAGGCAATTATGCAATGATTGCTTACAATGTCAAATAGCATTAAGACTAGGGGACATGTCATGAAGCTAAAGCAGATTTAAAATTAATTGGAGAAAGTCGTTTTTCAATCAAAGCTTATTCTATGGAATTTATTACTGGCAGTTCGTACACAAGGCTTATAAAGAACTCAGACAAGTCCTAGGAGGCCAAGTGGAAGAACCATTATTAGCCATAGAAAAAGAGAAAATGACAGTCGATAAAGACCTTACGGCCTAGCCACAAGAACTATTAAGTTCTACAGTCCCTTCCTCTCCCTCAGAGATCACCTGTAGTTGTCCCATGCTTGTAACAGTCTCCACCACTTCCATTGGGAGGCTGTTCCATGTATCTACCACCCCTTTCCATAAAGAAATATTTCCTCAGATTACTCCTGAGTCTATCCCCTTTCGTCTTCGTCCTCGTCGTCATTTAATTAAAGGAAAGCCGCCACTCATCGCAGGGAATGAGCAGCTAGGAACGGATCTACTCTTCGGGGTCCTACCATGTACTGGCGACCTGGATGGACCACCGTCATAGACAAGACGCTGGGCTCAATGGACCTTTGGTCTCACTCAATGCATGATATCTTATTTAAACCATAATGATGAGCAATATTATACAGTACCTGCGTCTTTCTGTCTGTTTGATCCAGAATAAGGTTGAAAGTGAGAAAAGGAAGATCAGTGTGGAGTTTTCACAGCTGCGGCAGCTCCTTGCTGAAAAGGAAAAGATTCTCCTCAACAGGCTAGATGCCGTGAACAAGAGGCTCTCCAGGACAGAGAGAGAAAACACACACGAACTTTGCAAGGAAATCTCCTTCCTCCAAAAACTGGTCCAAGAGATCGAGGAGATGTGCCAAAAACCAACAGCTGAATTTTTGAAGGTGAGTGGGGCAGTGCACAAGATAAACAATTAATATTGGCCCTGACAAGTTTTTTTTCCCTATATTTATTGGGTCAAAGAAAGTTAAGAGCACACTAACAGAATCTTTGTACTTAGGTTCAGGGGATCCTGGCTAGAGGCAGAGGAAGCCGTCCAACAAACAGGCACAATACCACGTGCAACAGACAACCCAGTACAAACGTGGATAGCAACAAAAGGACGTATAGATAAATACTTTATTGAAAACCAACTCTAGCCACTGGCCTGACACTGGCCGTGTTTTGGAAATCTTCTTCAGGGGCTTTTAATGGCTAAAAACAAATATAAATCAAACATTAATATAAAAATTATTATTATAAAGGGTGAGGAAAACACACCCGAGACAAAACATTATGAAAATAAATTAATAAATATTTAAAATCATGATAAATAAAACTAAAATAAAATAAAGTACAGCCAATAAAAACGGAGCAAAGCAACAATTCATAAACGAGACTACCAAACTAAATGACTAATACAAACAGTAAAGTGGTCGAATTATTGTATAAAGGATCATTGTATATTTAAAACAATAAATAAATCAATCATACATAAAAACATAACTAACATTAAACGAATAAAAACAAGGACTTAGTTCATGCAAATAAAAAAATTTTGTGGATCTAAACATATATAAATTAATTAATACACTAAAAACAAGTAATTCACGCACCACATTCAAATGCCTAAATTGATATCTAAAACATCATTACAAGAATCCAAAATTATATAAATAGTTCAAAAATTAAAATAAATGTCTCGCCATATAAGAACATATAAATTAATGTCTAAAACATGTACATTATAAAATAATAAATAAATTAACATACATGAACCACTTATAAACTATTTTGATAAAATAAGCTCTTAAGGAATATGACTATTAGGCAAACATAAAAGGTCATACCTGTGGTTATATGCTACTCTTATACGTGTTGCTTTTTAAAAAAATACCCTTAAAACTCCTAGGGAGGTAAAAAACACATATATAAGCAGGTGAAACACGGCCAGTGTCGGGCCAGTGGCTAGAGTTGGTTTTCAATAAAGTATACGTCCTTTTATTGTTAGAGGCAGAGGAAGGACTGAATGACCTCCTACAGCCCCTTCCGGCTCTAGCTTTCTCCAATTCTAGAGTACATTTTCAATTTATGTGTCACCCTCCTCTGATCCTATAAGGTCACTTCCAGTCCTGTCTGAGTTTTATGACTTATTTTCTCTAATTTTAGCTTCTACTGCCATAATACTATTAATAAGTTATATACAGTGGATGTGAGGAGGGTTGCAGATGGCCAGTCTCCTATAATAGCACCAGAGGAAAGTAACCATGAACGGCCTCTGCTAGTCTAGCCTGTGCCCGCGAGATGGCACTATGATTCCAGCAGGGATGGGTACAGTACTAGACACGTCTTCTTTTTTTTTTGCATTCATCCTGCAGACAAAAACTAGGTTTACGATATATTGTTAAAAATACCATAACTAGGGTTTGTTTTTAAGAGTTCTTCTTCTGGCGATTTCACCTCTATTCCTTCCCCTCCTAGACGTTTGTCTCATTCTGTACTGAGTTCCTCTCGCAACTTATCCAATCTTATTCATATCCCTCTTCTTTCCCTTTCCTCTCTCCCTTTCTCTTGTGCCCTTTGGAAAGCACATTCTGTCTCTAATAAACTCTCTTTTACACATGATCTTTTCCTTTCCAACGCTTTTCATCTTCTTGCTTTAACTGAGACCTGGCTCCTCCCTGACAATACCTCCTCTGTTGCTGCCCTCCAGTTCTCCCATACTCCTCATCCTACTGGCTGTGGTGGTGGGGTTCGCCTTCTCTCCCCCTCCTGTCATTTTCAACCTCTTCCCCTGCCTCAGTCTCATTCCTTCCTCTCTTTTGAGGTCCACTCTATTCGCCTCTTTGCCCCACTTCCTCTCCGGATTGCTGCTGTCTATCATCCTCCTGACAAGGCTTTTTCTTCTTTTTTCTCTGACTTTGACTCATGGCTTTCCCTCTCTCTTATCCCTACCTCCCCTATTCTTATTCTTGGTGATTTTAACATCCATGTTGATAACCCCTCTGATCATTTTATTTTGAAGCTCCTCTCTCTTACCTCATTTGACCTTCAACTTTGTTCCGTTGCCCCCACTCACCTTCGTGGCCATTGTCTGGATCTGGTTTTCTTTTCTTGCTCCTCTCCCTCTAACTTCAGTAATACTCTTCTTCCTTTATCTGATCATCACCTTCTCTCCTTTAATCTTCACCTCCCTCCCCCCCCCCTGCCGCGTCCTGTTTCCTCCACTCTTTTTAGGAACCTTCTTGCCATTGATCCCCTGGCTCTCTCCTCTACCATTTCTCCTTCTCTCTCTTCTGTTTTGTCTTCTAAGTCTGTTGATATGGCAGTGATGTCCTATAATGCTGCGCTATTCTCAGCTCTTGATGTTCTCACCCCTCCTCCTGTGAGGCGTTCCTTACCTCAGCCCTGGCTCTCTCCCACTATTCGCTATCTTCGCTCCTTTGCCCACTCTGCTGAGCGTGCCTGGCTCAAATCCCGCTCCCCTGAAGATTTCCTTCATTTCAAATTCATGCTCTTCTCCTTCAAATCAGCTTTAGCTCTTGCCAAACAAGATTACTTTGTTCGCCTGACTAATTCTCATGCCTCGGATCCTCGCCGTCTCTTCACTACTCTCAGTTCTCTCCTCAAAGTGCCTCTGATCCCTCCTTCTCTTTCTGCCCAAACCCTGGCTGATAACTTCCATGATAAAATCCATAAGATCACTCTCCAGTTTCCCTCTAAATCCCCTATTTCCCCTTCTTGCTCTCATTCTCTCTCTTCCTTTCCTACAATTTCTATGGATGAAACTGCTCTTCTTCTCTCCTCCAAGCTTACCACCTGCTCTTCTGATCCTATCTCTTCTACCGTTGTCCCCTCCATTTCTCATATCCTCAACCTCTCGCCCTCCACTGCTACTGTCCCAGCTGACTTTAAACATGCTGTGGTCACGCCTCTCCTTAAGAAACCCTCACTTGACCCCTCTTGTCCTTCTATCGCCCCATTTCTCTCCTTCCATTAATTTCTAAACTGCTCGAACGTGCGGTTTACCGCCGTTGCCTTGACTTCCTCTTCCCATGCTCTCCTTGATCCCTTACAATCCAGTTTTCGTCCCTTGCACTCTACTGAAACAGCTCTTGGCAAAGTCTCCAGTGACTTGTTCCTGGCTAAATCTAAGGGCCTTCACTCTCCTTATCCTCCTTGAACTTGCTGCTGCTTTCAACCATGATCTTCTTCTTGACACTTTGTTCTTTTCCTATCTCTCCCCTTGCTCCTTTAATGTATGTTCTGGTGGCTCCTCCTCCTCTGTTACCCCGCTCTCAGTTGGTGTCCCACAAGGTTCTGTCTTGGGTCCCCTCCTTTTCTCTCTCTATACCCAATCCCTTGGTGCGCTTATTTCCTCTCATGGTTTTCAGTACCATCTCTATGCTGATGAGTCCCAGATCTATCTCTCTACTCCTGATCTTTCTTCTGCTTTCCAGTTCCGGATCTCTTGCTGTCTCTCTGCCATCGCTGCTTGGATGTTCCATCATCGCCTGAAATTGAACATGGCCAAGACTGAACTTCTCATTTTTTTGCTCCTAAAATTTCCCTTTCTTCTACCCAGTTGCTTCTTGCTATGCCCTTCTCCTCTATTGCCAACTCCAGATTCCGCTCTTTTCACCTTGCTGCATCTTACGCTTTGAATAAACTTCCTTTGTCTATACGTCAGGCATCTTCTTTGTCCCTCTTCAAACTTAAGTTAAAAGCTCATCTTTTCGCTTCTGCCTTTGGCTCTTGATTTTGCTGTTCTTCCTTCCTTTTATTTCACCTTTCCTACTTTCACTTGTTCTTACCTCTTTCCTTTGTTCTGCCTCTACTGTTCTCATCTCTCTGCCCTTGTTCTTATCTTTCTTCTTCTTTTCTTTTTAGATTGTAAGCGCTTTAAGCAGGGACTGTCTCTTGTGTGTTCTTACTTTGAACAGCATGGCATGCGTCTGGTAGCGCTGTATAAATGCTTAGTAGTAGTAGTAGTAGTTCTGTTTCAAGAGGCTGTAAGTCACAGCCCATTCTCTATCTTCTATATCCTCCAGATATGTGTGTGCAAAGTATAGCTGCAGGTCACATCTCACAGAGCAGATTTTGGCTTTGGAAAATACAGAAGCAAAGCAGAGAGTAAGGAAATGAAAGCAACGCGTGGGGAAAAAATGCGGATCACTTTGGATGTTTTAACCAATGAGCATTTTTTTCTATTTCTTTACAAAATGTATTATGAAATTATTTTACATGCATTTATCAAATTTTAATGGGCCGAGCAACCTTATATGAATTCAGAGGTGTTATGCATGTAGATTTAGTGTGTTCTTTACATGCATACAGTGTTCCCAATTTGAAATCAAATGCACAACCTTAGAGTGTTTTCCTTTTTAACTACCAAATTCCCAAGCCATGCAAATGACAGATACCTGGAGCTGTTTCACCCCAGTTTCATACTGAAAAAGATATTGGAGTCAGCGTGGAGGAAGATCCAGCTTTGTCTCGAGGGTTTGTTCCTGCATTTGTGATTTTTTTTTTTTGCAGGCCTCCAAATTCTGCAGAAGAGGCCAGAGGACATGAAATATACAGACAGGGTTTGGTGAGATAATAGTAAAGCTGCCTTGCAAATAAGAGGTGAGGGGAGTGTGTTATTAAACCAACTTGTTTTTTCTGTTTTCCTTTTTGCTTCTAGAGTGCAACGAGTGCCATCAAGAGGTAGGAACTAGATATTTTGTCTCCTTGGCTATAACCGTTTACATTTGAAGGAGTTACTTTTGTAGTGAGATTACCTTCCCTTTCCCTCTCCCCCAGTGATCAGGATTCTCAGTGGTGCTCCCTATTCAGAAGGGTTTCAAATGCTGGTAACTTCCTCAACCCCATTCCTTTCTGAATTGTTTGATGCCAGGGGATGGCACAGCTGATTTTAAAATTTCCCAAATTCCAAGCTTGACCGAGGGAATCTTCCCATGAGAAAATACACAAAGGCGCCTTTGTTCCATCAATGACTTGATTTTCTTTAGCGAGGAACTACATACAGACGGTCTCTAGCACTACCATGGGAGTATTTCTGATTCTTTTCACTGTTCAGTGTCTTATATCCCGCTTCCATTTTTCTGACACCATGCCCCTTTTGGGTTCTGCAGCCTCCTCTGACTGTGGGCATCAGTTTGAAATGCATGCCATCCTCCAACAGCCTGCTTTTGCCATGTGTCCGATGTCAGCTCTAAGCATGTAACACAACAGCCAGACTCTACCATTTTTATAGCTGGGCTTCTATTCCTAGATGTGGACAAGAGTAAAATTATGCACATAAAGAACAACCCAAACTATAGCTACACGATGCAAGGTTCCACACGAGGAGTCCCCGACCAGGAAAAGAACTTAAGGAGCCCTTTTATTAAAGGCCCGCTGTGGTGTTGCACCAAACGTTTGACAATGCTCAGTAGCGAAAGCACATGGCTCTGCCGCAGCGCAAAAGAGCCAGTGTGCTCCATACCACTTCTGGAGATGGTAGCAGCGCTCACCCCTCTCTCTGCTCCTAATCCTCCCACTTGCAACCCTAACATGCCATGGAAAAAATCCATGGCCCTGCCCTGTCACTCTGTCCAATGCAGGCCTTTAGCATGTCAGGCCATGCTGACAGCTAGTGCCCCCTAAGTGTCACTGTGGATAATAAGTTGAAATCCTCTGCTCAATGTGCAGCAGTAACCAAGAAAGCAAATAGTTTTCTTCATAATTCCTGCAATTCTAACAACATTGCAATTCACACCCATATATTTCTCTATGACACTAACTTTCAAATGATCATGAAAATTGCTTGATTTCAGTGCAGTGGGAATTAAGTTGAAATTTTGGTAGGACACATGGAGATTTTGGCCTGCCTCCTGGATACTGTAGCAGATCTTTCACTTTTCTTCCAAGGTGTGAAGCTGTGAAGTTTCCAGAGCCAAATGTATCGTTCACATCCAACAGGAGCAAAGCTCGGGTCCAGCATCTGAACCAGGATGGTCAGAAATCCTCCCCCTGTATTCTGCTGAAGAAGACTATCCAGCATTTCAAAGGTAAAACCACAGGCCTTTCTGAGACCTCACTTCCATCGCACTGATTCAGGCATATGCCCTGAAGTTATCAGTAGCAAATAAGGTCAGACCAGAAAATTGAAAACAAGAGCCCTACAGCTATTCTGTGCATATGATGGAACATTTATTGAGAAAAAAAATCCTCGAACAAAAAATCTTTCCCTTTTTAATCATTCTAGTGGTGTACACAACACCCTAGAATATGCCTAAATACAACATCTGTGTCAAACACAAAAATATAAAACCATTAAACTTCATTTATGATGAATATGTGCATAGTAAATCCCAAACCGCTGTAAGAAGCTGTGAATCAAAGAACGATGAACACAGTACTGCGTTTTGCGTTCTTCTTAGTATAGCCAAGCTCTGTATCAACGCTGTTAGGACGCCTCACCTTCACAGCACAAAAGCATGAATGAACCAGAAAAACAGAGCCCTTGGTTTTAAATGTTGGTGTGTGACGTCAATGTTGGAAATCACATGATTTCTTTTTTATTATTTTTATTAGGTTTTATAAAACAGTGCATTTTCTTACACAATGTAAGCCAAACAAGCGATAAACAAACAAAAAACAAAAACACCCCCACATAACATCCTATGCCATAGTCATCACTTGATACACCTCTCTACCCCCCACCCCACTGTGAGCAAAAGACCCATTTAACAACAACCCCTCCCCCCCCATCCGGAGAACTTGTTTCCCGTAACACAACCACAGCAAACCCTTTAATACAACACCGAACACCCCGCCATCTACCCTTACGCCCTCCTTACCCCCCCCCCCCCCACACAAAGCACTTTCCCACTGTTAAGCCTCTGAGCCCCCCGCCCAAGAACCCCCCCTCACCCATCACCCCTATCCCCTCCCCCCTCAAGCGCTTTGCACAGCTCTCCCCACACCACCTCAAATTTGGCCCCTCTCTGCCGCCTAGCCGCAGTTAACCTCTCCATCAGGATCAGGTGTCGAAGCCTCCGCTCGTATTGTTCAAGCGTAGGCGCTTCCTTCTGTTTCCATGCTGCCGCCACTTCACACCTAGCCGCACTCAAACAGGCTCTAACCACCTTCCCACCCTGCTTCCCCAAGTCCTCCCCCCACCAGGACAGCAAAAAGATTTCCGGGGCCAGCTCAATCTCCCCCCCCAAAGTGAGAGTATATCCACTGTTACAGGAGTACTGGGGTGCAGTGCATCTTAGGACAGCCCCACCAAACATGCCAAAAAGAACCCACCTCCCCACACTCCCGCCAGCAAAGGGGGGATGTCCCTGGATAAATCTTATGCAGCCTCTCCGGAGTATAATACCACCGCATCAATACTTTATAGCTATTTTCTTGAAATTTACTAGCACCTGGCCCCTTTTTAATGTGGTCCCACACCGTCTTCGATTCCCTCTCCGACAATACCCGCCCAAAGTCCCTTTCCCATTCCACCATGTATCTAAATTTCCCTCTCTCCTGCCCATTCACCACCCGATAAAGCCTTGAGATCATTCCCTTCGAGCCTCCCCCTCCAAACCAATAGGCCTTCAGCCCCGAGATCTCGCGTCCCCAGCACCCGCTTCATAAAGGATTTCGCCTGTATAGAGGCAAAGCGGTCTCCTTCCTCTAAAGCATATTCATCCCTTACTGCCTCCAAGGCTCGCATCTCCCCCTCCTCCAACAATTGAAAACCACATCGTAATCCCTTTCCACTCCATACATCAAAGCGTCCCACCCTGGTTTAAAGCCCCGCCATGGGGCCATTACAGAATACCCCGAACCCCTGCACTTAATTTCAGGTCCTCTCACCGTGTCCCAAACCTTCACCACTTGTTCCATCCCCTGCGTCCCAACACCCACTACCCCCCTCTCCCCCTTCCTAGCCCAGAGCCACGCATCCAACCGCCCCCCTGCACCTGCTCTTTTTCCAGACTGACCCATGGTTTTATATCTCCCCTCTCCCGCCATTCCATTATATGTTTCAGCTGTGCCGCTTGGAAGTATCCCAACAAATTAGGGACACCCAACCCCCCCCCCTGGGTCATCGCCGAACACATCACCCTCCGAGATATTCGGGGGGGGGGGGGCTTCCTCTTCCAAATATAACTAAATACCCATCTCTGAAGGGTCCGCATCGCCCCCACCGGTATCTCTACCGGCAATGCCTGAAATAGATACAGCAAGCGAGGAAGGACATTCATCTTAACGGCAGCAATCCTGCCCAACCAAGACGTCTCCATCCCCATCCATCCCTCTAAATCACTACCTATAGCCCCCAATAATTTTGGGTAATTTGCCTGATACATATCCTCATATCAGCGCGTAATATGCACTCCTAGATACTCCAAGGACTGGCGTACCCACCGCAAGGGGTACAGTCTCTTCAACTCCTCTTCCATCTCCCTCCCCATGCGTACCGCCAAAACTTCCGTTTTGTCTATATTCATTTTGAACCCAGACACCGCCCCATAATTCTCCACCTCCCGCATAATTTCAGCTAACGACCCCTGCGGCTGACTGATATACAGGAGATTATCGTCCGCATATAATGAAATCTTGTGGGCCCTCCCCCCTCTAACTAAACCCTCTATTTTCTCATTCTGTCTTATCCGTTCCGCCAGTGGCTCTACTACCATAGCGAATAATATGGGAGATAGAGGGCAACCCTGCAGAGTCCCTTGCCCTAACCCAAAATCCTGCAAATACCTCCCATTAATTTTCACCCGAGCTCTGGGTCCCTCATAAAGGCCCTGTATCCACTTCAAATAATTGTGACCGCAACCCATTTTTCTCACGACCTCCATCAAAAATCCCCAATGAACCCGATCAAAGGCCTTTTCTGCGTCAGTTGACATTAATAGAAAATCCTCCCCCCCTTGACTGGCCTCCCAAACCACTCCCATTGCCCGTTTAATGTTATCCGCAGCCTGCCGCCCCTGTATAAACCCCGCCTGATCACTATTAATAATTCCAGGTAACCACCCCGCCAATCTATCCGCTAATATTTTTACATCAACATTGAGGAGGGAAATGGGCCTATATGAACCACAACACAAAGGATCTTTTCCCGGCTTTAATAATACCGTAATCCCCGCTGTCTTCATGTCCCTCGACAATTCACCCCCTGGTGCCAACATCCCATTAAACACCTTCACTAAAAGGCCCCCAATCTCCCCCCAAAAGACCTTATAAACCCCCCCCGGGAGCCCATCTAAACCCGGAGCCTTCCTTCACCACTCTCGCAATCTCCCCCACCGTAATCTCTACCTCCAGATCCTCCCTCGTCTCCTCAGACAACCGGGGTAGCTGTACCCCATCCAAATAAGCCTTAATCTTCTCATCCCCCCCCTCCCTCCATCCCGGTGTAAAGGTCGTAATAGAAGTTTCGAAAACATTCCCGTATCTCCTCCTCCCCTCTGCAGACCTTCCCCCCCCCCTCTCCTTTGATCTGATAAATCGACGCCGTCCCTTTTTGCTTTCTTAATCGCCTGGCCAACAATCTCCCAGCTTTATCCCCGAACTCATACGAGACCTGCTGCACTCTTTGTAAGGCCCATGCCACCTGTTCGACCTGCAAGGTTTGCAATTCTTCCCTTACCCTCTCCATCTCCTTCCTATCCCTCGTAGATCCCGTCGTCCTATACCGCTCTTCCACCCCCCCCCCCCGTAATTCCTCCCTTAACCCCTCCTCTCTTCTTCCTAGCCCCCCACATAATAAACCGCCCTCTGATAACCACTTTCAGCCCCTCCCACACACCCACCACCTCCCCCCCTTCATTAAATGCCAAATATTCCTTCACCACCCTCCGAATGTCCTCCACCACCTCCCGACTCTTGAGTAAGCTTTCATTCAGCCTCCAGAAAACCACACCACCCTCCCTAGCCCTCCTAATTCCCAGCTCAACTGCCGCATGATCCGCCCACCCAATCGTTATTAACTTACCCCCCTCAACTGCCACCATCCATTCCTTATCCACTAGAAGCATATCAATCCTGCTCCAACTCCCATGAGGAGCCGAGTAGAACGTGTATCCTCTCTCCTTGGGGTGCAAAACCCTCCATGCATCCACCAAGTTCCAATGTTGCATCAGCCTCCTTAGACCCTGTCTATTTCTAGCCCCCCCCGTCCACCCCCTTCGTGTCCCTATCGACCTTAGGATCTAATACCACATTGCAATCTCCCCCCACCAACACCCTGCCCTCCCCCTGCCCCTCCAGCAAGTCTCCCACCCCTTTCCAAAACTCCCCCTGTGACCCATTGGGCCCATACACCGACGCAATGATAACATTGTGCTCCCCCCACTTCCCCTTAAATCCCACCACTCTCCCCTCCCTATCCATAAAATGACCCCCAACCTGAATCCCACACCCAGACCGAATCAAAACAGTCACCCCCCCCTTTATGGTCCCTTCCCTGTTACAAGCAAAAAACTGCTCCGGAAAAAGTCTGTGCCTCATCCTCCCCACATCTCCCCTCCGCAAGTGGGTTTCTTGAATCAGAACCACATCCCACTGATTACGTTGAGCTTCTCTATTCAGCAATTTCCGTTTCACTGGGGAGTTCAACCCATTCACATTTACTGAACCCACTCTCAACAGACCGGTAGCCAAACCCCTACTACCATCTTCAAATGCTGTGCAAGAAGTCCGCTTACCCCCCTCCCCCCCTACCAACCCACCCCCCTCGCCTCTCCCACCCCCTCCCCCCTCCCCAGCCAACACCTCCCTCTATCCCTTCCGTGACCCACGTGTCCTGCCCCGCCACAATATCCCCCCCACCTTTAAACACAGTGCCCCCAATTTAGCCAGCTACCCCAATGCATATTTCACAACTGCCCTAAGCGTCCAGTGTCCATATACTGTGAGATATAGAGCTCTACCGCCCCATACTCACTCACTGCTGAACATCACCCAGCTCTCCATGCAGGCCTCAGACGTCCTCCGATTCAGTCCCTCTCTCTTGGGTCTGAGACAGCCATTTCAAGCGCTTTCCTTTCCGTTGCCATTGCTGTCCTGCACCAGGCCGCTCCACCATCGCACCCGCCTGGCCCTGCTGTTGGCGGTCCTTCACTTGGGGCAAGTTGGTACACCCTAACTCCTCCAACATCCGCCACGCTTCCTCCACCGACTTGGCTCTCCGGGACCGGCCCTTTACCGTCATGAAAATCCCAAAAGGAAACAGCCAGCGATAGCGTAGATTTCCCCCCCCCTCAGATAGGCAGTCACCTCTTTCATATTCCGCCGCCGCTCCAAGGTTCCCCTCGAGAAGTCATTGAAAACCTCGACTTCACAGCCCTCCCAGGCCACTCTGCCAAATTTCCGGGCTGTCTGGAGTATTTGCTCCTTTAGGGGAAAACTGCTTAAACATGCGATAATATCTCTCCCTTTCGTTTCCAGCCGCGGCCCAAGACTCCTGTGCGCCCTCTCCACTCCGATGGGGTCCGCCAGGGCCCTATTGCTCTCCCCCAGTCTCAAAATATGGCTCCCCAGGCTCTGAACCAGTTTCACACAGTCCTTGTTTTTTTCATTTTCTGGCACCCCTCTGATCCTCAAATTGTTGCGCCTCGCTCTATCTTCCATCTCTTCAAGTTTCTCCTGCATCTCCTCCTGCTTTTGTTGCAGTTTATCATACTCCACCGCCATGCCGCGGAGTTCGCCCTCGTGCTTTTCCACGTGGCGCTCCATTTCTTCCATCCTCTGCCCCAAGGCGCTCACCTCCCCCTGTATCGCTACCAGGGTCTCCTTCACATCTTTTCTCATGGCTTTAAGTTCTCCATGCATATCTGCTTTAAAAGCCCTCAGCCACGCCTTCATAGGAATTGCCTCTCCGGCTTCGCTCAACTCCACATCATCCTCAGAGCTCCCGGACTCCTCTCTCCGTGCCGGGCCCACCTCATCCTCCTCCCGCGGCATCTCCTTCCGCACATACAATGATTGAAAAGTAGCCAGCTTCTTTTTTGCAGCCCTGGCCAAGCTAAGGCCTCGACTCCCGTCCACTTTGGGTTCGTGGGGGACCTGGAAAATCACGCTTAATCGGGGCTCGGACCGGAGCTAGGCACCTAGGCAGCCATCAGCTCCGTGACGTCACCGGAAGTCCTCGGAAATCACATGATTTCAAAGGACCAATCAGATACCTGAAAAACGTTTTTGTAAGAAGTAGAAAGTTACAACATAATCCACCAATCAAGATTGAGGCCCCCGGGAGCGATAGTTCATTGGAACAATCATGGATTTTCAGGCAAAGTTTGTAATTTAAACTTCCGATCCCCTCCTCATGGGTCAAAAGGAAAATGGTCAATCACGCACCATTTCAGGTCAAAAAAAGTGATTGTGTTGAATGCAGTGACCGACCACGGAAGCATCTAGAAGTTTGGTGTTAAGTCTGGAAAGATGTTCTCAAAATCATGTTTTTACTGAATGGTGGTGCGACCAATATATGGATACCACTCTGTCAACCATGAGCTGCCTGACTGAAGACCGAACACAGTTTAGGACAACTATCCAGAGGGTCACCGTGAGACAATACCACCACCGCATATGATGATATTCAAGAAGTATGCCATCAGGTGTAGTAAGTCTTAACTGTGAGGTTATTGATCCAACACAGACCAATAATAGGAATGTCACAAAAAGTACAACCAGTACTATATGTTTTCGTGTTTGACCCAGGTATGTTGTGTTTAAGCACATTCTAGGGCGTTGAGTAAACCACTTTAAAATGATTAAAAAGGAAAGGAAAGGATTTTTTACTCACAGCAAACATTCCAACATATACATAAATTATACATAGGGCTCGTTTTCAATTTTCTGGTCTATTTATTTGCTAATTATTGTGGTGGACCTAGTGGTTTCTTAATTTTGGTCATTTCTGATGTTAGCAGGGGCATCAAAACTCTTCTGTCGCAAAGTCTGAGGTAAGGTTCTTCTGACACATTTCTTTTTTTTTTATCCCCCTCCCCTCAGAGGATGTGACACTGGATGGAAAAACAGCCAACCCTTATCTTGTTGTATGTGCGAATGGGAAGAGAGTGAAGCGCAGCGACACCAAGCAAGATCTGCCAGACAATCCTGACAGATTTGACTGTGACCCCTGTGTCCTGGGCTGCCAGGGCTTCACCTCAGGAAGACATTACTGGGAGGTGGAGGTGGAAGATGGGAGGTACTGGACCATAGGGGTCGCCAAAGAATCTGTGAGGAGGAAAGGGGGAATCCGAGCTACCCCAGAGGAGGGCATCTGGACCATAGGCCAGCACTGGAACCAGTACAAGGCCCTCACCTCCTCAGTGACCCACCTCTCCCCGAGTCAGGGCCTCCACAAGGTAGGGCTGTTCCTAGACTATGAGCTGGGGCAGATTTCGTTCTACAATGCTGAGAACATGGAACATGTCTACACGTTTCACCACACATTCACCGAGAAAATCTTCCCACTCATCTGGGTGTGCTCCACAGAAACTCAGGTCAAACTGAGCCCATGAAATTTAATTAAAGAAGGCAATACACTGAACTTACTGCACTGTGATCCTATCTACCCCACTGCTGCAAATGATATTGGCAGCTACAGTATTTATTGGTAGACATGGACAAGCAATTTACGAGTTGAAACAATAAATAGTGCTTGCAAAAGGGAAATAAGAGCATAATACATACTTGACTAGCAGGCTGTCCTTAATCACCTGAAGCACGATTACCGGATGACTCAAGCACAGCATGGAACAGGCCAAGCCAGGGCCTAGTGCATCCGTGGACTTGTAGTTCTGATTTCCCAAGATAATGGGAAACTGAAAGACCCAACATGCAGAGGCAAAAGCAAGACCAGCTCAGCCGCAGCATTCTGGTGTCCTTGTGTAGTAGGATAGAGGGATGGTGCAGTACAAGCATTGTGGAACCTGTGTCTTTTGAGGATATTGCTAGGTACGTATGACCTAGATTGGCCACTGTTGGAAACAGGATACTGGGCTTGATGGACCTCGGTCTGACCCAGTATGGCATATCTTATGTTCTTAAGCAATTTGTATCCTTTGGATTCAGGCCCAAATTCGCCACTTAAGCGCTCCTTGGTGCACGAGTGTGAGAAGAGGGAAGATCCCCTATAGGGCAGAGATTCTCAAACCAGTCCTTGGGACCCACCTGGCCTGCCAGGTTTTCAGGATAACCTGATTGAATCTGCATGCAAATCTCTCATCTATATTCACTGTGGTAATCGCGAGGACTGGCCTGAAAATCACTACTCTAGGGATATGCAAGGAGAGGATGCAGGAGCAACTTTGGGTAAGATGACGGTGCCTTGCCCTGTGCTCAAACCTTGTTCCCTGGATGCGAACAGGCCCAGATTTCTAAATAGGCAGCTGCCTTGAGGCACCAGAGTGAAAGGGGAGCTGCCTCCTCTGTGTTATCAGAGCTTCCTTACAAGTACTTCTCAGTGGACTTGCTCCCTTAAAAAGGCATATAAATAGACCGATAATGATTCTATTTTATAGGGCTCTCAGTACCATCAACCTACAAACCCCTGTGTCTAAAGGGGTGCGTCCAATGCCAACTTGTGAGAAAGCGTATTACTTACCTGTAAAAGAGGCTCTCCGTAGACAGCAGGGTATGACATCACCCATAGTGTGTGCCTGCATCCCCCTGCTTATCTCTGGAGAAACTGCTGACAGGAGGGAGAAGGCAATCCTTTTACTGCAGTGCCTCTAGGCAGCTGCCAACTCTGCCGGCTGGGAAATCTAGACCTGTTCACATCCAAAGTAACAGTATGAGTTTCCACACACATTTAGCCAGTGGGACAAGCTGACAGGTGCTTACATCCATGTTTGAGAGAAGGGGAAGCTGAATTTTGCTCTTTTCCCCCCCAAAAGTAGCAAAAAGGAAAAGCTTACAGTCTACGTGTGTACCCAATACAATAATGGGTTAAGTGACTTGCCCCAAATCACAAGAAGCAATAGTTGGGAGAAGCAGGGCAAAGCACACGGGCAGTGGGGGTGAGCCACACACACCCTGGCAGTACCAACATTTTCCTACCAGTTGCAGCCTGGAAGCAAGCTGTCTACCCATGGGGATTCTATCTGCCGCAGACAGAAGAGCGCAGCCACGACTGCGGCACAGACAACTGCAGGTTGCATCCCCACAGGCAGAAGAGGAGGGCCATTGATGCACGTTGTCTGCCTGTGGGAGGGTAGGGGCAGAATTAATATTCTGCCTGAAATAGTTTCTGTTCAAGTTAACAATTAAGATATTAAAGATTTTTGCAATTTTCTGGGCACGCAGCATCTTACAACTGGAACGGCAAAGATCATCATACTAGCTATGGAAGATTTTTATGTTAGCATACAGTTTTCAGATAAAAACTTCTTAGCCGTGTATCCAACCCCATGCTCCTGAAGCCGACAGGCTCTCTGCATCCCTGTACCCATTCCCCCAATGCCTTGAAGTGAGAGGCTACGCTCCTTAGTGCTTTAAAGTGGCCGGCTCTCTATCACGGTTCCCAACTTCTACGGCTTCCAGTAGACAAGTTCTCTTGTCTCTAATTATATCATTTTCATTATTCATGCCCCATGTGACCATCTCTGTACAATGCTGGCTGTCTTCTGTCAAACTCCCAAGCTACTGTATGTAAATGACTGACTGGCTGGCTGGTGCTGTTTGGCCCGGCTTCCATGTAGGAAAGATATTTGGAGCAGTTTAGGGGGAGATGATGCTGAGAAGATCAAGAAAAGATGGAAGGAATATACAGAGTTTTTATATGATAAAGATCAAGTGGACCATTCATTTCCAAGGGCCACGGCGGCACTTAATGCACATTCACCATTAGTAAACAGACCCCCTTTGTTTTCCAATGTCTGGAAAGCTTAAGCCCCTGTTGCTTCTGTCCCCTGGTATAAAACTCCCCATTACCAAGCCTTGGAGGAGAGCGATACAGAGAGGTAACCGGCGGCATTAGACTCAAAGGCAAGGACTCATCACTCAGCTCCCACAAAGGATGGAAAGCTGGAAGAACACCTCCAGAGGAACTAGGAGCATAGAGAGTGGAGAGGATTGCAGCCCTCAAACCCCAAGAGTCCCTGCAGGATTAGAATTGGACAGATCCTAAAATCCCAAGAATTTGCCTGGAAATGAGAAGGAAGTGTCGCATGGTCTTCCAGAGCACCGAGGTCCCTTGCAAGAGACAGATATGGGGCTAAGGAGAGGAAAACAGATAGTGCTTGCTAGACAGCTCCTGTGAAATCCTAATAGTCATGAATAATGTCAGAGAAAGCAGATGGTGCCTCGCTTAAAAAGCAAGATCACCCCAGATGGACCAGAAAAATGAGACAAACCATACTCGCCACCAGGTGACACAACCGCAGGAGGCAAACATCTCCAAAACAGCAAGTTTTTATTGGTTTGTAATAGAGACACATCTTTCAGCAATGTTCTGGCCCTCTGCACATTATCGAGTACCGATGGTGACCTGCCATACACGGATCAGATTATCAGTGTATCCGGCGAACAGTGTCTGAAAAGAAAGAAAAATCATAGATGAGAAAGCAGAAGATGGGCCATCTTGCAGAGTTATGTAAATGGTAGGCTAGTGGGGGTGAGGAGCGGGTATTTACCTGTCCGTCAGCAGACCATGCCAGGGAGGTGCATTGGGGCGGCTCAGCTTTACTGCTGGTACTGATCACTTCCTGTTTCAACTCATCCACGATAATCTTGCCTTCCAGATCCTGAGGAGAGAGAAGGGGATATGCGAGCGTTAGGCCGACTGAGCCAAGTACGGTTACATCTAAGGACCCCCCAGCCACGCACTGCCTGACCTTGAGGACGTTACTTTACCTCCATGCTCGAACCTTGGGGACAGACCCCCCCCCCCCCCGACTGTGTGAATGATTGGGCGATTCCTATTTTATAAAGTGCACCCAAAGACAGAGGATCCAGAAGGTCACACTAAACTAGAATCTGTTCTAAACACTTCAAATCCAGGGGCCTGGAAATACACAATGCCCCTCGCTCAGTAACAGCCTCTGAGTCTCTACATGATTATAGATCAGATGGCATTTTGCTGTCTCATCACAGCGAGGGGACACTAGGTAAAAAATAGGAAAGTCATAATGGGGGGAAGGGGGGGGGGGTGATGTTGCAACTTCCCAAGGGAGCATAGGAAATCCCAGGGCACCAAAATCAGCAATCAGCTCAGACCCTTTTGGGAACTCCATGCCCCGTTCAGGCCTTTGAAAATGCTAGAGATTCTCAGAGTGCAGTTAGCACCGGCGCACAAGGACCCACCAGTATTTTTGCAGAGAGGCACCTACCCAGATCTTGATGCTGGGGCCGGTGGCAGCGCACAGCCAGTAGCGGTTAGGGCTGAAGCAAAGTGCATTGATAATGTCTCCACTGTCCAGGGTGTACAGGTGTTTGCCCTCGTTCAGGTCCCACAGCATGGCTTGGCCGTCCTGAGGAGACAGACATGGGTGTCATGTCACACGTGAGTAGAGCTGCATAGGGTGTACCCAGGATAGGCAGAGCAGGCCTACCTTTCCACCAGAGGCGCAGAGGGAACCGTCAGGAGAAACAGTGACAGTGTTCAGGAAGCCTGTGTGGCCGATGTGATTGGTTTTCAGCTTGCAGTTGGCCAGGTTCCACACCTGGGAATACAGAAGAAAACAGAGCCCTATAAGCAGCCTGCCACACGTACTACTGCTCTGCTCAGCCACGCCTGCCTCCCTCACTGTTCACCAACACAGGGAACAGGGAGTAAAGTGCTTCTCCTGCTTCAGCAGCCCCCCCCCTCACCCGTACAAGCCTAGTATGATATTTATTAATACTTATTACACACCCATTGAGTATATTACTGAGACTCACAATAAATGCAGCAAATCAATCAAGAAAACAAATTACATAATTAAAAAAAAAAAAAAACCCATACACAACACACCCCATCCACCCTCCATGATTACACAGTATAAAACATCACCTTAAGGAAAAAAAAAAAGGATACCTTTCAACTGTTTCCTAAAGGTTAAATAATCTTGCATTTGGCTAGTAGTTATTGGACTAGAATTCCATAATTCAGAACCACCAACCAACCCAAACAAACCCATGCTCGAATCCGAACCCAAATCACCAAAAGCCACCTGCAATAATGCCTGTTGCCTAGAACAAAGCACTCTCACTGAAACATAGGTTACCAGCAACATAATCAATTCGATCTCAAAATCCACATAAAACTTTTTTATGAATTAAGACGTTTAAAAAGTATATGCTGTCATACTCGCAACCAATGTAATTCTGCAAAAGGAAATATGACCCATTTTCCGGAAATTAAAAATAACTCACACAATAGCATTTTGAACAAGCTGCACAGACCACAACAGACCTAATGGTGAACCTGAACAAACAATATTGCAGTAATCAATACTGGCAATAGTGTTATGTTTATGTATCATTAATCATTTGATATACCGCTTAGGCCAGAAGGCATTAAAGCGGTTTACAATAATATCATTTGAGGAAATAGGAAAAGAACTCCATTATAAGACAGGACAGAATAGAAGACAGAAATTGGACCACCATACGCAAATCAACAGGAGCTAGTATTCTCTCCTGGACAGCACTATTAATGTCCTGTTTGGACTCCCAGTGATCCCCTCCACGTACAGCGGGTTATAATGCGACTAGGTTTACCGATCTTATGTATGGCTCCCATTATTAACATTATCTTTTGAAACATGAGCCAGAAACATTCTAAAAACTTCAGCGGTGACCACAGGACTCCGCAGGCCGCAACACTTGTTAACAGACCAACACAAGACGCGGGTCCCTCTGGATCAGGATGGAAAAACGCTTCTGATCGGTCCTATAAGAAAAAAGTGCTATGGCCTGCCAACCCCCGGTTCCAATGCAGCTGTTGGACCTCGGCAGGTCAGTCAGCAAAAAGATCAAATTCTAGTGATCAGAGTAGAAAACGTCAAGATAAATCAAAAATGGCATGCCAACAAAGGCTGAGGCAGCCCCTTCCACCTACCTATGTTGGGGCAAAAGGCTGGAAGAGAAAATAGCAAGAGAAGCCTCTCTCAAAAGAGCAAAGCCCCCCCCCCCCCAATAAGAGAAGTAAGGCGCAGAAGAGTAACTGACAGAGAAACAGGTTGCAAATCACAGAAGCCAAGGTTAAAACCTCTCTCCTCCCACTAACTCTGTGACCTTGGACAAGTCACTTCACCCTCCATTAGCTCACATACAACTTAGGCTGCAAATTTTTGCTGCCCCAGAGAGCTTATGGCCCTGAACTTAACTCGCCTTAAACTCGAATTTCGAAAAGGCATGTTAAAAATCTAATTATCCACCTAGATTTTCATATAGCGTAGAACAAACATGCAATAAATAAATAAAATAAAAATCCAGACCTTAAATCAGCAAAGTAAAAAGAGTAAAAAAGTCAAATGATAAACAAAATTCCCCTGGTTGCTAAACATTTTTGCCAGCATCCAAGCTTTCGACCCCTGCTCAAGACTAAGCCCCCCCCCCCATCTTCTTACCTTGACCATCTTGTCCCAGCCGCAGGAGACGATGATGGGGTTACTGCTGTTGGGGGAAAAGCGGACGCAGGAGACCCACTCAGAGTGGCTCTCCTCCTGTAGGGAGAGGGAGAAACAGAAACATAGGGTTACTGAGCAGCTGACCGATGCAGGACCCTGGGAGATACTGAGCGCATTACATTAGCTTACAGTAGACTGGAAGTGTCTCTTTCTACTGATCCATTATAAATACAGGACAGGTCGTCAAGCCATCAGGTATTGTTCTAATCATAGGGCCAAGAGAGAAAGATCAATTCTCTAACATCTTTGGCCAAAATGACATATACAGCTACCGCGGCTCACTCCGCTCCCCCACACTAGGACTCCAGAGGTGCCCCTCCATCTATACCATTAAATTCACAGTCTCCCTTCCTCTCAATAGTACCATCTATGAAAAAGGCCTCCTCTGCAAATGCATGGCGCAGAAGAAGCGTGAATAAATGTGGAAACGTGAATTCCAGGGGTACATGATTTGGGGGAGAGTCTACTGTCTGATCCCACTTTCCCTTTTGCATTTATAGGACAAACCCCGCCCCGCCCATCTCCCTCCTCAGAACCATGTGCTCACAGGCTCTCCCCCCTCACCTGCACTGTGTATTTGCAGACGCCTAGCGTGTTCCAGAGCTTGATAGTCTTGTCGCGGGAGCCAGAGACGATCTGGCGGTTATCAGCAGAGAAGGCTACGCTCAAGACATCCTTGGTGTGACCCACGAAGCGCCGCGTTGTGGTACCCCTGCATGGGAGAGGGAAGAGTGCTATTATTTCTCTGCACTGTCAGTGCACCGATTGCCATCCCTCCCCACCCCATTCATATTCCTTCTTTTTTGCCCATCATAATTGCAGGACTTGTCGTCAAACTACTTAAGTCAGGAAACGTGTCACTCTAATCATAGGGCCATGGCAGCTGTATGGTTGCAAGATCATATCCGTGGAGCAAGCAGGTCTCCTTTACAGAGCACATGGAGCCACAACTGAAAAGGAAGGCCCGCCCCCGCCCCCCCCCCCCCCCCGTCTATCTCCTCTCTGAATCACACCGGTTGTACTTGCGTTGTAAGGTCCCAAAGGCGCAGAGTCCCATCCCAAGACCCCGACAGCGCAAACTGCCCATCCGAGGAGATGACCACATCACTGACAAAGTGAGAGTGGCCACGGAGGGCACGTTGTGGGATGCCGTAGTTGGTCTCGTCTCGGGTCAGCTTCCACATGATCACACTCTTATCTGGAGGAGAGAGACAGAAGCTTGTCTGAGCCCGGGATGAATAGCAAAAGAAAAATCTCCAGGCCCAAGCAGTCTGATTTCTCTTCAAGAGATTTAACTCTACCCTCCTCCCCCTAGGTAAATAGAATTGTTTAAACAAGCCTAGCCATTTCGCCACCTGCTGCAACACCACCACCACCACCACAAATAGCTGAGGGCCAGTTCTGCCCCTGCTCCTCTGAACCAGATTTAGTCTTTACTTTCCACTCTCCTACTGCCGATTATCCTCTGTATCCATCCCAGGCTTTCCCTCTCACACTTGTCCTGAAAGCCTAATTCTAATATAGTCTAATATAGTCCTTGTCACTCTGCTAAGAGGCCATTTAGCACACCCACCACCTCTCATGCAAATTATTTTTGTGCATGTTTTATGTTACTAATATGAAAGCATCAACCTGTTAAGGAAGGAAATAAAAACATGCATACAGATTTTCTAGTGCTATGTAATGCTACCTGAGCTCTGCTCGTTTGCAATAAGATAACTTGCAGAATCATAATGGCCCCCACCTCCACAAGTTTTGAGCCAATCAGTGCATCTGATGAACTTATGATGCCTATGGAATCAGACTAGATTATTGAAAATGACAGACAGGTGACACCTTACAGACTAAGCTTACTGAGATGGGGGTTTTTGAGGACAATAGTCCACGTTCTCAGATACATGCACCTGTCCTTAAAAGCTCATGTCTCAAATTGGTTAGTCAATAAGATGCCACCTGCCTCTCTCATTTTTGCTACTCTAGACTAAGAAGGCTACCTATCTCTATGGAAAATCATCATCATCATGGAAGGCGCTGGAGACTAAATTCTTACTAAGGCACACCTGCATCCTGTACTAGATTAACATCACCAATTTTCTCCTACCCTACTAAGGCTCTTCACGTGGTATTACAAGTGACAACATGCAATCAGATTGACTCTCCCCATCAGGAGGGTATATCCACAGCCCTCTGAGCTAATTTCAAGTTCATCCCAGTGGAGGAGTGGCCTAGTGGTTGGGGCAAGGTACTTCGGGCCGGAAGGTCGGGGGTTCAAATCCCACTAGAGGACAGCAACCTTGGGCCGGAAGGACTGGGGTTTCTAGTCCCACAGGTGCTCCTTGTGGTCTTGGGCAAGCCACTTAACCCTCCATAGCCCATGTTCTCTGTAAAATAGTTCTCTGTGTGCTGTGCTTTCCTGTCTAATCAATGTGTTTATACCTCAAAAATTTCCTGTCATGATTTGACAATTTCCAATCTGTAATCAAACCGCTGCTGATCGCTGGAAGTAGCGGTATACAAATGTATACTAAATAAATAAATACATTGTTGGTTTTACACCATCATATATATCTACATAATATATGACAGTAGATAAAGACCAGTATAGTCCATCTAGCGTGTCCAATCAGGTGGCAAGATGAGGTGTACCACTCTTCAGTGCAGGTCACCCTGCTCTGTCTCATGTGGAAACACAACTCTAAATTTCCACAGGAAGGGCAACAACTAAAACCCAAAATAACAAATCTCTAGGCACTAGCTCAGGGCTCTGTTGGCAGGACCCCTAATTGCACTACACGAAAATACTCTGTTTCTAGAGTAAAAACAATGGAACTACAAATCCCAGCATACAATGGGAGGGGAATGGCGACCACGACAAGACCAGGACTGAGCAGCCTAACCTTGATCGTCTAGTCCAGTTTCTCCCAAAATAAAAGTATCGCGAACCTTTGCCTAAGGGAGTAAAGGGGAGGGGAGGACAGACAGGATCGGTTTTGGATAAATCCCCCCCGGGCCTAGATGGTACCCCCCCCGCGAGTATTCTAAATAGCTCTAGTCTAGACAATACCATGACTGAGGGGAGGGGAGGGATGTGCCAGCACAGCGCTCACCTCGGGAGGAGGACAGGATCATGTCCGGGAACTGCGGCGTGGTAGCGATTTGGGTCACCCATCCGTTATGGCCCTTCAGGGTCCCTCTCAGAGTCATCTGCTCCGTCATGTTTGGCGGTGGTACAAGCAGCCCCGGCAGCGGATGACTGCAGATTAGGAAACAGTTCTACCGCTGGAGCGGTTACCTGCCTCCTCCTCCTTCTTCGGCTGCAGTAGAGGAAAAGGAAGAAGCTTAGGCCCCGGAAGCGGAAATAGGCTCTAAACTGGCTGTAGTAGTAACCTAGTCTGTGATAGCACAAAATGGCCGCCGTCAGTCTGGCTTTTATGTGGCAATACTCTTGTAGTAAAGTGGTTGGTCGCTATAATGCATGGGAATAGAAATGTAGTACTTTGCTGGTTCCCTGTATTATGACATCCTACATTGCACTTCTGACAAAATATGTGTATGTTTCCTTACCGCAACACTGTTATTGTACTAACGCCGGCTTGAAGCGCCGTTCGTACAAAAACATGGCTGCCGCAGAGACTATAAACGCAAGCTATCCGTAACTCGATATGGCTGCCCGCCGCTCAAGTTACTACACTAATAGAAATGTACCGCTTGCTCTCATGCTTTCCGACCTGAAGTAAACTCTACATTTTCGCAAATGTTATACAGGTGGGTATGTTTCGTTAACTTACATGTCAGGCCTACTTAGATTAAAAAATGCTGGACGCTTGAATGAAGGCGGCCATGTTGTACGGAAGAAACCAACAACCTACAGCGCTGCCGCTGTAATTTTAAACAAGTCTGTTTGAAAACTGAGTTCTGGTATAGGGTCTATTTGTTTGTATGCATTTGTTTTAATTAGACACGCTGTTTTTAAAGATATTTATGAACTTAAATGCTTAAATGGGTAACTGATAATTATAACTCACTTCGCTGCCTCCCCTTTCGTATCCATTTCAAACGCCTCCTTCTAACCTATAAATACATTCACTCTACTGCCCCTCATTAGCTGTGGAAGGTGAAGGTCGAAGTGCGTAGGAGTTAGCTGGAATAAAGTTTACTTGTGCATACTGTCTTTGTTCCTCTCCCTCCTTTGTGCTCTATCTCTGTTTGTATATTGCATATGCTTTGTAGCACTTTATAAATGTTTAACAGTAGTAGTATGCCCTTTTCTTCTATTGCCAACTCTAGACTTAGATCTTTTCACCTTGCTGCTGCTTCTTATATCTGGAACATACTTCTTCTATCTTTACATCAAGTCTCATCACTCTCTCTCTTGATTGTCTAATCAAATCAGCAAGAGATTAGGATCCAAAAGCTGCCTCGAAGTAAGCCTTTAGCATGTCTCCGAATCACTTATTTCTCTTGTATTATGCTGTCTGTCTTAACTACATTGTAAGCTGTACTAGCAGGGATTGTCTTCTATAAATAGATACTAAATAGTGCGGTATATAAAAGCTAATAAATAAATATACGTATTTGTACAGCATTGAGTATGCTTTGTATCTAGTAGTAGAAGATTACTGAGAAAATTCTGTTATTTAATTGGTGGGTAGTTAATGTCTGAAGGAAAGGGGGAATTTGTTTAGAAGAGGAGTTCTCAACCCAGGCTGCGGGGACACACTTAGAGAGTCAGATTTCCTTGATTACCACAATGTGTACCTGTACTTAGCTTATACCTTTTCAGGGGTAGTTCAAGGCAAGTTACAGTCAGGTATTTCTCTGTCCTTTAGGGGTTTATAATCTAAGTTTATAGCTGAGGCAATAAAGAATTAAGTGACATGCCCCAGATTACAAGGAGCACCAGTGAGACTCAATTCAGAGTTCTTGGATACTAGACTCTTGCTCCATCCACTAGGCTACTCTCCTGGTTTATGGTTGGTCACTTAATATACTGCAACACCGTACACAATCTTTACTGTTTACAATGTCATAAAAACATTGATCGTGGAAATAGGGAAAACAAAAATTTCTAATCCATAACAGGAAAATATAGGACAGAAAAATAAAAATAGCTTCTTCAGGGGATAGACATCCAAAATAGGGAGAGGAGAACAGTTCCTAGGACTGCGGTGTGACTTCTATGTAGCATCAGGAAGTAGGTCAACAGGGGTTTTAAAAAGGAACAATTTGAGGGCCTTTTTGAAGCTCTTAAAACTAGGTTCTAGGCGGACTGGGGCTGGAAGGCAATTCAAAAGAATAGGGGCAGCTAATGAAAAGGTTGATTTACCTGTGCTTTCATAGTTAACTGAATTGGAGAGAAATAGCTGGCAGACAATCCGGAGCAGAATCATTTAGAATTTTATGCACAGAGGATAATGCCTTAAACTGTTTTGTTGCCGCAATAGGTAACCAATGCTTTTGAATTAAAAGTGGAGTTGCATGATCAAAATGACAAGCACGATATAGAGCGAATTTCAGAATTTTGGATAATTTGTAGTCTTTTTAACTGATATGCGGAAGGCCCAAATATGCTATATTACAGTAGTCCAGGTGGGACAGGTAGTCACTACTACTGAGCATTTGTATAGCGCTGCAAGACGTACGCAGTACTGCACAGACATGTAGGAGACAGCCCTTGCTCATCAGAGCTTACAATAAAATTAAGACAGACAACACAGTAGGTGTAGACATAGGATACATCTAGGGGAAATGGTGTAAAGGGTCCAAATGGTAAGGAAACACTAAGGAGATCAGGTGAGTCAAGATCTGAAAGCAACAGTAAAGAGGTGAGTTTTCAACCTGGATTTGAAAAGGGTCAGAGAAGGCGCCTGACGCACACTCAGGTAGTTTGTTCTAAGCATAAGGTGCAGCAAGGTGAAAGGAGTGAAGTCTGGAGTTAGCAATAGAAGAGAAGGGCACAGATAGAAGCGATTTGCCAGAAAAGCGCAGTTCCTGAGGGGAGGGGGGGGGTAAGGGAGAGATAAGAGGAAAGGGAGCCAATGAAGTGACTTGAGAAGAGGGGTAATATGAGCATAATGAGGCTGGTGGAAGATTAGCCATGAAGCAGAGTGAAACGGATTGAAGGGGAGAGAGGTGGTTCAGCAGGAGACCAGCAAGGAGTAGGTTACAATAGTCAAGACGGACGGCGATTAAAGTTCAAATAAGTGTCTTAGTGTGTTCAGAAAGGAATGAGCGGATTTTGTTTGTTATAGAGAAAGAAATGGCAAGTCTTAGCTAGCTGATGGATGTGTTTAGAGAAGGAGAGAGAGGAGTCAAAGATGACTCCAAGGTTGTGAGCACTGTTCCCTCTAAGCTGTGCGCGTGTGCGCGTGCACACACCTTGCCGAGCGAGCGCACATACTTTACAACAGAGCGCACAAAAATTACGGCTCTGATTCTGATAGAAAACAACACAGACGTCTTAAAATTTAAAAGTTATGATTGTAATTACTAGAAATTTCCCGCTTCATTTAGTAATCATCTATTTTCATTTAATTTGATTAAAATAAGTGTGGTGTACATACTGTATTCTGATGTGTAGTCAAATTTTAAAGTATATAACTCCGAGTGTCGCTATGTGGCGCACAAAAATTTAACCTTCCTTCAAAAACTGCACACAGCTGATATTTTATGCGCACACAGCCTACAGAAAATTAGAGGGAACATTGCTTATGAGCCAAGGAAACGGGGAGGAGTAGAGGGTTATCCACAAAGAATGAGGAAGGAGAGAGGAGGTTTTAGGGGGAAAAATAAGAAGCCCAGTTTTGGCCATGTTCAATTTCAAGTGGTGGTGAGACATCCAAGCAGCAATGTCAGAAAGGCAGGCAGAGATCAGAGTTTGGCTTGCCAGAGAAATTTTAGGTTTAGAGAGGTAGATCTGTGCGTCAGCATAAAGATGGTACTGAAAGCCATGGGAAGAGATGGGTGCACCAAAGAGCTGGATATAGAGATAGAAAAGGAGTGGACCCAAAACAGATCCTTGGGGTACACCAACTGAGAGCGGGATGGCAGCAGAGGAGGATCCACCAGAACAAACACTGAAAGAGTGATGGGAGAGATAAGAGGAGAACCAGTATAGTAAAGAGCCCTTAAAACCAAGTGAGAACAGGGTAACAAGGAGAAGGTTGTGGTCAACAGTGTCAAAAGCTTCAGAGAGGTCAAGAACGGTGAGGTCTGAGTAAAGGTCCTTGGTTTTTGCCAGG
Source organism: Ichthyophis bannanicus (assembly GCA_033557465.1). NCBI lineage: Eukaryota > Metazoa > Chordata > Amphibia > Gymnophiona > Ichthyophiidae > Ichthyophis > Ichthyophis bannanicus. The sequence continues at coordinate 67,452,937 of CM066051.1, read as the reverse complement.
GACAAGTCACTGGAGACTTTGGCAAGAGCCGTTTCAGTAGAATGTAAAGGATGAAAGCCAGATTGTAAAGATTCCAGGAGGTCTTGAGAGAACGTCAAGGCAACGGCGGTGAACCGTGCGTTCAAGTAGTTTAGAAACGAAGAGGAGGAGGGAGATGATCCTACCTGTCCTAATTATCGACCCAAGTGAGGGTTTCTTGAGGAGAGGTGTAACTACAGCATGCTTGAAGATTAAGAATATGAGACATGGAAAAGACAACAGTGGAGGAGATGGGGCTTAGGAGATGGGTGGGAATAGGATTTGTTATGTTTTTTTGAAGGTGTGAATAAACAGGTGGACAAAGGTGAGTCGGTTGATATTGTGTATCTGGACTTTCAGAAAGCCTTTGACAAGGTCCCTCATCAGAGACGTTTGGCAAAACTAGAGTCATGGGATAGGAGGCAGTGTACTATTGTGGATCAGGAACTGGTTAAAAGATAGAAAGCAGAGGGTTGGGCTAAATGGCCAATTTTCCCAATTGAGAAAGGTGAATAGTGGTTGTACCCCAGGGATCTGTGCTGGGTCCGCTGCTTTTTGACATATTCATAAATGACCTGGAAAATGGAATAACGAGTGAGGTTATCAAATTTGCAGATGACACAAAACTATTTAAAGTTGTTAAAACCCAAGAGGATTGTGGAAAATTGCAAGAGGATATTGATAAATTGGAAGACTGGGCATCAAAATGGCAGATGAAATTTAATGTGGACAAGTGCAAAGTTATGCACCTAGGGAAGAACAACCCAAACTATGGTTACACGATGCAAGGTTCCACATTAGGAACCACCACCCAGGAAAAAGATTTAGGCGTCATTGTGGATACCATGTTAAAACCCTTGGCCCAGTGTGCAGCGGCGGCCAAGAGAGCAAATAGAATGCTAAGTATGATAAGGAAAGGAATGGAAAATAAAACAAAAGATATTATAATGCCTCTATATCGTTTCATGGTGAGACCGCACCTTGAATATTGTGTGCAATTCTGGTCGCCGTATCTTAAAAAGGATATAGCGATTTTAGAAAAGGTTCAGAGAAGAGCCACCAAAATGGTAAAGGGGATGGAAGGATACTCCTTTGAAGAAAGGCTAAAAAGGTTAGGGCTCTTTAACCTGGAAAAGAGACGGCTGAGAGTAGATATGATAGAAGTCTATAAATTAATGAACGGAGTGGAACAGGTAAACATAGATCAATTGTTTACCTTATCAGAATATAGAAAGACTAGGGGACATGCAATGAAGTTATAGGGTAAACGATTTAAGACTAATAAAATAAAATATTTTTTCACTCAACGTGTAATCAAACTATGGAATTTGTTACCGGAGGATGTAGTAAAGGCTGTTAGTGTAGCTGGGTTTAAAAAAGGTTTGGACAAGTTCCTGGAGGAAAGGTCCATAACCATTATTAAGAAGGGACCCAGGATATCAATGCTTGAACCAATACAAGCATTGTGGAACCTGTGTCTCTTGGGAAACTGCTAGGTACATATGACCTAGATTGGCCACTGTTGGAAACAGAATACTGGGCTTGATGGACCTTCGTCTGACCCAGTATGACATATGTTATGTTCTTATGAGCAGGTAGTGAGTTTGGAGGAGAAAAGAAGGTGTGTGGTTTCCTCCTCGGAGATCATAGAAAAGGAAGAAAGGGAAAGAGGAGTGGAAGTAGCTATGTATGTACCAGTACCATAATTTGTGCTTGTTTATCTATAAATGGCTGGATGGCGCAAAATCTCCATAACGCCAGAAAAGAGAGCTTTGGAAGCTTGGAGAGTTTGTTTTTTTTATTAAAACTTGATATACCACCTTTCAAATGGTAGAGAGTTGAGGTAAATGCATGTTTTTATTGAGGTTATCCTGAACACTTGACTGGTTAGGTATGTCCCGAGGACTAGGTTGAGAGAACTACCGGTTAAGAATACTCATCTTAGTGTCTAGAGTTTCAAACATGACAGAGACAAATGGCACCTTATAGAATAACCAATTTATCAGGGCTGGATTGATTGATTTGCAATATTCGGTATACTGCCATTCAGCAAAAAGAAAAAAGATAACCAGCAAAGTGGCTTATTTATTTATTTTATCTGCAGTCTCTTTTATACCGCGCTATTCGACAAACATAACTCAAAACAGGAACTTAAAATCTATGAAAAACATAAGAAACAATACAGGTAATAATGGGTCAGGAAGCAGACAGCATAACAATAAAATATCAGAGACAATAATAGAGAGGAAAAGGAAGGCTGCTGAAAGGCAAATATTCACCATATTGTAAAAAGGTATCAGCAAAGGTGTACAACAAGGTTGCATACTTTCCCCCTGAAATTACTGACTGAAAGTGAAGACGATCTGAAACATTTGCTTCTCAGGATCAAGGAACATAGTCTTAAAATGGGTCTGCAGCTTAACGTTAAGAAGGCAAAGATCTTGACAACTGGCAAAATCAATAAGTTCATCATTGATGGAGAAGAAATTGAAATAGTTGACAACTTTAACATACTTGGATCAACAATTAATAAAGAAAGGACTAGCATTCAAAAAAATCTGCCGACATATTACTCTTGGTCGAATGACTATGAAGGAGCTACACAAGATTCTCAAGAGCAGAGATGTCTATCAACATACATAGATTCGACTTGTCCTGGCCATGGTATTTTCATTAACGTCATATGAATGTGAAAGTTGGACGGTGAAAAAAGATAAACAGGAAAAAAATTGATGCCTTGGAATTATGATGATGATGATGAATACTGTGTATATCATGGACTGCCCGAAGAACAACCCAGTCAGTACTAGAGAAGATCAAATCTAAGCAGAAGCTCAGATGACAAGACTTTGACTTTCATACTTTGGACACATCATGCGAAGAGAGAGATCATTGGAGAAAGACATAATGCTTGGCAAGATAGTTCACTGTAAAAGAGGAAGGCTGGCAATGAGATGGATCAATACAATAACAGCAGCTATGGATACCACTCTATCAACAATGATTCGCTTGGCTGAAGACTGAACAAAGTTTAGGTCAATTATACAGAGGATTGCCAGGAGTCAATGGCACTTAACAACAATGCTCTCCAAAGGAGCCAGTTCTTTAAACCAAGTTTAAATTCCTTAAGGAAGGGTTCTAGGCAAAGGTCCATGGGAAGAGCATCCCATAGGGTTGGGGTAATAAAGCTAAATGCTGCAGTGCAAGTCCTTTCTAGTTTGAATTGAGAAGGGTAAGGTATGGTCAACAGATTAGATTGTGAAGATTTCAATGAACGCCAATGCTAGTAGAGGAGGAAAGATAAGACGGACAGTCAGTACAATGGATCTTGTGTACTAATTTATGTTTAATCCTACAAGATATTGGAATCCAAGACAGTTAGTTAAGAAGTAGCAATACACAATTAGTATGTTTTGATCCACAGAGAATTCTTGCTTTGGTATTTTGAACTAATTGCGGTCGTTTGAGACTGTAAAGGAAGCAGGATCTTAGCAAGTTAGACATGCACCCTGTGTGACTAACAAATCTGGTGTCCCTTCCACCCAGCCATATGCAGTAACTTACTACTTTTGAGCTTCCTGGAAGCTCAGTGATGATATCGGTGCTCCTTTCGTACTCCCTTTCACTCGCACAGCTGTGAAAGAGAGTACCAGCCAGGAGAGAGCTACAGTAATCTAGTTTGCTAAGAACTAGGACATGGATGAGAATAATCGTCTGTCTTGCTTACATATGATTGCAAGGAATGAACAAGTCAGCCGTAGGGCAACAAATGAATTCCTAAGCATCCTAGAGACGTATGACTGTAAAGATAAGGAGGAATCCAATAAAACTCCAGGGATCTGATACGCTTTTGAAGGAGCAGAGGAATGTCTGCTAAGGTAGGTTGAAAGGATGAAGGGGATTTATTGTTAGTTAACCAAACACCCTCTGATTTTGAAGCATTGATCAAGAGCCCATGGGTTGAGAGCCAGTCTGGGATGGACATGAAAGCAGAAGCAACAACAGTCTGAAAAGAGAAT